>CM020220.1:11211250-12422500 GCA_009819775.1 Phoenicopterus ruber ruber
TTTGGAAATTTCTGTAAGTGAACTTCAACAGCATGAACATTCTATTGGCACAGTTTCACTGCCTGTCAGGCTTTAATAGCCTCCCAGAAAGATTGATGGTATCAGGATTTAACCCATAGTATCTGCCCGATCTGTCTGAAGAATTAAAATTTATCTAAAGTTTTTAATCTAGACCATTAGAATAATTTTCTATATTATTCATATTGTTATTTTAAAAGCCACATGACAAAATTAAAATGAACAAAGCATCACCCGGTGACTGAAGATGAAAAAAAGGAAATGCTCTATCCCAAAATAACAACTCAATTATTTTAAAAAGATAATGAAATTTACTTTCAGTTATACAGTCTGACTTATCCCTTTAGACAGAAAAAGCAATATTTGTAGACATGGAAAAAATGAAAACACATTTATCTTGATTTCTTATTCTAATACCTGAAACTAGAATGCTTTTTTTACAAGACTGTTATTCCCTTTGATTAGAATTTCACAAGCTCTGACAAATATATTGCATTTGGCTGTACTAAGTCATTACCTACATTAAATGTTTTTATTACTTACTGTCATGTGTTTTGATTGTCATTAAACACAGTCAGAACTAAGTATATTTTGCCTCTTTCAATATAAAAACGCACACTGGTAACTTAAACAGCTGTCAATTATTTGTTTTCTCTTCAGTGCTCATCTTATTTATTAAACAGAATTCAAATCATATTCAAAGACAAAATTTTCTTACAAGCTTTTCTATGGTACACACCAAGTACAAAGATACGGAAAGGTAACGGGCAAAATATTATCCAGTTAGATATCTAACTTCAGATAACAACAACTTGATTTTTTTAAGAACAGCACTTCTGCAAATCAGAACCCAGGGATTCAAATCAGCCCTCCAGAAAATGAGGAACATCATAATTGCCTGTGAAAAGTTTGACTTAGGTGACTTGTCTACTGTTACAGAGGACTTCTGTCACTGTCAGGGACAGAATCCATCCCCCAAAGCTGCTGTTTTCCTGAATTTACTGTTAGTTTTTGAAGCTCTGCAAGCGGAGCAGAGGTTCTACATAAAACAGTCCTTTTTCTTTTTTAAAAAAATGTAAATAGACTAATATCCATAGCAGTAAGACTGTAAGCAGTAATCTTACGGGGTGCGGGGAAGCGTATGATCATGCAATTCAAGAGTTTATCATAATGAATGCACAAGATATGTCAAATTATTGTATAAGGTAGAATTTATTAGCTTCTGAACTCTATTTCACTACCTTAATAGTCTTTTTAATATATTGTGTGTGTCATATATAGAAATATGAAATATAATAATGGTCTAGATGACTGATATGAGATACCGATGTATAACATAACTTCTTTAAATATTAAACCATTGTTGACATTGCTACTTCCTAGAAAATGAAAGACTCACGTTGAAACGATTAACTGTTTATATACTGAAAAAAAAATCCTTTTTTTCTTTTCTACAGGAAAATTATATTAAGCTTAAAAATCCTGAAACTAGATCAAGTATTAGTATTTTGCCAAGAAGATTTTGTTTCAGAAATAACAGAAATTGTGTACTGCCAAAAGCTAAAGTCAATTTAGATTATCATTATTATTTGTGTTTCTTTTTCACTTTCTCTCTCAAAAACAAGGATGAGATGGGTAAAGAATATCTGGCATTCTATAAAACAAGACACACAATTGTTTTGATTTAAAATCTATTTCTCTTGAAATGGGCAGCTGCTTTTCATTGTAATGACCAGATATAGCTAACTGGTTATCTGAAGAAAACTGATCTTGACTAGCCAATTCCCCTTCCCACTATAGTCTTTTTCTATAAAAAATTCTTTGGTAATACTGTTGTTAAGTTTTTGCCTTCATATTTCTTTCCGTGACAAAAATCTCGTTCTTCCCTGTTTTCCAATGCATAGAATTGCCATAGTAGCATCTGACTAGAAAAGGTTATCTACTAAGCTTTTCCACAATAATAGCAGCACATATTTTTGCTGCTTCTAACTCTAGGACGTATGCGTTTCTTTTCTTGTTGTTTTGGGCAACCCTTACTGGATGTCTTATTAAATGGTTTGGTCTTTTGTACATCAGTGTCTGTGTCGACTATATCCATAAACTATATCTATAATCATAATGCAAATTAAATCAATACAGGAACCAAACTGAATAGTCCCTGTTTGGGTTCTACTAGCAGCTTATTCCGGTGGATATCTGGGTGCTTCGTAAGAATTTAGTTTGGAAGTGCAGAGAAGAAAAAAAACCCAAAACCCAAACCCACCACCTTTTGCTACGCAACTGCATTTTTAGCTGCCCATAATTTCATAATATCCAACAATTCATGTTTCATTTTCCTTTTTTTAAAAAAGTTATCAAATTATCCCTCATCTTACCCCTTTTATAACTATGTCTAATGTCAATATTAAAAATACTTACAGTAATATAGGTACTTTTTCCAGTTCCTGTTGGCCCCACAAATATAGAAGGTTTTTGATGCACTGTCAACAATTCCATCAATGCCATGTATCGAACAGTATCCAGAGTTGGTACAATTATTTCATTAAACATCATATCTTGAGGTATAGGAGGAGCTGATTTGAGTGTTTCCACCCAGGGTTCCCAAATTCCTGCTCCCTATTTTAATTTATATGAAAGTCATATATTTATAATAAACAGGACAAAACAGCATAGAACTAATGGAAACCGAAAAATCAAAGTTCTATGACTTAACAGATGGAGTTATCAGCCAATTTTTAAAAGGATTAAAAAAGAATTTCATAGGTTTGTTTCAGAATGCAGTGCTTTCAATTTGAGAGTACTTAGAAAGAAACATAATGCCTGTGCCTGAGGCACACAACTACTGAAAGACAAGGACTTTATCTTACCTTTTATATCTGTACACATATTATACATATATATAATGGAAAATACATTTATTTATATACACATTATATATAGTATATAAATATGTTATAAAATAGGAAAATACTGTATAAATTTAATCACTAAAACAGCATAGTTAGCCTTTTCACAGGCTGTCATTCGTAATAAATATCTCCAAACCATGGAATTTCAGGGCAGATTAATTTTAGTGCTGAAGCTCCACAACAAAGCTTTCTCTTTTGGATCAACCTACTAGAGGAGTCTTAAAAGATGTCAAAACTCTCCAGCAGTAAATTAATTTATGGAGATTTTTAAAAAATTGTAAATAGTCCTGAAACAACTGTATGTTCTATCCTATCCCAAAAAACTTCTACCTTGAGCTAAAAGTCATATGAAATTCCTTCAGATTGCTCTCTCCTTAAGTCTGAACACAAAAACCCCTTTACTGGAAGAACATGTTTTTATGGATTATGATCAGCAGACATAAAGACTTTACTGCTGATTGAAATCTCAGCCACTTTTTTCCTTGGCAAGATGCAGGAATCCTGCATGAGCTGAAATCTAGACAAAAGTAATTCTCATTGTACTGCAACAGGACTTCACAGGAATGACAAACAAACAAACAAACAAACAAAAGGTACGTTTACTTTATCTTGAAGTCTCTGGAGCATTCTAGATCCAATGTGTGAAGTTTTCTTCTCCACTGGGAGAGATGCATCATGGATTCACACCTTAATCCCAGGAAAAAGGGGCAGAGAAGAAAAGGCAGAAAAGTAGCCTACTGCAGTAACGAAAGAGTTATGGCCTAAAGTATATCAAGTGGTTCCTCAACCTAACAAAAGGGCTGAAACCCAAAATAAAATAATCTTGCAAGAAATCAAGAATAAAAAATAACAGAAAAAAAAAAACCAAACTGGTTTGCTGCAAACTTGTTCTGCCACAACAGGCTATTATTCTGGTAGCTAAAAAGATAGGCTTTGCTACTGCAAGTCCAAGCCAGAACACTAGACCATAACCAGTTTGCAAGGATGGGTGTCTGGCCTATTCAGTAATAAAAGGAGGAGGCAGCAGAAACAAATTTACAATAATAATATGCACCTTGTAGCATTCATAAAAGATTACTTCAAAATGGAAGTCCACATCTTATTTTGCAATCCTCACCTTTTTGACAAACCGATAATCATAAATTGTTCCTTCTGTTGGAAATGGGACTGTGAAAGCTTTTGAAGGCTGTTGATCAATACCGCTCAACAATTTGTATCGTTCTCTTGTCTCCTCACTAATTGGTCCATTAAGCATTTCTCGCACAACTTTGTCAAATTTCAGTCGATCATCTTCCTTACAGCTAGCTCCTACAGACCATATCAGTGAAAACAAAAAAATACCCTAGAGTTGGAAAAAAACAAAATGTAACTTCAGTACCTGCATATTACAAAGTTCTTATTCATTGAAGTCAAAGAAATCTTTGCCACAAATCACAGTAGAATTACACTGGACCAACTTGATTTTATGTATATAGTATGGAACCATGCTGCTTGTAAAATAGAACACCAGTATGTTAACTAGCAGCATCTGATCACCTTTGTTGTGCAGCAAAATGCCTGACCTGCTCAGCACAGAGCCATTATTTTGAGAAAGTTCAAGTATACACTGCTTTTTATTCCAGAGCAATTTAGATTATCGTTCTGTTATTCTAAGGCCTATCTCATACAGTGAGGGCTATGTCTGTTAACAGGGCTTTCCTTGAATTGTAATCCTTAGATAGCATTGGTCTAACTAGTAATAAATGGAGATACCAGAAACTGGAGAATCATATCCAATTTTTGGCTGGCTTGTATAAAATTCATTAAATTTATATCAAGACATCAAACACGTCAGACTCAACTATGTATCAATTATAAAGAAGGTAATACTATTTTCCTCAATGGGCACTACAAAACATGTACTCTAATTACAAAATATAGGTTTTATTGCTTGTGAAGTCCATTTCACTAAAGCCTGGTTTGGAATTCCCTATTCTGTATGTTAAACAAACTGCCTACCTCAAGCCAAGAGAAAATGTCATGGTCATTCATGGCTTTAACTTTGGCTTCATCAGCAAATTCATCCATCATGCAGTCCATCAGATTCATTAGTGATCGAATTAGGTTTGTATCTGAAGTAGGAGACAGTTCCTGAAAAGAAAGAAGAAACACTCTCGGTTGCAGGTATGTTTTACTCCCTGAAAGAGACTGCTAGATGGTAGGGGTTTTTCCTCACTGTGAGGATAAAAAAAACCCTGTAGGATAAATGTGTCTAAAATACATTCAGAAGCAAGTCAACAATACACAGAAACCTTGCTCACAGTCTTCATCTTAACAGCTGTTTTTAAAAATTAATAAATATAAATTAATATGGTCCAAATAAAACAATTTGTTCCTTCGGCACTTGGAAGTGAAAATAATTCATACACTCCTAGTTTCTCAGAAAAGTTCTTTATCCTACCTTTGTGTATTTCCTAATAAACTCAAGACAGAGTGGAACAATTCTGTCAAACAGGCCTATTATAAATTCTTTATGCACAGAGCCGATTCCTGAATACATTGTATTTAGCCAAGACATCATTAATGGTCTCCAGCCTAACATATGGGGCTCCATATAGACCATACCACACCTTGAAACCTAGACATAAAGAAACAAACAGGTGCATGTTATCTTATGTGATCTCCAAAGTTTTTTTCCTATCTACAAGAACTTAAAATAATATTCAGTAGAACTTAAAATAATATTCAGTGTTGTAACATACAGCTTCTGGGATTATTAGAAGCTGGTGTAAAGTATGCAGTGGGGTTCTGTGAGCCCTGAGACAGGCAAGTTTCAAAGCTAGCTTTATTTCTTCAGCCAACGGGAAACCTAATGTCAAAGACAGATTTTCCTCTACAATAGAATTAGTTCCCAAAATTAAGGTCACAAAAGATAATAAACTGACTACTGGAGTGCCCAACACTTAATTTTTAATTAAGTTTTATATAATTTTTAAGTAAAAATTCCTTCCCAGTATGACTATGCAGATATTTTGTTCTGTTTATATTATCATCTGAACCTCTATTCATATTCAAGAGAAAATTTTTGCATTCCACAAAGTGCCATCAGAAAAAATAGGTGTGATAGATAAAGACAGGTGCCAGAAATGCAGTGATTGGTGGTTTTACCAGAATTCGTCTGGGAGATTAAAGATTTGCACATGAATGATTTTATTTTTCTTGTCAGGCACTTGCAAGGGCCAGACTCTGAAGAGTTACAGGGTCTTCTGTATATGCAATTTACATTACATATGTAAATATGTAATTTTTCATATCATATTGTAAGATTATGAAAAATTTAAATAAGAAAACCAAGCTACAATGTTCTTTATTTCAAACATACATCAAAGAAATACAAACTTATAATTATTATTCTCAGTTAAATATATTTTTTAAAAACAATCAAAGACATTTGTAATCAGTCTTTCAAAGACAGTTACTTACAGTAGCAGGAGAAGCAACTTCTAGATCCATTGGTTCAAAAATAAGGCTCATTTGCTGTGACATTGTGATGATCTCTCCACTCATAAGGCACAATTTTTTATTATCGTCAAGCACAGTATTCATATTCTCAATCCATACTGCATCCACTGGTCCATCAAAAACCAGCCATTTTCTATCTGGAGTCTGGTTTGCAGAAAATATTTTTAATTAAGTATTTGTAATTTATTTTATGACTTTACTGTAAAATAAATATTTTAGATATAGTTATTTTCCACGAAAAATAATTGAAAATACTCGGAGTACAGAGTAGTATTCACAAGCAGTTTCTGAAATCACAATCTATATTCACAATTTAGTTTTATAACTTTAAAGCATATACTATAGTCAACTATAGAAGGTTAATATCTTTGATTGGTTTCTTTCAGTTATACTTGCAATGCAGTACATTGCTTCTGTCAAACTGCAACATATTCAAATACTTTGACTTAGGACACAGTGAGACTGTTAATATCACAAAGTTACTACTCATTAGTAACACCTACTGCACACTTACCATGGAAGTCAATAGCACTAATTTAAGGAATATGGTAATATCTAAATGTAGTATGTCTGGTTTTTTACAATATAAGCAAATAGTCACAGGTATTCATCATATTTCTTACAGGAAAATATGAAGCAGTTGTGCAGTTCTGCAAACGTTATTAGAGATAGTGAACTTCGCACTGATAAACTTCAATACACTATTAGTTTTTTAAGTTTATGGGGGCAAAGAGTCTGATACAGGAATCACTAGCAAAAAGTAAAGTATCTGTCAGGTAGATACATCTTTTCTTATACTCAGTGAAAATATTTCAGTGGACTTCAATGGAATGTCAGCCATAAGGCACACTCAGACAGCAGTTTCTTCCAAGATAAACGTCAAAATGCCCATATACGTAAAGAGCACAGAATTGGGCCATGATCAGACAAAATAAGGAATGACAATATGGTAGGAAGGTTAAATATTCTTTTATTTATAACATGCACAAACAAACAAAAAGCCCCTTTATCTTCACATAAGGACTTCTGAAACACTCAATTCACCAGCATCCAAAAACACTTTGCATGGAGCATACTACTATCGAGCCAAACTGCAGTCTCTGCATTCAAACGATTGAGCATATGAATTCTACAATGGTTGTGCGAACAAACATGGAGTTAAAATCTAAAACATATAAATTGAAAAGTCATCTCCCAAAATGCTCTAAGCCCGTTAAGCACTTACTGGGGAAGACGCAAATGCTCTGAAGCTCACTGCTAGGATGCCATCTGACCATTCATGTGACACTGGATCAAATTGTCCATATAGCTGTCCCATTGTTATGGATTTGGGATTTAAAACAGTGATCTGAACTTTGTTTTCTTCCATCAGCCCCTGAAGACACAAAAGTAATAAAACCTGTTAACATTAAACATGCAATTTACTATGCCATTTGTTTTATTTTGAATTTTACAGTTATATTATTAAATCTTCATAAAAATTTCATCAGTTCACAGTAGGAAAGACATTACACATATTACATTTGACAGATGGTTGACAAGTGTCTAAAGACAATTATCCCAACTTTACCGTATGTAGTTGGAAGCCTAATTTTAATACTGAACAGTGGCTTGATAAATCAAAATGCAATTTTTTTTTTTTTTTAATGTTAGTGAATTGGACATTAGGCAGTCAGTCAAGAGACCCAAGTTCTATTCTTACGCTTACAGGGATTACAAGAGGCCAAGCCCTTTTGTCTCTCTATCCCATTTTTTCCATGTTTACGGAATAGATATGACTGCCTTGGTAAATTTCTGAGATTGATGTCAAATGCGTTACAAAGTTAGTTTGGGTTTTTGTTTCTTTGTGGTTTGTTCGGGGTTTGGGGGGGGGGGGGGTTGTTTGGGGTTTTTTTTGTGTTTGGGGGTGGGTTTTTTTACTTAAACCATGTAAAGATATCTAATTTTACTTTTTGTTTAAACTTCAACTGATTCTTTTCTTCTCTCCTTGTGACTAAATATGACATTTAATACTGCACACATCAGAGATCAGGTGTCTGAAAACCACCTACTTATTACAGCCTTAAAATATAAGAAACATCTATCCCTGATTTAAGAAAAAAAACCTCTTTCCTTCCAAAAGCAGCCCTATTGTTTATGAACCTGAACTGAGAAATCAGGAGTTTAGCATCATTTCATGCCTGTTCTGCCTGCCTTCCTCCCACAGATACACATAATCTTTCTTTGTCTCCCTTCATTAAATATAAAATGCAGGAATTATTATACTATTTCAAAGGAGAAACAAGTATGTTTACAAAAACATATGATTACACCTTCTTTTTCTGACAGTTTGTATTGAATTATAATTCCTTCTAACATACTTTATTTCACCAAAGTGAATATTCAGAAGCAAATGTAATATTTAAAGAAAGGGGAAAACAGATAACATCTTCTTGGCAAGAGTTATAAGCTATGTGAACAGCAAACACACAAGCATGACAAAAATACAATTTTTTTTTTTTTTAAAAAAAAAAAAACTGAGTACAGCAACTTTGTCACAGTTGCCCAGCTGAAAAATTAAAATATTGTTGCAATGACAAAATTCAGATTTATCATCTTCAGATTTGCAAGTACATTACAATTTTCTTTTGTGTTCTTTCTGTTAGCAGCTTCTTACCTCATTCATCACAATCTCTCCTCCTCATCTTACTCATCACAATGCCCCCTAATTATAAAATTCAGATATAGTGCCGATACAGCTGCTAGAGTTCCCAGAACTAAAACACTAATCAGTTCAGATCAATGAGATTTTCTTCAAGATGGTGAAAATCCTCAAAAAAAGCAATTGTTATCATAATCAAAATGAAATTTTGTTGATTAGTTGGATACCAGCTCTTTTAGCAAGGGGAAAACAAAAAAGAAACGAAAAAAAGCTCCAATAGGGTGATGGCCATTAAATTAATCATTACAGTTGATTGAGAAGCTGAACCTAACAGGAAGAAAATAATCAGATAAAAATTTCTTACTCTACCACACAACTCTCCTCCTTAACAAACAGAAACGGGAAGGAGTGGACAATGATTCACTGAATTAACAGGAAAAGCAGAAAGTTAAATATTGTTTTATTGGTATGACAGGCAGGAAAATAATTCCTCCTACATACCTAAAGCAAAAGCTTCACAATTTAATCTATAATACAGGAAGCTACTAAGCAATACCTTTTAATAAATGATCACAAGAAGAGAGTTCTGTTTGATAGCAATACCAATGTGAAAGCCTAGCCAGTCTAGTCTTGCTGATATCTGCACAAAAATACAAGGTGCCTGCCTGAAGATCACCATTCGGAAATGAAACAATTTTGCTAAGGTGTTGGTTGCATGTTTCCAGTCAGTCAGCCTGAAGAAATCAGTGGCCTGAAGATCACTTATGGTTCATGTTTATTACTATTTTTCTCTGGGGGTGCCTGGAGTTCACCGAGTGGGCAAGTCACCTATCAAGTCTCAAATCCTAAACATTCATTTCAGAAACAGCTACAAAAGTGCCTTATACTGGGTTTACACTGCATGCTAGCAGATCAGACTAGAATGAATCTAGATGTCCTTAGAGCACGAATACAAAAGACAGTAACTATGATTAAATTATTCCACAAAAGCCTCCACAGCCCAAGTGGCAGGATTCCAGAGATCTCACATGAAACATGAATATTTTGATGGCTTGAATTTGAGTAAGATTTGGTATAGCTATACTACTGGCCCACTTAAATGTTCCACAGATACAATTATTACCCACTTCTCTATGTCAGGTGAGAAGTTATTTAGCAGACAGATTTTGGATTTGGTTTCAGATTCAAAATCTGTCTGAAAATTGAAATACTCTGGTTTCAAAAATAATCAAAATTTGAAACTATTTAGTTCTGGGTTTACATGGGTTTATATATTCCTATCAGAAAATCTTCAAAACTTTGTATAAATTTATGAAGCAGATCCATTGTTTGGTGTAGTTCTAAACTGAATAATCTCTGTTCAAGAGAGTTCAGCAGCTCTCACGTGAATAAGTTGGAAATGTGGTATAAAGTTTTCACAAGGAACAGTTTATCATAGAAGTTCAAGTAGCTAATTCATGCCTTGTCCAATCCAATGAAAGAATTAGAGAAAACACCCTGTGTTTTCTCTGAAATGTGTATATTAAAATTGGGTCATCCTATTATATGTAAGCTTGGAAGTACAGCTTCTCAATCAAATTCTTTAGCTTTTCCTTATACTTTTAAGTACATAAAGTAAATTCTGTATTCAGTATAAATACTAAAACATGTTTATAAAATTTGTTTGAAGAGAGTTTTCACCAGTAATATTTATAAAATGTTTAGATACCTTTTCACATATGTCTCCCAATGCTCCTGCCAGAACTCGATATGCACATGTTTTTCCCCCAAAAGGCTCTCCAACTATCATAAAGCCTGACGCACAATCATCATCTCATATATCTGCAGGATCTCATAGTAAATACGTCAGTCATTGCAAATTCATAGCATCACAGTTTGTTTTGATGGCTTCCAATAGGTCATTGTAGTCTGGTTTTGGTAGCTCACACCAGGAAACAAATCAGAAGTAATACCCTATCCAAACAATTAGTTGGAAAGTACACTATTTTCACAGTAATTTGGTTTGAAACTCATGCAATCAACCCTTTGCTGACACTAGGCAGACTAATTACCTATTTTGATTAAAATAAATATTATGAATTTCACATCACCCTTGTCTGAGCCAAAACTCTGACTTCGTAATTGATTATTGATATTTATTTCATGTATCTTTTCATGTTTACCTGGGCACATAGATGAGCAATTAACTATCTAAGCATATTATCTTCTGATAAACATTAGCTTTTATTAAACTAGTTCATAAAACTTGCAGTTAGAAGTGGAGAAAGTGTTTACCTTTTTTCCTCAATAACTGAAAAATAATTACCCGAAATCTAAATTTAAAAGCAAAGATCCTGCAGTTTTGCTTACAACAAAACAAGAAAGATATAGAATAACCTGAAGACATAGCAAATGAGAAAAAGAATCTCTGGGCTATCATTTCAATTAGACAGACCTGCAGTATCAACTTGGAAAGCAAAGATTACTGAAAAAACATTCAAATAAAACATATTTAGAAACAACAATGACAGCAATTATTGGTGAACTTAGAATTGGATCATTTTGACATTTTTCCTGTTCCTATGTACGCCGGTTTCCTTCTACTGTGTGCCTGTTGCCACTGTTAACATGTTAATGAGTGTAACACATCCTAACCTTAAAGTGCTTGCTTTATTAAAGTGTATTAAAATACATGTTTAACATTCTGTGTCAGCAGGGGCATGTTTTACAATTGACTATAACAAAATCAGGCCTTTTCCAATGAAAATAATCATATTTCCCAAGTAGAAATATCAGGCTGCGTTCAAGGTGAGCAGCTTTTCTTGTCTGAAATGCATTTGATGTAGAATTTCCATTGGTCATTCATCTCCTGCACATTTTCTGCACACTCTCTGTTAAAGAATTAAAGATTTATACACTTGTGCTAGAGTATGGGCTTTCTATGCCTACTAGATTTTATAACTAAGATAATGAGAGAGAAAAAAAAAACTATTAATCATTTCTTTCTTACAAAATGGATGACATAAATATGGGGAAATGGAGGAATATCATATTAAAAGAAACCATTTAGTATCACAGCATAAGTTGTACTGCTGGGCAAAACTGTCTTGTCCACAACAGAGCAGGATCAATATTATAAACAAATCCATTAATAGGGCCCAAAGACTTTATGATAGGCCCAATGCAATATACTACAGGATAGTATTTAAAGGAAAATCTTTTTTTAAGTGTTAAAAATCAAGATTCAAAAATCTGGACGGACCATAAATAATTTAAAACCAAGAGAAGCAGAGTTTTGAGCAAAACAAGACAGAGAAAGCATGTATCATTTGCATGCTCCTATGTAAACACAGAAGAGTTACTGTGTATCTTGAAGCCAGATGTACCTGACTGCACTAGAGACCTGAACAGCAAAGGCAAAACCAGCAGAATGAAATCAAATGAGGGAGGACACGGATGTTTCCCATTTCTCTCAAGCATGATACATGAATTGAGAGAAGAAATGAGTTCATATTTAAATCATATTTAAAATTTTAAATTACATTACTACTGCTCAACTTAAATCTTTCTAGAATTCTTTCTGTATCTGATAACAATTTCAAACAAAGCTGCTTTGTTCCAGAACTAACAGAATTAGGCTATTACAATTCCCGCATACTCTAAGCCTAACTTACTGTTGACCCTTAAATCTGTCCCCCAATGGATAACTAATTAAAGAGACATCGTGGCATCATGCTCATTGGTTCGTGTTTTTCCTTGTAACATGCATCTGCTCTGTACTGATATAATCATCTACTTTAATTCTGTTTATTAGCCTTCCAATCCTTAGCCTTCTGTTGCTGTTTACAAGTCAATAATGTGATACTTCCTAGCTTCAACTTATAAAATTTTTCCTATTTTGGGGATATGCCAACATGCAAATTATTAGTATGTGCAAGGCTATTTCATCTCTAAAGCAACATACATTTGTTATTCTATGAAAGTGAAAAATGTGTAGTATTACTTCATAAATATACTTAGAGTTAATTTCTGTACACTAAATTCTTCACATTGCTATTCTTATTCTTAAAGACTGAAACTGAGAGAAACAACTTGTGAAGATACTTCAGTTTTCCCAGACAACTTCTCTAAATTTACCTCCGCTATTTCAAAACTTACAAAAATATGAAATCTCCCTTCATGCTCATGACCTGTTTTCCAGGAAAAAGTGTGTAATTTAGGCAGAATTTTAATTAGATTAGAGTAACAGTGACCAGAGACATATGTTCAGTTTCTAATTCATTACGTTTTCATCCAACTTTGGGCAAGGCAATTACCTTTTCCGTGCTTCAGATTTCTAAGGCTTTTTCTTAAAATTCCTAAAGGAAAGAGCTTCCATATTACTTTCATGCCCTCACGGATGTTTTCTTATAGAAATTACCTCATTTTATTCCATTATAAAATTACACAAAAGTAAGTATTATGCACTGGAAACGTAATTGCAACTAATATGACTGCTAAAATCTACCTATTACCATCCAAAACAACTCGTGAGAGTTTTTTATGTTGTGAATGTATAAATTGCACACAAATTCCCATGGCTGTATATGAAGAAACAATTTTTTTTCCAAATAAGATCTTTCCACTAACATTTAAAAAGGTACACATGAAGGACAACGTTTTCACAGTTTCCAAACATCTGTATACACCAGGCCAGATCCTTTCTTCTTTTTCTAACAGGACACAGCTCACAGCTACCAAAGAAGATTGCAAACTGTTCCTAATGAAGTTCACAGCTCGCATTGGCGTTGGGCATGTCTGGTTTAATCAGAGGTATATTAAACAAGCCTATCCTGGGGTAACAGATTAGAAATCCAATCCAAATGGCACATATTAGGACACAAACTGACTGTGTGAGTGCATCATGTAAATCAGAGGAGCAAGTTACAGATCATTTTCTCCAGCTCAGTTCCATACTGAGATCAACTCAGGACAAGAATTAATTTGGGCCACTTAGTCTATTTACTGTTTTGCACATCTTTTAAATGAAAATCCAAATTTTCTCTTATAAAGAGGAGACTATTAGTACCTACCTATTTCATAAGAATACTTACAAGGTACTCTGAAATCCTGAATACACAATATATAAAAATAGTATGGTTCCCATTTCAAGCAGGAGACTTGGCAGAAACTTTCATTGGTCTAAACTATCAAAACCCAAATGCTCACTGTATTTGCTAGGAAGGAAGAGTTAAGACTAAGTTTTAAAATAATTACAGGCTAGATTTAAAAAGTCTTTGGTCCATCTCTCTGATAAACCCATTATATAATATTTTCATCAACTAGTACTTTTAGCAAGCTCTTTACATTACTAAAATCTGTATATTTTCTACCTCAAAAAGTGGTAAATCATGAGACAAGAATTTAGGCAGGTTGACATCTGTAATGGATCTAAGGAGCAAAATTTCTTCATCTTCCAATGGATATTTCAGCTAAAAAATACAAAAAATAGTGTTAGCTAATTTTTATAGTTTCAAAAAACAGATGTTAAACTTGCCTGTTTTACTGAACATTTCCTGTTGTGCATCTATGCAATTATTTTGGCAGGTTCAGGTCCACTGATGACAACGTATGTTCTGGAGGTATGTTCATACATTCATATCAAGATGTTTGCAGTAGGTTTCTATAGTCAGGCCAATTTCACTTTAGTTTATGCCCAGTGATGGGTGTTACTATAAATTTGATATGACATTTTTTCCTAAACCATTGATTTTGTGCTTTCTAAGATGTATTCCTTTTCTTCCTAAGAAGGATAATTTTGCCTGCTTTGACATAAAACTCATGCCTTCAGCAAAGTGGAAATTCTAAAAGATTGCATATAGATCTCTCTCCCAGATTATAAAAACAATTTCTAAAAATATATGTGCCTCTTTTGCCACATCAGATGGCTTAGTTACTGACTTGGGGTTTTGTGAGGTTTTTTTTGTAATATTAGGATTATAGGTTGAAAAAAAATTGGGATAGAAGAGAATTATACTTGTCTACCTAAATAAAAATAACTGAATTAATAAAACAACAGCTTAGTCTCTTAGTAAAACGTACACATTCATCCACAACGCAAGCCAAAACAAAATACTACATCCTAACCATTTTTCTTAAAGATAAAAGAATGATCAAAGTCACATGTGGCAGATATTAGCCAGTGTGTTACTGGAAAGTGTTCACATATTATGGCAAAGGCATCTGAACCGGATAAGAAAAGCAGGGCAAACCAGTGGCCAACAGGGCAAACCAGTGCCCAACATGCCAAACAACTCAGTACATTTGCATTTAACTAGAATTCTAGAAAGATAATCAGCACAGTTAATAGGCACCTCACTCAGTGACAAGTGGTGTGGTGAATGGACCGGTAGCTTTATCTCTTTTGATTTTCCTCAGCTTATGCCCTAATACATACTCTTTTCATTTTCATAGCTATCACAGGATGACATTTTAAACAGCTACTTGCCATTATGTAGAATAGCGCATCTTCTGTTACAAAAGAGACATGTCACTAAGTTATTGGATGACAAAGAAAATTCAAAAAATCATTTACCTTCAGGTTGCCAGCAGCAGTGAGTACTGACTTCACAGCTCTCATTCCATAATCATAATGGTGCTGAGAAGACAACTGCTCTGAACACAGACGATACGTAGCTACAATTTTTACAGACAGAGGTCGAGCAGTAACAAAACCACAAGAATACAGAACAATCTCTGCAATCATGGCATAATCAGGAACCATCATAGCTACTGTTCTAAAGAGAGCCTATTAAACACATACATGAAAAAATCACATCAGAACAAATTATACCACATTATTATATTTAACTTTTTTCTACCATTACATACAATACTATTTTTTCATTATTGCATTACTACAGTGACAGCCAATTAAATCTAACTATCATGATTATGACCACAATATATTTAATGGCTTCCCATAAACGCTCAGAAATACTTTATTTTCCATTGTGACAATTCATGGCCATAGGTCTTCTTCATTCAAGATTAACAACAAAAACATATAAAATACCACAAGCTCTAGAAGGAATAGGGGAGTGCAATACAACTACCGCAAAGAAGCTGATGACGTCAGACTCCTACTAGCATTGTTTAGCTGCAGCCTATGCTTCAATTTTACCATTGTTCTACCAAACAAGCATCAGAATACTTTCAAACAGACAAAACTTTCGCTACTTTTGATATTCTACCAGAAAGTTTTTTAAATTATCCTCTTTCATCTATACAAGTAGTATTTTTGAATCTTGTATTCATACTATGTGTTAATAAGTAAACTTCTCAGACAGTTTTGAGAAACATTTACAAAGACTGTACTTTTCTACATTTTTATTAATTTATCAAGATATCAGCTCAGATGTCCTTTTCTTTCTATGGACACAGGACAAATGTATTTAAAGGGTAAGAAAGGACGTAGCACTCTTGTAAAAATCACTCAGTAATAAATGTAAACAGAATAGAAATCTCTTGCATTAAAACACCACAAGTCCCTTCAGATCAAACCAAAAGATCAGAAAAAACAGAAATTAATAAAAAAACACATTTTTCTTCAATATTAAGATATTATTCACTCCTTGTACATGACAAAACATTCCTTTTAATTTTTGAACTTTCAAGTGCTTAGCCAAGAAACATGAAAGGTGGTTTTTATTTTTAACTTTCTTATTTTCATCCTGACAGTCAGACCATGAATCAAGCAACCACTTCCTGACATTTTAAAATGTAGTTTATTCTTATTTTTCAGTCTAATTATCCTTTTTAATTTCTTTTTCTTCTGAGAGAAGATGATTTTTACACTACTGTAATCAAAAACTGAAGGTAATGGATATTAAATATTCTTAATAATGTCTATATTTGACAAAAAGTAATTTCTTTTTTTTTTTTTTTTACTTTCTGTATTAGCTGTTAAAAATAATAAAATGACAAGTGTTGTTATACCTTAAGATTATCAGGAAGCTCTGAACGCCCAGCATAACCAGGATTCATGGTAATGAAGACAGCACATGTAGGGTTCAGTTTCAGTTCAGTTCCTTCAAATACTATTAAATCAGATCCCGAATTAATGCCTATGGAGAAATAAAAACTAATGTCATTGCTGGGCAGGTTTTGTTGCAACTTTATTCTTTGTCATATGTAAGTGAAAGATGTGATTAAAATAGCAGGTTACCTCTTTGGATAGTAAAAATCTGCTGAGCAACCACAGAGAGTACTTCCAAATCAATCCTGTTGAATTCATCAAAGCAAGCCCATGCCCCACAGGACAATAAACCCTAGAAAAGACAGACTAATTAACAGGTAACTACTTATTTTGGACATGCTGATCAAAACAGTTCTGCAATAAGAAGTAGTTTTAATGTGCAAAGGACTTATATCCATGACCCAGAGCACTAACTTCTAAACAAAGTCAATCCAGATAGAATTTGTTTCAAAAAGAATTACAGAAATTTAAAAACTAAGTTTGCTTGTTAAAAAAAAAAAGGGGGCAAAAAACCTGTACAAACTAATCCAAAATCCTAATTCTTCTGTCATAGGCAAAGTGCCTATTAAAAACACATTTTGCCTGTTTTACCTTTATAGTCAGTTTGCAACTGGACAAGGGGGAAGATTTCAGCACTAAACAGGCCTCCAAAAAACCTACTCTTCTTTTGCATATATCCTAACAGGGTTCACAGTGACAAAAGGGAGCGTAAGGACTTCTGCATGACTAAAAGTAATCTTTTGGTTATGACATCTTATGGCATACCATGTTACCTAAAGTGCAAATAAAGAATAATTCTCTTTTCCTACAGTTCTGGTTCATTCATAGGTCTTTTCCAAGACATGCTCCCCAAATGCTACTGTACCATCTCGGCAGCACTGGTAGTCTTTCAATGGCATCTCATGCTTTGTTAACAGTAATTCTAAAATTTCCATTTAAGATACAGAATTTTGCTTTCATCATTCTAAATAAAAACCCTTAATTTAGCTTATTTTGGTGACCTTCCATCATGTTGAATTTTGAAGACAATTCATATCGTTCCAATGCCACCTCTGACTCAGAAGGTAAGACTAACGCCAGGGAGGAAAGCATACTTGCTCTATTTTTGTATCATTCCAGTGCAAACCAGGACAATGGACTATAAGACACAGATGTCCATTCAGGATAGATTTTCGTAATACAGAGCTGTCTACTCAGGCTAATACTGAAATGAATAGATGCTTGGTTTGTGTAATATAATAACACTTACCAGCTTGTTTAGAGTTTAGATTAAACCTCAAGTCCCCTAAAATTTGCAACCAGCTATTAAAAATGCATTCATTGAAATAGCATCTATGTTGCCTATTTAAAGCAAATAAAATCATTATGGTATATTTGATTCTCAAAGCACATAAAAACTATTGTGATATCTCAGTTGGATTCTTACTTATGGTAAGACCTATCTGCACTATACTAGCATTATATAGCAGCCTGGAAGTGGAGAAAGATACATTTACAATACCTTAAGATCACTTTCAAGTGCCAAAATAATTAAAGATCTTTAATATACTTGAGAATATGACCCTCAAGATTTATCCAAACCTTAAAAAATTTTCCTAATGCAAGGTAATCCAATCCATCAGAACAATTGAAAACCACACACTGTTTAGCTACAGCCTTTGCTAAATCTTTTGTAGTTTCTGTTTTTCCGGTTCCAGCAGGGCCTTCGGGGGCACCTCCAAGATGTAGGTGTAGTGCACCAAATAAGGTTCTGGAAATAAAATAATAGGAAAAAAAAACTGTACAAATTTTCATGCTATTTTTCCAGCTGCTCTAACTTTTACCAGAAACTTTTAAAAATTTGTTTCATGTCTGCATTTTCCTATGATGGTACAGCTTACTTGCTTCTGGTCAGCTGTAGTTTACAAATGTGTAGTAAAGTCTGAAGTTTACTAGAAGTTCACAGTTGAGAATAGCTTACTTTCTACTTTCTAAATCTAAATCCTCTTGTAATTTATCACTAATTATAGTGTCACAAAAGATTAATTTTATCACAAATTTAAACTAAAATATTCATACAGGATCACTTCTATTCCACCAAAAGAAATATATAATTCTGGAGTAATCTATTCTCAGGACTAATTAAAATATCTCAACTAAATGAATTCTTGCTAATACAGTACATTTAGTAACTTGCAGTTTTACCTGTAGCATCTGTCTGTAAGTGGAGTAATAACCAGCCTAGGGGTATTGCCCAAATACTCATATCCATACCTCAGTCCAGCATTGATCATCTTTGTCTGTAGATGCCCTTCCTAAGAAACAAGGCATTAATTTTATAGAATAAATAAATAATTCTAAAAAAAACCACACTCACAACTCAACACTATTTCTCAAGTTCCTTAATAGGCCCAATACTGTTAGAAACAACTACATGGCAGACTACTGATTGCTCTGAGACACTAGTTTCAATGCAACTCAAAAAAAAGCCAATTAATAGATACTGAAGTATCAACACAAAAAGACCATTTTTTACATTAACTGTTATCTGAAAAAAGATCCTACTAACCATATTGCACAGTAAAACTGTCTTGTGTAGCCACTTAGAAAGTTAACAGACTTTCTAAAAGGTAAACAGAAGTAATTGTGACTAATAGCTGTAGTTATGGTCAATCTGATGACTCTGATATGGCAATGCGTGATCCCTATATACACATTTTTTTTAATTTCACATGCAATGTCGTCTGTATTACGGGAAATCTTGTCCTGATAAATGTAAAATATTGTATCCTACCACTATCCAGTACAAACATTTTTATTTTTCCAATAAACGGAATGCACAAATAAAATAATACTGACAATAAGTCAGATTAAAACCTCTAACTGAAAATTGTCATCCCTATAGCATTCTTTATCCTGCAGAATCAGAAAATCAAGATACAGTCTTTGAGTGAACAATTTTTGTCTGTAACCCCCCCTGCAAATTCAGCAAAGGTACTGAGACTCAGCAGTGATGAAAAAAGTAATTCTAATTAAAAATTGTTTGTGTCCAGCTACTGGCTATTCCTAGTTAGCAATCCATAAAATGATTGGTTACAGGTATTCTCTTATCAGCAGAAATTCTCATACTAGTGCAACCATTCTCTGTGTCAGCAAGCAAGCAGAAATTGAAAAACTGTGAACAGAAATTACCTTCTAATAGGATTGAGAGGTATCACTTACCTCCCAGTAGTACCTAAGCTGACTTAACCATTCAAAGTCACTCTCATCTTTGACTTTCTTGCTTACTAGAGATGCAAGAACATCCCTAGCATGAACATCAAGTACAACAAGCGCTCCTAGAGTCACTCGATTCTGCTTAGACAGCTTTCCTCGCACCAAGGTGACAATGTCCTCAATCTGTCTATTATTCTGTTCCAGAAAATCCTCTAGTGCCTGCAAAAAATTTTAAAAGTTAAGAAGTTGCATGTCTGGTCTAAAGTATGATTATTTTTTCTTGTATTACTTTTATTTCTTCGTATTAAAAAGTTCCTTCTCACTATAATAGTAGTACAATGTCCTTCACTCACTGGTAGTTCAATAGGGTTTTAGTTTGGGGTTTTTTTTCTACTTTTACAGAACCATATGTAAAACATCAATGATACATATCTGGAAACAAAACAACATACACTACTTTCTTCCTGGAACACGGGAAATAGTCCTTATCTTTTTATACATTTCACATTAAGAAAAGGAAAATGCCACACGTGTTTTAAAGACCTACTTACATGTATACAATACACTTTCCATGGTTAAGGGACACTGTCACACTACAAAAACACCTTTATGTCCCACAATAGTTAGTAAAAATAACACATCTACAATTCAAAGTTGTTAACAAGACAATGCATTTTTCTACAATTTTTCAGTTTATTGGCTACTGGTTATAGTCTGTGTTCAGTTAGCTTAATCATTTCTTTTACACAGTAATTGACAGTTTCTTCCAGGCTAATAAGTTGCTGGGAAACAGCAAAGGCCCAATTAAGGAAAATACTTGCATCATGACAGTACTTAGATGTGATTAAGTGCCTTATGGAATTGAAATAAAAAAGTGAGAATTAACCTTAGTAATACATGCACACCAAAGCATGTTTCTATAGAGGAATGGCTTCTATTTGTGTGGAGAAAAACATATCTAGGTCCGGTTTAGATTTTTCTTCCTGCTAGCCTGCTGTTCCTCTCCAAGCACACTGGCACTGGTAACCCTCAATAGATTATGATGATTTTGAGATCTGTCATCTCAGGTAGTTATTTTTCCAAACATGAAGTCTGGATAATCATCTGCTTAGTATGACTTCTTTTTATTTATGAAAATAAAGCAGTAAACACAGAGTTCAAAAGCAGTTCAATTTCTACAGTGTTGCATTAGAAGTTCCGACCAGGACAAAATCTGAAATAACTTGCTCAAGTCAGGGATAATAACCCACTTGCTTACCACCAAGCTTTCCTCAGCAAACATGAGATACCAGTTGAGGCACAGAATATGTCCTCAACTCCTGTATCAGTTACATTCCTTGGTGCTATCCTTCTGACCATATGACTGTATTTCACTGAGAATGTGCATGGTCCACAAGACAATGCTCGCAAAATTTATGAAACACCTTTGTTTTTATACAGCATCTTTAATAAAAAATTTGCACATTCGATTTATGTACAACAGTTATTTGTTGGAAACAATTAACTCAAAAATATTTGAAAGGGAACATGTGTGTGTATGCATGTGCATGTATGCATGAACACATATTTAATATTAATGAGTTACTTAAATGATATTGGCATCCCGTCCCAGAAAACACTGAAGTGCTTCAGGCAGAATGTAGTACTTTTGGCCTTCTATGTGGTCGCTGAATGTCTGTCATGTTTCTTATGCTTAGTACACAACATGGGAAAGGAAAAGAGAAGAATATTGAAGGCTGGTAAGACAGAGTTGTCTCCCTGCCACAGATTTGTGACAGATTGTCAGGAGATGCAAATGCCTCTCCACCGCTTCACTGCATAGAAGCCCCTTTCCACAGCAGAACGAAGATTCTTGGGCTGAAGCAGATGAGCAGAATTTCCCACCCACAACAGAATTTGAGTGGAAGCTACAGGGAAGGACAGGTTCTCTGAATATCACGTACAGAAAAGGCTGACACAGACCAGCACAAGAGCTTTTGTCTAGGCTTAGAATTCTGGAACAAACACTCCCAAAAGCAGATTAATTTAACCTTTGCTTAACTTCCTTTTTTTTTCACTAACACACTTAACCACCGACTCATTAAGGTGAGATTATCTTCTTTTTTTTTTTTTTTTTTTTTTTTTTTTTAATCTAAAATCTCTAAGATTAGGAATTCCTGTCTCTCCTTCCTGAAAGTCTTCACCAATGAGGATAAATGGTGCAGAGTATGTAGAAGCCTTATTTCTTTCCCCAGGAAACTGAGGTCTCCTTTATTACTAGGAAAGAAATATTTTCAAACTTTTTTAAAATCTTCAGATGTGTTGCAAGATTCACTCCTTGTATTAGCAGATACTGTCCTCTCTTCCTTTAATACCCTCTTCTAAGACACTCAGAAGCTTTTTTTTCCTTGCATGTCAGAAGTGCAGCTGCTCAAAAAAGCACTCTTACAGGAGCCATTGCTTCAACGTCGTAATAAGCAGAAAATGTTACACAGCCTTAAAATACTGCTCTATATATGGATTAAAGATTAGTATTTAACTTTGCGTTGGTGGTACTGCTCAGCTATATATGAACAGGGAGAATCCAAAAATACAATACTGTAGAAGTTCTTTCAATTGATACCACGTCATTGCAAAAAATAGGAATGAAAAAAGAGTATCATAAAGTCTCACAAAGTTATAACCTTTATGTATAACGGTTGAAAAACTTGCTGTTTCTTTCTGTCCAGACACCAGCGAATAAAAATCTAGTTGCCTCATCTGATGGCGGCAATCTGGAACACTTCCAAATACAACAGGGAGAGCATTAACGCATTTAAGTGATAAACTGAAGAAAGGTTCTTCCAAACCAATATCCTGAATCTTAAGTCAATGCTAAGTACCTTTATTCCCACTAGCATTAGCTAATAGATTATAAATTCTGTACCAGTCAGGCACATATATTCATTATTTGAAAGGTGAGGATGGTATATATATGTTCTAATGCTAGGTCCTAGCCCATCTTCATAAAAGCACTAAACATTAATGAAGGTAAGTTAGACTTCTGAACAGAGACAAACAGCCAAGCTATGCTAGTCCATACCACCGAACACACACTGGGCTGCTTTCACAGAACATGTAATCTACATGTTGAGCTAACTAGAACACACTGTGACACAGTGCAGAAGCATCGGTGCCTATATCCTAAAGGAAATACTAACTTCAAGTCTTCAAAGATCACATTTCAGGTAGATCTTTAAAGCAGCTACTTCAAAAGATTAACTATTACGTTGAATACCTATTCATCCAAAAGGTTATTACCAGAGGTCTGATTTACTACTGCATTATATCAATTTGACATAAATTTAAATTTTAAATATTCTTACCGTTTGGCCATTTCTAATAGACATCTGCACTTGCATTGTCCAGAAAGTTTGAGATACACAAAGAACTGTTTGTCCAGGCCACTCTCTTACCCAATTAACACGTGGAGTTTTTGGATAAGCTTCAAGTGCATCCCCGATGACCTAGACAGGAAAAAGCACACTATAACTACATGTGACAACAGCTTTAGAATTAATTTAGGTTAGGTAGTATTACTGAGAATAGAAAATAAATCAGGGTCTAGAATCAGCCTCAAATTCAACTCTAATACTGACATCTTGCAAGCAAATCACTCAACAAAGCTCAAAAAATCCCAAAACGTCATACGAACCAAGTGGTCACACAAAATTTCTGAGAACTGATTTCACAACACATTCTAAAATGATTCTTGCCATCAGATACTTAAAATTTCCTAGCTCCATCTACAATGAAACTAGAAAACAAGTACAAATACAATTTAGTTAGAAGTAATATCCCAAACTGAAAGTTTTTTCATCTATTCATTCTAGTAAAAACCCAGAGCTTTTAACTTTGCAGATCATATTATTTAAACTTATATCTAACTTCAAGTGTATTTTCTAATAATAGAATGATTAATTTGGTTCTAGCGCTACTCAAGGATAATCCCAATGAAATAAAACTTGCACTAGGAAAAAACTTCCAGTCTATACCAACAGGTTATTTTCCTGCGTTAACAAAATCCAAGCAAGAATAAAGTCTTATTATCAACAAACTCCTCAATAAATTAGATGGCTGCTCAGACAAGCAGTGTAAACTACCTGAGTGAAAATCTGCCATTTGTTTTGCAGTTCCAAGCCTCTTTGCTTTTAACAATCTATGCATACGATAGCATCAATTAAAAATACATCTATGAGGGGAAAATTTGCCTGTATTGACATTTTAAAACTATGTAAATGGTATCTGGTTTAGATCACTATAAGGTTCTGTAGTCAAGGCTAAAGCAGACAAATGGTACTTAACCATTCTTATTCATGCAGCACAGCTTCTCATGTCTGATACGCACCAAATAGATCAGGTTATTCTCTTTCTTCTGTACTGATATGCCACACAATAATTAAATTGTTGTACTGTAAGACAGTTCGGGGAAACTGTGTGCACATTTAAATATACCTCACTTGACATTGAAAAGGACCACAAAAAAGACGACAACAGAGATTTTTAAATATATGACACAATGATGAGGACACCATACAAGACTAGAATGATAGAATCTGGAAAAGAAGAGTTAAGGGTCTTTCTTAAGGTGGTAATAAGTAAGAGGAACATTAAAAAAAACATGGGCAATCTTTCAGTTTAATCTTGTACCTTAATAGCACATCAAGTTTAGAACAATCTCTCGCAAAAGAAACCTTGGTGCAAACATTTTTGACTCTACTATTTAATTTTAGAGAATTTTACAACCAGAAATTGACACCAGAACTAAAAAAAAAAAAAAAAAAAGTATAACCTTTAAAGACTGAATTCATTGTTTTAATGTTCATGCAAGGCGCAAAAACATAAAAAGTGATTCCAGTATATGCTACTGTTTACTGAAGAAATCAATGCTGAATGACATTAGCCTAGAAAACAAGAGGTTAGGACTTGTTACCTTGTGGACAGACTTCAGCATAGCTGTCCCAGTTCAACCAGCCATTTTTCAACTTGACCTCTAGCTTCTGATGTCGAGATTGTCTCTATGAGTTCCACTGTCTCTCCTTCACTACTGTTAATGTGTGTAATATCTAATACATCAGTAAATTCCACTCTTGCCAATTCCTTCAAAACACTTTTCAAGTGAGGTTGTACTCTAGAAAATAAACTAGTATTAAACAGCTTCTGGACAATTTTTTCTTGCCAATACTGCAAAGATGATCTAATTTTTTAAACAAAAACTATTTCTGAACAATTACTTAAAAGATCATTTTAAATTTGTTACAAAAATGTTCTCCTCAACAATAATTCTTGTGTACTATCCCCTGCAAGATGCCTACACAGTATTTTTGAAGATCAGTTTAAAGATGTAAAATATTACTTGTAGTCTCTGTAACATACAACTAGCGAGGATAAAGAAGTATTCTTTCTTTAACTGCATATCCACCTACAGTACATAAAATTCCATTATTTATACCTTTCCAGCAAACTACAGTAAATATTAAGGGATTTGAGTAAAGCAACCAAGTACAACCTTAACACAATAGCTTATAATAAATAAAAAAAAAACCTTTAAGATTTTTTTCCTCACAAGATCTCTTGTCCTGTTCATTGCACTGTATGAATATTTCTCTGTGACTGAGTTGGCATTTCATTATTTACTTTCATTCTTATTTTTGCATGACCTTGCACTGCATTTACTGCACACTATCAAGTCTGCATATTGGGAATCAAACTCCAGTTCCTCTGCTTATAGCAAAGGTTATATTGCTTAACAAGATTGCTTCTGCAGGAATCTTCATAGAGTTAATTCCACTCAGCATAAGAAGGACTTCTACTGAGTTACACTTTTTGCAGTCTAATCCTGAATGAAGCTGGGGAGTAGAAAACCCAGAGAGAGTTAAAACATGGCAAAAACCTTCTGAAATACTTTAATTAGGACTGTCCCTAAAAAGGTAAAACTTAAGTCAGCAGTATACAGGTTCCATCTGATATTCAGTTTTCTACTGGGAAAATCAGGTTGTCAGTTTCACCATGAATTACTATATGGACTTCTGAGTCTTCTGAAAATCAGTGTATAGAAGGGTTACTAGTTTAGGAAACAGAACTAAATTTAATTACCCCTATTAAAAATTACTCTGCATTCACCTATCATAAAATCTAACCAAGTAGATACTGAATACCATAACTGTCAGTGAGAAAAAAGAGAGGTTCTGGGCTCAGAGAAACAGTATGACAAGACTATTTGCATGCACTGTGAGTCACAAATACATCTATTAAATATTACCATACCGAGTAGGATCTTTGGTCTCTGAAAGAATCTCAAGAAGTTCATCATTAGATAAAAAAAAGAATCGGGGGAAAAACAGGCGCTTCTTCTCTAGGTATTCATTAAGTCCCTTGAGAATTAGCTCCAGAAACTCATTGCACTTCCTCAATTTTTCCAACATCTTGTCTATTATTACTACTGCCAGCACATGTTTGTCCTGGAAAAGAAATTATTCCAGATAAAAACATTAACGCCTTCTCTAGTAAATCACCACACAGCACTGCAGGAAGGCTTAAGCAAAACGAATCTTTGTTTCAAATTCTGCTTTACTCAAACCATTGTCAGGGTTACAATTTACTAACCTTCTTCATTGCCAGGGTTCACTGGAAAAGCAGTTAGGCAGTTGGTATTAAAGAAAATTTTTCAAAATATAAAATATTGTTTTTGAAAATAATTTTCAAAACAGGATCAATTTATCAAACAGGACAACTCCCATCATTCTGTTGGAGCAACATCAATTTACACTGCCTATTCAATTGGCTTATGTAATTAAGCAACATGAACAATTAAAATATTTGATGGATTTTTAAAAGTGTACTTTTATGACAACAATGCAGTCACACATTTTTAAATGGTAATCATCTATCAGAGTTCAATGCAAAAAAAAAAAATCTTTTCTTCCATATAAAATATATAACACAAGATAAGTATTGAGATTACAAAGTTGTACATAGACAACAGTGACACTTCAGTACTAACATTAACTAGCAATGTGATCTAAAAAAAAGCATTCCCTGATCCTAATACAATTACTAGTAAATACATGTTTAAAGATTTTTTGCTAGCAAAATGTAAAAGTTATACTTGCTTTAAGAACAGAAAAAATTACATTTTTATTTCTTTTTACAATAGCAGCTGAATAACACCTGCCAAGATACACTGTTAGATAAACACTGGGTTTCTTATATTTATATACTGGGTAGATGACAAAATATATATTAAGGCATATAGTGCTTCCCAAATTCTTTCTAGTGCTTTCCAAATTAACCTCTCAATTTAAATGAATGTAAATGCTTAGAAAAGCTACTGCATAAGATCAAAGTTATTTCAATTAATACAAATCAAAAAAAAAAATTTGCAAAGGACCTAAAGGTTGCCAAGCTAAGCAGCTTGAAAGAAATACAGTTGTCTGAACATCACATTCTAGCATTTAATATGCCTTATGACCAATTTAAAGCCTAATTGTCATTACATTTTTTAATCTTGCTTACCAAGTATGGGGTTTGTGGAGCAAAATGAGACACACATTGAAAAGTAGGAAATTATGCAGACATATGACTGAGGAAGTCAAACCAAGCAAATGCTTCTACTCAGTTCCAGTATGGACTTGGGTTCATCTGTGACTGAATTTATTCTATCTAGTTCAGTTCTAGTTCAGGCCTGTGCCAGTACATTAACTGACTTGTTAACCGTAAATTGATTCAAACCCATTCATGTTGCAGTACATAATGTTCTATAATGACAAAGTCCTGGCAAGGACATGGGGAGTGATAAATCCCAATCCCCGGCTTCACTTCCCAAAGTCTGGGAATACAGTTTCTGCCATAGCTTCTCCTTTACCACCTAAATTAGACTGTATTTCCCAGGAATTTGAATGGAGCCAGAATGACCACAGGTGAGATGGAAACAGAGCTAACTAGAAATGTTAGTCAACCCTTAGGTCCCCTCTCTGTTCTGCCCAGTGAGTCTATACCTGTAAGCACAGAGCATAGAATACATATCCAGGATTAAAATAAAAAAAGACACAGGACTAGATGACCTTTAAAGGTCCCTTCCAACCCAAACTATTCTATGATTCTATATCCAACCATAAGAAACACCAAAGAGATCGGTAGGGAGAATTTCAGACTAGTCAATCTACTGAGGCGTTGTAAGAACTGCTGACAGTAACAGCAAAGAATATTCCAACAATGGACAGCAGAATTCAAACAGGTACCCAGACTATTTCCACTAGGAACAGTTTGTCAGAGCATATTACAAATACAGAATGTCCCACTCAGAAAAGTCCCTGGTAGTGTTTGCAGAAACAACACAGTCTCACAGAGCGGAAGCATGGGTGACTCATGGTGCAAGGGACAGATGAGGAGAGACAGGCTGGACTGCTGTGCAAAGTGCAGAAGGTGAAAGAGGTATCTGTAAGAAACAAACTCCTTACAGGGTGACCATGCAGATTTGACCCAGTAACCTGACTGCTGTTCAGCTTCAGTTTGAAGAATTTAATAATAAATTCCAAGTTCAGTTTCAGTTCAAAAACTCACAATGTTTTGAAATTATTCGCAACGTGCATTCAGATTTGGTTCAATTCCCTGCTCACGTTACACATATACTTCCAATCTACTGAAAAAAAACCCCAGAATTGTATGTTTATCTAACTGATCTTCATGGGGGTGCACCTCCCTAATACAATAATCATAGTGTTCCTTTGTACATGAAACACATTTACCTTCTGTTACTTGCCTCTTGCATCATACCAAACCAGAACAAACTGAGTAACTACATACACTCTTCATCTATACATAGAAAATTAAGCTGTCAGCACACAAACATAGTTCATAATTGGTTTTATAAAACAGTTTTTAATGCACAAACAACCGTATAACTACACATTGTCAACAGAAAGAGTTTTTGTTCTCTTTCATAGTGTGTTTATCATCAGCAAATAGAATAAGTGCAACTGGTAAAGCAAATCAAAGCTGTGTTGCCAGTTTCATAAATTGGATTCTTCCTGCTTGTTTTTTCTTTCCTATGAGAAAAAGTCAGGAAAAAAAAAATTTATGCTTCAACATAGATTTCCTATTTATGGTTCTGCTAAGGCATGCAGAAAAAAAGGGAATGCCATCGTTCTCAGTCATTCAAAATATCAGTGCAACTTATTTTGTCAGTGACACTGTCAGTGTCAATTGGGGAAAAAACTGTAGCTAGAAAATAGTATAAATCAACTGTATAAAACTCGTTTGAATATCCTGTTAAAACAACATCACTAACTCTAGTATCTAAATACAATTTTTAACATATCATAGGTTGCAGCCTAGGATTTTTTTTTTCTTGTTTTGGGGGGGGTTTTCCCTGGGTTTTTTTTCCTTGCCTTTTTTTTTTTTTTTTTTTTGTTTCTTCCCCACAAAGACAGAAAATCTTCTGCGTCCTAGATTTTTTTTTTAAACTTATGGGAAGTGGATATTAAACCATCAAGTAATTCAACCCTCATTAACGTGCATTGCTTAAATTAGACATTTAAAATGAAGGAATAATATATGATTATTCAAATTTGTGATGAAAAGCCAAGCAAATAAAGGAATTTTATAATACACAGCAATTTTATAATACAATGGCATATAAATGTAAAAAAGAACGCACAGACTCAAGTTAGCTTTATGCTTTAAGAAAGACCATTCATATAGACTGGAGAAGAGCATTCTTTTAAGCCATGAAACTCAAACACTGCATTTGCAGAAACAGGGTGCCATCTTCTGGAAAATAATGCCTACCTGTTCAGGCAAATTCAACTTTAGATTGTTAAACTTCTATTCTGGGATTTACAATTCCTGTTACAAACAAAGATGATTCTTTTTTCTGCCAGTGAAAACTGTTATCACATTCAAAAAATATTTTGTATTTGATTAGCACCGAGTATCTGGATTAGAAGATTTTATTCAAACAGTCATCAGCACACAACGTTCAGAAACATAATACTCATCAAAATCTCTGAAATCTTGCCCTATTTATTTTTATGCATTTCTTCCCCAAATGAACATATTGATTCACAGTTCTATGGGATAAATTCCTGATTTTCTGCTAAATCAGAAGGAAGAAAACAGAGAAGGGGGCGGGGCAGGGAAGTGTAAACAGAGGGCCGAAAAAGAGAGAGAGGGGGAGCAAGGGAGGGAAGAGACAGGGAAGGAGAACAGAATAAAAAGAGAATAAAAAATGAAAAATATTTTTAAGTGATCTATCTGAATTGCCAGGAAATGAAGCAATGCTTCTTTTTGTATACTACATATTTGTGTATTCCTACATTAAGACCATATCTGCAATCTGATAAGAGCTGAGACCAAAAGCTTTTAGACTGAGTGAAGATTTTAGCATTTGTCCTAATGACATAAGGGATCTCAAAGTTCTGCAAAGGCATGAGACAGATGAAAATAAGCTTTTAATTTTTTCCTTTAAATGACAGTCTTACGTCCCCTACCCTGGAAAAACAGTGGACCTTATAAAGCTTCTCAAGTCTGTTGAACAGTTTAGTAAGCCCAGTAAAAAAATATTAAAATGCAACTCCTACTAGAAATGTCCTTGATCTGATGGAACTTTTCAGATGAATGCAGTTTTCTCTAATCATTATGAGACTCATTAGAATTACATAATAGGATTACCAGAATTACTAGGTAAACTGGTTATTCCCCGAGGAACAGAATTTGTAGAGCATGCAGTTCAGACCATTGATCATGTAACTGCTGAAGAGTCAGCTGTGCCAGTTTCAGCTGTTACCTCTTCCCTTACCAATACCACCTCTTTGCTAGAAGCTATTGCGCTCTCAGCAGAGTCAGCAGAAGAGATTGTAGGACTGTTCTTCATCCAGTTAGCCTGGCACACATAGCTAATCTAACCCGATCCAAGGCTGAGAACATCTAACTACTGAAGCAAAGAGCACTCATATAATCTCATCAATTGATCCTAATAACAGCGCTAAATTCCGGAAACGGTCAAATAAGCAGCAGATTGGCAAAACAGTAACATTTTGAACTGCCAGACATGTGCAGTGATGGTGCCTGACAAGTGCCTTATGTACTGATTTACGGTAGATCAGAATAGTACTTTTGAAGCAAGTTAAATATCTAAACAGTTTAAAGTTAGAGAGGCATCTCTACCATTATGCAAATAAACAGCATTTCTCAAAAGGAACAATCAGTGTAAAATTTCATTGATTCATGTTAATTGACCTACAGTGCCAGGATCATCATTGCTATGTTACTTTGTTTTGTATGCTGCTTAATTTTACTTACCAGAATGGCACATAGACTGTGAGAAGAGGTTGGGAGAGCTGGACTTGTTCAGCTTGGTGAAGTGGAAATCAAGGTAAAATTTAACTGTAGTCAGCAACTACATAAAGGGCAATTGAAAAAAACAGAGCCAACTTGTCAGCAGTGACAGCTGGGCAACAAGGGGCAACAGGTATAAATGTTTGCTTGGGAGGTTCAGCTTGGACATTAGGAAAAAATTATTCACTAGGAAGGTACTGCAGCACTGAAATCTCTGGAGGTAATCTGCAAGAAATCTCTGTCCTTGGACATTTTTGAAACTTGGCTAAACAAATCTGTGGCTGGCCTGATGTGTTGGCAAAAGTTCTGCTTTTAGAAAGAAGTTAGACTAATTGAACTCCAGTGGCCCCTCCCAATCAATGCTTCCATGATTCTATGTGAAACAGTTCTGCAAAATATTTTGTAAAAGAATCTTAGAAAGGGGGATAAGATGAAACAGAAAAAAGATTACTGTGGTATCAGAAGCAATTTTTTTTGGTAAGTACTACAAATTCACTCTATATTCTTAAGACAGTAGTACTTGCTTACCTGAAAAACTGATTTCATTAAGTCTTTCCATGTCTTAACGACATTACTGAATCGTCTACCTTCCTCAGGCATCTGAGCCATGATGTCAGGGGAACTGAAAATTGGCTCCAAATAAAGCCAAGTAGCCTGAACCTTCAGCCATTCATCCAGGATCTCCTGTACCAACAACAGCTTTCCTTCCCATTCCCTATAAAATAGCATTAGTTCAAATGCATTAATTGATGCTTCCAGTAAAACATTTCCAGCAGACTGCTAAGATCTTTTTGGCAATTTACATATTCAGCAGCAAGTGCAAAAGGTATACATTTTAAGATTCAGCAGAATATCATATTCACCTAGCCTGATTTCCTGTGTAACAAAGTCCACGTTAATTTCTGCAGCTGGATCATCTAGAAGGTTGATTGTAGGATTTCATGAACTACGTTAATCCAATAAATAGACTAACAGTCTCAGGGAATAAACGTAGTACACACTTTAGCATGTAATAGTATCTGTGGACAAATTCACTTTAATGATGTAATCTGGTTTCTGCCCCAGATTACCAAAGCCCAGACTACTACTTCTAACTGTTTGCTAGGATAGACAGGCTAAGATGGCAAAAGACAGACATGAAAGTAACCTATACTACTAAACCAAAAATATGTAGACATTGCCCTAAAATGACATGTGGTCTTAATTAAAAGATTTCAAGTAGTAAACAGTCCAATGGTTAAGTCACATTTTATTTCTGACTTCAAATTCCAAATGTGGATGTTGAACACATTTGTCTGACAGATTAAAGAGTCCTTCAATATTACTGCAAACCACTATGGGTCCACAATATTATAATTCAATAGCTATTCAGTTTTTCTTTTGATAGCCAGAAAATCAAGATCCTTTAGTCTATCACTTTTTCTAAGTCTTCTGAATTTTTCTGCATCATTTTAAAATTATTAACACCACCATTTGACACTTCTTACTATCTCACCAATATCAGACAGATGTGGTATTATCAGTTCTCTAACGTCATTGGTATTCCTAATTCACTGACATAAGCAATTTACCAAAAAATATATAAAAATAAAATGCTATTTATAATCCTCTAACAAGTACATATATTCCTCTTTCCTGTATAAAAACAGTGAGTATTATTTTTTACAACTCTCATACCACTGGACAGTACAGATAGAATTATCAGAAAAAGTGCATGCTGTTAAAATATATATTGTATAAATGAACCACGGCAATAATTTTCTCAACAGGACACTCATACATGGGCTGCACTGAGTTCTGTGTAAAATGGTACATGTGAAAACATACTTAACTTCTCCATTCACTCATTCACCTGCCACAGATTCTAAACAACAGATAGCTTTGCTTGCATGTACCTTCTCTTCTACCCAAACTCTCTCTTTCATCTGTTAGGTATTGGTACCTCATTTCTGGTGATTTTGCTTCTACCAAGAGGCAGAGAAAAACGCAGCTTTCCAAGAGGAAAGTTAGGCAGGTCAGTTAATGTGCTTACAACAAAAGTACACAAAAATGAAGACTAGGAATTTGGAATAATCTCTGGCAGCAGTCCAGAATTCTACACGCTTTGTTGGGTTATTGAGAAAGTAACCATTGTGTAATTGCCTAGATCTCAAAGGCTGATGTAATAGTAATATCTTGTATAATTACAAATGCTGTCAGTCACCAGAAAACTCTGATGAAATTACCATGGTGTGCTTACTTTTTTTAAATAGGCAAAACCAACCACTTTACATTAATAAGAAAGGAACTTTTATTTATACTATAGTACAGTAGTAATTAGAGAATTAATACTTATTGGAATGTACATGTATGTATATGTAAGTATGTATTCACATATATTGAATATGTGCTGAAATCTGAAACAGCAGTTTTGCAGGTTAATGGGAGTTCGGAGGTACTCATATAGCTAGATAATTATAGCCAAACTTTAGATGAAAGATTTTTGGTTTTCCACAACGTGGCTATGTGTGGGTGATTTAAGAAGCAAGTATTTATCGAGGAAAGAGACAAAATCAGATTAAAATCTATGCTCAAAGATGGAAGTATATAATTTTTAACATGCAATGCTAAGTTTTGGAACTTAATTTTCCGCATTAGAAAAAAAAAAAAATCTTTCATCACTTCCCGAAACTTGTCTTGTTTTCATTTTCTTCATTTCCCTTACATAAGCCCTAACATTTTTACTTGTTGAAGAGCTAAAAGATTTAGTAGCTTTATAATTTAGGCAGAAAGTTTAGACTATATTCTTTTAGTCTACAACCTTTCCATCTACACCTCAGATATGTTTTATCTGGTAAAACAAAGATAATGTTATGATGCATCTGGTACCTTAAGTACCAGAGCACGTTAAAAATGTTTAGCAACCTCTCCAATGCATTAGCACTTCCCATATTGTTAATTAAAAGTAAAAATCAACTTTATGGGATTAAATAGCGTGTAGCTGACATGGGACAAAAGCTTTAGCCCTTTAAAATGAGATTAATTCACTGCTTAAGGAGGATAAACAAAAGCATTTGAAGTCCCTATGCTTTAGATTAAGCAGAAAAGATTTCTTATTCAGTAACATTACTTGGTGACTTTCTATTAGAAAAAAAATTACCTTATTCTCTTTTCATAATGCTTAATGAATGGAGATCCTCTCATAGTCTGAGTTTTAACAATGTGGTCATCCAATAACATCTGAATATCATCTACAGATGACAAAATATAGGTTCCTGTTTCTCTATAGGCAAGAAGAGTGAACTCCATTTGATCCCATTCAGAAATCATTTTTGTTAAAGCTTTCTCAAGTGAATGTTCTTTGCTGGCTGTTTCACTGATGGTCTCAAACTTTTCTAGGAATGGTTCAAGATTCAGGTTAATATAAGACAAGACGTTTGAGTCTTCAGAAGGAGACAGTGGTAAACCAGCAATTTTTGACATCTCTTCCCAGTGCCTTTCTTGCAAACCAGGATTGCAAATCACCTGGATTAGAGGAATGTGGCATCTGAATTCCTCTACTTTGATTTACCTGTCTTGTTATTGCTAATGCATTTGGAGAATTGTGGAAGGCTTTTTCTAGTTTATACAGTCCATGCCAGTAGTTTCCTACATCTATCTCTACTTTGTCTGGATTCACTTCTGTAAATGATCCCTCTGTCCAGTCTTTGTGTCTTCGGTTGAATTCAACAGTCATATCATAGAGACGAAGATAAGGAGCAAGAGTATTCCGGATGTTTTTATGCTGAGGGTACTGAGATACCGGCCATCCAAAGGACTCTTCTTCTGAATTAAGCTGATCAATCTGTTGAAACATAAATGAGTTCTGAAATACAAAGCTGTCCGTGATACCAGGTCCTTACCACAGGGATTAGGGAAGTTTTCTGGTGTCTTCAACAAGCTTCAAATTAAGTTTTGAGTTACTAAACCAGTGTACTGTGTAATTGCTACCACTGACTGCAGTGAAAGCAATCTTTAACAGTAACAGCTCAGCATTCATGCTAGTCAATAGAGGAATATAGTTAGAGGTTTAAAATGGTGCCTGGGCACTCCTCCATAACCTGCATTACCATGGAGGCTTTAACAGGCAGGAGGTAATAATAAGCATCAGGAATTGCACTTCTAAGAACATAAAAGTATAATTTCTATGCAAACCTACGTAAACTTAATCCACTCTTTCACTATGCAAAATGGTGCTGTATTAACTCAAGATCACATAGTAACAAATTACTGTGCTCAGTAAATTTGCAGTTTAAATCACAAATCATTTAAAAATATTTCAGAGCTGAATTAAGAATTATTTTGACACATCTCTGTAACTGCATTACTAAGCAAACTGCTGATAAGACAAATATTAAGATGTACAATTCATACTATTGGACTAGTTTAGACTATAACCTGTACCTTATCAGCAGCAAGATCCAATTTTGTATTTAGCGCTTGAGCTTTCTTCAAATACCTGTTGACTTCCCGAATATCTCCAAGTGTGCTAAGTTCTTCAACCTGCTTAGAGTAGCTTTTCAGTTCCTCAACAAATTGTTCACAGCGTATCTAATTAAACATCAAGCAAGCATATAATCATTTTTTAAAAATCACAATAAATTTCTGTAAAAACAAGGAATAACTATTCTGATTTGCTGTAGTAGGACACTTTATACTTGCAGAAAATTCAAGACATCCAACATATTTGCACACGAGAATCTATTCCACCCAAATTACAGCATTTGCCCTGAATCCTACTGGTAACTGCAGTGACTTATTGGCCTGACAGATGTGACTTTGGGTTCTATGTCATAGGATATAGTTGGTCACAGAAATTTCTGCTTTCTGTGATAGTCATAGTCAGCAGGCTAATAATGGAAAGCTAAATTCAAATACCTAGTATATCTCAAATTAAAATAGCATAACAGGATTAATCAAATGACAGACGAAGCTAAACAGTTTCACAAGACGGAGGCGTCTCCTGTCTTAAAGCCACGTAGTTCAAGCATAGCTTTTTCTTCGTATATATGACTCCACAACACATATTTCACATTGAGCATCAGTAGTGGTCAATGTCTGAAACCAAGCCTCAGACCACACAAAGCAGTAACATGTTTCAAGATAACAGACTCTATGTTGCACATTTATTTATAACACAAGTCTCACTCTGTACTTTAGAATAGAATAGAATATTTGAGTTGGAAGAGACCTACAACGATCATCTAGTTCAACTGCATGATCAATTTAGGACTGACCAAAAGTTAAAGCACATTGTTAAGGGCATTGTCCAAATGCCTCAAACACTGACAGGCTTGGGGCATCGACTACCTCTCTAGGAAGCCTGTTCCAGCGTTTGACCACACTCTCGGTAAAGAAATGTTTCCTAACGTCCAGTCTAAACCTCCCCCGGTGCAGCTTTGAACCATTCCCATGAGTCCTATCACTGGATACCAGGGAGAAGAGATCAGCGACAGTAACACTTACCAGCTACTTCTTTAAATGTACTGCACAAACATAAAAGCTCACTGTCTCAAAATACGTATGATCTAAGACAAAATGACGATGAGACTAAGGAGCACAAGAAAAGCAAAGCAGACAGCTATACAGGCAGTAACTGTAACAGATTAGCAGCCTAGTAATTAGCAATCTTTGTGGAGAGATCCCATCACTTAGATAATACAAACTCTACTGTAAAAGCCTAGTAAATATAATGTAAACTTAACAGAGATAAAACACATATAAAGTATAAAAGATTAAAAAATAAAAATAAAACTAACCTGAGTCAAGATGCACTTATGTTATAAAACTACCTTATCTGACATTATCCTAACAGCAAAATCCCACTTACAAATTAATGCAGATTTTTTTTTGAACCATCACAGAAATATCATATACTGCCATTGACTCCAAAGGGACTGCTCGTGCATAAATCAAGCCATGTACATGTCTTTAAAGGATCTATCTGAATTTTACTATTTCACATACAGACAACTTTCATCAACGTCACTGGAAGTTCTGTAACCAAAGAGCTTTCAGAGTGCAATTTGTGAGATGTGGCTTGTCTTGCAGTACTCGTGGATATGTGAAAAGCAAATGAATGGAAAGCAGGCAAAAATTAGTTACTATCAAGAATAATGCAAAAACATTTACTTCAAACTTCTTTTTAAAATATATGGGAAAATAAAAGAGGCTATTCCATCCACTATTTCATGTCCTATATGCCAATCAAAATTAGCAGCTCAAGGATTTTTAAAATATCGTTATTACAAACCTTAAGACCATCTTGAAATTGATCTGTTTTTTCTTTAATTATCTTTCTGTGCTCTTCAAAGATATCTGGCATTCGTGCATACCATTGAAAAACATTACTGTTCAGTCGAATGTCTGCTGGTGAAAAGTTGACACATTCAATCAGGAAAGCAACACAATTTCCAGCATCCACTAATTTCTGCTCCAATTCAAGCATGTCACATGTTTCCACCTTCTGTATACAGGCCTGGGGAATAGAAATTAAAAGGGAAGATATTTTTTATATAATTTAATACCAAAATAATGCCTGAAGTAGTTAATACTTAACTTTAAAAGCTTTCTTTTACAAGGAAAATTAAATAAAATTAGAAATACATGATCTGAAAAGGTATTTATTTGGAATGGCATGGTACTAGTCATTTTTACAGCATATAATTTGTTAATACAACTGCCTTACTAGCTATTTTATTGAATAAAACTCAAAAGAACGGGTTGAAGCTGTATGCACAAAGGTTTGGAATAAGCCAATCCAGACAGCCTGTTTTAAGTGTTGCAGGTTTGGGAAAGAAAGTGTGGTGTTACCAAGGAAAAATTAGTAAAGTAACTACAAGAGAAAAGGAGGACACACTTCAGAAAGGGAAGTACTGGATGCCCCACTAATAAGAATAGGTCTTCCCTCATAGTAAGAATATAAGGAATATAGACAGCCACTGTACTGCTCATTAAAATAATTACTGAGCACTGTACTGCTGATTAAAATAAAAATTACGCTGTTCTTTCAGATCTCAAGAGTTAGCAGTAAACTGTGTTGGTACACATAGCATTCTGTATGGTAGTCTTAACAGAACAGCAACAGAGCCCAGTTTAAACAATAATCCATAATGAAGCACTCTGAAAGCCTCTTAACAAGAAAAGAGCTGTATTAGTAAAAATGTTGGCCAATTGGACAGATCAATAGTATACCAGTATATGTAAATATTACTTGATATCCATCAATTGAAGATACAGAAAAATCTAAGATGACACAACATGGTATCACTGGAATTTTTAGGTTGGAATAAGTTGTCCAGTAAATCTACGCTTCTGCTCTTTTAACAGCAGTTTCTATGCTTCAGAATATACTCATTGCTATGGATCTAGAGAACATTTGGCTATTAAAAGAATATCCCAAAGAAAGACGGATCCATCTTTTCAGCAATGAGATGGAAGAACTATTAGAGGGGGTTTGATGCTGGCATAATATTACGTGCTACACGTGATTACATGCAATTTGTCCATTCTCCAACGCAAAATTATACCATAACATGCATGCACTTTGTAGGCACCATATTCTCAGATAGCACACAGTTCAACTTCTAAACATTTTACTTTTTACGTGAAAAAATTACTCCAGTTATATCCTATGTTAAACTTCACTGTAGCAAGAGTTTAAATCGCTCAGGTCCGAATTCAGCCAACCACTCAGGCACCCAATTTATTTTAAGCACCCTCCTATATTCCACACATTTAATATTGGGCACATACATCAGAACTTTGCTGAACAGCAAGAGACTAAGACACATTGCATTTCAAGTGTGAATGTAAGTGCTTCACTGAACTGGAGCCTGAATACATCAAAGAAACAGCAGGGTTCTGATTACAGAAGTGGTATTTGTTATTGAGGAGATTGGATTTTACAGTTACAAAACCGCAAACCCGACATCTGCTAAATTTTGAATGATCATTCAACAAAGGATATAAAAGCAAAATTACTTCATACAACTTGCCAATGAGTGCTTTTTAAAGTTTTCTTGTGAAGAATTAAATACATATTAAAGTTCCCTACATCTCAGGTTTCAACTCTTTGATTAGTTTAGGATATTGCAAATGGATATTCAGTCTTCCATATCTAATCCAATTGCTTGAATTTAATTCAGATATTCACTGTTTGACTACACTATGTGGCCAGAAGCCTGAAGAACACGCAGTCTAAATTTAATTCTCCTGGCATGTTGCCCACACTACAGAAATTACTTATCTGCTTACACTAGCTAGATGGGGATAGAAATAAAACCATGCACTTATTCCAAGCCATTATACATGAACACTTTGCTTTGTGAAAATCGGTGACAAAACTTCCAGGTAACACCTACATTACTAACAGGCTCAATCAGCGTTCCAGCAAGCCACACTGCTTGCTACCATGGTCCCCTACAGCAGTGGTCTCCAAACCTTCTTGATCATACATCCTTGTCAGTAAGAAATTTTTGAGCACACACCCCTAATATATGTATATTTATATAGAGATTATACACACATACTGCTGTACTAACATATTATGTACACAATAAAACATGCAAAAAATCTAAAAAAGATTAAATGAAGATGAAATAACAGTTTAAATAATTTTTATTTCTTAATTGTATAGAAACCTTTTTGATTTCACTAATATTATTGATAATATTTTTAGTGAGAGCAATGTAATTGAATATGCTTCATTAATCTTGGTTTAATACTTTGAGATTCAGGGATTCAAAGGTCTGGTTCTAAGTTGAGTTTATTTCAATACTTCATTTTAATGGCTGTCATAGCTTAAAAAAAAACCCTCAAAGATACATAGATCCAAACAGAAGAATTACATCATTGGCTGTGCTTAACAAATCATGATCCCATCCACCAATTATACAAAGGTTTTTGTTGAAATTCATCTAGTAAATTTCCATCTTCCCTGATGTCACTCAATTGTTCTTGCAAACTAACTGGAAGGTCTTGCATTTTGGCATTTCTAACAAATGTATTCAAAACCCACGGAAATATTTTGTAAGATTTTTAAACAGGTTAGAAAATCCTGTTTCCAAGTTCTTAACATTTAAAGATATGAGAGGTGTTTGGTTTTTTTTTTTTGGGGGGGGGGGGGGGGGGGGGGGGGGGGGGACACAGACACGTAATTTTCCACAACAAAATCACATAACAATGGAAACATTTCCAAACATCCATTTTCAAAATGCTCTCTCCATAGCATGATTTTCTTTTGAAAAGCAGTTCATTTCTCACTCATTTTTAAAGATGTCACCCTTACCTTGAAGGACAGATTAAGTATCATTATTTTACCATAAATATCTGTTAGGTAGCATACCACTGACAGTCACTTGTCATCACAGAAAAGGTCAGCAAAATTAGGAACACTCATCTTTTTGTAAAAGAAAATTGCATAACTCATCTTTAAGTTTGACAACTCTTTTAAAGGAATTTGCCACAAGATAACCAGCAAACCTCTGCACAGTACAATTGATTTTCACGGTCACACCCCATCTCGATACAAACTATTATGAAGATTCTACTATTTAAAGATCTTGTTTTATAAAATTAACCACATTGATGACAACCTGTAGAACTTTGTGCACATCTGGCTCCAATGTCTTTGCTGCCATAGCATGCTTATGAAGAATGCAGTGAATGAATTTCACGTGTGGTACTACCTCTGCAACCTTACCCCAGAATCCTTTATTAAAATTAAATATTTTAAAATTAAAAATTCTGGTCAAAGAAGCCACTCCATCAATGGTTACACTTGAACGGTTTTTCCATAAAGCATTGTTTTTATTAAAGAAGTCATTTACTGTTGAGAATATATTTTCTCCAATACATCTTTCCTTTAGTGACTAAGAAAAAGGTAGTTCTTCATGTATTTCATTATTGAAACATAATCTAACAAATACCATAAACTGAGATATGTTAAACATCTGTACTTTCATCCACCTGTATAGCAAATCTCCCACGCACATAATTTGTTCTAGTACTTGCTTCTACAAATCTTCAGCAATGAGAAGCTCAACATGACCTGGCAATGTGCGCTTGCAGCCCAGAAAGCCAACCATATCCTGGGCTGCATCAAAAGAAATGTAACCAGCAGGTCGAGGGAGGCGATTCTCCCCCTCTATTCCACTCTAGTGAGACCCCACCTGGGGTACTGCGTCCAGCTCTGAGGCCCCCAACACAAGGACATGGACCTGTTGGAGCAAGTCCAGAGGAGGGCCATAAAGATGATCAGAGGGCTGGAGCACCTCTCCTATGAAAACAGGCTGAGAGAGTTGGGGTTGTTCAGCCTGGAGAAGAGAAGGCTTTGGGGAAACCTAGCAGCCTTCCAGTACCTAAAGGAGGCCTACAAGAAAGCTGGAGAGGGACTTTTTACAAGGGCATGTAGTGACAGGCCAAGGGGTAGTGGCTTTAAACTAAAAGAGGGTAGATTTAGATTAGATATAAGGAAGAAATTCTTCACTATGAGGGTGGTGAGGCACTGGCACAGGTTGCCCAGAGAAGCTGTGGACGCCCCATCCCTGGAAGTGTTCAAAGGCCAGGGTGGATGGGGCTTTGAGCAACCTGGTCTAGCGGAAGGTGTCCCTGCCCATGGCAGGGGGCTTGGAACTAGATGATCTTTAAGGTCCCCTTCCAACCCAAACCATTCTAGGTTCATGTGATTCTATGATTTTCCATGCACCTTCCAACAGTATTTGCTGACAAAGAAATGCATTTTAGTTTGTCACCATATTGCTTTTCATGTATTATTTCAGCCATTTTTACTATAGCAGGAAGAACAAGTGTTTCCACAATGGTATATGGCTTTTTCTCTTTCACTATTAAGAAGAGGCTTCCGAGTCTTCTAAGCATAGATCATTACATTTTGTAGAGTACTGGATTGAGTATCACATGACTTGAAACTTCACTGAAAAAATTGTAAAGTTTCTCTTCATGATCCGGATGCTTAGTTTTCACATGTCTTGCTCAGTGTGATGGTTTCATACTATCATTAACTAATATCTCAAGGCACAATAGACATTTCAGGCAAGGTTCATCATTAACAGTAGTAGATGTAAATTCACATTTCAAATACTCTTCCTGATAATTTTGAATTTTTTTGGCCAACTCGTCAAATCTGATTAGACCATCATTATTTTTACCTCATAATGTGGACGAAGAAGAGCTCTTACTAGGAGTAGAAGTGTCAGCTCTTGTTGATCACTTGTGCTCACATTATTAGTAATATCTTCAATCTGCAGTTTCTTTGAGTGAATCTTTTTAAGCCACTTGCCCATTTTCTGAGGGTTAGGTTAGTTAAAACTAGGTAACATAACCTGTAACTCTACTTAACTGGGCACACAAACTGCAATACATAGTAATACACTGAAAGCAAGTGAACAAGCGAGGGTGCCACTGTGAATCCCTCCTCATTGTGGAACAACCACTCTTTCCTCTCATATGTACGTGATGCAGGACCCTCCGACATACAGACTGAAGGCACCAGTGTCAATCTGTATATTAAATATTGGAAAGCTTAATTTCTTTCTCACTTTTTTTAGATAAAAAATAAATACTATTTCTTTCACGTACTGGGCTGCACACCCCCCACTTTGGAGACATCTGCCCTACGGGGTTTTGATCCATGTCAACCGGCATTCTCAGCAATAATGCCACTGTATAGGGCAAGTGACAGCAGAGACAAAGGACTGTTCCAAATAGGCTGTCTGGTTGCAACCATGACGTTTTGGCGGGGAAAAGAGTTTAGCTGTATGTACAAGAGCCAGGCTATGACATTCAGCCTCATGGCCAAAGACCACCTGTCCTTTTCTATTTTGTAATACAGATACAGCACCAGTGACTCTAACAAGGCCCTGTAAAGGGGGCAACTTGCATATGCTACTGCTTAAGGCCAGAGCAATAATATTGGTAGCTGCTTCTGGCTTGGGCTCATAAAAAAAAGAAGAGAGTACCTTAAGTTCCATTAGTTCCTGTGTATTAGACGGAGTAGTAAGGGCTTTTTCTGATATTCTCTCAAACTCATCACATAGTCTGAAAAATACATAAAATAACCAGTTTGGCATGTGTGTTTTGTTTTAATCATCCTTGGACAAATCACATACATTTATAACAGCAAAAATGAGATCAACATATCCTTCAAGGATCAAAAAAATTCAACGGTGGAAACAAAATTAAGTACATCTCAATACACATTTTCAGTTTGACAGTTACCTCATATTTATGTCTTGCTGATCTTTGAACATTTTGGAAATAACTTTTTCACAAATGTTATCTGCTCGCTTTACCAAAGCACTTATTAATTCATCACAATGCAATTCAAACATTCCTAGATGGAGATACTGCAATACAAATATAACAGTTGTCAGAACATTGAATAGCTTTTACCTATTTTCTCTCACTGTCTTAAGCAGAATGTCAGGGATCTCACCTAGGAATTTAGTTAAATCATAAAATGCTTTTTAAACTTTCAAGTGAAGAAGGGAAAGAAAAAGCTATAGTTGCAAATAACTGTTCTGTATCTGCACATCAAAATTCATATAAATCTTACTTCTATCGCTTTTTACATTGACAAATAATCTACCTCCTCAAAAAGGAAGGGCATCTACTGTCTATAGCAGCCAATGTTGTCTGGTGAAATAGCAGAGTTTGAGATACATCTAAAATGTGGTGATCTTGCTTTACTGCTAAGGACACGTGACATTCCTCAGAATTGAAAAGGGACTCTCTGCCTCCCAGTGAGTCTCTGAATCCAATGCTTTCTTTGACTAGCGGGCAAGTGAGCTTGACTTCCACACACAGAAGCCCTCATGATAGGCCTGTAAGCACTAGTTTCTTCAGAACTGAGGTTTGCACTGAATGTTAGGAGAGAAACAATGTAAGGAAAACCACTTTAGCCTTCTGAGTTCTTTTTCAGAACGGACAGACAAAGGATTCTTACTACAGAATATCCTTACAGGAACAAAAAAAAGAGTAGTTCATGTTAAGGATCCTCTCTCTGCCTTAAACGCTTAGAAGGAATTTGGAGGTGACTGGACCCACACTTTCTCTTACTCCTTCACATCTAAGAGGAGCATACTCTGAATGCCTTCAGAAGTCCCAAAACAATTTCTAGCAAAATAACTCAGTCTCACTGAAGTATGGCAAGTATACCCCAGAAATGCTAACTCTTGAAAAACTCTTTTCCTGAAAAAATTAATTTTATTTCACTTTAATTATCTCACAGCTAATTATCATCACCTTTGACTGACAACATTCTTACTACAAAATCAACATTAAAATGATATCCATATCTCTTTATGAGTAGTATTATAATTTACCTTCCTGGAAGTATATTTTATTTCCTTAGCAAGTTTCTGGTACTTTATAAATTCCCTTTTCATTTCTTCAAAGGTATGTTCCTCTGTCAGGAACTGATCAATATCTTGTTCAGCTTGTTTGTTTATCAGGAAGCTGTACTTATCATACAGCTTGAGATGTTCCACAGGTAAAGCACTTTCTTTGATAATTCTTTCTCTGATCCTTTTCTTATGTTCATCCAAGATCTCATCTAGGATAACAGGCTTCAAGACAGTTGATGAGAACTCACCCTTTGGCTTTGAAAAAAAAAAACACACACAAAAAAACCCAAACACATTTTCAAATTAGTTATGTCTGCAGCTCAGTTATGTCATGGAAGATAAACAGGATAGAAAAAGCAACTGTTACTTTAAAATCTTTCTAATTAAACTCTGATTACAAACCTAGTTTTGTAGATACAGCTATTTACATTCTACTCCCAAATTTTTTTGAACCCTAGCTTACAGATATTTGCCTCCAACAAGTAAGAAATCAGAGCTGCTTCATTCAGAAACTCAGAAATCCACATACTTATCCACCCAAAACAATTCTATCAACAATTTTAAATTTAATCTACATGGACTTTATTTTTCCTGAACCACAGACACAGCTTCAATTTTACTATCAACTGATAAATCTGTAACATTAGAAATACGGAAAACACTTTCCTGCAACCTCCCAGAAGATCTACAGCCTTGCTCTTGTGCATTTAGACATGCTTGAGATGCTTCTTTTAATTTGTGTTTTCACAGGTTATTGATTAGTGCTTTTACAAAGCATAGCATACTACTCAGGTTTCTGCTTGGTCATGTGTTTAAGCATATTAACAAAAATGTTGAGGGTTAGTATCTTTATTTACAATTCAAGTTGCTGCTAAATAGAAAAGGCAACAGAATGTCCAAATGGCATTCCTTCAGGAAAAAAGAAATGTTCACCTCCCACAGCCATCTGGGAAATGATCAAGAGGCACCACAGGGCATTACTTTCACTCTCCCCATATTAAAAACCAAGACTGCTACACTGAAAATAACATGCAATTCTAAACCAAGTAGGTGCTACTTTTTTTTTTTTTAAATTATTTCACAAAATGTTTTTTAACTTAACTTGGATTGTTTTTCCTGTTTGACCTAACATTTTAATCTGGTTGAATGCATAAAACAACTAAAATGCTTAAACATTATGGTTTAATTTTTAAAGGATGGTCTACTCAAAAGATTTTGTATTTAAAAAGACAGTACCCTTTCCAGTCTCAAAATAGAACATATTCTCCAGAATACGCAGAAATGTGTTTAAAATTTAAATGCATCAATTTTGTTTGTAGTACAATTGTAGTAACTGCTGCAGAAAATAACTCGTAGAGGAAACTAGTCAATTCTTGGCTTTTTATTTGCTTAGAGAACAGCGATTGAGCCTTTCATTAATAAAATTAAGATGATTTCAAAGTGTTTCAAATATCCTGAAAGAATATTATAATATTACTATGTGAGTCCTGACAATAGGGCTATTCATTAAAATACCTAGGAACTAAATGTAGCAACAATATAATGATGAAACAAACCCCATGAGAATTGTAATTTCTTACCCACTTAGAAAATAATTTGGTCTCAACTCTTGGTATATCGCTGACAGCTTGAATCATACCAGTATAAACATTCAGTAATATTTCCTCGAAGTCATTAAAGTCAGGTTCAAATTTAATACCGTCATTCTCAAGGATTAGCCTCAGGATTAAACCTGGGTGTTTGTAGGCTTGGACTGATTTCTAACACACACACACAACAAAAAACAACAACGACAAAAAAAAAAAAAAAAAAAAAGGAAGGTAAAATATTAGTTAACCTAACTCCTGCCGGAAAAGTCAAAGGATCATTAAGAATTACTCCAGCATATGCATTTTAAATTGTCAGGACTAGTTGCAAATGACATGCCATAATCCTAACAAAAATACTTGCGCAAGTAGGAAGTATGTCTCTGATAAAATTCAGATAAACTGATTTTCATTAAGATGAAATACAATGTTATTTTTAGTAGGCACAAGAGGCATCCTCTATACACCAGCCAACAACTTTTATAGTTGTTTGCATAGACTGAGGCAGAGTAGCTTTACAGTAGTAGCCCTCACAAATGTAGCAACATATGAATTATTACAAGCAGTACATGTATTCATGATCTGGAGCAGTCAACTATGAATCTACTAACCTTAAAAAAAAAAGTGTTACATCCAATTTTATTTGCTAAACAAGAATCTGATCCACAGATCGGAACTAAACGGAGTATTATGAGGGCTATATTTGCAGTATGGATTCCCATGTATTCCAGTATGAAACCTTGGTGGCATAATTTGATTTTTCATCATATCTTTAATCTGGATCAGACATCTCTTAACTTTCCCACATCTACTAACATATTCTAACTACATAAAAATTTAATTAGGAAACAGGAGGAAGCATTTTATCACTACTAGGTAGCATAGGATCACCATTAGAAAAGATAAGTACTGTAGACATCAAAACTCACTTAACTCAGAAGTATACAAAGCAATTACAGGGGAGTAGGAATAAAAAAATATATACTCTGCTTCTACAACATGATTCCTTACTTCCTTACATTCTCTGCATGTTTTTTCATCAATATTATGTGGAGCCAGAGTTCTGTGGATATTTGATGGCAAGGCTGTATTAACAAAAAACTGAAGAAAGATACAGTTGCACTCCAAGACATCAAATAACAAGAAATACTTACCTCTACAACAGACATTATGTGAGTGCAAAAGAGAAACTCCTTCTTACTCAGTTCTGCCCCCCCCCCCCCCCCCAAAAAACTATTCTGCCAAAGCATGTAGTAGACACCTACTAATAGTAGATGAGACTTCTTCACAAATGGGTATTACAGAGAGAGTGCGCTAGTGCAAGATGCAAACAGCCTTTATATGAATGGATTTCTACTGTATGTCTGACTGCAATGTGTTCTTGAGGATATCAGATTTAAAATATGTTGAGATTTCCCTTCTTACATAACAAAGTTATTTTAACTCTACTTGATAAATTATGCATTCCTAAAATATTATTCCTTTTTTTTCCAGAAAGCACCCACCACCAGAGTTCATACTTTCTTTTCTATTACTTTTTTCAAAAGAAGCAAAATAAACAGGAAACAAATTGTATGTACATGGATAAACAATGCTGCTAGCATGCATATAAAAGACTACTTACTGCAGGTTGTACAATTAAATCTGTAAAGTCTTGAATTGAATGTAAAAGTAAATGTTGCAGCTGACGAGTCATTAAAGTGGCAGCACAATTGAAGAAAGACTCTAATTTAGTGATGCTGGCATTGCTGGGTACTTGTTTTCGTTTATTAGCTTGGTAAAAGATTTTCTGCACTTCCGGAAACCACCTTAAAAGAATACAAGATTTTTAAGTTTTTCATGTGATTAGCATTAATAAACCTGTGGTTTTAAGTTAATTGCTATAAATGCTTATATTACATGCAGTCAAAAGATGCTGCAGTATACTTAGGAAACTAGGTTTAACTTAAGTAGGTCATACGGTAGTATCTTTAAATTCTAAGGAATCGTGCCTCTGAAAATGTCATCTATTATTATGGAACCATATTTAAAATATAAGGTATTATGACAGACAAATTTGCTATCTTGCTTTGGTCTCCTATTTCTCAGGCCAGAAGGGTTCACAAGCAGCACACTTAAGTCCCAGGGGTTGTGCAGCTCGTTATACATCCTTGTAACCTCAGTAGATGTTAAGATGTGAAAGCAATCCAAAGGGAATTCTGTCCAGTTGCCCTTAACCAAAACGAAATTGGTTTGGGCATTGCTGGGAAATAGGAAGGAAGAAGTGCAGCCTTCCGTTAAGAGCAGAAAGATATCTTCAGGGTCAGGAAGAAATACATCTGAAAATGGTAAAGGCAATATGTAACAGAATCATAGACAAGTACAGAAATAAAAACCTTCAAGGTTAACAGCATGAAAAAAACAAGTATTTGAGACTATAGTAGTCTCGACAGTTGTTTAATTAAAACCTGAAATAGTAAAAATGCAGTAATGCATAACTGCATTATATACTCTTTATGTAAGAAAGATCAGATGCATACAAGCAATACAGTTTGGCCACAAATATCTAAAAAAGACCTAGCAATTTTGATGCTTTATTTGAAAACTTAACTGCAGCATACTGCATTACCAAGAAAACTGCCTTTCTTCTTTTAAAATATCTCAGACTGAATATACAAACATTATGATATCCAAACACTTTACTTTTGAAAATCTTAGTCATAATCTGTAAAGTCAAAGGATCTCATTAATACAACGTTTTTCAGATGACTCTGCTCTTAGAAGCAACTACAAAACTGAGAATATACAAACTGAAATTCCAAAATCATCAACAGATGTTCTACAGAGATACTGTTACTGAAGTGATACTAAGTTAATCTTCCTATCAATGAGACACTTCCTTTATGTGAAGTAGAGACAGGGCAAGTCTTACTATAATAAAAGTTATATCACAGTTTATATTCTAAAATGTCATAAATTATTGATAGTAGCAACATTGTATTTCTCATTTATCCAGCACAAATGAGTCCACAAAATAAAAGCTTTTGTCATAACAGACTAAAACATTTAACATTGTTAATATCCCTCAAAGGAGTGAGCAAAATACACCACACCAAAATTCAGAATAAAACTGCACAAATCATGATAACATGCTCAATATTCACACAGCAGTTTTCCTTCACAGGCCTCAAAGAATTTCACAACACTGCATCTCTTTCTTTAATATGTATTATTAAAATGGGCCATTCCTCCTCTCTCCAGAAAGTTCAGAGTTTCAAAAACAGCTGAAGAAAAAGTTAAAGATTTCCCTATAACTTAAAAAATATGGATACATTGAATCATACTTCTTAGATAGAATCACTTTGGATTTTGCAATTTCCTTCATGACTTTATTCCGGAAAAATAAGAGGTCCTCAGCTTCTTGTTTGTTGTGAAATATTTCTGTATCAAGAAGGCGTAAATTTCTGAAACAGAATATAACATGAATATTTTAGGACCATGTTCACTGTATTTTGGTTTTTATTCTTTTGTTTCCATAAAACATTTTTTCATATTTCACATCTCAAACATAAAGGGTTTTTAAACATATTTTAAACATTTAAAAATAATGTTATTTTCAGAAATCTGTTTCTATTGTTTCAGAACAACCAAATATAAGCACTGCAGTACTGTCTGTATGAATGGTCTTAAATTGAAGCAATAATTAATACATTTGAGCATATTAATAAGTATTTTCAGAATCACAGTTTGTGTATGTTACTTATTATATGTAGGATCAAATATTAAAAATTCTGAATGTGTTAAATAGCATTCCTTTTTAGGACTGAATAGATTTTTACAAAGACTATAAAACAATGTAAAAATAAATAATAACCATCTAAACTTAGCTTCAAAATAATTTTTAGCTTTTATATTTTTAAAAGACATTGGCTGAATTTTGTCTCCTACTTAGCAGATACAACAAACATTCTTCAAAAAAAAAACCACTCCCTGCAACTTGTTACAGCACCTGGCCTGGACAGGTCAGTTCATTTTCTTTTGTATCACCAGTCAAGAAATAAGCAAACAGTTTGGTCTGCTCTGGGAAGCAGAAAATAATAGCCCATCTCATGCCTTTTTCCCTTGTTAATCAGATTAAGGGGAAAAAACATAAGTGCCCTGCTTGGCAAAACAGCGATCCTTCTCTTCTTGGGAGACACACTGGTTTGAATATTCCTGACCTGAGAAAGATTGGAAGGAAAGTGTCAAATTTACATAGAGATTAAGGGACTATACTAAAAGCAAGAAAGACTATTTTAAAAATGGAAGTCATATCCAAAATTAAATTATTTTTCAAACATGTCAGAAGCAGGAAGCTTGCCAGAGTCTGTAAGATAACAAAGAGAAAATAAAAAAAAAATAAAATAAAATAGAGGGCTTAGAGAAGATAAGCTCATAGCAGCTTCATTCTGGAGCCTTTCTGTACAAGGAACATGGTGTGTCAAATTCTCAAATTGAAGTGTCAGTGAAACGGGCTGTAGAAAAAATAAACCAAAAAACCAAAATCACAAACTGCCAGGTCCAGATGGCATTTCACCCAAGCTCTAAAGACAATCCAGTACAAAACAGCTATACTATTCAACTTTCACGTGTAGCTTCTTGCTTAAAGCTGCCTAGATACCAAAGGAAATGAAGACGGTAAGCGTTCCATGTGATTTCTGGGGAAATACAGATAAGAAAGCTTGACCTCTACAGAGGAACAGTTGGCAGAAACTCTTCAAAGCATAGAGGGAACACAGACAAGCATATTTGGGACAATGGCTTTGAACAAAGCCATGTTATCAATGATCAATGTTCAGATGTATATATTGTAGCAGTCCCAAATTCAATAGGGCAACTTGGAAATTTTAAGATGTCACCATCCATTATTTCCCTATATAGATTCCAAAATCACTGAGCAGCTGAAACCTAAGAGATACAGGTAACACTTACTTAAATGAGGTCTCCCATAAGTTCAGAACAGCAAGCATTGAAGGATTTATTGCATGCAAATTTTCTTTCATGTAACTGCACGCTGACAGAAAGACTTGTTCCAAGGTTTTGGCACTACCTTCTATTCTAAAAAAACACAACCACAAAACCACAAAGAAAAAGTAGGATGAATGTAGCTGTGCTAAAAACCAAATATTTATACATTTGCTTTAAGAGAATTGTTTTGCATTCCAGAAAGCACAGAAGTCAGGAGATAAATCTAGCTTTCTGCTCATTATTCAGATACCAAAAAAAGTCTTCAAATATTGACCACTGCATTAAAAAAAGAAATAATATGAGCGAAATATTGGCCAAATCCTAAGAGATCTGTAACCTATCCATGGTCCTTTATATTTAGCATGTAATAAATCATTATACATATATAATGTATTTAGTCAATTAATATGCAATTTTCTACAATAAGTAGTATCTATGTTTATGCTCATCACATCAAATCTGTAAAAAATCGTAAATTTAGAGCGTTTTCACAAACTCAGTTGGTCTGCTTTCAAATTTTTAGAAACATTAAGATATTTTGGTAGGGTTTTTTATATACTCATAGCCTTTTTTTGCTTTAAAATTGTTGTCCTTTCCTACAAGCAGTCTGATTTTACTATAAAATATTAAGCATTGCAACTTAAGAAGTATACATTGCAATCCTTAGGTTGCAAGGGAAAACCACTCCTGACGAATTTGTCATATATTTATAATACTTTTGTTCTCATTTACATAATGAACTCCTATTAAAAAAAAAAATCCAATATAAAATAAAACATTTAGCCATTTCTCAGTGAATCTGTATTCTATAGGAGACAGAAAAAGTAGCTATAGCAAGTTAAGTTTAAAAACTTAATTAATTTTTTAAAACTTAATTAAGTTTTTCCACATCTGTCTTACATATTTCTTTAGAAGAACGTTTCATATTTCAAATACTGTTAATGGAATAAAACTGTTTTATCAATGATTATTCTACTAGGAGAATTTTGTATTTTTGGATTTGCACATCAGCGTGTGACATAAGCTTGTATACAAACTACAGTGATGTCCTACACAGTTCCTAGGAGATATGGAAGATCTACAAAGAATCAGATGCAGGATGGCCTCTTACCAGGGATACAACAACAAATTCATCGTATATTACTTCTCTTTTTAAGGAGCAAATTGCTTAAGTAACATCTGTCACAGTCACCCCTTCTATTATATTCTAATGCCTACCATTTGACAGCTAAAAGCATCTACCTCAAACCACAGGCCAGAAATTATTTATAGCAAAACCTTTTCTGTTTTTAAAATCACTTAGTAATGCTACTCCCAATACAGAGCCTGGCTGATATCGGTGGAAATGTTCTGTTTCTGCAGCATTTGTAAGACTTCAATACTCTACAAGGCAAATTTATTTTACCAGTTTTTGGCTATACCTATGAATGAGGTACCTCTTCACTTTCATCTCTCAGGAAGAATAATGTTCTAGGGAAGCTGACACTAGGTAGGCTGATCCACAGTCCTGGGAGTAGCACTATACTTGCTTTCAGGAGACTGCAGACTTTTTAAGGCAAGCGTGAATGGAATGGAGATAGTCCATTACTCTGAATAAAGGCCATGTCTACCCACTCCAGTATGGAGGTTGCTACATACTGGAAAACTCAGCCAGAAAAGCTAGGCATCTATCACTGTTTACACTACATATTGCTGAATTGTTCCAAGGAACAAATAATCTGTATTTATTACATTCTTAAACCTGTATGTATTGAGCCAAACTGTCACAATCTGTAACTAAGACAGTTTCATTGAAATCTGTGCAGAACATGACATTGTTCCATTGATTACAATGCATTTATACATAAGCATTGGCTTGCTATATCAAATGCTGTGAGATTGTGAGACTTCTTACCAGTTAAGCACTGCTAATCAAAACTAATTCCAAACACCCTTTCAAGGTAGACACATATTTTCCATTTTTTTTTCCAAAGATGCTGTATAATCATTACTTGAATTTACATAAGTAATAACTAAGTCTTATTTACGGCTGACACTGACTACCTCTATTAAGACTGTTCTTTATACTTGCTATTCTACCTCACTCTTCTCTAGTCAGTGTTTTTGAATAAATACATTTTCTTACTCTGCACGATGAGGCAGAAGAAAATCTTTTCTTCTTGTCTTCGTCTTTTTCCCTGGTGTCTCTTAAAACAAAGTCAACTGAAAAAAGTATTAAAAAAAGGAAAAGAAAAAAACGAAAGAAAAGCCAAAATAAGCTTAGCGAAGGAATAGAATCATTTAGGTTTTAAAAGACCCTTAAGATCAAGTCCAACTGTAAACCTAACACTGCCAAGGCCACCACTAAACCATGTCCCTAAGCACCACATCTACACGTCTTTTAAATACCTCCAGGGATGGTGCCTCAACCGCTTCCCTGGGCAGCCTGTTCCAGTGCTTGACAACCCTTTCAGTGAAGACATTTTTCCTAATATCCAATCTAAACCTCCCCTGGCACAATTTGAGGCTGTTTCCTCTTGTCCTATTGCCTGTTACTTGGGAGAACAGACCAACACCCACCTTGCTACAACCTCCTTTCAGGTAGTTGTAGAGAGCGATAAGGTCTCCCCTCAGCCTCCTTTTCTCCAGGCTGAACCACCCCAGTTCACTCAGCCGCATAGCACTTGTGCTCTAGACCCTTCACCAGCTTCGTTGCCCTTCTTTGGACACGCTTCCGCACCTCAATTTCTCAATGTCCAAATGCACAACTCATTGAGATGAACAGTTTTATTTAGATATACATGAAAAGGGATTGAGGAGAAAGCTATAACTATTAAATAGGGATTTCTAAAATAATATTTTTAAAAAGTGTTGAAAGATCAAAAATAATTAGTATTATCAGATTTGGTCATTACAAGGACAAGAAAACCTCAGTATTCTTTTTATTAAAATGTATCTCTAGCATCCAGGAGAGCACTTTTATATAACTCTTCCACAATGGTAGCTCTTGGCAGTGAACAGCACTCAACAACGAATGCTTCTGAATATCAGCAACTTAGGAGAAAATGCAAGTAAACTCCTAGAAATCTACCTATAGCCTTTTTTACACTCAGAAGATAGTCTTCTTTCATTTCATCAGTCAGTGAATGTATACTTTCATCAAGTACTTTCAGATGTTGTGGAATTAAAGCTAAGATGTGGTCTAGCCATGATTCATCCATTGGGGCCACATTTGCTGTATCAATTCCATGGCGAATATAATAGTAGTATTTCTGCAGGATAAGAGAGTAAGATGCATCAGTTAAGTCCAGTACTAGACAGTCATTGCTACTACAGGTTTAGCCAGAGATATGGTCTTATTTAGTAAAAATAAATGTAATTAGTACTAAGTACTGATTTATGTTGTAAATTACATATACATCACTAAATCTGATACCTTCATCAGCCTGCCAAACACTAGTGGGTAGAATAACAATAAAAAGCTGTTGAGACAGAAAAACAGGGTACAGTAACATAAGCCTCCTTCCATTTCTCTGATAAGAGCTAAATAAAAATTTCATTGAATAATGGACATAACTCATAGAAATCTGGCTTTTATTTTGCTTTTACAATTCTACAATTCTGGTGAGATGCCTCTCCTTTATACTGCCCCAGTACCAACCTTTTCCTTAAATTAATTTTCAATAAATATTCATCTATCTCATCATTCCAGTACCGCCATTATTATCCATTAGCTCTGGGACTGCACTATATATTCAAAAAGAAAGAGATGCATTCTGCAGAGTTTTGTGCGGATATGCAATGTACAGCTAACGCATTGCTCAGAATATGAATATATAACCACAAATAAGTACATCTGCTTGTATGCCAGCATTTAAACAGGCATGTGAAATCCAATTAACAAAAACTCAGAGCATTAAAGGAGACACAGATGAAGAAATATATCAGCCCAAATTCAAAGAAATGCAGAATGGAATATCAACTGGAAGATTACCAATGTCAGGAAGTAACACATCAATCTATTTCAATCAATTTATCCCAAAATGAACTTAATCTAATTTAAATATACAGAAATCACAAAATTGTGTATACAATTGTGTCATATAAGGTATCTTAAACCAGAATGAGAATGAAGAACATCCTAGCCCTTAGATGAGGGTAACCCAAAGAGAATTATCTTATGGATTCTATCTGCTCAAAGCAGTGCACCCTCCCTTGCAAGTTATTCTCATCTTCAGCAAGTGGAGAAAAGATTCATTTATTGCTTCCTGACATTGGTTATTCTCCAGGTACTAGTCCGTTCTACAATTCTTTGACTCATCCATACATTCCTAATGCTCCATTCTCAACAGTAACACTACAAATAATATACTGTGTGAAACTAATAGTGGAAGAATATGTCACAGTCATCTCTCATTACGTCAATCATCTTGTCAATATTTACAACAAATGACTGGCACCGTATTTCATTTAATACTGTAGAAAACAGTCTTTAGCTACCAAAATATCTTTCTCCATTGGTGTAGAAGAATCTGCTCTGGAGGCTGGTTTCCGTCAAGGGATGGAAGCTGTTCTTCAGTAAGGTCTTGCTGCCTGAGACCAAGAAACAATAAAGAGTACGCATCACATTCTTCAGATACGTTTTACTGGCATAAGTAATGTATAGCCATCCTACATGTCTGTTGTGAATGAACAAAAAAAAAGGGGACTGGCAAACAGCGAGCACAAGACATTCTGATTGAAAAAGAACACTGAAGCATGTAACCAAGTTTGTGTTTTACCTGCTAAGGTTCAGCTTGTAAAACTGGTGCTATAGTTTATGCTCATATGCATACTTTCAATTTGCAATTATCAAAAATTTACAATAATTTAATTTAAAAATTTGGTTCATCTATCAAAAAGGAAAAATATTATTCAAAGATAAGGAAACTCACAATATAATGTCAACAAGAGCACTTCTGAAACTTTCATGTTTTTTTTTCAGATGACTGCTGCTCTGCAATGTAGAAGTTGATGGTCCAGCACCTGCTTCACTATCTCTAGAATCCTGTATCTTCTGTCTCTTGCATCTCGCCTTCAAATATTCGCCTTGCAGAAAATACGTTTGAAATTAAGTTTAAAAAAAAAAGTTCAAATGTATCACACATGTTTATGTTTCTGAGAGGTTTTCTTTAGCAGTACTAAAAACATTAACCTTACCAGGTGAATACTCATTTTTTACAGTAAACTCATCTGACTCATCATCTTTCTGTTCTTTGCTCAGGCGGAATGAAGGACAAGTCTGCTGCCACAATGGTTTAGACCTTGCCTGGAATAAATATTTTACATTTTAGTTTACACTTCTTGTAGGTGCTACTAACACACACTTCAAGACTTCTTAATATAGTGAATCAAAGACACTGTAGCCTAATATAAAGCAGGAATAAGGCAGCATAAAAATCATACAATAAACTACCACTTACATGTTGCCCTCAAATTCTAAATATCCAGACCATTAGAGATAAGCATGTTAAACTTACATGTAATATTTGTAAACTCTCTAGTTTTATACCCTACTTAAATATTTTCAGACATGTTCAAATACTCCACACTTTCAATGTTTTCTAAATATTGAAATATAAACAATGCTCCACATACAGTTATAATATACATAAATAGTGCAGAGAGAGAGAATATACACCTCAGTATGTATTTTAATGAGAACCACGGTCTTTACGTAACCAGGCTGCAACACATATTTGAAAATGAAAGCTTACCAAAAAAGCCAACAAAACTACCTGAGACAACTGTGGTAGTAAGTTCACTGTTCTCTTTGCCAACCTTCTCTTTGCCACATGGACTGGGCTTGGAAAAAAAAAAAAAAAGGAAAATCACAACTAGACATTTAAATTACTACTAATATTAGACTTCCAGGAATACTTAAACTTGTAATCTAGCTATAATTCCTTTTTTATCTCTTATATAATAATTTCTACACATACAACTTCATATCACTTCCCCTATTCTTCCTAGAGTGTTTCCATGTAGAATTCAGCTTTCTCAAATGCCTTTGAAAAATCACAGCTCTGAAAAATTAATTTTAGGCTAGGAAGTGTTTATGATACCTTTTTTGCCAAGATATACACTAAAGCATTACAAGATACCAAGAAATAATACAAATAAACAATTTTTTTATTCCCATTCTTCAGTCAACATTTTTTAAAACACAAAATGGTCCTTTATTTCTAATCCATAAACTTTCATTTAAGAGTGTCCAGTATTCTCTGCTTTTCCACAACACTGATCCCTCAGCATCAGACATCAAAGCTCTCTGTCCAGAAGCACACTCCGACCATGCCCAGGACTCTGGCTAGCACATTTTAGCGAGGAACAGCACCCTCCTATAAACAAACAAGACAATCTAGTTGTAAAATTATTTGAATTTGGCTCTAACACAACTGCCTTTGGCTATTCTATTTCTCCTGTTTCACACCACCACCAATACCCCTGGCACCACCCACACCGCCTCTTTCCATGCAGCTGCACTTGCAGTAATAGTGCCTGTCTATACTACAGCCGTCCTCTTTCTGCTTTGTGTCTTATGCAAAGGCTGTAACGGAGGAAAGACACAAAGCACCAAAAGTTTGTGTAGACATACTTGAGCTACCCTTAAACAAGTCAGGTTGGCCATCATGTACAATACAGTTGCTATGGTGTAGAACTCACACAACTATTTACATGGATTTTGCAGTCAAGGGTAAACTCTGGCAATTCCCAAGTGAGCCCAAAAATTCTAATCAGGCTCCAAAAAAAACCTCCTTCAAAATACATGAATTTGATAGTGATAAAATATGTATAGACATACATTATCAGTTGTTAGCAATCTCTTCATAAACTAATCTGTGGTCCAACTTGTGAAAGGGGAGCAAACTCATTCCAGCTCTATGGGGAGAAACTCCTCGACTACCACTAGCTGCAAGAGGGGGTCATACAACAAAACATTTTAAGTACCTTGTTTCAAATCAACAGCACTACTCTTTCAATGAGCAAAAGATCCATCCTCCCCCTTTCTCTCCCCAAATGAGATTAAATGCATCTGGCTTCCCCTTGAATAGAGATCAAAATGCCTGGTGAATTAAAGTACTCTAAACACCAAGCAGGCCTTTTTGGCAATCACAGAAAAGGTGACTGAAGACTTTGCCACAATGACCACGTATCTCTTTCAGTCCCTTATTTAACGCTCTTGCCAATCTATCTTCCAGTTAGGCATGGTTCATATGCAAGACTATTCATACCTCAAAATTCTAACACCCATACCAGTCTCCTAATCTGCAGTGACACAGATGATGAATTTATTTCAGCATAAATGAGGGAAAAGCAGTATTATAACCAATGCAGAAAGACTTACATGACAAGTCTGCTTTCAGTCTGACAATTGGAGCAATTGTAACTCTACTGGGAAAATATGAAGCCATTTATTTCTCTGTAGTCTAACATATTCAACTGCACAAAGATTCTTACCACAGACCACGTAACAGCTACCAGTCTTTTCTAACACTAGCCTGAATACATCTCCTAATAGCGTATCCACACTGCATCATAAACTACCGCTTATCAAGCCAATAAGCCTATAGGATGCAGCGTAGCCTATGGACAGAGTTTGGACTGGTTTGGACACAGCTCTATACAAACATGCTATGATAGAATCACAGAAAAAATTAGGCTGACAACGGCCTCTGATTATCCACCCTCCTTCTCAAAGCAGTACTAACTACAAGTCGGGTCCGATTGCACAGGGCCTTGTCCAGTTGAGTTCTCTAAAGTCACTGCCTCTCTGGGCAACTTCCTCCCCTGCTTAATCACCTCACGGTGAAGAATGTCATCCTTATGCCTAGTCAGAATTTCCCTCCCTGCAACTTGAGAGCGTTGCCTCTCCTCCTGCTGCTGCACAGCACCAAGAGGAACCTGGCACCATTTTCTCTCCAGTTCAGGCACTGGCAGACAGGAACTACATTCCTCTGCCACCTTCTCTTCTCCAAGCTGAACACGCATAGCTCCCTCAGACTCTCTTTATACACCAAGTGCTCCAGCCCCCTAACCATCTCAGTGGCGATCTGATGGACGCTGGTTTGTCAACAGCTCTACAGCTGCTGGACCGGATCTGGCTCAGGCAAAGTCACCTTAGGTGGTTCTGAATTTTAAGTACAGACATGCTATTTGTTCTCCGTGTCTTGTGTAATGAGACTGAAATATAAAGCTCATAATTTCTCTAGTCCAGATTCTAAAGCAGATGGTGCATGCTATCTACTACCCTCTGAAGGGAATGGATGGGAAAAAGATCTTTTCTATAGGAGAAAATGGTTTTGAATTCCTGGAAGAGTATTATCTATTTCTCTCAGTGACAAGGTCCACCGTCTTAATGCTTAGATTCCTGGTTAGGAACAAATAACAGAAACCTGGGTATTTTTACAAATAATAGGGCTACAAAAATGACTAACACTATACCTTGTCTTAATATACAACATCACACAGTTTTGTTTAGATTTTCTTTTGTTGAAAAACATAGAATTCGGCACCACAACTTATACCTCCGAGCTGCTGGTACTGATAAACTCAGTGCTGAAATTAGTTCCACTGAAGACAGTGCCAATATTTTTAAAATATTATACTGCAAACTTACTACGGGCAATAAGATGTACTAAAAAGAGAGTCCTGGACAGTGAGGGCTATCTCAGATAGTTATGAGCACTAACTCACACCCTCTAATATGCACCTCAAGAAGAAACACACCCGAAGAAAAATTGGTGAACTTTTAATTCACTGAAGGAAGTTACTGAATAATTTCGCTTAAAATATCTCACACGTTTCATTGGGGGAAAATAAATCTGAATGAGGACATCAAAACCAAAAGAGATTAAAAGAACAGGATTGACTTACTAACAGCAGAACAACATGATTTAAGAGGGCAGACTCTTCCTTATAATTACATTAACCAACTACAGCCCAATCAGGCCACTAGAGAAGTAATACAAATTAGTATCGGTTAATGCCCAGTGATTTAAAACCACATTCATAGCTAAAAACTTCTATTGGCATTTGTCTTCAGCATTTAAGTATCCTGCAATTCTGGAAATAAATTAATCAAAATATCTTCATGCTTCATGTTTAAAAAACAAAAAAAGTAACCCCAAACTAACAAAAAAATGGGGAGAGGGCTTATGACATAACATTTTGTACCAAGCTAAAGACTGAAATTCGTTTCTGTGGTTTATATAGGATACCTTTAGGAGAGAGTTACTCTCTCTGAAAACACTGCAGGAACAGCAGCCCAAACCAAAAACATCTGTTTAAATTTGCACTGCTAAAGTAATTAAAGGAAATCTGGGCAGCTGCAAGAAAGACTATGTTGCTTCTAAAAACCTGACTTACGGAGTTCACAGCACAGACGCTATGGTTTAATTTTTCTAAAGGGTATCAGTCACAACCAGCCTGCAACTAATGGGACAGTGTACTGAAGTCTTTCTCTGCAAACACGGCTGCCCCACCAGGTCTCTACTTACACAGTACAAGCATTTAATTGTCAGTGATAAAAAACCCGTAATTTCAGAAGCTTAATTCAAGCCTGTTATTTAAAATAAAAACAACACTTTTGAGAACAAGCCCGCTCCAGTAGCCAGGTGCACCCGAGCGTTCTGCTCTCTGCCCTGTGAACAGCGGGCGCTGCCCACGCACTTCTCCTCAGCCAGCCCGCTGCTCCTCGGCACCCAGTCCTGCCCCACAGCCCCCCACCAAGGCGGGGGCCGCCACGGGACGCCCAGCCCCCGCCTGCCAGAGCCGGGCAGACACCGTCTGCTCCGGGCTAAAGGAGGCGGAGCGGGCGGGCAGAGCTCGGCCTCGGGGCTGCCCGGCTCCCGCTGTACCCCCTCAGCCCCAGTACCTGCTCGGTGCCCATGGCTGCGCCGGCGAGGCAGCGCTCCGTGTTGGGACGACGCCGTTACCTAGCAGCGCCGAGCGCGGCCGTTGGCGGCCGCCGCCCTGGCCGCGCGCACAGCGAATCCCAATGGCCGGGCGCGAGCGGTGCGGGGGGGGGCGCGGGCCGGGGGAGAGAGCGGGCAGCGCCCGCCGCGCTGCACTGTCGCTCGCGGCCTTCTGCAGCAAAGCGCGGCGTCGCTAATTACAGCTGCCTCGTTATTCTTCCAGCTCGTAACGTTACCTCAGCCGCAGCAAACCCGCGGAAGCCTGACCCAGAACCTGCTGCAGGGAGAGCCGGAGAGAAGCGTCGAGAACCTGAAGCCAAGGAAGAGCTTGCTTCTTCTGCCATCACGTTAGCTGACTAAGCCACAGCTGCACTCGGTGAAGGCTACCTGCTCAGGTGTTACTGACTGAAGACATGCAATTTACTAGCTGATAAACAACCCAGAATGGATTACACCTGTGGTGGTTGTTTTTAAGTTATTGCAATGTGTTAGCAGCTACGGCAAGCTGAATTTCAGCTTTGCTGTTACTTCACTGAGATTGTCTTCCAATGGAAAATGCTTGATAGCCTTTTGAGGCGGGCCAATTTCAGGAAAATAAGGATAGTTTAAATTGCTTTGAGTGGCATATGCCATGCACTGCTGTTCAGGCAGGTATTCCTTCTTACGTTTTAAATTAGCTGATGTGCATCTCTAAGTGAATGCAGCTGCTTGTCTTTAGGCAAAGCAGTGAGACATGCGTGCTCCAACTAAACATGCAGGAGAACTCAGCTGTGCTTGCAAAACCATTCTTAATAAGCTCTAATGGTGGACTGGGGTGTCCAAACCACAACAGCAACCAAAGATTTTTCAGGTGCCACATCATGCATCAGCCCATCTCGTGCACAATAGACATAGTATTTCAACAACCTGCCACCCACCCCCCAGGTCAGTAAATTAAAGAATACAAGAAAATATAAATAAAAATCTCTTTCAGTTTCCTTGGTAGCCAATGGGTGTTCCCTGCATTATGAATCTGATGCTTTGACCAACCTAAATAAAATACTGGTATGGTCAGTATGACTTCTAACACTTTGCTGTGACCAGCAGCATTTCAATGGGATCTGAAACAGCTGTTGCCATGTTAGGTAGTTTGTGAATTTCAAATGAGAGGTTTTGTTATGTTTCCACAGTAGCAACAGATAAAAGGTAGCACTACAAGTTTACAGCGGAGTTAGCATGCTGGAAAATCCCTATAAATGAGCTCTGATTCAGGCCTGAAACCAACGTTGTGAACTGTAGGTAGAGCATTACAAGAGTCTATATATCGACTTTTAAACAAAAAAGCCCCTTTGTTAAAATACCACAGGCAAAGAACCAGTAGGGTATTTTTACTTTGTCCAGCTGTAGAAAATTCGACATCATTTGGAATTCCCAGTGCATTTCTAAAACAGTACCAAAGCCTGGTTTTGATTTTAAAATGAGAAATACCCTCATACTCAACATATCTTAGGGAGATTCAAACAAGCTGTGTGCTGTACTGGCTATAATACACAACAGGCTAGCTGGAAAACATGCAAAGGGAAATCCTTGCTATTTCTCTTTAATACTGAGTCATTCAACTATTAGAAACTGTATCTACAGAAGGCAGTAGCCCGTTCAGCACACATCGCCATACACTGCTGGGTATTGCAATTCCTTCTGCTAGAAAGTGACATTTTGTTTTGTCATTACCTGATTAGGAAACTGGAAATAGCACACCTGCTTGTACTCTTCAGAGGAGGAAAGACACAGGTTGCTAATATTAGGAACATTATAGAAAAAAAATCAATTCTTGTATATATAGTATTTTTCATGATCAGAAGAACGTTCTTCTTACAGAGAATTAAGAACTTCTCTGTTGCTGTTTATTCTTTTTCCCTTTTTCCCCACATTTCATTCTTTTCCTGCAGTGACCAGTTAAACACAATTTATTTACATAAACACAATACCAGCTGATTTTAATCAGCTTTTCCAAGGCCACAGGAGGACACAGCAGAAAAAATGGTTTAAAACTCAGGGTTTTTGCCTTCCTGTGTCTGATTAACATCTCACTTTCATCTGAAATCCCATAGTCATACCTAACAAAACAATCTAACTTCAGAGATAAAAATAAGATCAAAAGAACAAAATGGTGAAAGACTGAAGAGAAGAAGGGAGTACACACAAATATAAAGTGAGTACTCCTCAGCATCTGTTTTAGAACTGTACTAAAAGCAATTAAAGAAATGGAGCAGACTATTAAAAAACCCCATCATTACAAGCCAAAGTCAATAGACCATAGGCATTCAGTGTCATACAGTTCATATATTGTTATGTAATAAAAAGTTTAGCAAAGATTGGAGCATCAGTGCAACAAACCAAGGATCAGTGACACAGTAAATTAAATACAGGAAGGAAAAAGGCCATAGGTAACATTTTTATTGCTAAGTTTTAATTTTCTGAAAGATTCAATGACATGGGGTTTTTATTCCACCTTGATGCCTCAGCTAAATTCTGGAGTGCCAGTAATGAAGAATACATTTCTTTCTCCCTTCGAACAGAGGCAAAAGTATTAAACAGTAGATAACAATGTGGTTTACTCCATGGAATTAACACAACTTAAACCAAATACTATGTACCGTGAAGTATTTTACTGACCAGATGTTTTGGTTTTAATGTGAAAAAAGTGATCCTTTAATTTTTAACCAAAATACTCACTGGCATGCTTTGTATGTTTTGATTAGAGCAAATAAATGACATTTGAAAGTACAACAAACTCCTGTGTGTACAAAAATTAAAATTCTCAGATTTGGGTATTGCTTTAAAAATAATTTCAGGAAGGGGTTTTTTTCTTCCCCAGAGGTTTCAGATGACAGACTGAAAAACATTAACTAGCATGAAAATGGAACAAGATGTTTGAATGCAATGGAATCACAGCTTCTGAAATGCCTACAACTCGTCTCTCAAAGTTGTATTCCTAAATCACCCCAGTGGTTATGGCGATCTCAACTGAACACTAAGAATACATACTGGAACTTATTCCCACATAATACCTTTTCTTGTACTCCACTTGGTCGAAAATCTCTTTTGTCTCTATTTTTTTTTAAATAAGATTTTTTTTTTTTTAAGTTCTCTCACATTTACCCTTCGTGGACTCACTATAGTTGTCATAAAACAAGTAATCAATCTCACATTGTAGAGACCTTAATGAAGCACGCAAAGCTTTCTCATAGAGGCTTCAAACAGTGGGAAATTGATAATGATTTCTGTAAAGAAAAGTTTAGTCATCAAAATTCAAGTGTAAGGGTTTTAAATGAAGAGTCATACTTAAACTCTGTTACATTCATTGGCAGGACTTGAGTTTTGGACAGCACGTAAAATCCAATTAGACACAATAATCATTTCAAAAAGATAATGAACTTAACACTTCAATTCACCATGAATGGTGAGACATTACACTTTAGGCAACGTTTTCAGTGAGGAAAAAAAAGCGTACATTTTTTCAGTTCAAAATTTTTTTAAAGACAAAACAGGTCTATATGTTTTCCTTGTGTACCTTATTTTTGCCATACTAGACTAACAATATGGAAGCACAAATATAAGTAGTGGTTTTGTAAGTAAGAAGTCATTCCTATGAAATACTAGAAAAATTCTCCCTATTTGAAAAAGATTTTTCTTTTTTTAACTTTATGATCTTTATTAAGTCAGGTCATGTTATGCGTATCTCGAGTATGGAATAATTAATGCATGAAATGAAGTTAAAGACAGGACTAAAACAGTATTTTCTTCCCTCAAAGAAGAGTGATAATAATTTACATACTGTTTGTTAAAATCATTCTCAGAAAGATGCTGTGCTATAAGCAGCATGTGTTTAGTCAGACGGGCCTTCTGCTCATACCACAATGGAACTACTGGCCATCAAGGAAAGATCACTTCGCAAATTGTTTTAGAACGGCCACCGTAGTAACAGCACAGATGTACAACACAATCCTACAGTTACTGGAACATGGAAAAGATTTTTAAAGACGGTGAAGAGATCTGGTTCATCTGTGTCAACAGAAACAAAGCAAGTTACAGGCCAGAACTTGTATGCCTATTTCTTCTTCACAGCCACTCCGAAAGAATACTAGAATGAGCCTGAGCACCTATCAGTGCCAGTTTAAAAAAGAAAAAGGAGTCCTTATTTTCTAGCAAGACTATCATAACACTAAAGGGAATATGAGTACTTTGTGGTCAGCGTAGGTATGCTGACTTACCGACTCTGGATGCAAATGTGTTTGTCACAGGAAGCCTCTGTTCACGCTCTTCTCGAAGGTGAAGTCTTCCTTTCACTGGAAGGCAACAGTTTTGTCACAGGTGTTACTGGGTCAAAAAACGTCCTTTATCTTCCTGTTGTGTTGTGAAAGCAACAAAAACTAGCACTGTCACATGAAATGACTGGTTCTTTGAATACTTTATGTAGTAGTCTAGCCCTTATTTAATAGGCCTAATACTACACGGGCTAACCAGGTAAGAATTTTTGTATCATAATTCATGTACCTGCTTTTAATTAAGAAATTCCCGTATACTCTCATGCACTGGTAGGCGGCTCAGCAGTTCAGCTTTGTAATGTTACAATTAATTTGGTAGACATTCTACGCACTGACTCATTCTGTATCTTGCTCACTTCTCCATTGCTGAGTGGCCAAGCAGTATTTTCAAGCCTGTCAGCTGCCAGGTTCTTAAGGCACAGGACGATGCTTCCGAAACAAACACACCTTCATTGCATGCTTTATCTTGCCCCAATTTCACAATATATTTTTCCAAGCATAACTTACCTTACTTGGCAAGAGTACAAGCACAACTGTCCTGGAAAGAAGATGGTCAGCTAGTATCTAAATGATGCATTTTTCTAATATGTCTCTTTCCTAGAAGGCCTTTTCAAAGACAGAAATTTCAAGCCGTCTCAACTCACTACTAGTGTTAAACAGAATAGTTTGTTTTCTAAATGTCTTAAAAAAAAAATAAAAAACCCCAAACAAGTAGCATTCCTGATAAGGACCTTCAATGCAGGAAATGTAAACATGCAGATAATTTTTTGAACTTAATGCTGGAAGCAACACCAAACCAAGGACATGAATACACTATTTCTTTCATTAAAAAGAAAGGTCATTTGTGCGTTTGTAACAATGAGGAAAGCTTTCATTTCCTCAATGAAATGCGCCTTTGTAGGAAACACGGTCCAGGCCACAACGGGTTACACCCTCTTTGAGTGCAATTCCTTTCTAAAGGAAAATTGTTATTTTTTAAAAATTCAGCCATCTACTTGAAAATGAAAAACATACAATTAGTGCCCTAGGAGGCCAATACATGTAACATTCCATTTAAGTTTCCTTACACAGTCATTCAGCAAAAGCCATTAGAATTTAACGGTAAAAGGTATACCTCAGTAAATACTGCAAGACATATACTAGACCATTACATATAGGAACATAAGCTTTTTATGTATAAAACCAGCCACATATAAGAGAGTTCCAGGAATTTAGCTGGTAAGTTCACAATTCATCAGGAGTGGTGAGCATGAATTCACTACGGTGGGAGTCATGCTGAGCAACCTGATGAATTTCTGTTGGTGAAATGACTGGCCAGTAGATGAGGGGAGAGAGAGGGACATTGCCTACCTAGGCTTCACAGCAAGGCCTTTGACACTGTCTCCCATTAAGATCCTCATAGACAAGCTGTTGATGTATGGGCTGGATAAGCAGACAGTGAGGTGGACTGAAAACTTGCCGAATGGCCAGGCCCTGGGGGTGGTGATCAGTGGAACAAAGTCTAGTTAGAGGCCAGTAACAAGCAGTGTACCTCAGGGGTGTCCAATCCTGCTTAACATCTTCATTAATGATCTGGATGATGGGGCAGAGCATATCCTCAGCAAGGCTGCAGATGACACAAAACTGGGAGGAGTGGCTGGTACACCAGAGGGTCATGATGCCATCCATCGGGATCTCTGCAGGCTGGAAAAATAGGCTGACAGGAACCTCACGATGTTCAACAAGGAGAATTGCAAAGCTCTGCACCTGTGGATGAACAGTCCCATACACTGATATATGCTGGGGCCACCCACCTGGAAAACACCTTTGCAGAAAAGGACCTGGGGTCCTGGTGGACACCAAGTTGAACATGAGCCAGCAGTGTGCCCTTGCCACAGAGAAAGCTAATGGTATCATGGGCTGCATTAGGCGAAGTGTCACCAGCAGCTTGATGGAGGTCATCCTTCCCTTCTACTAAGCACAGGAGTACTGTATCCAGTTCCGGGCTTCTCAGTACATGAGACACAGACATACCTGAGAGTCCAACAAAGGGCCACAAAGATGATTAAGGGACTTGAGCATCTCTCCTATGAGGAAACGCCAAGGTAGCTGGGACTGTTCAGCCTAGAGAAGAAAAGGCTCAGGGGGGATCTTAACATATATAAATATCTGAAGGGAGGGTGCAAAGAAGATGGAGCCAGGCTTTTGTCAGTGGTGCCCAGTGACAGGACAAGAGGGAATGGGCACAAACTGAAACACAGGAGATTCCGTCTGAACATAAGGAAAAACTTTTTTACTGTGAGGATGACTGAGCACTGGAACAGGTTGCCCAGAGAGGTGGAGTCTCCTTCCTTGGAGATACTCAAAAGCCATCTGGACACGGTCCTGGCCAACCTGGTCTAGGTGGCCCTGCTTGAGCAGGGGGGTTGGACAACATGACCTCCAGAGGTCCCTTCCAACCTCAACCATTCTCTGATTCTGTGAAGAAATGAAAACACAGAAGTTTTGAAAAAAGGCAAAGTTTATTTTTTTTTTTTAATATAAAAAGATCATGAACTGTATAGAAATATTACTTCAGTCATCTTAAAATGTTACTCATCACTCATTTACACTTGGTAATTCCCAGTAAGATGGCAGGAAGCAAGACAGGCTAATAATTGTCTACAATGTATGTATTTACATTCAATTGAAGTTACGCATGCACAATAATATTTTTAAATAAATCAAATGCACTGATCCAAACAAAATCTGATTCAAGGTATATTTTAAGTTTACATAAAGTACAAATAAAGTCTTCAAAACTTAAGTTCCTTGGATAAGACCAAATTTCATTTATTTAAAGATAAGTTAGCTCCAAAAATAGTAAGAAATGTAAACATCAGATACCACGATAAAAATCTTAAAGAATAACAACTTTGTCATAAAGTGCTGGCATATGCTTTCAGCTTTATTTTCCAGATGTTAAAAATAGAATACTAATGTACAGACTTTGACAAGCTTCCCAGTTGCAATTTCAGTTCAGTAATATTTTTGCAGAATTTTAAAATTTAACAGTTTTATAAACATCCTTTTCTACCTTTATCCGTTACAGCTTTGACATTTTCTTCATCTTAAGTGAACTTTAACTTCTGAGTATGTATAAAATAGTTTGTATTTTTAAGTTACCCAGTTCAAATTAAGACTTCATGCTGGTGGAAAAAACAAAAGGTTAGGTAAGACTCCAACTGGGAAAAGCCATGGACTTTGAAAAGTAAGGTTATAAGGTACCTGAACACAATCCAACAACTGCCTCCAGCAAAGTCATTTTGTAATTATATATATTATCAGTATCACTGAAAAAAAGTTACATGAGAACTAACACATAGAGGAGACTCAGCGTGGTTCATTTATACCTAGGCATCCGAGCTTCATCCATGCTGAATATATCCATTACTTCATTTCACATGAGATTAAGTCTTGAAAAACTTCTACTTCTTCTGACAAACAAAAGCTGAAAGATAGTCCTACATGCCTTACACCTCAGTCGACTTCTCGCTTGTCGACATGAGTGTCACCCAAAATAAAGACAACAGTCCTGAATTTCCCCATGCATTATGGTGATACCTTATATTGAAATCTAGTTGTAAAAAACTTGTTCCTTCCTTGTGCCAAGAAAGATAAAATACAACCTTTTACCACTCACTATGTTCACCTCTTGATCATACGTTGTTCCAAAACCTCAATCTGCCTAACTATTGACAAGTCCACAGGCACACTTGAAAAAGATTATCAGATCGTGATATTTGATTACATAAACCAAACCAAATCAAAGACAATTAAGTCTAAACTCTGAGGAGTGGAAAATCCCAAAAGTATTCTAAAGTGCCATTTACTATTTGTAAGAGCTTTCATACATTCCCTACACAAAAAAGACTTCAGCCCTCAGCGTTACGATTAGGATTTTACCTTGCCAGTATTAGTTTCAGGCTGTTAAGGCATGATTAATATTTGCTCCAAGTCAAAACTTGATATAGGCATTATTTCCTCAGAGCCTAGAAACAGGAAGTGGAAGGGACATAACTTAAAAAAATAACAAACTCACTAATAAACCAAATTTAAAGGTTTAGAACAATTATTAGGTAGTTTGTCTTTAAATACGAACACACTGCAGTCCATTTCTCAGAGCGGGCATGAAGCTAAGTTATTATGGCTAACAACAATTGACAGAAAGATGCACTGCACTTCTACATTAGAGGGGCATAATGAAAAGCTTTAATTGTGCTTCACTGGCAAAAATGGTTATTTTCAGTTTATTTTTTGTTTGGGTTTTTTTTTGGGGGTGTGTGTGGTGGTTTGTTGTTGGTGTTTTTTTGTTTGTTGTTTGTTTTAAGATGAGGAATAGGTCAATACAGGTAGACAATACTATTTCAGAGGTTTTATGAAAGCAAACTAACAGTGTATCAAATAATCACATCAGCATGGTACCCTTTTCCTCTTTAAATATAACTTTGATAAGTAGTAAAGGACCACTAGCACAAGGACAATCTACCCGTTTTCTATTCAAGCATTCCAGAGATCCAACACAGGAAAACCACCCAGAGTATCCATTATAATCCCTAAGTGGACCAGATCTAGAAGGCAAAAACATTTCCTTAACTACTATGATCCTAGAGAGAAGGCAGTTTTCCAAGTGGCCCCAACAGATGTATCATATTCCCAAAACATACCAACTTAGCTTCCATTTAAAGTGATGACAATGGTCACAAATAAGCCCAGTAAGATGGCTAGATTCAGTTTCCCTGTCTAGACCGATTTCTCTTATTAGGGCTAGTCATAAAATTGTGCATGTATTCAACTACTGTCTGGCAAGCTTGAGTTTAAACAAACTTATTTTCAGGTTTTAGTTTGCTCACTCTGGCATCGTTTTGGACTAAAACTTGAAAAGTGCAAAAATATTTAATTATATCATCTTAAAAAAAATAATTCCTTTTATTGGTGCAACAACCCCATTTTCTCAGGGGTTAAATCCATTGCAGCAATGGATAGAAAAGGAAGCACCAGCATAAAAGAATCAAAGTGCTTTTCCAGTATGCCAATGCTGCACGAATTGGCAAGCCATAATCTTATATTCGCCACTGGAATAGATTATGCTAAATTCGTTTTATAAAAGTCTGTATTACACGTTAACATACCGAAGTCTGTCATGAAGTCTTGGTGATATTGCAAAGAATCATCAAAACGGAACCGTTTGGAGACCTGTACTGCTGTCCTCTGGAATGTTTTCTTTGTCTTCCTTGTTGCTACAGGTACCCTTACAACTGGATTTATGTTCCGCTCTTCTGAGCATTTTGTTGTATGTCTGGCATCAGAGCAGAGCAACAAGTTTCTTCAGGGCTACACAAGAGTATGAACTCCCCTTGCTGCAACCACAAATGAGAAAGACAGGCCTCTGCTGTGGGTCTTTCCCTTTGAAAGAGGAAAACGGTAAAAGTTGCTTAAGTTAATTTCAGAAATACTAAAATGCGATAAAGTAGTTCTGACACATGCTACGAAATCTTAAGCAGAATTGACACTAAAGAGTTAATATTGCTGTTTTTCCACCACTACCACTGCTGCTAAAAAACACATTAGACCATATTATAGTTCAGGGTTAAGTATTGGCAACATGCATCTAAATTTTAGTTGACAGTTTCTCCTACTGCTGAGTGTCAGAACTGGTAAGCTTTTCATCAGAAAAAGGAACAGGTATTCTCAGCCGGTATTCATAGTCCCTTGGAATGTTTTCAACATTTATATATACGTGCACATGCTTATGAGGTCTTATGTTTTACACATACCATTGTAAATAGGGAGGCTAATGAATATTCAGTCATTAGGTTTTCAAGGAGGGCCAAATAACATGAAGTCATCAACTCTATCTGACATCTTGCAGTGTTTTACTCTTGCAATTCATCAAACTGGTGTAAGCCCTTCCAAAATGTAGTTACTACCAAACAAATACAAACTTACAAAATTGTTCCTTTGGATAACCTAGTATAGTGCTACTACAGTTTTTGTCATGTTCTGCATTGTTAAGTTCCACAGAGCTTGCTGGAAATGCAATAGAGCCCACTGCTTGTCCTTAACTCTACCAGAACATGTGAATATTTTTTGATCAGAGAACTGTAACTTTACAGAGTTGACTGTCTGAGGACAGATTTTCCTCTTAAGATTCAAGAGGGTATAGTCATCAAGAATTGGAATGGGAGGAAAAAAGAGAGTTACTGAGGATATCATGAAGACTCTCAGATGCCCAGAAGCAAGAAAGCAAGTAGAGTAGTAACTGTGACAAACATCCCACAAGTCCACACTAACATTTATCAAAGCAGGCTCTTCATAATTGCTTCCCTCACGATATTATGGTTTTTGTGAGTTATTCCAGATACTGACAAACCCTCTATGTAAGATGCCAAATTCATCCTTGATCCTGTCCAGACATAAGTTTATACGGAGTCCTTATTTCGTCGAAGTAGGTACTTCACGGATATCATCTCCCATCATCCCCGCCTATCAAAGAACCTCTTTTGCAATCAGTGTCACTCCTGCTTGCTGCAGGCTCTGAAGAAGACAGGGACTACTGTCTCACCACAAGTGACAACACATAGCACTGTAATTAATAATACCTGACTATGCCTAGTAGAACGTGACTGACTTTACAAATATTAGTCCCCCACATATACCTTTTAAAGTGGGGGGGGTGGGGGGGGGGGGGGGGGCGCGTTTGTTGGTTTGGTTTTTTCTGCATTTGCTGGTGCAACAGTTAAAAAATATCCAGATTTAATGCTATACAGCAAGCGCAGACACAGTTAATGTCTGTAATCCTCCCACTCTCAAAGATTATCTTCACAAAGTTCAGCTACTTTGAAAGGCCTTGATTAGAGTCTGAACTCCCAAAGAATGCAAAGTTATGGACATGTGCCTTACAAACAAAAAAAATTTGTACTTTTGATTGAGAACATTTTTTTACAAGACTGACGTGGCAAAATACTATATATTTCTGAAGAATATATGCTCGGTCCCAAGACTGCCAGTTTTACATAAGATACATTAAAGATAGGTCAAGAACAAGAAAGCACTGCATCAAAAAGATTGCATTTTGTCTCTCCAAATTGCGCAATAAAAGGTTAAATTATAGACAAGAATGCGAACTTTCTAGAATATATTTCTTCAGATTTGTTAATAATCTATCCTCTGAATGAAAACAAAAACTCAAAATACAAAACTCAAAGCACAAGTCTGACTACAATAATAGCCAGACAGTGAACCAAGATCCTTTTCATACACTATGGAAAAGCATAAATCTACACTTTTAAATATCCAGTTGATAATACCAATGCATTGTGAAGTGTCTGACTGATCATATCAGTGGTATTAAGCTCCCAAATTAACATTCACTTTTTCTAGGTGCTCCACAAACACAAAAGATAAGATTCTTGCCCGGAGAAGTTGGTTACTTACTCTGGATTTTTGATGAGAAGTTTTGAATGAAGTCTTTGGCAGGCTGTGAAACTGATGAAAATGTTTCTTCTGAATAATCCACGTTAACTTGAGATATATTAAGGTAAGTTTCTTGATTATCAGCTCCCACAAATGGAGATTCTTGTGTCAGTAGCATGTATGAAATTACACCTATGTTCCTGAGATAAACAACACAATGTATAATCCTACTAGGATACCTAAACAATATACCTCCTCTATTTATTGTGCTGCAGATCAAACTTCCTGATGTATGCCACACTCAAAGAATGAGAAACATCATGTGACATATCACTTCTATGTGATTCAAGCATGTATGCACATGCACACACAAGGAAAGCTACGTATATATCTCAACGAAGGGATTTTTGAAAATTGCTTACTTTCAATATATCCTTTTCTTCCCACCGAGATTGTTAGGAAAAGGAAATGTATCACTTTTACACAGCCCATTCTTGGACCTAGAGCAATTCTGGGTGATAGAACTGCAAAAAGGTAGACTTTCTAATTTGCACATAAATAAAACCCCATCGTTCACTACAATTCTGGATGAAGTATCAAAGACTGAGATTTAGTCAACCCTTCTGTAAAATCGACATTTGTGGTACAATATCCTCTTGCTGAGATGTTTTTCCTAAAGACATGAACGCAAATACCACATATCGTGTGATTTATTATAAGTCTTAGATAGTTCCTTGATGCATAATAAAAATGGTTTTGTGATCTGATAGATCAAACCTTAGTACTCATTACAGTGTGGAAACATGCAGCTGCTGTGTTTGTCATTCTGAGTAGAACATCAGTAGTTTGTTTTTGTCTTCCCATAGAAGTAGGCAAAAAATAAGTGGTTAAAAAACATTCAGGAACAGATTTAAGTACTATTATGAGTTGAGAATTTCAAAGGAGTAATTAGATCACAGCAACTTTTAAAACTGAATTTTAATTATTTAGATGCTTGAGAAGAGCATATGAATATTTTATGTTTTTAAGGAAACATCCCAAAGCCAGCCTTTACACTAACATAGTTCATGAAATTAATAGGCTACAAAAGTATACTTAATAAAGTTGTGGATTAGTTTAAGGTACTTGTCTCTTTTTATGACTCATTCTGCAGATACTGTTTTGAAGATAAGTAGTAGAAAGTTAAAATACTTATCATTTGTATAATAAAATTATTTAATGATACAAAAGTGGGGAGGGAGGAGTGTCCAAGAGTAGTTAATACTTGAAAGCACGTCATCTGAGGGTAACTAATACCTAAAGTATGCTATCCAATCATTGTTATTGTTCCCTTAGAACAAATACCTATACTCTGCATGCTCAGAAGCCACCAGAAGCCACCTGCATTCCCTACTAGGTGTGCAACAGACCCATATACAGTAATTCCTGTAAGCCCCAAATTGTATCCTGAGGGCTCCTTCCCCTCCCAACTCTCCCTCTTTTAGTCAGCACACCAACAGAAAGGTATTCTCAGAAGCCAGATAAAACTGCATCAGAGTCTGGATCTGACCCCTAGATTGTTAAGTGGTGACAGCTACCTCAATAAAATGAATTAACATATATAACCTACCACATATCCGTAGCTGTGGTAATGGGATCATAGTTTAAGATTTCCGGAGCTAGAGAAAGAGATGGGGAGAAGAAAAACTCTTTAATAGATACATTATTCAAGTGGCCTTAAATCCCACACTAAATTTCTGGCAATTCTTTTTGCCAACCATTATTATGAGACTAAACATGCAGTTTCAGTGATCAAGTTTATTATTTTCAAGCCACAAGGGTAGAAAAAAAGTTATTTCTGTTTGATTAGACACACCAATGCTTAACTGGTTCACACTAAAACAGCACTATGGCCTAAAGTCTATTCTATCCAAGCCCCAACATATTTTCTAATCAGATGCATGCACATAAAAGATTCTTCTAAGAGGTTTTCAAGTATATAGCTTTTTAAGGGGAATGCATAAAGCCTTCAGCATGTTAACACTGCAAAGCCAGATGACCAAGTCAATTTTAGGATCAGTGGCTCTTAGCATATGCTACATAGCAAGTTATTCACTACAGATTGAAGTGCTCTTAAAATGGAGTGCAGTCAGATCATTAAGGACACCTGTCCCTCAGAGAGGGCCAAGTGTTAATGGCAATCTTTCCTTTGCTGAGGAATATTTTAATCTCATTAAATCATCATACTAAACAGCATTCCTAATTCAAAGAACATTTCTTTGTGCATGCTAATGTTGTATTTCAACTCTAATCAAAAGAATTTAACAGCCAAAATTTCTTGTCAATTAACAGTCTACATCACAGCAAATGCTACAGCATGAAATTAGACGTGCACTTATTGATATAATTTGGGATTTTTTTGGTGCAAATATTTGCTGACTGCTCTAAAAAAAGAACAGCTCAAAACACGTTGCCTTGTCCTGTCGTTCTTTCTCCAGTAAGAACTGAGAAGTTGATAAGCACATTACATGAACTGTTTGCTTTCTCGAAACCACGTATCAGAAATTGTGAAGCAACTCTTCCATACCTAGATACTCTGTTGTTCCCATGATCTGCCGCAGTTCACTAGAATTCTCAAGCTTCCGAGACATACCAAAATCTACAATTTTTACATCACCAAGAGGATTGATGCTGCTCAGCAAAATATTTTGAGGCTAGAATAGAAAAGATTTAATTCTCAATTAATAAAATACAAGCTGCAAAAAACCCCAATGTACTAAATGATATTTCAGTTTCTATTATGCAATACTTATTGCTAAATTTTATTTTAAAGGTAATTAATCTAATGCACTCCTTTTTCTCTTCATCTTTGTGTCCTGGTTTAGGCCATGACGGAGCTAGTTTTGTTTTCAGCAGCTCCTGTGTTTTGGATTTAGTGCGAGAAGAATGGTGATAGCACACTGATGTTGCTGGTTGCTGCTGAACAACCAAGGACATTTTGCAGCTTCCCAGGTTTTGCTAATGTGCAGGTGCAAAAGCTTGGGAGGGCATAGCCAGAATAGTTGATCCAAACTGGCCAGAGAGTATTCCATACCATAGACGGCATGCCTGGTATAAGTGAGGGTTGGTCGGTGGGCACTAGGCTTTTTAGACCCTTGGTGCCTTAATCCTTAAGCTTCCCTTCGGGTTGCTTTTTGTTTCCCTATTTTTCCTTTTTGTTCTTCGTTCATTCATTCGGCTGTTGGTTCCCTCGCCTGCTCTCTCTGGAACTTGCTGTTCTGGGATAGCTGGGGGGGGGGGGATACCCCTGCTCCCTGCCTGCTGCTCAGGACGGGCTGTATCAGTCATTGGGTGGTGAGAAATTCTGTATCGTTTGTTTTATATGTTCTATTATCCTTATATATATTATCGTTATTAATATTTTTTTTTTCCTTTGCTGTCCTGGTGAGCTGTTTTTTATCTAAACCTGCGAGTTTTCCTTTCTCTCCTATCTCCTCCCCGCCCCGCCGGGGAGGGAGGGAGTGAGCAAGTGGCTGCATGGTATTGGGTTACAATTTGGAGTTAAACCACGACACTTTGTTATGTATTTAACAAATGACTGATTATCATCGTATTAAATTGAAGATAAAGTACTAAAATAAAAAGTCAGCTGCAGCCTCACCTTTAAATCAAGATGAACAATATTGTTTTCATGCAAGCAGCAAAGTCCTTCAAGTATTTGTCGTATAAGTCTTATGATATCCCTTTCACCAATTCTGTCATCCAGATCTGGGACACACAAGTCAAATATTTCTCCTCCAGCAGCACTGAAACACATTCAAGAACACTTATATTAAGTTTGCATTTCAAGCTTAAGTGAGGAAAAATTTATATATAGTACCTATTTATATAATACATATTCATTTATCATATTCATTTTCTCAGAGAGGCTGGGAATATTATTATTACTGGGGTTTGTTTGTTGGTTTGGTTTTTTTACACACACTTATGGCCAAGACACATCATATAGCACTTAGAAAAGGGAAAAAAAAAAAAATCTGATTATGCTTTTTCTTTCCTCATAGCCAGCAACAGCAGTTGAGACAGGGAAACAGAACTTCGTGGCTGAAAACCTCATAATGCTTTGGTACCCTGAAGCATGGTTTCCTGTAAGCGAGTTGTGAAGATGCCTTCAGGAAGATGAGTTCTATCATCATTCCCTAACAGAAACAGTCTTGCTCTTCAAATCAAATAAAAAACTTCTTCTATTAGACCAGTTCCATGAATAATTCAAAGCAAGAAAGCCCAGCAGTATTCCTATTCTCTGAATTCAGGACTAAAAATCATCGGTTTTTACATGATGTGGCTGCAGTGTAAATGTAAGAACTACAATGCAATGAACAGCTAGAGTTGCTGAAGACTATTTCTAGAGCGGGAGGAAACTGTATACTTGCCACCCTAGGTCCTGCCATTCTGATGGAAGACTAGAAATCAGGTATTTCTATCAGAGAGGTACCAGGAAGAAAATCTAGCATGCTGCTGCTGATTAAATATAGTTGCCTAGTCAGTTAGTGAGCAGTATCTTCCAGAACTCTAGTAGCACAAAATGTTCAGAAATACAAGGACTCAGCTCTGTCACTTTGAAATCTACCATGTCCACTAAAAACAAGATGAGATTGAGAAGCTTCGTGTTCTCACGCAGCATTTCAAATATGTCTTCCTCAGAAAAAGGCTGTTGTTTACTTACAGAAAACCCAATTAGTACAGCATAAAGGAAGCATGGAAATAACCGTGTTGCGTGTGGTTTACTAGTTATACTTCTACACTTTGCCACAGTGTCAGCTGTTTCCTTTCACGCTGGATTTCAAATCATTGTTCAGCCTGCTCTAACTGCCTGAAGTTTCTTTCTCTTAAGGATAAAGGGCTACCTCAAAACTACAGATTAGTAAGCCTGAATTTCATCGTTAGCAAAATGATAGAGTCTATAAAAAAGGTCAGATAATGGACAACATGGATAAACAGAGTCACTAACCTGCTGGAGCTATGTGAGGTATCAGTAATGGCTCCCTTAGTTGCCTTTATGACAAAATGTAGATGAGGGGAAGAGCAGTGGATGCATTTACTTCAACTTTAGCAAGGTTTTCAACACTGTCTCCCATAGTATTCTTGTATCCAAGTAACTACATTATGGTCTGAATGGGTGGACAACCAGATGAATAAAGAGCTGAACAGCTCCACTGAAAAGGATTTGGGAGCCTCACAGACAGCAAGCATCCATTTCTCTCCTTTATTTAAAAAACTTGCGCTTACACAAACTGATTCTTACTACTACATCTTCCAAGAACGCCATCAAGACATTCCACAACAGCGAGGACCACATGTAGGAAGAAAAATATGGCTAAATGGGAAATGCTTATAAACTATTTTATGAGTAAACGACTCATTCTTGCAATTCTTTTAAAGTACTGCTTCAGAGTTCTGATAAAAGAAACAAAAATAATCTGTGTATTTGCTACACAAGGACATAATTTAGAATAAATCATAATCATCCCTCTGCTTATCCCAATAGAACTCGAAACACTTACTGCAAGACTTCTGACACTACTACAAAGTAGACCATTAACACCAATGTAGTATGAGGAAGTTGTTTCATTACAAAGTTTTAATAAGCAAGACGGAGTTAGCTGAGCTGAAACGGAAGCAGGAAAATCAGTATGGCTTTTATGTGAACTTGTACTTGTTCTTGATAAGAAATTCAAACGTGTCATCTGGACTTTGTCTTTACTTCTACATTATTTATTATTTTAGTCTTCTCGGAACAACAAATAATATGATAGGGATCATCTACTTGCAGGAAAAAAAAAGCATTTTTTATGATTATCTAACTACATTCTTTGGAAAATTTGAAGGAATTTATCACCGTGTGTGCAGACCACCATTAACAGCTCTTCAAATACTTTGTATGTGAAACTTAAATCCTACCTAGAGAGAGACTTTCTGAATTAATTTCAAACTGCATTTTTGTTCCTTACATTCCAACCATTACACGTACAGCAAATATGAACAGATAATTCAAATTAGATTCCCAGATTAGACTTGTTTTCAGATCTTATGAGAAGCCACAAGGGCATCTAAAAAGATATGGGAATGCCGGAGGAAACAGCTCCAAAAGCCAAAGTTTTAAAACAACAAAACCACTAAATTTAGAAGCACAGAACCCGCAAACGAATTGCAGATTTTCAGTCACCAAAAAGTGTCAAGCAGTGACTGAAGTTCATAGAACACAGACATGCTCAGCTTCTCTGAAATCTGTGTACTTAGTACCAGTGGCTACTTTTTTTTTTTTCCCCCTGTATGATTTAAGATGCATCAAAGCACTATGCACTTTCTATGGGATTCAAGGACATAAGGACATTCTCTCTCCGGTCAGCTTGCATGAAAGATTCTTTAAGGAAAAAAAAAAATTACACCCTAGAGTTTGTATTTTGGTCTTATATTGGGTTAGCCTGACCTGAAAATTGATCAGAGTTTGTTTTGGTTTTGGTATTTTTTTGGTTTTTTGGTTTTTTTTTTTTACAAAAATGCAACTAGCAGAAGAAATAATCTGCTCAAATTAAACAGGCAAATTTGAATCAAAATTACCCTCCCGAGATAGTATTTAAAGGCACAAAAAATATTTCAATTTGAAATTGAGTGAAATTGTCTACAAAACCGAGTTATGCAGTGAGAAGAATCTCTATTTTTGGTAACTTTTTGGCAAAAAAAGTCCTTTTTTTAGAATTTTGAGTACAGAACAACTATAGGTTTTTGGTATATTTTGTTTCGTGCCTTATTCCATGTTGTCTGACATAACTCATTAGCTGCAGATGTAACAAAACACATGTACAAAACCAAAGATTCAAATTAACAGCAATTGATTCAACTCTTGCATTTATGTGAAAATATTCAGAAAAAGTCCCTAACAGCTTATAAAGTATATCATAATAAAATAGTAGCATAATGTATATAGTGTACTGTTGCAATTCTTCTGGGTGTTTAGGCAACTCATGCAAAAAATTAGTATATTGACAGATTTGTAACTACAAACATGGAACATCTGATGAAGGCATACTTACTATTCCAACACTAGGATGATTTCATTTGCTGTTTCATAGACTTCATGGAGATTAACTATGCGAGGATTAGATTTCATTAATTCAAGCACGGCAAATTTCATGAAGAATCTCTGCTTTGCAGTCTTGACCTCTTCTTCTTTCTTTAAAAATTTAGCTGCATACTCTTGGCCTGTGGATTTAGCTATACATTTTCTAACTACAGCACATCTTCCTCTACAAAATAAAAGGCAAAACATTAAGATCTAAGACATAAAAAGTGTGCAAATTGCCATTAGAAATAAAAAAGCATGACAAATAATGGGAAACTAAAATAAAAAAGTTATCAGGAGAGTGCCATGTTGGCCTGTTCTTACACTATTCCCTGAACATTCACTTTCACTGTAGGAGAAAGGATACTAAGCTAGATGAAGCTTTGGCGAGACTCAGTACAATTCCCTTTATACAGACTAGCTAAGCATTAAATCAGAGTATCAGGTTACATGGACATTCTCACTGTAGGATCACAGAATCACAGCATAACTCGGGTTGGAAGGGACTTCTGGAGGTCTCTAGCAAAACCTCCTGCTTGAAGCAGGGCCAGCTACAAGATCCTACCAGGCTGCTCAGGGGTTTGTTCAGGTTGGCAATATTATATATTAAAAACCTCAACCACATTATAGCACCTACAGGATACAGTAATAAACAAAGCAAAACCCTGTGAAATGTGGAGAACGAACACAGAAAATAAAGTATATTTGTATGCTGGGGGGAAGGTCTTCAGTGCAGAAGGTTTTAGAGTCATAAAGAGAATTTCCCTCCACAAATCATGTAGTACTGCTAAAAAAAACCCCAGGTATCTGCAAAATGTTTAAAAACATCTGAACAGAAAGACACTCACTACTTAGCATTTTCTTTCTCAATTACAGTTAGACAAAATGTGCTGCTTTATTTCCTAGCCAACCGTTTAGGTATGGAAACAAAAATGTATTTTGGCAAAGAATGTTTTTAAAAGAAAACCACATACTGTAGTTAAAACACCAAGCTGACCTTTTAAAAAATTAGGGGAAAAAATGCAGTTTTTTTAAGCCAAGTTATAAGCTCCTGAAAAAACAAAGTTTTATAATCACAAGTTTTGCATTCCCAGAAATGCCTAGTTGCATACTTGCAAAGTGTTTTCAAATCATACAAGAAACATTATTTAAAAAAAAAAAACACACACCCCACAACTTGAAGGGCTAAAATAAACTGTGTAAACTTCTAAAAAGTTATAAAACTGTATACAAAGAACAAGATCTACACTTATGTCTTGAAAAAACACCTTTCCACACATGTTTCTGTTACCACAGCATACTAAGAACAAACTTGATGAAGAGCTCAGTACAAGCTATCTGACCTACACTTTTTCAATTCAATTGGCTTCTTTAGTAGCAAAGACTATGTTTGCCCTGCAGGGCTTTGCCTTTCTTTCTGGGTGCAAAAAAAACCCAATGCCTAAAAGGAACATCTCTTAATTAAAAAAAAAAGGCAGCATGTCTGATGCTTTTTTGAAAAATCTAGACTTAAGTATTTAATCAAAAAAGGCATGAGCATCTCATGAAAAAAATCAGATTTCCATTTGCAAATAACCATCTGTTAAACAGTTTGTACAAATCTGGCTAAATTATTGAGCATGTAACATTGGACCTTTAATCATACTGCTATTGCTTATTTAGAAATAAATTCAACAAAACAGCTTCTCTGTCGATCATTTGTTTCAACATCAATTAGTTGCAGGATTTGTCCTTTTTTTAAAGCACTAAATTTAGAAAGTTAAGAGTATAAAACTCAAAGTAAAATTAATTTAAGAGATGAAAATTTACAGTCTGATACATGCACATTCTTCATTTTAGCAACTATTTGTAAGCCTGAAATGGCCAAGTCCTTTCCCAATTGTTAAAGCAACTTATTATTGCAGAGCATTTTAAGTTATTGAGCTGAATTTTGTAATATACCAAAGTTTAAGATACTCCCCCACAGCTTGCATTCTCATTTTAACATCACATCACCTGTCAACCACAAAAGTTTCTCTAAAACTAAAAAAAGGGAACTGGTTGAGCTTCATGGGAACAGCAAGCTCTTCCCTGGTAGTTTTTGCACATCTTCCTTCTAGTTGCTGCGGGTGTAACAGCTTTGAGGGTCAGCAGTATCTCCAGATTGATGTAAGAGTTTCTACTTGTTTAGACTGTATTGTAGTGTGCAATTAGACAAAATTATTAAGACAAAAAAAAAATTGTTTTAGAGCAGTGGAATTTCCCCAGAAACAGAAAAAAGTCAATCTGAAGTGCTGCAGCACTGAAACATGCAAAGTGGTTCCCGCTCTTTGTTGCCTGCAAGCAACTGCTTAACCATCACACTTTACAGCCCAATTTAACGAGATAAAACTGACTTCAAGTTGTTTTCATATGCCAGAGTTATAAACCACAGAAATTCAACTACTTCAAGAGAAGCCAAGCCATCCAACACGGGGACAAAACTACTTAACCCACTAAACAGAACCTGCCTGCTCAATGAGTCACTGTCTTAAATACCAAAGGACCTAAAAGATAAGGGTGTGAGAGGAAGAAATGGGACTTGGGAAGCTTAAGCAGAGAAGAACAAAAGAACCATTACTAAGTAACCTGAAGAGGAAGGAGAAAATTGCAAGCGAAAAGCACATTAAATCTTTAGAGAAGCTACAAAGAAAGGTGGACTTTACATCTCTTTATGAAGTGTTGTAACACTTAAAACATTAAAATATATATATACACACACTGTTAGGCCAGGGAAAAGTCCAAAGTATGTTTGGAAACATACTACTTTGCTTCTGTTTCGTTGCATTTCAGCACTTATTTGTTATGCCTGGTTTTGCATGTACAGAAAAGTATTAAAGACTGTGTTTGGAATCCACACAAAATCTGTACTTTTGTTTGCTTTAGACATCATCTCACAGGTATGTATAATCAGAAAATCCAGTGTTTTAACACTACTGCAGTTCCAGAGGATGGTGCATATGAACTGCTTCTGTAGAGCCAGAATTCAGACTAGAGCTGACAAAGAGGTATAAAAAGAGGAAAGTTACAGTCTGCAAGGCGCACTTTTATAAAAGTGTACCAGATAAGCACATGCCTGGGGGGGGGGGGGGGGGGGGTGGGGGGGTGGGGGGGTGGGGTGGGGGGGGGGGTAGAAACAATGAAGGCTAAAGAGCTTACAAATCACATGTAGAAGAGCATCTTTAAATCACATGTAGAAGAGCATCTTTTCTGACAAAACAAGTTGCAGGTGCAAAGGATCGCTATGTAGCCCAGCAAGGCAGAACAACTGTAAAGCTGACCCATGCCACTTCTGTTCAAGGAGCTTGGAAACACAACCATGGCATTATGTTTGCATGGCTTTACACCCAATTCACTGAATACTTTCAAGGTATGAATTAACCCAGCAATTTCAAAAAAGCATTAACTCAGATGTCTGAAACAGTATAATAAATACCAAGGTGGTTTTTTTTCCCTTTTGTTTTATTTCCTGTTTTACTGTTGCAAGCGTGAGTGAAGGCAGCAGGCTGCAAAACTACTCTGAAACAGCAGGTTGTTAGAAACTTAGACTAACCGCTTGAGGGGGAGAGAAAAAGGTCTTTGTTTTCTGGACTTCAAAAAACTCAACCAAACAACCAACCCAAAATCCCCATTCTTTGTCTTGCAGTATTACCCTACATAATTTCTTCTTTGGTTTATGTACCTGGAATGTGATGTGTGACTAGACAGGGGAAATGGAAGAAAAGGAACATAATTCCAGATCTACATGCCTATGAAAACAGGCTAAATTTCTCCGACATGGAAAAGGCGGGCAACTTAGGTCTCGCCGTACCTTTTCCTGTCCATAGAGAACATATTGGATACTGCAAAGAAGGGAGTGGGGAAGAAGAGAGCATACTTCATTCCCTATTTATAACCATAAGAGTCTGCCAGAAAAGGTCTATCATTGCACAAAGAATTCTGTTGCAGGAGAAATTCCTCTTACTAAAATAAATAAATAGGAATAATCTTACCTTCCTAGCTCTTTCGATTCAAGCATATAAAAAAATTGTGGAAATTGTCTGTCTTGATTTGTGTCTGCAGAGATTGGCTACAAGGCCAGAAAGGCTTTAGTCTCCAACTTTCTCCTCGACATAGTCAGGAACGGGGTCTCTCTCTTCTACCAGTAACCTGTTAAAGCAAAACAATTAAGAGTGTTGGAAATTCCATATTACAGCGCAGGAAAGTATACAAATATTAGAGTGTAGGTCTATCAGACTAAATAGCCTGAAGTTTGTTCATAGTGACCTGAAAAAACAACACATTTAATCACTGTAAAAATAAAAACCTGAAAGGCCTACTAATAAGACAACGCTAGAAAAAAATTAATTGAATTTTTTTTTTTTTAATTTAACAATTTGAACATTTGAGATAAGTTGGGTTTTTTTTTTCCCCTGGAGCATATCCGTAATATAGTAGGGATAAGCTTCAGTTCTAGTAAAAATGCTAATAACTACTTAACTATTAATGATAGGTACTTTTTTTTTTTTTAAGCTTTCTGAAAATAAGCTTTAACTCTTCTGTGGATTCTGGGTAGTTCCAGCATTCCCTTAAGTTACCTTTTAACTGTTATCCCTGGGGGGACTTAACCAAAACTCCTTCCTGTTTTTGTCTGCAACACAGCAGGAACAGCTAACACCACAGGAAAAAAAAAAAAAAAAGGTTTTTTTTCCAGTGGGAAAACTCACATTTCTTATTAAGCTCACACATAGCTCATCTAAGTTTCATTTTAATGCTAGATTGTCAGAAAGCAGCACGAATGTACCACATCCTCTTTGCAAGTTCAGATCATTTAGAAACCAAATGATGTAGTAATCCTAATTAAATTACCTTAATAAACCAGTAGAATGGCAAATTGTGAAGATACACACCCACATTATTTCTACTACTGTTAAAAACCCCCAAACAACAGTAAAAATACTGGGGTTTGGCATTCACATTTACAGGCCTGAAGCATCTCTTCAGGTGAAATGCAAAAGCAAGGCAGAAAAAGGTTACTGAAGGATACAGAAGTCTTAATTGATGGTTTATTTAAGTTAAAAAAGTAGGTTTAGCTTTATTAGTGAAGGAAAAAAAAAAAAAATCACAAGGCAAATTACAGTTCAGATACAGTTAAACTTACAAAACATACACTTTCAGTTTTCAAACAACAAAGTGTACTATCACAAACTTCTGGGGGGAACACTCTAACTAGTTATGATTCAAATATAATCAGTACCCATGTTCAAATTACCAGTTCTTGGAATGTGGATATTCATATCGAACTATTTTGGATTTAAATCATGGTTCATGCTTTAGCAGACAAAAAAAAATACAACACAGTTTAAGATATCTTCAAAGCAGCAACTGATAAGCATGAAATAGCTTCCTAAACTAAAAAATGATCAAGTGTCACAACACATTGAACATACAGTCTTTGAATCACTTGTTTGTAACAACACGAATTCTTTTTCCCCAATTATATGACAGCTTATCTTTAAGAGACTGATTCAGATGTTGGAAATTTTACATGACTCTCCTTAGAGCGGTACTCACTAACTACAGTTTAACAGTTTAAAGTTATCATGTAACTGCAGTACTTCAGCACAAAAAGATGTATTAGATTAGACAACGACCTAAGAACTTACAAGTATCAAATTTATTATGTAAGCTTTCATTTTATATCGTATTTTCAAGAGTAATTATTAAGGAGAACTTTTTCTTATGTTGAATTACTTGTTTCTCTGGTAAGACACCACATCTCTTTTAGCTTGGTATCATCAAGAATAGAGAAAACATATTCACAGCAGGCAGAAACCACAAACAGGCACATATCTATTCAGGAGAATGAGATCCAATTTCAAATCCAATTAGCTATGAAAAAAGGCACAAATTCTAATACATTAACTTCTTCCAAAATTAAAAGTGATACCTGTGTTGTTACACGTTGCAGCCAAAAAGCCTTGAGTAACAGACATTAGAAGTATGGATCTCACAGAAATTTGCAAGCTTCCCATTAAAGAGAAAACTTCCACTAAACTATCTTTAACGGGGCCAAAAGTCACTTCATTTAATTATTTCCAAAAAAGTCAAGTCCCTGCTGCGGGCTAGGAAGACGTTCAGCAGTGAAGGATCACGGACGAGCAGCACCGGGACACTACACGACACTGCGGGGCCCGCACCTCCCTCGGTGGCGACGGGAGGCAGGCACCAGCGCCCCTCCGGGCCGGCGGAGCGGCGAGACCGCGGCGGCTGCGCGGCCAGGCAGCGTCCCCCTCCGCTCACCGCCACCCCCGGAGACGTCCCCGCACACCTCCTCACCTCAGCCGCGGCTTATCCTTTCGGCGACGACCTGCCCCACTCCGCAGCCAGCGCTAAGGCACGTTAGAATGCACACAAGCGACAGCGAGGCGGAGAAAATTACTCCGCCCGTCAGCCCCAGGCTCCCCTTTCTGAGCGAACGAGTAGGTGCGGCGCATCTCCCATCCCGCACTCTCGTCCCCTCACCCGGCCAGCCTTCCCTCTGTGACCGAGCCCCCGCCTAGGAAGGGCTGAAGGATAGGAAGCTTTCCGTTCGCCTCCACCCTCCCTTGCTCCCTGTGCTACCGCAACGGAGAGCCCGCGTGGTGCGTCCCGCTCCCGTGTGCGCTGAAACCCGGTTGAGGCGGGCTGCCGGCGTCAGAGAGGGACCCGGCCCAGGATGCCCGCGTACGCCCCAACTCTCCTCACAGGCACCCCCGCGCCTCGGGGTGTGCTGCCGCCAGCGCCCTCAGGGGCGGGAGACGCGCACCGGCGAGCTCCGACACCGGGCGGGGGAGGCAGTACGACGCTCCCACTGCCCATGTATCGCCCCACCGCAATCCGCCCGCCCGCCCGCCCTCATCCGCGGCAGCTGAGGCCGGGAGCTGCAACCCCAACTCGGGCAGGCTCACCTCTCTCGCCAGACTCCCAGGAAGCCCCTCACGGGCCAACGGTCGCGCAACGGCCCACACGCGCTGCAGGCCGCTCGCGTACCCGCCAACCGCCGCGCCCGCACAGTCGGCGTTTGAAAAGCGCAGCCCGGTAGATGTGGCTGCCCCGCCGGCGCCCGCCTGGCCCGCCCACCTCGGCCGCAGGGAGCCAATCCGCGCCCAGCTGAGCGAGCCGGAGTGCCCGGCGATTGTGGCGCGCCCTCCGACCGGGAGCGCCCCGCCCGGCTGCCCTCGCCCCTCGAAGGCAGGCGCGGTGGGGCGGGGGCGGCGCGGGGCCGCTGCCGGTGGCGCCGAGGCGGCGGGGAGCGGCCAGGTGCCGCCTGCCTGACCCGCCGCCTCGCCCGGGCTCCTTCGTGAGAGCCGAGGGGGCGGCCGCCGGGACGCGCATCCTGCTCTTCCTCCTCCTCACCGCGGTGCTGGAAGCCGCGGCCTTGCCCGGCCCCGCGGAGGCGGACTGGCCGCTCCCCCCCGCCCGGGGTGCTGGGCCCGGCGGGGCAGGGCCGGCCGGTTGTTTGGGAGCCGGTGGGGGACCGGGAGCGGGGCCGTGCGCCGCCGGCTGACGGCCCGCCCGCGTACGGGGCAGCGGCAGGAGAGCCATTTTGTTTGGCCGCCGACGGAGCGCAGGGCGAGGAGAGCCGCCGGTTGGGCGAGATGCACCGATAGTATCTCCTAGTCAAAGGGCTGTATTTAGTCTAAATACTGTAATGAGGCTTATCGGTGCGTGTGCTGCATCCAGGAGCACTAGAACAAAGGGGAAAGGCTGAGGCGCTGGGGTAGCGCAAGGTGCGATGGCGTAAAGGTCAGTGAGCTGCACACCGCCATCCACGCACGCCGCTGGGCCGGGGAGGCCGCGGGAGACGTGCGAAGGACGCAGCCTTTTCTTTCTTTCCTGGTCTAGGTAGCGGGGGATCTGACAAACCCACAGCCACAATAACAAAACGTGTGCGCGCTTACCAGCAGTGACTGCACGCGGCTTTTTAGGTTAGTTTATGACGCAGCTTGGAAGGTCTTAGGCGACCCTGTTACTGGCTAGGTCCAGTTAAAAACAGAAATTGGTGTACCACTTCTCACTGACAGTTGCATATGCATGTTCAAACGGGAACAGAACCTACTTTTTATTACTTTTATACAAGCACACAGGAACAGAACCTGCTTTTTTATTACTTTTATACAAGCACACATCTCACACAGAGCCTGTTTGACAATCTCTTCTTTTTCCACACACGTAAGCGGCAACTGGGTCTTCAGAGCCTCTTGCTTTAAGAAGCCCAAAGGAGAGAAAAAAAGTTAAAAGACTTTAACTTGCGGTTTCAAAGACCCTTTTTGAGGATATAAAATAGCCTAAAGTATGCTTTAGAAATAAGTTGAAATTAGAAGGAGTTTAAAATAGCTGCAATTTGTTTGCCAAATGATTTCCTCTGTGAAGCAATCCAACCAGCTGCCCCAGAAATTTGCAAACATCCGTTTTATAATAGATTTGCCGTAAAGGCAGTAATAGTATGTAGCATAAGAGTTTAAGAGTTATAATTTAAATTTCAGCAGTGCACCATTAGTTACTGGGGTAATTTTGTTTATGCCATGGCACTGCCAGTGAAATGGGTAATTGCTATGTGCACGGCAAGTACAGTACCTAAGTCATGCTGTCTCAGCAATGCCTACATTAAGATTAGTTAAGTAGTCTAAATGAGGATGAGATACGCAGTTTGAGAAAACTGAAAGTATTCTTGAAGACTTGGGAGTATGTTCTACCATGCAGCTGGCACAGTAAGATATACCTACTAACAAGGTAGGTACTAACAAGAGCTGCTTTTCAAGTGTTAACTCCTGCTCACTTGACCTTCCATCTAGATTTTTAGCATTTTGGGCTGTGAGTATTTTTGACAAAAGAGTCCAAAATCTTTACTCTCTCCTGCAGAGTTCCACCATCTCTGCATAGTTCGAGACCGTACCCTGTCTTCATTATAACATGATTTCAAATCCATCTGCCAAATAAAAATACAACATACAGAAAAGATTGGTTGGTTGAGAAGCGTTCTTTGTGCAGTATGAAAAGCAAGCAGCATTCCGAACATACCGAATGATCCACAGAAGTAAAATGATGACTACAATTAAGATGTTTTAGATTATTATAGCACGTGGTGCCAAAAAGTAATGACAGTGCTTATGTTTGTCTCCTCAGCTGCTTGTGTGTCTTTACCGGTCCTTGTCAAGGCCAGGATTTTCTCTACTCTGCCTTTAAGTTCTGAAAACCAAATACATACTAAAATGCTTCATGACATGCGTGTTATTGTAGTCTTGGTTATCTGTTTATATAATGCCATAGAAACATGTCTGGCACGTGGAGAAAGCGTATAATTGGCAGGACTCCACCCTGAGGACTTTGGAATTTACTTAGATACACCACCACAGAGAATGACAAACAAAGGGTGGAGAAGGGGGAATGGTAGGCTGAAGGTCACAACAGTACAGGATCATGAACTATGCCTATTACTAATGTATGCACCTGGTCATTTAATGCTATTTTTTAATTGTCCCAAGGTGTAGCTTCGTAATTCCCATTCTTAACAGTAATTTCTTCTCTGGCTGTCCCTTAATTATCTATCCATTACAAAGCTGGCTTTTTACAGTCTTTAGAGGCTTTCATGAAAAGAACTATTTCTTCTTGATCAGTTATCCATTTGGCAAAGCCGTGATGTTACAGCTCATGTTGTTCAGAGCCACGGGTGTTTTAGGAAGTTAACCTTGTGAAAAAAAGCCCAGTTCCCTCAAGAAGCGTGATTTCAACTCAGACCCGTCATGGGGTTGATGTAGTTTGGACTGAAATAGACAGCAGCTTACCCTTCTCAGCAGATAACTGCATCACTAGAGCGGGAGACAAGTGGACAACATCAAGAGCTGCGTAGATGGAAGCTGAGAATGTCTGAGCCTTCTTCTCCAACTCATTTGTGGTCACTACTTTGGCAAGACATTGAACAAAGCAAGACCCCCATCTGTCGCACCAAAAAAAAGCCTCAAAAAACATAAGGCAAAGGAGTAATTCACCAAGCCGTTAAGTCTCTTTGTGGCATCACCATTCCACAGGGCACTACATGCCTAAGTAATGTGACAAACATGCAGAACGAAGCCTTACCTGAGCATCTTCAGGTATCCTGCCGTTCAAAAAGTCATGGAGAAAGATCCACGTCTTCTACATGTTGCCTCTACTATTGCAGCCTTCAAGAAGCAAGAGCAAATCTGCCTGCAAAGTGGATGATGGTTGTTGTGCAGAGTACCCACAGCTGTTTGTCTTGGCGGAAAGAGCATGGAGCTGGCACGCCAGGACACACACAGAGTAGGCTAGCTGAAAAATGTGCTGATTCAGTGCATCTCAGATTAGTAGCGTAAAGCTGCCTGTCTTAGGGGTGATGCTCTGTACTTACTGACACTGATTGTTGTTCTCTCACTCTGTGGGGATAAATAAGCAAAAAACCTCAACACCCACCACCCATAGAGACTACCCATGTCCCAAACATCTACGAAAGCAGTTAGCTGAAGGAATCTCTCTGATACCAAATGCCAACCTAAAACATGAAATACTCAAAGCACTGAACGACGTTTTGCCATAGGTCCCTCAGAATCAACAGTCAGTTCTGGACATGACCTAATCATTGAATACAGATACTCACTTCACCCAAAAAGAATTGTCATGATTTTATATAATACAGGTCATTTAAAAAAATCTGTTTTTTTTTTTTTCCCATGCCAAAATCTCTGCAAGAATCCCACCACATTTGTGCATAGGAAGAGAGTAACAAAAGGCAGTCCTCGATGCAATGGGCAAATAGTCTCTGTGTTTCACCCGTTCACTGCTTACCAGAATTGCCTCAGTGTCACCCGGCGTGAGCTTATACAAACTCCAGTCTTTATACTGAGCGAAAAATGAGCAATTGCTCAATACGTGGTGTCAGTTATCAGCGAACTGGATGAAACTGTCTTACAAGTCTAACGTCAAGAACTACGACAGGGAGCAGAGTCTGAAAGGGCTCAAGTCTCAAAGCCTCTCTTCCCACAGCAGCTCCCCTTCAATGCTTTAGGTTAGCTTGCATTGCATTTCTGCTAGCAGCAAGATAAGAAAAATTGCTTTCTAGAAAAAGTTTATAATAATAGAAATATCACTTCCAATATTAGCTTTCCCAAAGAGTTTACTACCACACGGGAGAAGTGACAACTTGCCATTTAACCATTCTAGAGCAAAGGTCTCCTTGGACTGTGTCTCGGTGGGGAGAACCCTTGCTCAAGTGCTGAATAAAGACCAGTATCTCTTACTGGAACTAGTATAATATGTTACAAAAGTAGGAGGAAATCTTCGGTGGGGATCACCAACTTTCATTAAAGACAGAAATATTATATTTTTCCCTGAAGATACTTCCCTGTGAAAATACAGTGCTTTGTGTCACAGCCACTGTCACTGCCAGTTCTGATGCTCCATTCAAAAGCAGAGACCTTGTGAAGCCTGGGCCTCTCCAACGTGTTGACTGTAGTATCTGGTGCTTTGTTCGCTTAATTTGTGATGGTCTTTGGTTTCATATGTAGTTCTTATTCAAATTAGGTGCATATGGCTGCAGAATCCTTACTTTCTCTGCTTCCAAAATTACGATTTGTAACACGCCAGACGCCATAGGCCACCAGAAGTCACTTAGAAAAGGTGATGTATGAAAGAGTATCTTGTGGTTTCTCTAAAGGTTTTTAAATGCTGCAAAGGACATAGAATGATCTAGAGATAAGAGGTGCTCATTTAAAAAAGGATGTTATGATATAGTCAGGAGGCACAATAAAAGAGTTGATTTCCAAAGTGGATTTTGTAAGAAGATTATTTTAATTAAGTGATTTCATGGTGAAACATGGTCTTAAACAAAATAGAGATCAGTATGAAAATAAAATTATACACAGAAAATCTTTTCCCCAAATGTTTTTGAATAACAGGAAATACAACACAACAGTCCTGTATTCAACTGAGTAGATAATTATGCAAATCTGTGAGCAGTCAAACATTATAGTACATTCCTTGAAGCCAGGCACAACGAAACACATTGTGTGTCCCTGTAACACACTCAACACATTTCGTATCTGCTTTCTCTGCCTCAAAGAAAAAAAGTGAAATGTAATGCAATGTAAATGGAGAAAAGGACATACACCATCTTAATGCTTGAAGCACATATTCCCCATTTAGTGTTTTGTGAAAGACATATACAAAATTCAGATGAAACTCAGATTGGCCTTGTAGAAAGATAGAAAACTTGGTATGTATTTGATATACAGTCTTGTGAACACTTAACTGAAAAGTATGGGAAAGGATTAAAAAATACACCACGTGTTCTACTTAGAGCTTAGAAATAAATACGCACTCTGTATTCTCAGTGCCTGAAATTCTTAAAAACAAAGAACGCGGTATAAATTATATCAAGTAATTGTCAAAAATGAGGGAGATGCACCTATTACCTGTTAGATTCTGGATGCCTGCATCCCCACTACAAAAACTTGTAAAACTATATGCGCTTTCAAACATGCTGAATAACCCAAACCGTAGCCTAGCAAGGGCAAGATACTGACTGACCTGGGGGTACCAGTCTTCCACACCACATCCCTCATTACCTTCTTTTTCCTCTTCCATACTGTACCAGCCCTTACAAGTACAAATGTTCCAGATCGCTTATACAAAAAGCAGCCTTGCTGATCAGGATTCGTGGATGCCCTCAAGGCTATGTCATTCCAAGGAAAAACGGAGTACAAAGAAAAGCATCCTCCTAAGATGATTTATACTTTATTATTATAATTCTTCTTCCTCCCTGCAATGCTGAATAATAAACAGCAGTCTCCTGAGTGTTGCAGACTCATTGCAGAAAAATGTCCTGCTATATGGAATTATTGACCATTATGGTCCAACGTACTAGTGTCTTCTAGTTTAGGACTTAAAGTTTACATAAACTCTTGCCACCTCAGTTACCGCACTGAAGAACAAAACTTGCAACGAATTCTTCTTTTGACTCTTATACTGACTTATCCAATAGTCTTGCCTTTTAGGTAAAGAACCAGGTCAGCTTTAGGTAGAGAACAGATCCTGAATCTTCCTACCCTCTTACACAGTATTTTTCTGATAATGTCATTAGAGTGTGAATGGTGTCAAGGCTCGCATCAGCTTGGCCAAAGCTAACTAGATCATTGAGAATATTTTTATTACCTTAAATAAGCTTAGAAATGTCCTATCAATCCCAGAATGACAAAACACTCTTTGTGGAAAGTCATGGTTCTTATGCAACCATAGCACAAACCCCAACCATCTTGCGTTTTCACACATCTAAATGTTAGGGATCTGGCCCATCACATTTAAAAATGAAAGTCACTTTCGGTAGTGGTGATTTAACTTCTTATCAGAGACTACTTCTCTTGCCAAATGCAGCTAGTAATAAACACAGTAATTATTTGTACACACAGTAGATAAAGAGGACTTCCCAGATCCAGACACCACCCTTACTTTATTTAGAAGCCCTTCATTTCCCGAGTAGTCCAAATAAAAAAAAAATAACCCAAACCCAATAAAACAAGAAAAACCAACACAGAAATAAGTTTTCTGATTGTGTACTTTAGATTTTCAAAACTTAATAATTAGGTAAAATGTGTCTTGCAGTGGCAGTAACACTGACGTATTTCAGGATGAACAGACATTTTTCCTGGGTACATTATTATAGTCTAATTTTCAAGCAAAATTTGTATACCCCAGTGGTCAGCACGCTCACTGTCCTGCTCCCTATTTCCAAAGTGAGGTCCTTTTTCTGTCCCTGCTCTTTCAGTCTTGTCTTCTCTCCTAGCACTATTCCACGGTTTTGCATTTTGTATGCTCTATCTGCTGCGTGGAACTCCATATCTTATCATTACAGCACCTACAATTACATTCCTTCCTTAGCATTATTTATGAGGCTTCAGAGATTTACTTGCTTATTCATACAGTAATCTATTTTAAAGTTACTCAGCTCCAATGTCTGACTGCAGTCAGTGTGGCAATCAAATACGATGTTCTCAGCAAAGTCTTCTTTTATTGCCCTGACTTACACTGCTAGATGAGTATTTCTAACTACAAAAATTGTAATTCTCGTTTAAAATGAGAGATGTCAAATGGAGTACCTCAGGAGCTGCTTGCATTGTAATCACAGGCAATGCAGATATGAACGAGGTTTTGGAAGAGAAATCGGTTCAAGGGCTGTATGACAAAGCCTCCATCTGTGAAAGGCACAGTGCTCACTAAGGTAATAAATCACCTGCTGCCATGATTTCTGGATCAGCACTCACCTGCCTCACTGCAAGAGCTACTCACCCTTCCAGCCAACAGCCTGAAGCAGCCTTGGGGGCTGAGAAACTCTCGTGATAGAAAACATTGCAAGAAAAATCACCAGTCTTGTTATTAATTTTGCAAAGCCAAAATGAAAGGACATTTACCCTTGGATACCTAATCAAGTGGTTTCCAAAAACCTTTATGACTATTTTGCTTAAACCACCACAATCTAGATGTCAGGTTAACTATGATCCTATTGACTCCCTGGACCCGAAGGGAGCTGCTCTTGTTGCGAAGGTGACCAGTTTAATTCTTGATGAAAGAATAAACAAACCCACTCTGATACTGTAGCTACAGTCAGCGTAGGTGGTCAGCAATTGTCTCCGGTTGAGGTGTAGGATTATGCGCAATTAAAAGGGAGAGGGCGGCTGGCCTTTGGACGGCAGCCCAGAATCAGGGAGACGAGAGTCCTGGGGAGTTTGTAGGTCTATACGTTTAAAAGCTGATTACATTGATGTCAGCACAAACTATGTTAAAATTAGTGGAACAATATACCTCCGAGTGCTAGGCAAAAGCCCTCTAGTAGACAGGGTTTCTTCTAAGTAGGAGCTGAGTGAGAAGTTTCTGAAAGTTCTAAAAAGAACAACTGAAAAATAAAATACATTTTCATTATTCAGCAGTTTTTAAAGGAGGAAGGATTGAAAGAAACGTAGCTCAGCTGCCTTTCGCATTCACCGTAACTTTAAGAGATTTGTCAGAATACATATGTAGTTAATTTTTATATTATTGTTTCGCAATGTAACCTGACTGCATTTGGTACATAAGGAAACAAGTTCAAATTCCAATTCTTGACTTAGAAGGGGGCTAATCAATGAGTGTAATTATTTCACATAGTTCCTCAGGAGATATTTTATAATTGCATTTTGAATACATACAGGTACTACCATGGATGTAGCCATTCCAGAGGAGTCCTTGACTGTCATCCTTTTTACTACAGTCAGGAAGGAGCCTTTCCAAGCAGTGACCAGAAGGTCATTATAATGTCACTGATACTAAACAGAACTCTCAAACTAATCATGAATTTATCTTAAATACCTATGGCATAACATGCTCTGAGCAAGCCTATGAAGTAGAGCCCTAAATGAAGTTTCAACCTGAACATACCTTTCTTTACAGTAAAATTATTTAGAAAATACTAGAAATGTTTGAATAAAAAACTTTTCATAGCAATGAACATTCTAAATAGTAGTAGTCTAGTGCTGAAACTAGTCAGTCTGAAACTGAACAGAAGCACTATGAAGCTCATGGTCTATTAGAAAGAGATGCAAAACATAAACCACACACAGTGTGAAAACTGTGTGTTTATGTGGTCAGCTTTATAATTTTTGCATACTTCTAACAAAAATGGGTTGTAAAAGGCTTTTAGTCTTACTGGCTGTTACAATAAAGTTCTTCTTTTCCCTACTATTTACCTAATGTATATTTATTCTTCCAGCAAACAAGCAATTTCAAATTCAACCTCCTAAACTCTTTTTTTATTGTAAAATATTTAGGCAAAAAGTTAGACTAGTCCAACAGCAGCCACTGTGGTTGTGCTAATAAAATTGTGAAGGATTTTTTACTTGCAATTGGTGAGCTAGTCAGCCCATAACATTTCTTGCAGTTCTGTTTCGTACTGCATAATTGAGCCAAAATGCAAGCAGTTTAAGAAGCCAGATTTGAGTAATTATTCTGAAATTTTGCTTGGAGTTCAATTTGCTTGCCCAGGGAGGAAAGGAAGAGAAGGGGGCAACAGCAGTGGAGGTTGAGTATTAATACCGTAAGGTTACGTTAAAGCTAAGTCTGTAATTTACAACTAGAGACCAAACTTATTGCTCAATTCCCATTAGTGCTAACAGGAATAATTACCCCTCCACATAAAAGCAATAGCAAGAAAAACATAACTACTACCATAATTTAATACAAATAATTTTCATTTGCTGAAAAGAATTAACTCGCTTTTATGCTATGGGAAATGAACTTACACAGGCTATTCAAACACAGCTGCTGCAGACTCCCCTTTTGTGAACAGGAATTCCCTCAGTCCAGAGACGGCGTGCTTGCAAGTATCTCCAGAAACCTCTGCAGCTACCACTGCAGAAATTCAGTAAACATCTGCAATTAATACTGCTGGGATTACATTTAGCAACCAGATGATACCATTTTGAATGCTTCACAATGAAGCTTTTTTTTTTTTAACTTTTAAAAGGATTAAAAATACATAAGAAACCACAAAACTCAACTCTTTCCTATAATTTTAAGCTGAGCAAACTACCAGTCCAGTGTTCTGCCAGTTCAACTCATGCCAGAAACTTTGTCTGATGTCCTGCCAGCACGCTGCTGCCTAGATTTTCAGTTTCCCCGAAGATTACATACATTCACCATACACTGTATGACCCAAGGTTAACCGCTTCAATGTGGAGTTTATGTGGTGCCCAGCAGGCTTGTGTACACAGATGGATTTCACCCTAGCTACTCTCTAAGTCACATTAACACCTTTTTATGGTAGGTTCACAGAAGGATAATGAAAATTATGTTTTAAAAGCAAAAAAGGCAATTATTTGATGATACCAAGGAAAACAGCAGCAGGGAATGGGGAAAAGGTTCGTTCTGGTCAGCACAATCGTGTGTGTGTAAATTGGATTTTATTTTGGATTGAAGGCGGCTCTCCCGTGTTACCCTGCAAGGTTGCCTGCGGACGGCGTGACAGAGGTAGCAGGCGGCTGTCTCCTGCCTGCCTGTGGGCGAAAAACACTGCAACCGAACTGCTGCTGGCTTCCAGACGTTGAACCGGTAACTGCTTGCTTACAGTAGGTGCCGCATTGCGTCATTCATCGATTACAAGCTTTTCTGGTGTATTCAGGAGTGTTATGGCCTAAATGACTGCTAGCAGCGCCAGGTGAGCAAAGCACCCCTCTGCTTGGCCGGGATGCTGGGACCTGGGAAGAGGTGGGCCTGGCCCCGGGGCGCCGGGGACAGAGGCCACTCGCAGGCGCCGTGCTGCCAGCCCGGCCAGGGGGGGCTGCAAGGACCTGCTGGCTGCTTTTTGGCTAGCAATGCACGGCTCCGCTTCCCGGCAGAGCAGGAAACATGGGCACCTCACTTCAACTCTCACGGGCACCTCCCCAGCCAGACTGTGTCTGATGGAGATGCTGCGGGTTAAGTTAGTACGAGCTGTCATCACACTGTAGCTGAAGGGAATCTTTTGTCTACTTCAGGTTGACTGGCTTTTTTTCCTCCCTAAATGCAAAGCTCCTTAGCACCATCTGGAAAGGCTCTGAGGAGATACAGAGCTTTCAGAAAGGCTTCTCAGTGTTTATCTGGACGCTCTCGCCTGCCACAGCGCATCATAAGCAAAAGCACCGTGGTCGCCTGTTGCAGTCACCTGCAGGACATGAAAGTTGGCTCTCACTTGGGACGCGTTTAATGGGATTGGCTTCCCACACTGAAGGGACGATATTCCACACAGTAGCCAGGAGATGTGGGTATTTGAGAAAGCTCAGGCTTCCTTTGCTATACTCCCTCCCTGCTCATCTCTTCAGAGCAGCAGCATCGCTTACATCAACACAAAGAGCCAGCCAAGTGCTCAAGGCACCGTAGGTCGCCATATCGGGGCAGCTAACTCCTTATCACTTTCAAATAGCATTTTTCTAGAGTCTCCCAGGTGATGTTGGCAGCAAAGGAGGAAGCACCAGCTTCTCCTCAGTCTCCCTCAGTCTTAATGCTATAGGGATTCTAGATTTTTTTGTTTGTTTGTTTTTAACTGACAGCTGCCCCTGTCACATTTTTACAGAATATTGGATCATCGTGACTGATTTCAATTATTTATAAATCCATAAATACAGAACAAATGTGTGCAGTAAATATATTTAAATAAAAATTGACAAGATGCATTTATTGTTTTTGATTTGTACAAAAGCATAACTTAAAAGGCAGACTAGTATAAACTTACTTTGTGCCAAATATTTAAAACTTCATTCCAAAGAGTTTCTGGTTCAAAACTTGTAGATACAGTTCCCACCTGGGAAATCTCCTTTTTAGACCACAGATAACACAGTATTGTAAAATCAAAATTCTGCAGTCTTTCAACCAAGCAAAAGTTGCATTCTGCTTCGAGTGCCAGGAGTTTTAGCTACTCAGTGAATGGATCATATGAAACATGAGCCATGCTGGAGTAACCTGATGAAAAGTCAGTTTGCCTACTGCTCATTCATGTTCTGAAAAAAGATGTGCATTAGGATCTGTGACATGCAATCTTAGCAAAGACTCATAAATATATGTGTAAAAATAGGGTGACACGATTGGATTTTTCTTTGCTACTTCATACCAGCCAGAAGTAGCGTAGAAAACTTATGTTACTTAAGCGAGTCCCAGATGTCATGCAGAAGCTCAGTTTCCTGACAATAAAAAGAAACGCTTTCACTCTGATTTTGCAAGTGGGTTTTCTTTGCCCACAGTGTAACATTTTCTCAGTAAGCCTGAAGGCTTTTCTCGGTCTTTGCTGCCACCACCACAGCTGCACCTGCCTTCTGACTTGGAGGGTGGAGTGGCAGTCTGTGCTGACGACATCTCCATAGACGTTCACCTCCGCTGGAAAAAAAATCCCACAAGAACAAGCAGGATACCTCCCTGAGATGCCCTTTCAAGAGTCTCCAAAGTGAGAATGTTACTTCGAAAGCTACTTTTCCCACAGAACACGGCTTGCTGTGCTTCAGTGCTATCGAGAGGGCTAGCGCAAGGCTAGATTCATGTTCTTGCCATCCAGTATCCAAGTGCAACTTCCTGGAATTTTAAAATGTGGTGGATGCACTGCGTGACAGCGGCTGTACAAGAAATGGTGTGCAGCTGCACAAGTGTTCCACAAGACCATCTGGAGGAAAGTACCAAAAATAGTTGCAAGCAAGCCTCGTGTGTTTCAGCAAAATTAAGCATAAAGAAATTGGTGTCCATGCAGTGTTTGATATGCCATAAAAACTCTTTGAAATAACATTTGATAAGAAAACTATTTATCAGTGAAAATGCAAGCTTAGACGCTATGAACAATTTACATCTTGTAGGTGTTCGCTGATATGGGACAGTGGCACTATGACCAGTGGCTCACCTTAAAGTAGGTTACTCATGGGCTTCCAAATGAGCTAGTGTTTTATGGTGCTGTACAAATAAAAAGTTGTGGGGAGCATATGAAATATCTGTATTAAACTCCACTGCATTAAGTTATCCAATGCATGAAAAATGACCCAGCTGCATTTAGAATAAATGCATATTATAATATCACATATAGTAGTATAAAATTATTACTTATGTGCACAGTCCTGATATCTATAGACATGGCACTGTGAAGAAAGCCTGGTTCCTAAGCATTTTTACAGATACTTGATAGTGATGCAGTTTGCTATCAGTCAGATCATAACGCCCCTTCAACTTTGGTACATTCAGTGCAAAATATTTTTGGGAGTTTTTTACTCTTATAAAAATAAAAGGCATTTTTTTCCCTTGAGAGTGCTTAAAGAATAAACACTAGCAGAATGTCTGTTCAAGCATGGAAAGTGACAAAAACAGAAATAGCGTTTTAGTTTGCTTGTTTCCTGTTTACACTCTAAGAAACATAACATAATGAACCTATAAAAATAAACAGAAGTCACCGTGTTAGGGTTTTTTTCCTGATATGCTGTGATAAATTGCTAGTTTCTTCTTAAAATAGTTTCCATGCAGTATAAAGCATAAAATCAGTCTTATTAAGTTATTGAGTTCATTATAACAGCTCATCTTTTGTCATACACACCACTGGCAAACACATTTCCACAAACCTCCTTAATGCAAGCGGTTGTTGTTACATCCTTTGTTGCTGACTTTCCTTCCAGTTCACTTCTGCCCTGGGAACTTGAGCTCTATGGTGCACACCATGCAGCCACTCGTAGTCTTAGGTAAAGCAAGTACTGGATATGCTATTAGAACATATGGCATAACGTAATGTACCTTCATTAATTTAAAAAAAAAAAATAGGATTTTTTGATAATTTACGGGGTAGGTGGGGGCTTAATGATTTCACATTTTGACTTGAATTTTCTACTCAACAACTTTGAAGAAATCCAGTTTTCGGGTACATGTCAGTTTTGCAGTAGCCAGGTTGATCACAACATGGGATCGCGTTTCTTGTTTGCTCAGAACTTAAGAAGTTTGGCTGTCCTGAAAAACCATGGATTGCAAGACTTGGTTTTCCCTGCACATCAGGCACACTCTAGTTTCACTGTAGAGAATTCTGCCACTATCACAATGCTTTTTAATTGCTTCATAAGCTCTTTCACGGAACCTCATTATTTGAATTGGACCGTGAAACAATTTTCCTCTAGGAAATCCAATACAACCGTTCATTCATTCCTTGAGAAGACAGATCCACAAAAGTCCAATGAGCTGGGCACTGTGGTTTGTGTATCACTCAAGTCCAAAAGTACTTGTCTCTTCAACTGCTGTCAACAGTTTTTCATATAACATAGAGAATGATGGATAAGGGGGAAGGTCCAGACGATTGAAACAAGTGTGAGCCCTGAGGGGGAAAAAAAAGAGGAGGTGAAGAAGTACATTATTTAAAAAGTTCAAAAGAGAACACACAGACTGGTATGTGCTTGCGTAGAGATGGGCAGATAGTATTCTTTCAGAAGACTTTGTTCTGTCAAATGATGTTTTCCAATTGAACAGGTAGTGAGGTTTAATCTACTTCTTTCTAATTAAAATAAGCCAGTAAGAAGCATTTACGAAGGTCTTCAGAAACACACTGACAGCTCAAAAGACGTGGGATAAATTTTATCCATTAAATGTGCATGAGAAAAGAATGATATAACATGGTACAATTCAAATAGTCTCTTCTGAAATCTTGGCTTTAAATTTATCTTCGGAGAAGTAGTGTTTTTTTCTGTACTGACGATACTTGAATACTGTATTTGTAATCATAAACAAGATATTTCAGTACACTGAATATGCATAAGATATTAGATTTGATGAAATATTAAAAAATACTCTAGATATACAGGAAACAATCCCACAGTAGTAAAGGACAGACAAATTAGATGCTTTTCCTTCTACATTTCCTTGGCACATGGATCATGTTTCTTGGGAGGTTACTGCTTGTGCTGATTTACCCTATGTACATATCTGGCCCTGCGAGCCAACGACCTTTACAATAATACTTTTTGTAATTACACAAAACTATGCACGTACCTCTAGCACACCATCCTGCTTTCTTAAGAGGACAACACGTGGTTTATTTCTCAGTTGCCAAAGTCCATCTACCTCAGTGTTTTGACAGACTTGGAACTGACTCTTGAAACTTCTTCCAGGGAATGAAAAGGGACATAATAAAGGTTTCTTCTCTTAGTAGAATAATGGATATCATTGCCTGACCTCAGGGCAGGCTAAGGATAATACTGTCTAAAGCACTATAGTGGATGAGCCTGCTCTAGTGACATAGATAGCATAACTAGTAATGCGATGGGTTCTAGAGGAAGAAATGATGCAAAGAGAAGCTGGAGGAGGCATCTTTTCTGCTTTGAAGCTTTGTACCAAAGCCTCGCTTTAGACTGACTTTAGAGGATGAAAACCTTTTTGTAGTTTGGCAGGTCTCTGTTTACAAATACTTTATTATTTTGCAATAAAACACATCACAGAATTATTTAAATACAATCCATCTGAAAACCAAACTTTTCCTGCAGTGACCTGCCCTTCATCAGTATGACCCATATTAAGTATAAACGTGTAACAAAATGTCAATGGAAGGACTGAACAAGCTCCCTCCTCACAGCAAATGCAACTCCTCGTTTAACCTAACCACTCCCAGAAATCTGAGTGTCTACAACAGACTTGTACTGAGCTTTCTCTGAGCCAGAAAGTTCTGCCTTCCATGGGAGCAAATTCATTAATTGCCATTTTCAGTGGCTCTCACACTCTCAGCTCCCAACTACGGGGATGGAACATGAAGTAAAGTAGATTAATCTCGTTTGTTAAAAACGTAAGAGTCCATTACAAACCCTCATTGAAGGTGAAACACTCACTTAGTTACAGCCTTAGTGTCATAAAAATATCAGGCTGAAGAAATGTATACACAGTACAGAAGGTCACACTATACTATAAACACAGTCCAAACATCCAATATGCAATAATTTAAAAAAGCATTGAATTTTGCACCCTCCCCAAATACAGTACACTTAGAAGTACACTGCTAGTACATGCTGTATAGCAGAGAGGGCATTTCCCACCCTGTATTCCAAGGGCCTGGTAAAATTTCTCCCCCCTTCCATCCCTCTAAGGCTCCTGGAGGAAAGCTTTCTTTGTACTCCTCGTTTTCCTTTCCAAAAACCTTACAAAGTAATATCTGTGATATAGATTAAATTATTATTGCATTTCCTGCCACTTTTTTTTTTTTTTTTAAAAAAAAAAAAAAGGAAAAAAAGAAAAAAGGACATTTCCCTTTGAAGAAAGAGGCTGATTTAGACCCAGCAGCAATGGGCAACCTGGAACTCAGTGATCCCTTGAGTTCAGTGTGGAGGAGTCTTAGGCAATTAACCGATCTAAACCACATGCTTTCTGCTGCATGGGGCTGACAGCGCTTCATTAGAACTATGGATCATGCTGTGTGGCTGTAAAACCACAAATATAAAAGACATAGTATATAATTAGCAAAGGATTCATTACAAACTGGTTTAATAGTAAGCCGGCACGTTGTTTACATTTATTAAGAGAATTGAGTTTTATCTTAATTTTGAGGGCAATTTTGAAGATGCAGTCACCTACTTTGGAAAACCAAGTCATTAAAAAAGACAAAAACCCAAGATCTTTGTCTTCTGAGGGAATGCAGGCCTTTCTCACCCTAGCAAGCACCTTTGTAACTCTTTGAGAAGAAAGTTTTTTTTCTCCTCTGGACAGTATTTTCCCATTCCAACATTTCAAACCACATGGGCCCTAACTGTTCATCTTCCTGGACTCACATTTTATGACAACATGAAAAACCATCTTGGTTCCTGCAGTCTAGATTCCCAATTAATCCCCCCTTCATTTTGATTACAGTAGTAAAATAGAGTGACTTATGGTTAAAATCCAGCAGTGAGACATTGTCCTGGTTTCAGCTGGGATAGAATTTTCTTCCTAGGAGCTGGTATAGTGCTGTGTTTTGGATTTAGTATGAGAATAATGTTGATAACACACTGATGTTTTAGTTGTTGCTGAGCAGTGCTTATACTAAGTCAAGGACTTTCCAGCTTCCCATGCTCTGCCAGCGAGGAGGTGCACGAGAAGCTGGGAGGGGGCACAGCCAGGACAGCTGACCCAGACTGGCCAAAGGGATATTCCATACCATATGATGACATGCTCAGTATAGAAACTGGGGGGGAGTTGGCTGGGGGTGGGGCATGATTGCTGCTCAGGGATGGGCTGGGGCAGTGAGCAATTGCATTGTGCATCACTTGTTTTGTATGTTCTTTTATTTTTACTATTATTCTCTCTTCCTTTGCTGTCCTATTAAACTGTCTTTATCTCAACCCATGAGTTTTACTTTTTTTTTTCCCCATTCTCCTCCCCATCCCACTGGGGGAGGGGAGTGAATGACCGGCTGTGTGGTGCTTAGTTGCCGTCTGGGGTTAAACCACGACAGGCATAAATACTATTTGCACGTGAATCATCACGTGCACGTGTATATAATGTACAGGAATGAGCCTGGAACCAATTTCTCAGCATGTAAGTGAACTGAAAGAGTAACAGTCCCTCCACCGATTTAGTGTAATCCACAACACAGTGCGAAAAAAAGGAAGTAGAAGTGGCATCAAGGATAGCAATAGTTATGCTAAACCTGTAATAATCAATCTTTTCAGGGCCTTTTACGTGCTACTGACTTATTAGTGTAAAAGACAGTGATACAAGCTAGGCAACCTGACATGCGCCTCACTATTTTGATTCAGCGGAACTGATTACACAGCAGCCAGAACAGTGGGAACTAGGTAAACATCTAGTGAATACTTTTGTGTTTATATTCACAGCTGCTTAGACCACAATCACATACCTAAGTAACTATATTAGTTGCCTTCTGTGTCTCAAAATCAGGAAGAAGAGATGGGGATGGGTATTCTTCTGTGTTTTCAGCAGTGCAGTAGTCTTTTTAGAAACAGAGGAAGAAACAAAGTCCACTGACTTGTTGAGTCCTAGCTTTTGCCACCCTCACACCAAGTATTATCAAATTTCACAAGCACTCCCCACTGAAATCAAAAGTGCAATTTGCAAAGTATAACACTGCTACGAGTGAGTGACGGTGCCTTAACACAAATGCTTTAGTTATCTGAGAATCAGTAAGAGTCACAGAGTCCTAGGGCAGCATTCTCAGCAGATCCAGCAATGCGTTTACACACGCAGGGCTTGTTTGGAAACCTCTTGGAAGTTTGCTACTCGGGGTCGTTATTAATGGTGTCTTACCTTCAAGCCAGTAGTACTACTTGGTGTTTGCACAGTAAGTCTTTGAAGCTGGTGAGACGCAGGCTGAAGCTACGCTGCACGCAGGAACTAGGTAAGTAAAAACGCAAATACTGCTTTCTGCTTAGGGCTTAGCCCATTTAAGCATAAACATGGAAGATCACTTATTTTTTATGAGATCAAGGTTCCCCATGTATAAATGCCAGGAATTGCCAGCTCATGACAGCTGTAGATGTTTGTCATACATGGTCATTTTTATTTAACAAAACAAGTGTGGTGTTGGTTTATTTTAATTCTCACACTCGTATGTTAAAAACTATCCACAGAGACAAAAATCAAATGTTTCCTAACCAAGGGAATCATAAATGAAATTTCAAGGGCATGATACATTCACCTAAACATGAAGAGTTGGCATTTCCCCTGCATTTGCTGAACACCTTACAGTACCAAAGATTCTCGACGCGTTTCTCCATGTTGCCCTACAGGAAGCAGTTTTATTCTGCAGTTTATTACAACCAGGGCTTGGCGTAACCTTTTCAGAGGAGATTCTGAGCATCCTGTTCTGGCATGTCCTGACCTTTTCCATGCTGCAAGCTGTGCTTGTTAGCACCGGGAATTCCAGTATTAGAGAACATATGGAAAAACTCCAACAATCTCTTTTCTTACCTAAACTCACAAGAAAATCTTGTCTTTTGAAGTCAAAAATTATTTTTTTAAAAATCAAAGCTTTTTCTTTTTAAACAGAATCAAAGCTAGTCTATCAGTCAATCATAATCAAACTATAAAGTAGACTTACCGGGGTACAAGGTATTACTAGGCCCCCAAAAGATATTAGAGTATTTGATTTGAAATAGCAATTCCCAGAATTTGATTGTCTTTAATCCTCAGTTGCCTGGCTCTCATTTGTACTATAAACTGGCAAGATGGTTCTGTTTAAAGGCCACCTGCTGTGTCTGTGGATTTCACAGTGCCACTTCTGCGTCTTTGACTTTCTCAGTGTGGTTCAAATGGCAGCCTGCAGGCGGGAGCCAACTCTCTGCCTCTGACTTTTTGCTGGAGGAAAAAGCTAATGGTTTTTGGTCAGAGAAACTCTGTGTGTCTGACAGCCGTCTTGTGTCTAAAAAGAGACTTCAAATGCAAGTTATTCCTGAGGAATCTTGTTTAAGAGGAATGGGCTAGGATTGGGGTTGAATTTCCTCCATGGATCAGCCCGGCCCAAAATTACCACCATAGGCTATAAGCAGCATACTAAAGCTGAGATCTGATTAAGTAGATTTAGTTCACCCACACTCCGCACACTAATCTGTAGGTCTAACCACTGTTAACCCATTGTAGAGGCTACAGAATTACAGGACTATATGAAAGGAAATCTTCCAGAAACATATCAGCCTGATCACAATACAGAAAAGACCAGAACGTGTCATTTTTTGTCAATGAAGCATCCATGCTAGAAGATGTTTCTTGCATCACTCATGTTATTAGTCTAGTCCTGGTATTGTTTCCATGGACCTTTGAAAACAACTGTTTTTCCTGTCTTTACAAAATGGAAAATTTAGAAAAGCAATGACTACTTTTTTTTTTTTAACCTTCTCATCCTACTCCCCCAAGCCTGCCATTGCCTGATTTGAATGCTGCCTCTTGTCTGCAAGGGCTTGTACAACTCAACTCCTGCTTTCATATCGTGGACTGTCATACTGTTCCTTTACCCTCTTCACATATTTCAATTGACTCTACTTGTTCTCTTTGAAATCTTCATCTTCTCTTGTCCCTGTGCTGCCTTTTAAGTCAAATGATGCCCTCCTCAAAATACACCTCTTCTGCAGTTCGTAACTTGCCTTTTCCGTATTTGTTAACACTCTTTGGCATCAGACAGAGCATAAAAATTACATCACTAAACTATACTGTAAAGGCTGTGTGTGTCTGCTGCAAGAAGTCTGATATTAGCTTTCACTCAGTCACAAGTGCTATTTAATTTTAATTCATACTAATTTTTGCTCCTAAGTGATGAACTGCATGTTCAGGAAGTAAATACTTGCATATTTAATCAAATTCTAATCAAAATATCATTCTAATGTAATTTTCCATGAAAAAAGCATTACAATATGGATGTCAGCCACAGTTACACTGCCTTGTCCATCTTATAAGAACAAAATTGAGTTCAAAGAAAAATGGATGCATCAGACACTAGAACAACAGGCAAGGAAATTTTCATGTAAGGCATAGTGTATTTGCATATTCAGTTAAAACTTGTTTATGTTTCTCAAACAGCTTACCTGTTACCCCAGTAACTGATATTCTAAAGTATCTCTAGCATTAATACACACACAGTTGTACCTTGGAAGAGCAGTGATCTTCCCCCACTTCTCTACGCAGAACCTTCTTGGACCATTGCTCCCCCGTAGAGAGGCAAATCCTTCATAAGGTATGCTGGATGTGCCTGTAACAAACTGCCAGCGCAAACAAAACGTCACGGATATTGGATATACAGATGGTGCAGGTTAGAAATTTATTACTATCAGCATACCCACTGAAGTCCAAATGCTTATGTAAAAGCATTTGCAAAATAAGGTAATTTGTGAGGCACAAGTAATAAATGCTACTTTAAATGGGGGATAAGGGAAAACAGACCATTTCCTGATAGGGCTCCAGAAAAGACAACTTATCAGATTAATTTCCTTCAACAGTTTCTCTTTGAAAGAGTAATTATGCTACATAAATACTGTAGAATAAAACACTATTAATATCAAGTTACTCAAACTTAGGCCTAAGTGAGTTTTTCCCTACTGTCTTTATACTGTATTAAGAGGAACTAATAAAAAAGTAGGAATGTATGGTAACGGCTTCATGTTGTGCCTTTTTGGCTATGTGGATTTCAATATCTTTATAAACCATTATTAAATACTATAAGAAAAGGACTAAATTCTGAAAGTTACGTAGAATGCCCACTGGAATTTGCTGAAATGCTGTCTGTTGAGCAGTTTTAGTTAGAACCTGTCATGAACAGATCAAACACAGGTTTTGACAGATCAGTGGCTACTTAATTTTTAATAATCTGGATATGATAAAAACTTTTGAGTAACAGATGGGATGGGAACATATAAGCAGACATCTCTGGCTGTCCATCAAATGAGATGTACTATACTGCTTTTTACAGACTTTTTTTAAGTACTTAAACAGATAAAAAAAGAAAATCCTTCATCATACTCATATAGGTAACTCAATGATCAAATGCAAATTCTGAATTGTTAAAAACAGTGGATTTCATAATAGATCAAGAACATGGTATGGTTTGGGGTGGGGGTTTATCTGTTTATTCACAGATATGATGGACGTAACCTGAATTTAAAAAACTTAGTGCAATAGTAAACCCACATGTATAAATATTCCTCTGTTGAGAGGTTTTTGTCCTTCATCAGCAAGATGACTGGATTCTGCAGGCTGACTTAGTGAAAATTGAATTTGACTGGTTTTCAGGTTTTCATCATCATTTTCTAATTTGAGGCACTTTAACTTCCATCTAAGCTTTCTCCTTCCTAAACTGTACAAGTGTTATTAAAATTTCTACCTAATGATATAACCAATTACACAGTTTTCCTTTTCTATCTTCACTAGTCTTAACGTACTTTTAATCAAACAGTAGTAAAGGATTATTGACATCAGATACTTTATCTTGAATGTATTTTTAACTTAGAAAGCTACAAAAATAGCTGTGAGCTCCAGTCACTTAAAATTCTTACAGGAAGTCTTTGAGGATTGTAAGGTTATTCCCATTAGGCAGCATCACCATAATTTTTTGATGTCATAAGCCTGGATGGAAATAGTTTAGCATCTAGTTTTAACATTGCAGACTATTTCTACAGAGATCAGCTGACTTCTTACCTGTAAAAGTCTTAGTCGTTGTTCATTGTTGAATCTTTCCACAGCAGCCCAGAACCACCGAATTACAATGTGATTGTCATGATAACCTGTTAAAACAAGAGCCTTTTTACCTTTAAGTGCTACAAAAGTGATTGAGAGAACAGTTAGTAAGTTTTTCCTAGTTCAGGTCTAGGCACAATAATGCTGTATTTCTTATCCAATTGCAGCAAAAGACAGGAAGTGAGAGAAAACTACTCCTGAAATGATTAAAAATCTTAAAGGCAGAGCAGTCATTTACTATGACAAAAAGGAGTGAAATCTCTTTTGCACGCATTTCGCCCATTAATCAATCACTAACAGCAGTGTCAATTCTTGAAATATTCCAGTGCTGTGCTTTTTATATATCTAAAGCTACAACTGATGCTGCAACCATCTCTCTCAAAGTAGTTCACAGATCTTCCATTGTTCTCAAATTATCTCAACTGCCAGCCTGCACTCACTGGGATTACTTCTAATTTCCTGTCATATTTTGAGAGTGGAAAAGAGGTAGATCCTACTAAGAGTGGTTACCATTTCCATTTGTCTCCAGTGTCTGAGTGGTACTCCATTAGCGTGCAGGTAAGCACAGCACTTTCTGTGGAGAAGACTGCTCTGTTCTGCTGTCCAGACAAAAATAGTATGGGAAGAGCTGCATGGAGAAGCAATGAAGCAAACTAAAATGGACAGATTACCTTGTCCTAACACAAACCTAACCACAGAAATTCAGAAGATACTAAAGATGTATCTCATGGGATGGTTCTTTAGTGTCTTAGAAACTGGGTAATTCCAGGCCCCCCAACACTGTCAGTGAACAATTCAAAATTAAGGTTACCTCCTCTATACTCTGTATTATTTCTCCAATCGCTCAAGTCAATTTCTGCTGTTCCAGCTATAACCAGTTCCAGTTCTCTGGCATCAAACACAGACACGAGTCTCGCATCAACCACCTGGGAAAGGAAGTAAAATGCATAGCAACATTTCTTCATTTATTGATTTTTGCCTCCCCATAAAAGGCTTGGCTGCTCCTAAGACATTTATCAGGTAACATTTCTCTCACAAATAGAAATAATTAAAGTTTTTTTTTCTTTTTTAAAGGCAAATAAAGGGACTTCTTTTTCTTACGCTGCAGTTCCATTCAGTTTCATTAGAGGATGACAGTGATTGGGAGAAAATTTTATTGGCAAATAATATTGAATTATTTCAGGACAAATTAAGTTCAATACATTCAATTTAATTGTCCATGTTAAAACAGGTAAGAGAGAAATACCTTGAAATACACTCAGTCTAACGTGTTACACTGAGTACGGCATGCACACAAAAAACTTCAAAGGCCCAATGAAGAGACAGATGAATCACTTTAGCAAGTATTCACTGCTAATCATACAAATAGTGATCAATAGTATTTTCCAGTTTAAAAGAAGATATATAACCATAGTGTTGAAGCCAATGACTAACAATGATCTCCCCTCCCCGCAATCCTGTATATGAGGAGAAAAATATTGTGGGAGGATAAAGGAAGAAAAGTAAATTTCATTTTGGAGTTTTGTTACCTCATAGAAACCACGAACTAGACTTTCTGTTTGTTGTACAACTCCTCTCTCAATTCTCCATTTCACCATTCTTTCTATATATTCTTTCTTGTTCTTTTCAGTGACTGGGATGTTGGCACCTCCTGGCTTTAATTCCCGTTCTGTGATCTTAGGAAAAAAATGACCAAGTGACAACACAGTATTATAAAGACAAAACAAAGAATTATGATAATTTAAACTTTTAAGTTGAAGCAATTCCTCAAAAGCACTAGCCAAGACTGACTTTAGCAAACTGGAATAAGTGAAATAAAAGGACATACAACAAATCTTTTTTGGGATAAAATCATATTTAAAATCCCATTTAGTCTGAATAATCTTCCTATTTAGTATGAAGAATAAGCAGAGAAGAAGAAACAATCTTTACAGCGATTAAAGTAGTCTTCTAAATAATATCGTAACAAAGGTGGTGTAATACCTTTGAATACTAACTCTGCTGCAGTTAAATTCAGGTAAACTACCTCCAGCAGAGCAATCCAAAATTTTGATATTTCAGATAGTCTCCAGAAAATCTCCTTAGCCGGAAAGACACGTTTGACCAGTTACAAATGATAATTCCTCCTTAGATTTCAACATTGTTTTCATCAACCAGGATTTTATAAAAACAAGTTCAAATCAGCATGAAATGACAATCATTTTTCTGTCCAAATCAATGTTTATCTAGCAGTAGAATACACAAAGGAAATTAAATTAAGAATCTTGCACACCTGCCCAAAAACTTCTTCATTTACAGTAAATGTAAGATCTAGGATATCGTGTATATCATTGTCTTTCATCCACTGCAAACTCTGGTGAAACTCCTCGTCGAGATATTCCAGGTCACTCAGGTCACAGAGTCTAACATAAACAAGAAGAAAACACACAAATACAGATGACGGCAGTAGCGTGTGCTCAGTAACTAAACTCGGATAGGACAGTCCTGAAAAAACAGAGTAAGAATGGGAGCCAGTAGAAAAATCAATAGAATAAAGACGACACTACTTCAAATCTCTGTTTATTTGCCTAGTAATAGCAGTCACTGTATCACACAAAATGGTTTTGTTAATATACAAAATTCCAGAATTTATTAATTTGAAGACACATTTATTTTTAAGCTTATAGTGACTGTCCCATGTTTCCTGTGAAGAATATTTTGGAATTATGAAAATACATAGATTGAAGAGACAAAAAATTCAAATCATAGAAGAAATCGTAAGTTTTTATAACAAGCAACTACTATCCTTTTTGCTTATGTGACTACACTGCCACCTCTCTCGTCTCTTCGTTGTGCAAAGTAGTCTATTCAGGTAACACCTGCTTACCAGAGAAATATCTTATTACTTTTTGCCATATTTCCCCTTACCTGGTTCTTCTTTTACAAATCCAACCTGTAAGCCAACTGCCCCTTGCTGTCTTTAACAGTTACTACTCCAAGCTTTGAACATGTCAGCTGTTAATAATATTTAATACCGTGGCAGCAATTTCTGCCATTCTTCTTAACTCCATAAATCGTGTTCTGTGAAATAGGACACGGGCTATTCATTAAGTAAGGTGCTTTTCAGCTGCAGCACTCCCTGCCTGCTTCTATTCTTGGGTCTGTATAAAGTCAGAAGAAAGCCCTGTACTTTTAGTTGGACGCTCAAGTGTAGTTTAAGTGACATCCTGCAGTAACAGCCCCTACATTAAAGTTGATGGATTGGGCACAATGTCCCATCTGCAGAGGTAGTCTGGATGGCTCATCAGTTCTGAGGAAAGCAAAGGTCCAGGGCTTAGATGGGGAAGTTGCATGAATGAAGCTGTGTACAAAGGTGGCCGTCCCATCATTTTTCATTTTACTGTTTAGAGAACCACCAAGTTAAACAATTAATTTAATTTGGCAGTCACACAGTATTAAGAGTCCATCTAGGGTAAGTCCTCATTCTTATTAAACTGATTCTGTTAGCATTTAGGTACTTTTAAAGTATACGTGCAATAGGAATGGATGCATTACTCCACACTACTAGAATGTATGATGTTTTATAAAAAAAATATCCTTCCAGACTTCTCAAAAACAGCTTTCAAATGGAGGACAAAAAGTGAAGCACTTTAAGTTCATTAGGTCTTAAATTCCAGACATGCTGAGCAAGTGCAGCGCTCATTGTTTCAGCCAGAACAGGAGGAGTAGTTCTGAAACAAAGTCTAAGTATACCAAAGTAAAGCTCCTCAAAATGGAGATTGCCAACAATCAGTTCTACCTCTGAGAATGGGTCTTGCAGTCTAAGTTACAAAGTGATTCATATCCTATCCTGTGAGTCATTACAAGACAATGAATAAGAACTCTATTAATATCTGGAATAAAACGACAGCATTTCATTGTACAACTTCAAATGTAGATTTTGTAGAAGAAAGCTGATAACATGGCTAAAACAAAACATGAGGTTTTCATACTGATCAGAAACAACACTCTGAGTTATTACGTGACTGGCTAATAACCGTAAGTGGAAACAAGTAAATTTTTTTTAAAAAAGTCCTGGATTGAAATGAAATTATTAAATTATAAATAATGGCCTGTCTTCTTTGATGATAAACCATGACAGTTTATCCATACACAAAATGACATTGTCCATGGGGAAGGAACCAAATAAAAAAGGAGTCAGAACGATTCTACTCACATTCGGAGGAGGGCTTTATAAAAGGGTCGTGTAAAAAAGGCCATCTAGCAAATACTGATGTATCAGAGCAAGACCAAGAATTCGACCACTAAACCTGAACCTGGAAGAGAAAGAGTTACAATCGTTATACTGAAACTTTGTGGTTTGTACACTGCTCTGTCATCAAAACTTACATATATTTCCAAACAGCATTTTAAAATCAGATAGCTCTGTCTAAATTGTGGTATTTTTGTTTTTTTCTTGTGTTTCTTTTACATTCTCAGTAAGGCACAGAAAAAATGCAAGTCTGCAGGGTGTGGAAAATCCCTCAGATACCTAAGTTGCAACTTCTCAAAAATGTCAAATCCATATTAACCCAATCAACCCCTGCCAGACTAGCCTCTGCTATAAAAGCCATACCTTCCAAATGATAGCCCCTGTCTACTTTTCTTTACACACCCCCATATAGGATTAACTTGTTTTCACATGACTGGGAGGCCAAAGGTTTTTCTACTCTTTGCCAGCCTGACAGTTCTTACTGTCTTTTCTGCTTACAGTGGCTCCTTGCTCCCTCTTCTGACTGGTGATTACAGGGTTCTATATATATTTTCACAAACAGTGGCTGGAAGCTTTTTATGTATCGCAGTGCTCTCCAGCCCTATGTCAATGGGATCTAAATGATCTCCTCCTCTCCCCTCTCTCTTTCTTCCCCTATAATCTTGTCAGGTGGGTAAGGAGGGCTGGTGGGGAGGGAGGGAGGGAGTTTGACAGAGTGAGATAGATGGCAGTAACTTTGAAATAGGCAGGGTCTGTGCAAATATTCCCATGAGAATAAAGATCCATTGTGAAAAATCCTCCACATCTCTGGAACTAGATTTAAGTCTAGTGTCTTTTTTTTCAAAGAAAATAATGTTTCTTAAACTTTCTGTTATGCATCCTCAGTAACATTTTTCTTGGAAAGATGAAGGCTTTATTACACCTGCCTGTACACAGGGTTTGCAAGATGAGGATGTAACATGCAGAGCCCTCTCCTTCCATGCATAGCTCCTTGTCACTGCTGCATTTTCTTAATTCCCCCTGAGGCTGTACAAGACCGGTGCTGTCACTGGCACCAGCACTTCCAAAAAGAGAGGGGGTCATGCCTCCCTCGCCCCCAAGGTCTCTGGTGCGGCACTGCAGAAGCCAAGGATGAATACCAAATGTTGGCAGAAGCTGCATAGCATGTAAGGTTTCTTCTCCCCTTTTGCCAGACTTTTCTGCTTTTCCAATACAGCATATGCCATTTATTGTTGCAGTACTAGAGTTCAACAGGTAGGCTGCTTCAACTAACTGAATGGGATGCAGCCAACCAATTAATTTTCTATTAATTTTTAAAACTAGTAACGAGATTCCTTTCTGGTAGTCATTCTTCATAACTGGCTTCCAATAAATAAGGACTCAATACATATCTGTCCTACACGGATGAGCAGTTGTCAATCCATTATTACTGTAATCTACACAACAGAATTCTCTGTTAACATTCACAGCACAGCTTTACAGACTTGTGGCGATGCCATGGCTTAAATCAACTGAGGGTGATTTAAACTGGCTTATAATTGTGAAAATCAGATTATGTAAAACTCCTTGATAACTATTTTAGAAGTATGTGTGTATGTACAGACTTTGTTACAGAGCTGTGTAATCAGCAATCTCCCCCCCCCCCCACCCTCAGTTAAGATACTCCATAGATTTCCTTCCAATAGATATGTTGGGTTTTTTTCACTGAGAAGACCTCTGTGCTCTTTAGGAAGACTCAAAAAATTACATACAGTAACACCTGTTTGAAATCTCCCTTAATCTCCTTAGTTGACAAAATGCCAATGTTTTATTCATTTTTTTTTAACACACAAGAGGTTAGTATTGCTTTCATGAAATGACTGCTAATGTACAAGAAACGCAGAGAGTTGTGTGGTGAGACAATCCCATGGTACACGTTCCAAATCACAGTTTTGCTGACCTTGTGAGAAATAAGAACATTTAAAACCACATGAGAAAACAAAATCAGGAAAGTCTAAAGAAATGCAATTATTTTGCTGCTGGTTAAAAAGATCAGATTCTGTGTTACATGTCTGAGCATATATGAGCAGTTGTCTACAAGTGGGAACAATAGAAAACATATCTGAAAAACAAAAATAAAAATATTCTTACCACTCGTGGTGATTGTCTACAAAAGCAGACATGGGACTTATTTGTACTGTATAGGTATCGTTGGCTGAATATTCAAACAAACCATAATACGGATTGAAGAGCTCTCTAGACACCAGGAAAAAAAACTCTCTTGAAGGTCCACTGTAGTCCAACCTTTAAAGAGAAACTTGACATTACTATAAAGTGTTCATTGTGTGCAAAGAAACACTTCTTTGAATCTACATTCCTTATGCTATATTTTAATTAAAATTTCGTAAGATTTTAACCAGAACCCTTATCCTGCAGATTGCTTAATGCCAAGGTATGTGAACTCCTCATGGGGCTATTCTGAAATGGAATGGCTTGGAGGACTGGAATGAAGTGCTCTATGCAGGCTGCTCTCATCAAAAATTTTGGATCCAGCTGTACTGGCCTCTTTGCCACAGGAATATTACCAAATAATTGGGGGCGAGGGGGAGGGGGAACCATGAAAAGAGCCAACTTTAGACCTATCTGCATCTGACAAATTAAGAATGAAAATGAACAATGGTCATACTGTGTCTTTGCAGACTTGCAACAACAGGACAGTCTGAAGGATATTATTTCTGTTTTCCCTAGCAATATAATCTGAGATTACTTCAGTGGTTTATCTTTCTTGGTCTAAATTTTCTTGTCTGTCTTCCAAACTTGAGTGCATTTAAATGTCTTTTGGAGAGTGCATTTCCTTTGGTTTTTTTTTTTGCTATTTCAAGATTCCAGTACTAATGAACAAGGAATCTAAATAACCCCTTCTTCCTGAATCATAAACAAACTCATTGCTGACAAAGCACTGAGACTTAATTTTGACATTGTGCTGCAGGTCACCAGTGAAAAGAGTTAAGTATGAAGTTAATGCTCTGGTAGAGTTGGAAAACAGAAAACTAGGGATTTTCCTGTGGGGAACAGAGGTTATTGTAATCCTAACAAATAGATATAAAGATCTATCTTCTATAGATTGAAGATTTCATACTTGACTTTTAAGAAGGTCTTGCTTTAGTACTAAGACAATGCACAGACAGAAGTATCACAGAGAAAAATCAGCTTTCACATAGGACTTCTGCTACTAATGTTCTGGCTCATGAACTTTTACAGAAGACAAACATAGATGAGAGTTGTTTTTGAGGATGAAGTTGTCAGGAAAGGCTAGGTACCATTATCAAGTTGAGGACAAAGCCTCTTTCCTCTATTGAATAAAAAACATTTTCCCTTCAGTCATTTGGAAGCACTTTGCTTCTGTTGAGCTTCAGAAGTGAAGTACTGAAACAGATCCTTACTCTGGCAAGAAGGGCAGATTCCATCCTCAAATTGCAGAAAAAAACCCAAAATGGCTTGATATCATGGACAACTGTTGGATCTTAATCTTGGCACAAATACGAGGATCAAGTAAAGGGTCATCTGGAAGACTCTTGCAAACTTCTGGGATAATGAGACTCACTATGAAATCTTAAGATAGAATAGAACCTGCGTGCTTGACTACCAGCCATTTCATACAGCTTCTTTTGTACGCAGAGTTACTGTGAGTCATGTTAAATAAATCAATCATGAGAGTCCTGCACTGCCAGTCAGGTTTATCCCACAATTAAAGGCTTGGCACAAGGGTGAGAAAACTTCATACAAGAGGTATGCAACCACACAACAGCTGCAACAGTGGGGCATTTGGGTATTCAGGAGTAGAGTAATATGTTGTTGGCAACATGACTCCTGTCTCCTAGGAAGCACCATTAATACTTCATATTACCACTCATAAATGCAAAGCAGCTTCTGTTAATAGGTAATAGAACTTAGGGAAAATAACTTTAAGGAACTATATTCTTTCTATCAAAATTGTCATCATTTATCACCACAGGAAGTACGAATGTAAAAACATTAAACTAGCATCACAATTGCATGACTGTAGAAATTGAAGGTTCAAGGAAGATACCAAACATTATGAGACTTACGATAAAAATCATATGAACAGCAATAACTATGTCTGAGTTGCCCCACTTACTGATTTATACACTAATAAATCAATAGTTACTAAAATGTTTTAATTTGTGAGGATTTCATTACCTGTTACTTTAAGACTTACACCTCTTTATTGAGAGGAAAAGAAATGCAAGAGCAAACTCCCACTTAACAACTTAAAAAAGGAAAAGGAGGAGCAAATAGGAAACAATTAACTTTCAGTATTCCTCCTCCTCTTCCTCATCCTCCTCTCCTCCACCCTGACCTGTCTTTCTACACCTAGCCAAATGAATAGTTTGATGTGATATGTATCCTTGCACCATGTCTGGTGAAACAATACTGTTTGCACACATCCTTTCTTCATTCAAAACACAGATTTGTAAATAGAGAATTGACGTCATTTTCATTTGACTTTGCTCTTAATTAACTCATGCTTTTCCATTAAGAAGAGAGTCTTGTGTAAAGCTGGATATAATGGGAACAGGATGTGTCACCCCCGTTTCCAGGTCACTCTTCATCTTGCTGTACTGAGTGATGAAATGCAAAAGCCTGACATCTGATGAAAGGAGACAGTCTATCTGGATCAATCTCTATCTCACGTATGATTTTAAAATTTTCCCTTTCATTTTTAAATCTGAGTCGAGGTTGTAGCTGTGAAAGTAAAGGCTGGTAGGGCTGTGTGAGACAGGCCTCGTTCCTGCATCCCCACCCTGCTCTGTCAATACAGTGTAATCTCATCCTGCACCAGCCTTGTCATTCCAGTTCTGAGTTTTTCCTCAGACAGCATAGTGATATTATTTATATGAACAAGTCCACACTTGGCTCTCAGCTGTCAACATTTTTTATTTTAAGACTTCACTGAGTCCTTATTAATACTAAGCCCTTCAGGGTGAACTTTAAACAAACAACTGGATTTAGGGGTTTTCAAAGACAGATTAATTTTATCTAATCTTGTATGAGATGTTTCTGTTACAACTTAGCTATTTTAAAGACTCATACATCGCACAGCAATAATGCACACTACAGCATTCCAAGAGCTGTGTGCTGCAGTTTCCTAAATATCAACGAATAAAATTTTGAATGTATTTACAAATACATTCATGAAAAATAAAAATATTTGTGCCTAAGGCAGCAGGCTTTAAGATCTGACAAAGGGGGCACAAATCGAGAGGCAAAAGAGGCAAATAAGTACATTGTTCCAGTTTCACTGGCAAAGAAAATCTAGCCACATCTTTCTTTGCAATGCACATCTCACAACCTGTAACATGTTAGATTTTATCATTAGACACAGACTGAGCATTCTGTGAAGTGACTTTGAAATGTCAGGAATATTTGTGTTTATTTGACAACTAGCAACAGCCTAGTTGCTTTCATTTGTGATGCAGTAGAGAGGCAGTGAGCACCTCCTATAGCACTGAGGGCTTTCAGCTCCCATTGCCTCAGACAGGAGTTGAATTAAGGATTGAGGCTCTAGGCTACTCTTGAAGCACCCTCCCTCCAACAAATGGCAGCTGTCTTTTAACAAGCACTGAAGATACAATGTCAGCACTGACAGAAAAGAAATATGAATAACACGAGAAAGTTGTTTGTTTTTTCTTTGCTTTCCCAGCAACATTCTGAAACGCACACTAACTGTTGTGAAAATTCACATAAACATATGCATGACTTCTGCAAAGGCAGGATACGCTACATTTCACAATGCTTAAAAAGCCATCTTGAACAGCTGTATGTTCTAGGTTTATGTATGTGGCATTTCCTGACTGTAATCCTTCCTCTTTTCACTCTAGACCACAAGAAGTTTGGTGAAACAGCAGCTGCAAGACACACTGAGTTTTGAGATCACATTTACTTCCCTGTTCTACTCACCCTTCTTCCCCAACAAACGTGACATAGAGTTTATTTCTCTGCAGGTCTTTTCTTGAGTAGCCCATGATCTGGTTAAAGGCATCTTCTAGCAAGTGATCTCTCCTGATGATTAATCTGAAGAGAAATAATTTTGAAACAGCAATTCGTTAATATGAAACACAGTTGGAAACATCTGTTTACACTGCAAGGTAACAGGGTGACTTCATAGAGACACGCATTTCTGCTGGATAATTTGATCCAGATCAGGCAGCTTCTGTCTGTTAGTCTATCTCCCTCAAGGATCTACTTTAGATTTCAATAAAATGTCTGTCGTACAAAGAACTGTAGTTTTATTTTTTCTGCCCTGGTTCTTCCTTAAATTAAAGGCTTCAGTGGGGAAGGTCCTTTTGTAAGGCTGGGCCTCTAAATCAGTCTTACTGTAAGCAAGAATCTAACCTTTTATGTAAAAAACAATCTCTTAACAAGGAAAAAGATAAAACCATGGGAAAGTCACTGAATGCTAACTCCAGAATCACACATCCCTACATTATCCCCAGCGTAAGCGTGACGGGACAAAAGTCTAGAAGGAATGGCAATTGTTTGTCCAAAACCAGACTGAAGCATCACATGTGAAAACATAACGTACCTTCTAAAAGAAAAATTGTGAAAGTGAGAAAGTGTCATAAAGATCTAAAATAAGAGGTGAAAGAATCCTCCTTAGTTAAACATTTTATCTTCTGCCAAAAAAACGTGTTTAATTAGCTTCCTGAAACTTAGCTTGCTTTATATTCAAATACTGCCTTATGTGTGCGTTTGATCAGCCAGTCAGACCGAAGCTGGGAGCTGCTGCTGCCCGCAGAGAGGCAGCCTACCCCTCCACACAGCCTCTTGCAAAGCCCTTGCTGGCCTTACTACTTGTGCAGAGATCAGTCAGTGATTGCACTGTGCTATCCCGCAGAGAACACAGAAGTGGAGAGGCCAGGAACTGGCAAGATACCTGGGCAACACGAGGACCCAGGCAGTATGCAAGCTGTGCTGGGGTCCTGGTTTGAAAAAAAGGAGCAGGCCAGTGTATGCCTGGGAAGGGAACCCAGAGAAAACTTCTGTTCCAAAAGCAAGCTGTTGTTCTGCTTAAAAATCCACAGTGTGATGGCAAATAGGTCAGGAAAAAAAGATGCAAGAAATGTAATGGATCTTACAGGTAGCAAATGCTATCCTCTTCTACCAGCTATTTGCCCAAGCATTCATGACAAAACTTTCATAGATTAAGCTTTAAGTGTTTATGATTTCATCACATTATAGGCAGACAATGTCCAACCCCTGCCTCTTAAGACTGTCTAAACAATAGCCTTTTAGTCCCATTTCAGTTGTGGAAAACTTTTAACAAGCTCACATAAATGAAGTCTGAGCTCTGCACAAATTCCTGCATGTGAGAAGTGACTGGCTGGGGGAAATAAAAAAAAAACCAACTAAACAAAAAAACCTACCCCCTTATTCTAATAGAAGAAATGATTAAAAAAAGTTCTAGTTTCTCATGGCTACTACGAGAGTATCAAACTAGGGGAGTTTGATAGCTGGCACAAAACTTGGTAATTTACAAAATTATGAAAGTATCTTATGATGATGATCCTTAATATAATCGTATGTAATCACACGATTACCAAATAAATGAAGGAGGGAAGACCTCACTCCAAGCACTCTTCAGAGTGCTCAAGTAAAAATATTAGCAGTTTTTTAAGGTGATCCTTAGAATTTAATAACATTTAATTTTATGAGTCCTCTTTACTAGAGAGGACTGTGATATCAATACAGGCAATGATGTACAAAAGATAAGCCTATCTATTTTTTTCAATGGAAAAAGACATGAGAAAATATAACTGTATTATAGTAATTGCTATAATGGAAGAATTCAGATGCCTCCTGTTCTGCATGCCTCTTCCCAAAGCACTTTTTAGCACTGTGTTGGTAATATTGTTTGTATTAAAATATAGTTGGCGGAAACATAGAAAAGAAGTGCTCAGAACTTGTATCCTCTGCTATGAGTCACATGCTGGCACTAAGTCTTTTATGACAGGCTTTGTATTTCCAGAAGTGCAAGGGTAACCATAACATCTGCATTCCTTCTAATGGGAAGAAGCTTGTAGACATGCAAGGCAAGGCAAGGCAAGGCAATCTGCCTGAGAAACAAATCCAGTTTCATGAGATTCTTCAACATACTTCAATTTCCCTGGGCCTTGTCCATATCCTTTAGTCTCCAACTTCCTGTAAAAGTTCCTCAGCTTGGCTTCAAAATCTCTTTTGTAAGGAGCTGGAGCTCGGGCATTGGCACGCTGAGTACCTGCAGGAAGCAATAAGCAAAGAATGAGCTGTAGTGACAAAAACTGATTAATGTCCCATCCTCTACTGAAAAGACTCCTTAATAGCAAAAGGCATGGTATGTGTTTGCTTTAGTCACCTTTATAAAGCGTAAAAGCTGAATATCTTCAAATCTGCTCTACATCCAAGATTTTTTCATTGCTCATTTCCACTAGTATCATCTTTCTAAAGTAAGTCTTAAAAGAGCAAATCCAGGTCAATGCAAAAGATAGGTTAAAAAAACGGCACAATCAACTGGAAAGACTTAACTTTTGTTTGTCAAGTACACTTTACGTCTAACCTTTAAAATAGCTCATGCAATACATGTTCTGCTCTGTTCTGGTTTTAATATTATCAGGAAAAACAAGAACTCAGAAATGAAGCATAAACAGACTGTGCTCTGCTGTGCCCCTGTTGAATACATCAAGCTGAAGAAGGAAGACTTTTGGAAATTCCCTAGTAGAAGTTTTTCCTTGGGGAAGTACAAGGAAGAAAAATATTGGAAAAATGGAAAGACTACCAAATTTAAGTTTGTGGAACTTTTCACATGTGGCTGCAGGAACATACATGATGGTCATCTAAGTGAATTTATTTTTGAAAAACTGTGTTTGGGGGTCAATTTCTTAAAAGCAAGGAGAGATGAGATCTGTATGCCAAAAAGTGGCATGCCCCCACATCTGCATGTACAAGTCCAGTATATACGAATTAGGTGTTTAGTCTTATCTATTCTGATTATTACAACCATTAGAACTTCCACTGCCTCCCTGGATAAATTACTTCCATTGATTTGATTGCAAGACAGTGTACCAAAGAGGCAGTTAATCCTAGCCCTTTTACGTTCATCTTCTCACCCCAATAAATTCCTCCCCTGCATGGCTGTGTAGACATCCCCCACAAAAAACTCCAAGGACATGTAAAATTTCTCATGCCCTACAGTATACATAGGTTGCCAACTACTTATCTGCAACTGGTGGTCATCTAACAGGCCCATAATGCACTGGAAATACAATTGAACAGTTTAGAAGCATGTATACGTAGACTTCTGTCTTTTAAGTGACAATCAGTTCCTTATGTGAGTTCTCTTTTGGCTCCCTGTATGAAACTAAGCTAAGACAGAAACATTTATTGCTACTATGGGTGAAGGCATGAGAACGTAACGTTTCAGGTTATGAAAGAGAGAGAACGTGTATCCGTTCAGCCTGTGGGCAGAGACGAGGGGAAAAGAGAGTGGCTTGCTTAGCCACAAAGCATACGGGGTCTGACGGAAAAGGCAACAAGCACATCCTGCGGAAGTGGCTGCTGAAGAAGCTGCAGAGTCGTTCTCTCTGCAGAGATCAGAGAGAGAACAAGCAAGATCAATATTAACACTGAATGCCATTTACAGGTCTTTAAAAGACCTGTCTGACCAGAAAGACACTTGCCACTTGTTCTAGGCTTAGAATGATTTGTGGGAGGAATAGAAAGTGTCAGGGAATCCTCAGAGCTCCAATGGGAACATGCAGGACCCCTCTGGAAAAACAAATCGTGGTCATTGATTGATCTACAGCGGTTATCCTCTTTTACTGAGAGCACTAAGGGCTTCTAATGGTACACTCAGCTGAATTGTCTAAAAAACTTACAGAAACTTGAAACTGTAAACAGCCTTTTAATTATTGGCCTTTTCCTCCTACTTTGTTTATTTCGCTTTGGGTCAAAGTAGGTACAAAAATGTAGTCATCAAAAAAATGCAGCAAAAGCATACTTTAATCTTAACCCCTGAGGGAAGTTTTTGCTGAGAGGTACCGCAGAACATAATTCTGGTAACACACTACTTCACGGTTCAGAAAGCAGCAGTATATTATTCTGTCAGCACATGACAAGTCCTCATTGCAAATCAGATGCATACGCCAAGAAATTCCTGGGCAATTATAGTGATTACTTCCGCCTTGGGAACAAAAGATGTTAATGGAAGAGCTAAAAAACACCAGTGATGTGATAATCATATTTGATTTTCAAAGAGGTTATATTCTAAAGCAGATATAAAGAGTGGCTTCATGACTATTCATCTTTCCCAAAAGAGAAAGTACAACCAATTGTGACTGATCTGAACAATGGATCCTTAACACGCAACCTCGTGCAGTGCAGCACAGCCAGTTGAGCTGACAAAAAACCACAGAGCCCCCATAGAAACGATGGGCTGTTTACAGTTTTTCATCAAAAAAGTCATTTGTACACCAACACAAACATCCATACTCGCAGACTGACAGGGAGATTCAATGGTGTCTCTCTATTTTTTATGAAATAGAATAGAGATTACAATTTTAAGGAGAACAGGAATAAATCATCACTGTTCATCCTTTACTGTGTGCTACTTCTTTGAGGAATAGGTAAGAATATCACGTTAAAGATTTAAAGCATTTTGAAATTACTTTGTTGGAGTGAAGCCCTGCCCAGCATGCTTTGGTGCATGTACTAGTAATGAAGACATTACAACTCTGAAAGCCAAAACTGTTTTTACTCATAAAAGCCTGCCAGGTTTGCAGTTGGAAATAAGATGTATACATGCAGATTTCATTCTTCCTTTCTTTTCAACACAGGGAAACAGTTATATCTAAACCATATATGTATCAGAAATATCAATACATGTGACTGTTATATTTTGCTGCTTTGCAGAATGCCATAAGATCATTAAGGTCTTCAGAGAGTTACTTCAAATAGGTCCTACAGAGGTCCTATGTTCAACAGCAGGAAAAGCTGCCACTCAGGACATGTTTATGAATGGTTTTAATCTGGTTTCTTGAAAAGGCAAAGCTTTTTATGATTATGGACTGGGAAATGCCCATAAAAATCACAGTACTTTTTCTGATAAAATTTTCTTATTGTCTGGAACTACCTAGAGTTGCTTACATCCCAAATGTTCTCTATTTATCTATACTTTTGTTCTCAAATCTGTAGAAATCCCCTTAAGCCACTTATGATTCACTGCAGTGATTTTATTTTACTTACCTATTATCTTCTTGAGAAACCTAAGAATAGCGACATCTATAAACTTCAAATTGCTGTACTTAGCCTTCAGAGGTCAAATGGAACTTGTCATATTTGAAATAATTTAGTTCTGATCCACAACTTAGTTAATATGTGAAATAACAGTTTCATTCCATCCTGACGTGTATTTCCAGACAGCTGCAATATGCTCTTTTGAGCTCATGTTAAGGGACAACAACCTGGCTTTACATAAATTTGTCACTCATTGCCCCACAGCCCCATTAACACTGGCATTTTAATGTACAGTTATTAGATCTCATATTTTTCATTCTCTAGGCATCAAGATCCTGGCACGAGCAGTCACTTAGTTGTTTCACATCAGTGAAAAACCAGTTGGCGTGTTTTATAAGTCAGAACAAAATCACAGCCTCTGAAGTTGAAATACACCAATCTTTTCTACGGGCAAAACACCTTGTGAGCCCAAGGCAAAGGTTCAAGTTTGACAGCCAAATGCAATCACACTTGTTGACTTTGCTCAAAAACAGGACTAAATCTTTGTTGTTGCTGGAGCAACAGAACTTGGATCTTCAGAAAAGTGGAAAGTCATTATATGCAGCATAATGTAAACCAAATTATGGGACTAGCTCTACTGTAGTATCTTACAGATACCATCATAATGAAAGTACTGCAGTGACAAGCTCACTAACCACTCAGAAGGTGCTTCAGCTCATGTAACTTCACCCATATAAAAACTGGGAACCACAAAGGGGAATAGGTTATAGGTTCCAAATGGTAGGTTCTTGGCTTTAGGCTGCCGTGAATTTCAATTTGGAAAGCAAACAAAAAATTATACTCAAATAATTTTTCTATTGTTTTTGTTCTCCAACTTCTGGGAAGGCAGCAGGAGTGTGCTACTGACTTGACTGATCTGGCACTGGTCCTTATCAAGTATGAGAAATGGTTTCATACAGCCCCTGCAGAAGCTGCGCCTGAGCAACTTACCTGGAGAGTTCTGAGGCGAAGACACCGGCGAGCCTCTTGGGGACTGGCAATAACTAGGATGAAGTAAGGCATGTGGCGGCACATATGACATTATCTCCTCCTCAAACAGGCTGGTAAAAAGCAGCAAATAAGAAATAACATGTTTATTTCAATGAATGGCGTTTTTCACTTCCTAGGAACAAATCTGTGGTTATTAACCTGCTTTCTTTGGTAGTCACTTGCCTATTTCCACTATGCATGCTTAGAGTGCTACAAAATATTTTATTGCCATTCCTTCAATAAGATCTTGAAAGTACTGAAAAGCAGTAATTACTACTTTTCTGGGACATCGCTATATATAATGTGGTATTTGTTTTCAAGGTTAAAACACAGTTAATCAGCCTTTAAAATTTGCCTCCCCTCCTTTTTTTTTTTTTTAAAAAAAAAAAAACAACCACCACTTATGTTCTCATTACAAAGGGGTCAGTAACCTTAGTTACACTTTCCTGGAAAAAGATCTGCAATACTGCACAAAGACGAGGAACAGAGACAAACAATCTAAGCCTCCAGGATTAAGAATCACAACCAAACTTGTTGAGTGTATTGAATAGAAAAGCTTGTTGGCGTAAGTTACTTCTTTATTTCATCTTTAATGCTAACGCTGTTGCTGAAACGGGTATCACATCTAGTCTCTTCAGGTTGAGTTATTTCATGCCTCATCTATTATTGCTACACAACTTTTAAGAGAAAAACAATAAACATTTTGCAGCCTAATCACTGCATCTGTGTACATAGAGTCTGCATATATATTAAAATTTCAGTCTTTTCCCAAAATTGACACAAGCAAATCCAAAAAAGAGACAGAATATCTAATATCAGAATGGATCTGATATCAAAGCCTATGTTGGATGTTAAACACAACACAGATAAGAATAAACTGTTGAGATAATATGTAAAAATTATTTTCAAAAATTGAGCTACAGAAAGAATCACAAGCCAGTCTTTTACGATAGAGCTCAACCAATGAAAGCAATGTTCAAATAAAAGATGTTTGTTCACCGAAAAAATATCAAGATAAATTTTTTGTATGAGATTTTTTTTCGCAATGGGTATTTTCTGGCAGTTCTTTTTACATTCATGACCGTAACATGTTACATTTTGATGGTGAAAATGTGATAAAATAAACCACAAATTAGGCCTTGGATTAAATTAAGAGTTAAAACGATGATTTGTGTTGTATACCAAACCACATGTTTAGAAGAAGAAACTGAAAAATACCTTCTTAACATCTGAAGCATAATATAATGCCGTTCTTAAAGTATTTTTAAAAATGTGATGCATTGTACCTCCTTCAGTCCCTAAAGACATAGGGGTTGGTTGGTTTGGTTCTAGTTAGCTGCAACTTAAAATTTACTGAAGCATTGAAAAAACGTACAGTGTTCCCAAGCAATAAAAATATCAGAAATAGTGATTCCACCCAGTTACTTACTACAACTCAGAGTGCTTTACAGGACAACTATATCATACCCTCCCAAATGAAGAAACAGAGCATGGAAATGGGTACAGTCTTCCCCAAGGTCATCCAGCCAGCCAAGCTAGATACAGAACCCCGGTGTCACGAGCCCCAGGAAGACTGAGGCATCATGATTAGAGTGCAGTTTTTTCAGGGTTTCATAGAGAACGGTCATGATGACACCCTGCTAGAAGATACTGTTAAAAGTAAACATCCACTGAGACTAAATCATAGTAAGAAAAGAAATTCCATCATCTCAGTACACCACTATTTTAACTTAGCCCACCTTCAATTTTACACCAGTATTTACTCATAAGAAGCTCACAATAACTCAGTCCAGTCTTGAGGTTTAACGTCCAACATTTTAAGAAACTAATGGATGCATAGATAACATTTTATCAATAATATCTCCTCAGGGCAATGATTCCATTCGATTAATAAAATGGGAAGAAAATCCTCAAGCAACACGTTTCAGTTAGGTATTTTGGGGGGAAAAAAGTAGATTAAGAGAAACAAAATCTGAAGAATATGATAAAGTTTTTCTAGGGAGGCACTGGCTACTACTTTTCTCTTAAAAATTAGTTATACTGATTATTGCTTTTCTACAAAAGAAAGATTGCAATCAAAATTTTGAATTTGCTTTATTTCCACTGTAAGAATTATTTGCAGTCTTGGCTGTTAACAGAACACTGGAGGGAACAAAACCCAGGCAAAGAGCAATGATAAAATCATTCATGCAATCTTTGTTTAAAAATAAATAGCTGAAGCCAGATTTTTCTGTGTAAAACCTGCGTCATCTCCATGCATTATATATCAAAACAAAAATCTTAAAAGGTTTTTTAAGAAACAATATTTGCATTTTAAAAAAGCTTCAGCATGGCTTTAAAATGAGATTTTTTTTTTTTTTTAATAGCTGTAATTAATTCAGAGATTTAGGAACCAGAAAGGTTTATCATTATGCAACTTGACCTCAAAATACTACTAATGCCAATCCTATTTCACGAGATTCAATTTTAAATGTACTAGTGAATTTCTTGATGCACTTTTACAATAAATACAACATGAAGATACAAGGGTTTAATTCTAGCAAAAAATCTGCCTGATTCTTTGAGTTAATTGCTTAAATGAAAAATATTAAAGCAGCAGCTTCCCATTTCTTGAACTCTGTAACAGTATTTCCTTTATTAAAGGGGACAATGCTTGGCAGCATAGTGAAGAGGCAGCAAGACATTAAGAAAGAAAAACACATCTCGAGTATGAACGCTCACAGATCCGGACTTCCCAAACCACAGAACTAAACAGATGCATTCTTAAAGCAGTAGAAGGCACATTCTTGCAAAGAGGTCTAAACCGTGCCACCTATCTAAACGTCAGAGCTGGATGCAACAGGACAATAAAAGGTGGTCTGGGCAAACCCATATAAATCACCAGCACAGCACTCTTGCACTCGCCTTTCCTCAGACAGAATATCACATTCCATCACTCCTATGAAAAAATGTGACCTCCAACTACCATCTAGAAACTGAGTATGATGAAAATAAAAAATCTGACCCTTGAGTTGTAGCTCTCCCAGCTGCAAGTCCAAGTACGGAAGGGCAAATGCTTAGGTCACTAAATCAGCACACGCTGCTCACTGCAAGGCTCCTCAGCAGCTGCCACAGCATATCCCATACGTGCATCGAAAGCAGCAGTGCCTACCTGAGTAACATGACAAGGTCTGCATCACTGGATAAACGCACCAACCCAGGTGTTCCCTCTGTCCGGATGAACTGGATCTTCTCCCTGTGTAAGCAAAAAAAGACTTCCAAAATATCTTTTGCAAATAAGGCACCAACGTACACCACAGCAACAAGAAAAAGTACAGGGTATATCATAAAAACCTCTGGGTTATGCTTCTGTATTTCAGAAACCATTTTTTTCCCTGCCACATCATGTCCATGTGAGCAGTGAAATATTAAAACGAAAAAGCTACTTTGTTCTGAGGAATGATTCTCCTGTTGCCTTCATCTCTCTGATGCTCAGGCTGCTTCAGGTAGTACAGTCATCCAACCGGTAAAAAAAAAATTAAAAAAAATCAATCCTTCAAGTTCACACTAGCTGTGTCCCTGAATTCAAAGTAGGAGGCTGAGCCCTGCGGGAGGACATTACTATTCTGAAAGTGAACGGTTTAAAGAGGTACTATCTTTTTTGAACCTTTGTACAAATGCAAGCCATACATTGCAATGCATACTTGTGATTTTAAAAGTGGGGTTTTCGTACCACGCTGCATTTAAGAGATCTTCCAGAAAAACCCTTGTAGTATTTCTCCCCCTCTGTCTCACCCAAGCACACCTTCCTCCCAGACCCAGTTTGGTCACCGTCATGGAGTCTGTGCATCCTTAACTCTGAGCGTGGTAACACACAGATTTTTAGGATCTGTATTGAATATAATTCCTTGGCTGATTCCTGTTCTTTTTCTCTGTAGAGTTTTTTCCTGCATTCTAAAATAGAAGTACATCCCTTTTATTTTCTCTCTATCAGTACAAGGTATATGATGGCACAGTAGAGATAAATTCTAATTTGGCTTTACTCTTCAGGAGAAAAAGAAAACAAAAAACAAACCCGTGTAGTAAAAACTGCCCCAGTTCCGAAGGAGAAACCCCCCAAACAAACAGAAAAGTAAAGAACTGCCCGTAAGAACAGCAGCACTGGCTCAGCTCAGAGCTCCATCTACCCCACTATCCTATTACCAATAGTGACAAGAAGGTCAGAAACGATCCACGCAATCGGCACTGTAACAAGGCTGCTGGCAGCTGCACACAGTTGAAGCTGCAATATGAGTTTCTGGAACACATCATTTCATGCACAGCAGCTTCAACAAAAGGATCAAACCAAATTTCTTGCCATTTGTCTCTGAAATCACAGTGCATAAAGATCTTCTCAAACAGTGGACCTAACATACATTCCCCGGTAACTTGCACTAGATTTAGAGCATATTCAAGGGTGAAAATGGGGCACAGCCAGGCTGTGCCCAGAGCCCCCCAGTCCCTGCTTACCAGGGTGGCAGTTGTGGCTGTAGCAGGAGTGTGTAATTCACTGTTTCTTTATGAAGAGAGGTACTGAAAGTCAAGCACCTGCTTCATCAACGCTGTGGGTGCAGCCAGTCAAGACTCAAGTTCAGCCTGGAAGCCCCGTAGTTCCACTAGCACAGCGCTGAGCCAAAGCCAACGCGCGCTGCCCACCTGCAAGCATGGCCCTAGAGCGCCCAGGGCAGGGACCTCTGGACACTTCTGGAGCCTACTCCAATTTACATCAAGGCCCACATGGCAAGGTTTCAGGAAATAAATGGTGGACTACAAAATACATCTTAGCATTTAGTTGGCAGCAACACCAGGAACCAGGAGGATGGTTTTTGGGGTTAACGAACATATGCAGCCCTCCAAATGCATGCAATCCATGACTTCTCAGGGCTACCAATGAGAGTTGTGATTTCAATGATAGTTTTTTAAATATATGACTTTCACTTTCTGTTAAGACATAGAATATGTTTAATGTATAATAGGTATCTTGGCCTGACGCCTTTTACATTATTTAACAGCCTCTCAGTTTTATCTGTGGTGGCTTGCAATGAGATTTGATCCTGGCTACGTGCTTAATAACAGTATGATAGTACAATGTTCTCACTCCACCATAAAACCTCTGAACAACAATTTCCTACCTGTAGTATACTTTCATTGTACATTTTAATAGACCCTCAACCTTTTCATTCTTTTTAGGAATGAGAAATTGGTTTAGGCAGAAAATGTAAGAGATCTTTTCAAATGATCTCTGTCCTCTTCCACTTGCCAAATACTGATTCTCCTCCTCACCTATGTAATAATTCTTATTATAATAGTAATAATAATATTTAATATCATCATCATTCTACTTCAATTGCATCGCGGTCCTCAAAGAAATAGATTACAGACAGTTGTACTAATGACTACACTAAAAAAAATGACACAAAGAATTCATAGTGTGGGATTTCACTTAGGTCTTAATTCATCAAGTGTTACAGCAATGTCATTGGAGTTGCTTAGTCTCACAATGTATCAAATAGACATGGATTCCAATAACTTGCTAAATCAGGGTCTTAAAAGACTACCTAGGAAAAATGAAACCATGATCTTTATAAAAATATACGAAATGTTACTGAAGCATCAGCTCTAGAAGAATATAGGAGAAGTATAATGGAAGATACGTTACCTTAATCAAATATACTAACTTCAAAGACTAAGACTAGAATGGAACCATTTGGCTTAACAGAAAGGCTTCTCTGACCAATCCTACTTAATGTAAAATAAAACTATGTTCATTAAAATACTTAATCACTCTGCTAAAGCAGGTAAGTTAGACATATATCTTCAGTCTGTTCACAAAGTAAGCATACAGAAGGATATATAGTCTCAAGTAAATGAGGAGCTACAGAAACCAGTATCTTTTATTCTTTGATCTTCCATTTTTAATCTGAAAACCATCTTTTCTTGAGAAGGGCTCAGCTTGTGGCAAATTATGATTCTGTAATCAGGAAGCAAGGTTCTACAAGAAGCAGAATCTGATAATACCAACAAGTCTTTTGAACAGTCTGAACTCTAAACTATCAAGAAAAACACAGAACACATGAAGAAAATGACAGTCTGATTGCTATCAGAGTAAAGGAAGCCAAGCACCCTGGGGAAAGGAAAAAGGAAAATAAAACTACTAATAATCAGAAATTGTTTGTATACTGTTTCCCAACAGATCAGTTTGCCCACATTTCAAACCAAGCCTGGTGGGACAAACTTGCCTGTAGTGATACGGGTGCAACATAGGAACTGTTTTGACAGGCTGAGAACTGTAGTTTTTTCTTTTCCTCCTTTTCTCTGTATTTTCTAGAGAACGTGTATTCCGCTAGTATGTCACTTCAGATTTATCAGCCAGAATTTATTTAGAGGGTAAAACAAATCTTTAACATAGAAGCCTCATCACAAAACTTGTTAGAACACGATGCTTTGAGAAACTGCAGAACAGGGCAGCTTGTTGAATTTCGGGAACTTGCAGGACTTAGAGGAAAAGGGATCAGTAAGTAACACTATGAGAACAGAAAAAAAATGAAAATCAGTGCTGGCTGCTACGCCAGCCAGTGTGGAAAGGCATCTGGAACACAGAGCACTGCACTGGCAGCTCTCTGCACAGGACAGACTGCAACCATCAAACCAGCATTTTTTAAATTTAGCATCCAAGGAAGAATAGGTACAGTCATTTGAGTCCTAGTCACTAATATCCAAGTTGTTAATTATTCTTTTACATCCAAGTACATGAAGTAAAGTATCGTTGTGCGGGATATACTTTAAGAGGGATCTTGTCACTTTCTGAATTTCACTTTTTATCATTCCTAGTCTAAGCATATGAAGGAGTTACAGCAACCATGTAACAATCAAAGATCTTCCTTCATCAGATCTTGTTGGACTATGCAAAAACCTGGAGATATCCATTTTTTAAATTTTGGAGAAACACTGAAAATTCTGATTGATGTAAGATTACCTCCAAGGTCATTAGGTCAGGACAGCCTTTCTGTAAATGTGCACTGAGAAGATAAGGACAAAACCATGTGCCATTCTGCCTCACACTCCCAGCTGCATGCATACTCAAATGAATGGGCGCATTTGCCGTGCCATCCAGCTGTCTTGGCACATTTTGAAGACATCGGCAAATCTCTTATGCCAGTTGTTACAAACATTTTCTTGTAGGTACCTTTATTTGGTAGTAACACATTACCTCTGTTCTCCTAAACCTTATTTCAGGGAGTTACATAGCAATACAATAAAGAACTATTTCCCACAGCTTTATGAATATCTTTGAATAGGCCAAAAGTCTACAATCTGTTATGCTCCACTGTTAATTTTAATGAAAGAAAGTAATTCTAATTAGCATTTTGTATTGAAATGGGAATAGCAAACCACTAATTTTATTACCTGAGTGAATGATTCCTGGTAAGATCTGGTTGACGCTCTTGTAGAATTTCAAAGATGTTGGGCTGCCGCAAAAATGCAACAATCTTGTCATTGTAAGCTGAAAGCATCAAAAAAATATAATGCTGAAACAATGAGATAGTAAAAGACAGGACTACAGTCCTTCTGAGTTTTGAACAATAATGACAGCAAACTTCATCTTCACAGTTTTAAGTTTAGCAGTATTGTGTTAATACTTTTTCATGTAAGGCTACCAATTCTACTATCATTTAGGGAACACGCTCCTTGATTGTGAACCAAATTTCATTGTGACATGTCCTTCCCACTGTCAACAGCTCTAATTCTGTCAGTAATTTCTATTATATTTTATCACTCACACTCTTAGCTAAGGTCAAACTAGAATATTCATTGCTAGAATAAAATTGCAGGGACCTTGGTTTTCACTGCACTGAAATCCATTCTCAAACATTAAATGGTCATTGGAAACACCCATATCAAATCCTCACTAATTGCTAAGCCTGCAGTGTATGCACACCATGGCAAGGGGAAGGATGTAAATTAGCAGAGATTTTCAAGTAAGCATGCCACAGTACAAAGAGCCAGTTATAGTCAATCGGATTAATTTATCTTGATTTAGCACAATGTGACAGCTGTTAGATTCAATAAGCTAAATTCTGTTCTTGGTGGCACAGAAGTCAGTAACTTTGTGTGTATGTAACTGAGAACAGAAGTTAAGCTAATGACTAATTCCAAGCTGATTAACAGTTTCTGGAATCCTGCCAAAACAGATGCTCAGAAGTTGTACAGAAATCACTGGGAATACATGGAGTCCAGTTAGGGCACAACTTGGCTTACTGGCTTCAACCCTTCCTGTCACTGTGTCGAATAAGTGAGCTAGGAAGGTCGAAGTTTTACATCGGTTATTTGGTTCTGCACAGACACTTTTCAGTATTATTCCTGCTGGTTGCAACTGAACAATTGGGAAACGCTGATGGACAGAAGTAATCATAACAAATGACAACTTCCACCCACCCCAACCAAGTGAAAAACCCAGCAGTGCACACTGACATGACACGCTCGGTCACGGAGAACTTCGCTGAAAAGAGGCCGTATGCTGACATACCCACTGGAACCACATCCTGGTACTGAGCTCTGCTGACTGTATTAAATGTGCTAGACGGTCTTGGCAAAACGGGTGGTCCTGAATGACGGGAGTCCTCTCCAACCTGAAAATGTGCAAGTAACCATAATGAGTGTCTCTACACCAGCATATGTACTCGGGTACATAAAAGTGAGAACTCGTATGGCTTAAAACTAAGCATGTACATAAATGCTTTGCTTGATGACTATCCCCAGTAACCACTGCAGCAGGAATGAGCTGTGTTGTATGACAGTCATTAGTAAAACACTCTTTAGTATACTGTGCCTATTAATATGAAGAATCAAAACTGATTGAAAGTTTATTGCTATTTTTAAATAATAGTCCCATTCTGAAAAGGGACTAAAAAATTCAAACTGTGATTCATTCAGAGGGTCTTCTGTACTTCATGGACATCTTTATCCGTATCAAATGTTCTGAAAATAAAATTCTGCACCTTCATTAGCACCTCTATTACCTCTGTGCATGAATGGAGCTTCCCTAAATTTGAACTGGAAACAAGTTTGTGGCTGAAGCAGGAGGACAAAGAAGAGAATTCACATTCAGGCAAGGCAAACGAGTCCAAAACTAGTAAAAATATGTTTCCTACAATCATTCAGTAAAACTGTTGTGATTTTTTTTGTGTTCACTTTCTGGGATCAAAAAATGTTGCATATGAACATTTTTTAGGGTAGAACCACAATGTAAAATTGTTCCTGGCAGCATTTGTGATGTCAGGGCAACTTCTGCAGTTTTCTGTGTGCTAAGGCTTCAGTCACTTCTACAGTATCAGTATTTTGTATTTTATCTGTATAAAACATTTTGTTCAACCTCTTTTTCATCCTGCTGGACCTTTATGTTTACTTCTCAGTTCCTCTGCCTACATGTAATGGTTAGCATTTGAACTACACTTCCAAGTTTCAAAGATCTCTAAAACATCAAACTGCAAAAGATCAAATAGTTATAAAGGTTGTTTTTAAATCCAGTTTCTGCAATCACAAAGAAGCAAAAGTCCTGAGATATCTCCTAAGAGCTTTGTGCTCTCTGATAATACTCTCTGAGAAAAATGAAAAATTATTTCCTGTAGGCACTGTGCTGGAAAAGCAATGCCATTATTATTAGCTCCAGCTCCACGCTGGAGTTCAGCTTTAGCTAAAAAGGCATTCCTTACACTGGTTCATGTTTGCTTTAGAGCATCTCCCTGTAAAAACTGGGTCAGTGGCTTCAAAACATCAAAGTTCATGGCAAGGCAAATCCAAAGAAAGTATTTTGAGAATTTTTTTCATTAAGTATTCATCTTTTGCAGTAACATACAGTCCTTGATGCAACGGTTTAAAAATAGAAAAAATAGCTGCAAATATGCCATACTTAAGCCATAAGCACAGAAGAAAAAGTGGTGTTCAGGTTCATACATATGTATATAAATGAACATCATCACATCATTAATCCCAGAATAAGAATACTGTATTGAATTGCTATGTTTGAGATTCCTATCTGGAATTATACTTCAATTCAAGTTACAATTGTAACAATATCAAGGAAATACTTCTAAAATTACATGTAGAAACATGGTTTAAGGAATTTCATGTATCTAGATGGAGTGGAAAATTTTGACAGGTAATCACCGCTGTGTATATGCAATATATGTGATGACTTCCTGTAGGATAAACTACACTTATTTTACAGTATTGACAACTCCAGCAGCATGGTTGACATGAAACTCTCCGTTTTAAGTGCAGAGCTTCTGCACGCTGCTTAAAGAAAGAATTTCAGTGCATGTTTGGTAAAGTTAAGAAAAAAAATTATTTCTGCTCTGTTATAAATCAATCACAACAGAAATACTTGCTTTACCCTATTGAAGATCTAAATAGCTATATGAGGACACTTCTACCTTCCTTGCCTGCTGTAAGGCATCATTGCCTACAACACATCACCTAATTGATGGAAAATGCTACATAAAACCATTTATAAAATATACCTCACACTGGGGTTTGGGGGTGGAAAGTATCGTGGGTGACTAAACCACGTTCACACAGGATATGACAAGACATGCAGCCAGCGGTCTAGCACTCGTGCTGCAGCTCAGCGGAAGCCCTGTCAGAGAGCTGGCAGAGCAGATTCATGCCTGTTCTGAAACAGACCTCTGACAGAACTTCATCTGCCACAAGACTGAGCTATAAAAAGGATAAATCAGAGCATTTCTCTTGCCATTCTAAATTGCATTATCTTTAATTCCTAGCATAGAATAGCCCTCCACTGAAAAGACAACTTACAGCCAACAGTATGGGGGTTAAATCAAGTACAACTGAAGTCGAAGTCATTGTGCATACACTAGCTTACAAGTAAAAAGAAGTTACAACAACAATATGGAGACAGCTGGTGAAAATGGTCCACAGTGACATATCAACAAAATAGCATTTTCCATGTATTTCTGTTTAGAAAGTAGAGATGAAATATACATGCAAATGCATATAACAGTCTGATAAGCCTATATGTGGTAAGATTTTTTTATACTTAATCGGAAAGTTACACATCTAGATGTATATACACACATGCACTCCCCCCCCCCCCCATTTGCAGAGTTATATCAACATACTTGGCAGACACCGTGCTAGACAACAATACATATTTTGACAGCGAAAGACAGGATACAGATACTGTTAATCTGTAATCAGATGCTCTCCTGTGGTTAAATGGGGTTACTGCGAATTGAAAGTAAGAGAAGCTCATGTCTGATGTTTTTCCTCTGAAATCATACATTTCAAAAGCAACAATGGCTAGCAAATAAAATAATAAATCTTTGCAGATGAGTACCGTATGCTTACAGAAGAATTGTGCTCCTCACAACATGAAATTGTGAACGGAACAATGTGAAAGAGGATGATCCTAAAAACCCAGTGCTTCCCGAAGAGAAGGGGCAGATCCAACTTACCTCACCAGCGCTGTGGCTGCGTTGTCTCGTTAAGTGCTGCCGATGAACTAACGCACTAGTGGGCCTGCTACTCTGCAAGGGAAGCCGGGGGTCAATGAACGTGGTAGTGCGGGAATTGTGGTCAACAAAGAAAGCCTAGAGAAGGAGAAAGCAGAAAGGCTTTATAGCCAATATTTTTTTTTAATATGTCCGAGGTTAATGCCTATTGAGGATGTAGGTTTCATTCGCTGATGTGAGGCTTTGGAAAATCTTCCTCACATTACTGTGGCTTGCATTTCCCTTCGGCAGAAGGGGGATAACAGTTTTCCATCTCACTGAAGGGATGAATTCTTTAATGCCTTACTTCATTCATGTCTGTAAAGCCCTTTGAAATTCTCATCTGACAAGCATCAGAAGCAGGAAGCTTTAGTATGATTATCAAGAAGAGAATACTTAAATGTTTAATAAAAGTAATCCTGGTGTATTCTCCCTTTCATTTCCTTATGAGCATCTAAAAAGATGCCATTAAGTGGCAAAACGATTCCCTTTTATCAACTATTCACCATATAATTATGAACACAACTGGATGTATATATGTCAAGTGTACGATTGCATCCTGTGATGAATTATGATTACAGGCCAACATCCATTTTTGCCATCCTCCTTATACAACTATTCTAAGTTCACTAACCTTTTAAAAAAAAAAAGCAAACAACACACACCCACAAAAAAAAAGAAAGGTCAGTCAGGGACACAAATATGATGGCAACAAAAACATTTAAACTAAGCAACTGGTGAGAACTACCACATATTGGCCAGTCAGCCAGTTGCTGAAAACAAGGTCACAGGAGCATGTATCCTGGAAAATGAAAACCTCCTACAATTCTGTCCAATTTGAACCAAAAACGTTTCTAAGCCCTGAAATTTAAACTTTTTCCAAGCCCTGAAATGTAAACTTTTTCCAGTGTTAGTGTTGCACTTGGAAACCAGCACTGCTCTATTTCAACACACTTTGCTTTTTTCAGTCACAATGCTGGAAACATGTGGAAGTGGCAAAAAAAAAAAATCACAGTTTTGAGCAGGAGAGTTACAGGAAAGTGACATCTGGTTTGAGGAATCAAAGAATCTGGACCAGCAGAGGGGTGGTCAGGGACTGCAGGAGCCATTTCTGTGTTTGGATACCAGTGAGGTACTTCGACCACACTTTCATAAACAATTCAGTCCTGCGGTGTCAGCAAAAGAAACATTCTCATCTTCCCCCATCCTGACCACTTGTTTCATCCCTTGCATGCCCTTCCTGCCTTGTGCTGGCACAAGTGTTTGTGTAGCCATGAAGTGAACCCAGCTGGGGAGCTGGTCCCGGCTAAAATTACTCCCTTTTTGTCCCTCTCCCTGCTGGTTCCTCTAACCTCAGTCAGCCCACCAGGGACGAGAGGAGAGCAGAACTGGCAGACGTCAGCTTATAGTATTCATGAAATGATTGTTTCAGATTGCTTGGTGTAGCCAGACCAGAGAAAATGCAATTCTTCTGACTGCTATGAAGGTAGGTAGACAAACCAGTGTGTCATGCTATACAGCAACTAAATACAGTTACGGATTGTGGTGGGAGAAAATGTTCATACTTCCATTTCCCAAGGAAGGAGAAGCATATGAAGGGACACCAAAGTTGCAAAACCTTAGAAATGCTCCAGAAGAGGGCAGCAAGCCTCCTACAGCCCTAACAGTGATGGCCTGTACCTGTAACCTGTGCCTACAAGCAAGGCATCGCATTACCTGAACAGTAAGGAAGACCTCTGTTTTGATCATCTGACATAGTTACAGATATGCAAGTGAAACTGACTGTTCCACACTTCAAAAACTATAAAGTCTATTCAATAAATGCAATTTTAATTGCAACATTTGAGCCTGATGCAGGACTTGTTCACCTTGACAAATAATGATGTCACCTGCAGCTCAAGTATACAGATTAGAGAATATGAAACCAGTAGAAAAGCAGAATGAAAGCCATTCTGAAATTTCAGTTTTGCACCTGGAAAATGACTGGAAGAGGCTGCTGAAACATATCCAGGCTTTCTGAAAATTTTGCTCCTGATGGATAGGTTTATTTCACTTATTAGCAAGTGGTTGGTAGAGGGTTTTTTTTAATGTCCCTCTATCTACTATTTTATCTAGTCTGGTCTATATGTATTTATAAGATGTGAAGCACTTTCATCAAAACAAAGGTTGATTTCATGAAGTCAACATTATACTGTAAAATCACTTAGAAAAAAAAAAAGGTACGGATTCAACATAGGAGGAAGTACTACCTAGAGTTGCGCTACACAGTTCTTTGAGTTAATGCAGCAATCTAATATTGCATGTAGTGTTCTTTAGCATTACATTTAAATAAACAACTGAGTTTAAACATTAAGTTAAAGACAATCACGTCTTATTAAATATGAATGCTTGCAGGCCAGCTAGTAGCAGCCTACTTTAAAATGAAGCGTAAATTACTACTTTGAAGTTTCAGTGAAGATAATCATTGGAGCTTCAAGGCTTTGGGCTAATCTGGACATTGACACACAGCTCAAAATACAGTGTGGCTCACAGTCTGCTTTCAAAAAAATTCCTCTCAGAACTTCTGTCTAGCTATAATACATAAATCTATGATGCTTGAAGAGACTGACATGAGATGGGTAGTGCCAAAACTACATTTAGCCCATTAAACATGGATAGTTGCCCAAATTATCTTTCCAGTTAAAGTCGATGAAGCTTGCTAAAATACCTTTTCTTCCTATTGAAGACATTAGAAATCAATTACAATGGATTCTTTCATTGTAGAAAGAAAAAACAAAAAATAAATATCCTACAATAACTTACGTATTTGCACATCTTGCAGAGTTCTAATTAAAAAGTATATACATTTGCATCTGGCTTTAAAATATGAACATGCACAAATGCACTGGGGTGCTTATCTGTATAATACACGTGTGTATGCACATGTATGCAGCAATGCAGAATTTCAAAGCGAGTTCAGCTCAGGGACCTATCTAGCCTATATGATGCTTCCTGCTATCACCTTTTCCAATGGTCTTCTGCCTCTCTGTGGTCAGTGACTGATGAAGGTTCATCTGTAATGCCAATCAGAAACTACATCCTCGTTACGCCAGACCTTCTAGCAAGAACTGCATGCCAAACGGGTTTTATCTTCTGTAGGGGATACACAGAAGAGTCAAAGAGGAGTGGGCAACTGGGATTTGCTGTGCAGCTTTGAAGGGAGTTCAGAGGTAGGCAGTCCCCAGCTGACCTTGGAAGACAGTCTGCAAAGAAGACAAGCAACCAGGACCGCACTGACATTGGGGAGTAAAAACTCTACTACTCAGCACTGCATAAGGGTCAGAATGATCACTGGGCCTTGTGAGCAAGAGCACCAAGCCTCTTACTATGATATACTTGGAAAAATAAAGGAAAATCTCGTCTCAGCAGGGAAGAGTAGCCAGGGAAAGGAAATCTAATTATATATTGTGGCATGGCTAATTTCTACTTGCTTCTCTTTAGCTTTATACTTTAATAAAGGCAGGTCCAGTTTCGGTTTGGTCTCATCAAGCCCTGGTCTCACCATGTACTGGTCATCATCTCTCTCGAGTGCTGAATAGGCTTTTCTACTGGCCACAAGTGCTACTTGTGACAAAGGCAATTCAACATAATGAAAATGAATAATACTGAGCCTAATTCAAAGTGAAGAAATTCCGGTGGGGATTTATTCAGTGCTTCCTCTTGTTGATTAATGTTGTGGTAGCATCACTGTTACCAAATACCACACCAGAAATCCAAAGGTCTCACTCTCTCTATGGAGCGCCTATTAAAGTCAATTGAAAATTGCTGTATTCTTCAGGAGAAAAGTGGCCTCTGAAGAACTGAACAGAAAAAGAATGACTTAAAACAGAAGAGAGTGAGGGAGGCAAAGAACAAGGTTAGTATAACTGCACATTCCTAATTGTGTTTCTAATGAAAAACACAGTGCTTTCCAGAGTTAATAAACCCAAGAAGAAAACAACCCTCAAGCACTTTTTCTGCTCTCTGGTTTAGAATCTGCCTGTAATCTTTTCAAGCATCAAGATCATTATTTATATGGACACTCACAGCTGACCGTACCAAGACTGACAAACGTAAGAACTGAGAAGCTTAATATGCCTATAGTCCTAATTAGGACTTTTCACATGAACTGGATAGCCTTATCACTTCCTCACATGCTAATCACAGTCTATTTTTAACTCTCCTATCTTCTGCAAAGAAAATCATATTCTAGATAGTGAGGATACACTAGTTTAAAATTACATTACTACCATAAAAACGTCTGTTCTTTGATTTTAAAATATGAACTGCCTGTATTTACACAGTACGTAATTCTTTTCAAAAAAGTTTTAAACATCCAAGGGAATCTAAGCAACTTATTTCATTGTAAAAAGGCTACAGCTTTTCTAGCAATTTTCCTTGTAATGATTAATACCCACTTATCAGTCTCCTTCTCCTCTCATATAATGCTTTGTCAGCACAGATGAGAAATTCCAATCTTCTTTTGGCAAAAGCAGGAGAAAAGGATGTGCATCTTTTACACCTGGAGAACTACGTGCACTTATGTTCTCATTAAGAGCAACCGAGTCCTGACATCGCAACATCCAAGATCAAGTACTCAACACAACCTAAACAATTCTATGATTCTATGAACAGAGCCGCATGTGCATTACAGCTACCTTGCCCTGATGGTCATGTTTCATTTCCCAACCTCTCGGCAGCTCCAGCTGTTTGTTAGCAAACATGTTGAGGAAGCCCACCAAATCACGATTATGCTGGTAGCGCTCAAAATGGTGGGTGTCCCGACGGACTTTGGTGATCATGTGCTTCAAACACGTGTTATTTGTAAACATGCGGTAGGCACTCTGAAAAATAAAGAACAAAAGGAAATACTTTTAAAAGACAAAATTTCTTCTCGCTACAAAAGACAACATTTCCACTGTAAATAAATCATCTAATCATCTACAAAACCTTAAAAATTATCTCTGAGCCACGACAGTATGAAAAAAATGGTCCTCTTTCTGAGGTTTTAGGATGTTTGATGTTTAGGAGGTTTGATGTTTCTTATTTTGCTTGAGATATACAAAATTTCATAATTGACTCACTTCAGCAAAGTGTGAAATATATTACAGATTCCGTTCACCGCACTTGTCCCTGGAACTGTGAAGAATCTTCTAACACTAAAATTGTTTTAAAAGTAGAGATTTCATAGATATTTTCTCATTTCCGGAATAACGAGTCAAATGCAGCCATAAAATACAGCAATAAAGCTGGTAAGGTTTTCTGCAGGACAGAGATACATAAGCTTGTAGAACTTACCACAAATCTACATAAATATTGTTTCCATCTACTGATTTTTCAAAAATACCCTATCATTGCATGTTCATGTGTAATTTATGTAATAAAATAAAAATAATAATAGTAATAGTAATAATTAATAAGAATTATTAAATAATTAAATAGTTATTACAAATAATAAGAGAGTAAAAGGAGAGCACTGAGGAATAGGGAAAACTTTAAATAAAAGGGGTAAAATGAACAGTTAATGCCCTTCCCTCCAAAAAAACAGAGTCAACCAGAAACCAGGTCTTTCTCTCGGGATTAGCAATAGACAGAAGCCAAGACATAGGCCCTGCTATTGCATTGGGCTGCTGACTAAATCACTCTGTGCCCCTACACCTCTACTCCCTGGCCAGAGGTCTTATCTACCTCTGTCCTATTTCATATATTCAAGATAAAGCTATGCAGGCTAAGCAGAATTATTCAGATACAGACAAGCATACATATATATCAAACCAAACTAACACTGACCAAAAATTTAAAAAACACTGAATTATTAACAAGTGTGCTTGCAGACAATAAATTATTCATTCTGTTACTTCTGTTTACACTATACATCCCATTACACAAAGGAAAAGAAATATTGAAAATAAAACCTATATAAGAGGAAGCACTGAAGAACAGGCAAAACAAAAAAGGAAAACGTATATTAAGATGCTTTTTTGTTATTTTGATATAAACCAGGCAATGTGGGGGAAATAAATCATCCCATAAACAGCAAAGCGATCTTAAAAAATAAGCATCATTTTCATTCTCAGAATTGTCTCTCACCCTCTGCAAAGCACAGTAAGAAAGCTATTGCTTCGATAAACAAATTGAGTTTTGTATCATAAGAAAGACGAAGAATTGAATGAAAAATAAAAACTGTAGAAGCTATAATGCCAACGAGGACGACTCTGATGGCCCACCAACTGCAAGGAATGATGCTGAGTGTTTGAATTTATCCAGCCTCCCTATGTACTCCCAATATCTTAGCATTAAACACTGAGCAATATCTTTGTACACAAGACAACTATATTTATAAGTACATATTTATGAAAGTCTTTCAGCTGTAGACACTATACTCACAGGGTTAGAATGCAGCACTGTAAAGAACTCTGGGCTGATAAGGAATTTCACAGGGGGAGACTGGAGCAATAAAGTAAGTCTGGATCTGGAGGTAGAGTGAGGCAGCACATTCTCTCTTCGAAAATCTAACAGCAAAGTGAATGACAGAGACTTCCAGTAATAATCATTACCAAAACACCACTGCAAACAGCTATATTGACTTGAATCACACAAACAAGAAAAGCACTAGGTATACAACTATTTCATATTTATTAAGTATTCTCCACATAAGTGTACCTGAATTTCTTCTAACATAGAACTGAAGTTCCTGAACATATCACAATTTTAGTTTACTAACTCTTACCTGTTGCTTTTGGTGAACAATCATTAAAAAAAAAAAATCAGGTCCAATTATTTGGGTTACCAAACATGTGCCTGTGCATAAGATGCAAGAAGGTCCCTGTGGCAAGCCTACATTGCTATGCTGTAGCTATATGCAGACAAGTTATTTTTTAAATGCTAACTAATGGATATAAAAGTCATTGTACACTTAAAAATGTTTCATTCCTCCTTTAAAAAAAAAAAATCACTGCCATTAACACAGCCCCAATCCTGATACAGTATTTAAGCAGCTTATGTAAGTAAGAAACAGGTTGCCAAGGAAGTATCTTTCAGGTTTCAACTTTCAGTAAACATTTGGGTCTTCTCCTAGCAACTGTAGAAGTGCACTGATTTTTCAACAATACCAGGAATTGAAAATATATTATGAGTGGTGTTTGCTACAATGTTAAAACTGTTGCCCCCAATTATCTTTGAAAATCAACGTAACATTTGTGTGCATATTTTAATGTAAATGAAAAATTGCAAATTCAGATTGGGTCTGGAGTGATTTTACTCTAAAATGTATGCCATCTTCTACATTTCACAGTTTCTTTCTTTTACATATCACAGTATTTGCACACTTCCCCATCCAATGAACATTAATCATGGAGAACACAGCTACCACGGATACAAAAGAACATAACCCACAGGCACAGAAAGGAGAAGAGAGGCAGTGAATGAGACTCTAAACTGAGGGAAAAGCAAGAAGAAATTAAGAAAGAGGAGGAAAAGAACAAAGAGTAAAATTCGAAATATGGCTGGGTAAACATTATGGAAAAAAGGGAATGGGGAAAAATAAAGACGTTCATTCTAAGCATTAGAGGAAACGAGAAAACGGAAGAGTGTTAAGTAAAGGAAAAGTAAATGAACAAGAGGACTTTTAGAAACACTTCTTGAACAATAGACCCCAAGCCCTCCCACATGAGGCGTGTCTATGGAGTGACAGCAGTGTAGCACAAAGACCCCTGAAGCTATGCCTGAATACGTGGGCTGGGAGCGTCTTCCAGGCACGCACTGCGGTTGCATGTCTACTCTGTATTGGCACAAAACCTGGGTGTACACCAGTCGCTTCGCACGCCCTGGGAGATGCCGTGACATGCTGCAGATTGGCGCACTGTCATAGTCTGGGTAATCTGGAAACCAGAATGGGTCACCAGGTGGGTTTTTCTTGCAGTTTAGAGGCTTATGAATTTGATTTATGAAAGCTTATTCGGCTGAACTTGCTGATGAGGGTTGAATTTGCTTTAAACTGATTTGTTTATAGCACAACAAACCACCTAGCTGCACATGCACAAAGATAGAAAAGGAAAAGGCTAAGGCAGAAAAAAAAAAAAAATAAAGGGAGCACTTGGCTAAATCACAAGTTCTACAACAACTTGAAAAACAAGAAAGGGTGGCATTACTTGGGTATTAGATTAATTTAGGAAATATTATAAGAGAATATCAAGAGCATCTAGAGACAAAGCCAAAGCACATAATATCACGCAACTACGCAAGCAACTGGATAGGCAATAAACTAACTTTATAAATGTATTAGTATATTAGCAGTAGGAAGATGACCAAGGAGAGAACCACTTAGCTAGAGGAAAAACTAGTAATGATGCTTAGAGCTCATTAAAAAAGATCTTTCTTTCTGTCTTCATTCAAAAAGACTACACCGACGAGACAACCAGAAGAACTAAAAAACAGGAGAAGAAAGAGAACTTTCTTATTAGGCTAGAATAAGTAAAGAGTAGGTTAAAGACTGTGGTGCAAATCAAAGGTTTTCAAACCCATTGGGCTTGATGAAGTGTTACTCTAACACTTCGGAAACTAGGTGAAGCAATCTCTGAGACATTGGTGGTTATTTCAGAGGTCTGAAGGAGTTCTCAGAAGAAAAGAAAAGGGATAAATATTATAACCATTTTTAAGAATAGGTAAAAAAAGGATGAAGGAAACTATAGATGAGTTGACATATTTTCTATTCTCAGACAGACACGTGAACTAATTGTCAAACTACTTAAAGCAATGAGAAGACAGCAAGGTAGAGGAACACAAATAACCAGGATTTCTAAAGAATGAATCATAGAAAACTAACAAAGTTATTTTCTACTACTCGAGTGGTGTAAAGGCCACATATTTTGATGTTAATAAGGCCTTTAATACTGTTTACATGATACTCTCAGAATCATGTTGGGGGAGAAAATTACCTGAAACAGATGAAACCCCCTGGAGAGGGGTATGCAGCAGTTTGCAAAAATGTACTGAAGAGCAGTTATGATTTATGTCAAATAAAAAGAGTACACCAAGTGATGTTTCACTGAGATTTGTCTGGGTCTGGTCCTATTCATTATTTCTATTCATGACTGGATAGGGAGGACAGAACTTGCTCCAACCAGGAGATGCTGCAGTACTTGGACTGCAGGATGGACAATATTCAAAACCACAGTGACACATTAGAAAACTGCAAAGGTAGGGATAATCAACTGCACAAACACCAGATGAAAAACAGACATCTGTGCCAAAGATCTGCACACAAGGGCCTGGACCTGATTTTAGCAGATCAAAGACTGAACATTGGTGGTTAGTGTCAAACTACCAGAAAAAAAATAATAATTATGCAGGAATGTACAAGGAGTGTTGTACATAAGACATATGACATTTCCACAATCTCTTCAGTACAGTGGAGTCATAGCTTTATTTAATTTTCTGAAATATTCCTCAGGAGCTGCATACAAACTGAAGACAATCCTGAATAGACCAACAAAATAATTGGAGACCTAAAAACACAAGCCATGAGGAAAGCCTAGGAGGTAACGGATTTAAGAATCTAAGAGAAACGATACGAGTAGACTGTCTAAAAAAGCTACAGAATGTCCATCAACTGGACAACATGTTATAAGAACACATGAGAGACCATTTGCCAAGTATGGTTTAGGTACAGCTCATCCTATCTATCTTCAGCACAGAGACGAAGCCGACAACTGCCCAAAGTCCTTTCTAGTCCTATATTCTACCATTTCAAAATGCAGTAGCAGATTCAAAATATGACAATTTGATACTTTTTCACTGGAAATGTTCTGCCTATATTTTTACACAGTCAGGTACTGACAGAAAAATGCTCTGAATCTCACATTCATCTCTTCAGCGTATTGAACAGGCTGAGCCATAATCTTCAAAAACTAGACAGCAATGAAAACAAATGGTTTCATTTCACCCAGACTTTCAGGGGCAGAAGTTAGGTTCTGCCTTATGTCACTCATTAAATCATCTATGAGATGAGTGCTCCCTTTGGGGGGGCGGGGGGGGGATTTTTTTTTTTAACCTGCATTAGAATGGTGAAAGTCAGTTTCCTCTCCAGCTCCATCCACAGCATTTGTATGCTCTTCAGGCCTGTCATTAGTCATTGTTCTTCGGATGCTCTGGTACCTAGGGTTAGAAAACTGGACTTTATATATAGTACATGGTAAATATGATCCAATTCTGGCTCTGAGGGAGCTTGTCTGTCTTTTCTGCCATGTAGGTTAATATACATTGACCTCTAATTTCTGCATTAATAGCCTTTTGAATTTCTGAAAACCATTATCAGATTTTTTTTTAGCCCCACAGCTTATCAACACAGGTAGAACACAAAAGCCCTACAAGCCCATAAGCAAATTAAAAGGGACAGCCACACAAAAATAAATACATATGGCCAGCTGCGGTAGCAACTGTGACCCTGTCTTCATACTCAGTCTTAACACTGGTGAATGCAGTTTTGCAAGCACACAATTCACAAACAACAAGGGAAATTCTTACCGGCGATTCAGCTGTTCCATTTGCTGTATGGAATTGGACCTCTGGAGAATCTGTGGGGCTGGGGGGGCTGTGGGTCGCTGCCATGTTGTTGTCCTGTTCACGTGGTCCACATAAAAAATCCGTCCGTGGCTGTCAATTCGAGCCTCCCAGTCTAAGTAGCAATAAAATACTGTGAACTACGGAAGGCTTGGGGTTTATTTCTTTCTTTATTTTAGCTCTGTCACTTTTGTAACTGAATCTATTGTTTCAAGTTTCCCTTTCTCTTTTACAGGATCACTTCAGCACAGAACTTCTTACTGAAGGGTTGAGACATGGCTTTTCTCTGTTTTATCCCATAAATCAAATTCCTCACTGTAGGTAAGGTTCTGTGGAACCATATCTATTAATTTCTGTTCCTTTCTCTATTCTATTTCCCACCAACCAGTAATTGTCCCAGGAGGAAAAAAAAAAAAAAAAAATCAGGATACTTAGTCTAATTCTCTTGGACTGAAGTAATTCAAGATCCAATCTCTGAGGCTTATTCCAGTGCAAAAGGCCAATGGATAAGTACTAAAAACCTCACAAAGCTTAACATCTGTCATTGTTTTTCTTGAGCTAATAGTAACAGTAATAAAACAGATGCCAGTGCTCTTCCTGGATTTACATATACCTATGTTAAAGGTAAGCAGACCTGCCAGAAAAGATAGACAATTATAACAATAAAACTCCTTCATATACTGAATGCATGTTCCAGAATTGCCAATTATGCAAATATCACAGCAAATTCAACTTCTTGAGCAGCGGTAACTATAATGCTGTCCACTGGTTTTGCAACACAAGCTACAGACAGTGTTAGAAGTCTAGACCATGGAGACACACCAGGAGAGCAGAGATGAAGGCACTGAGACCTTTCCCCAGCCACATCTGGCTTCTCGATGATCAGCAGAAACCAGGTGCATCACAACACCTAGGCCTTAGTTCTTAAGCTTTTCGGGTCAGAAACACTGTCTGCCCAATAACTGCTCATAAAATGAGCAAGATACCAAGACACTGATCATGGCTGGGGGTCATGTAATAACAAAAAAAATATTTAGATATTTCATATACAGAAACAGACATGCCTGATTCTTGGACTCTAGCAACTGCAGAAAACGTGCAAACCTTTTAGCACGTCAGTTGAAACACAGTCTTTGAGAGCTCAGAAGGTTTCTAGAAGAGAATTTCTATACTGCAAGTCTAGGTGAAAAGATCAGTCACTGCAGTAACACTTTAAAAAACACTGGCAAGCAACCAATCCTAAGTGACTGCCGCTCTGCGAGGAAAGAGGGCATAAAAATGCGTTGACAGCAGAGAAGGAGAACTAAATTTTACTGTAAAGTATTTAACACTGACAGCCTTAAAACCTCAGGCTTTGTCACTGTATGCGTACTATGACTTCTGTCAACTCTGGGAGGCAGGCGAGTGGCTCGCTGCATTACACTGTAGGGCCTGAGTTGACTCGCAAAGGGGGAGGAAAGGCAGGTTTTGAGATAAACTGATCATGTCATCTCCCCACGACAGCTGTGTGTTTAACTGGCCACAATGCAAATTACTCTTCTATCCTTATGATGCACAATCAAAACAGCCTATCAGTGTTTAAAGTATTTCTAGTGTGAACAAGAGCTACGTAGGAAAGTGAGCTCAGAGGAAGAAAAGAAAAAGCAGCACAATAGGACAGGAATAAAGACAATTGCTTAAGGAACAGATTTCAATTCCAGGAGAAAAAAATAAAAATTTTGTATTACACTGTAAATTTAAAAGACAAGTTCAAAAATAAACAAAATTACATCAATGCAAAGCTCACGGCATAATCACTGTATTTGCTATCGAAAATAAAAAAGTTAATAAAAAAATAATTTCATTTCTATTTCAAAAAGGTAAATGGAAGCATTTCAACATTCTCTGAAAAACATTTCCATTTTTTAATAATAAAAAAAATGATTGAAACAGATGTTCCTGTGCAAAGGTCCCATTTAAAAAAAGTAGTATCTTCTGATGAAATAAAAATACTCAAAATTTTTAACCAGAGTTTGTAAACAAAACAAAACATGGAAGTATTCCAGGAAGGACAGAATTGTTCATTGGGGTGGGGCAGGGGGAATTAAAAAAAAACAGTTTAAATTTGTGAGTTCATTATTCTGCTTAAATGTCAAACCCTAAACCACTGTATAATAGTTGAGATTTTTCTTGTGGCAATTATACATCCAATTCTGACACACAGTCACCATTTCTGTCATGTGGTCTTGCAGAAGAAAAGCATTTTTGCCTGCATTCAATTTTAAATATACAAGTTTAAACACTTGGGCAATGGCTTCTAAAGTAAAGCACCCGCATCAGTGTGATGGACAAGGATATCTTTCGTTAGTCAAATTTTTGTTAGTCAAATGTGTTACAAATAGGTTGCTGAATTGCAAAATTGTAATTCATCAAGATTGTGTGGTCAAGCTTATTTGTTGATTTTTCCCTAGGAATATAGGAATTGGAGCATAATGTCGTGTGTTATAGGTAGAAATACTAGATAAATATTTCAATTCTTTCTCTTGTACTTTAACTTAACCTACACACAGCTGAAAGAAATTCACCTATTTTTCTTTCTTAGTTTCAGATTCTGGTGAAATAACAAATAGAATACACCCCAAATTACAAAGAAATTACAGTTTATAACTCAAAATTGTATTCTAAATGTTTTCTCTAGTTTTTCACTATTAAAATATTAAACCAGTTACATATCTGAAAGCAGAGCTTTGGAGACAAAAACTGAATCTATGCAACAATTAGTATTTAAGATTTTATTCACATTAGCAAATGAGTGATCTACACAAAGATTGCATTGGACTTTGCTTGTAAAGGGGCGATGTGCATATGTATGCCCATGCATGACTGTGTAAAATCCCAGCAAATGTCAGAAACGTTAGAACAGTACACGGTCAAACCTTTTCCATTAATATTCCAATAGTTTTTCCAAGTAGTTATTGTAGTGTATAGTTTGCTTCTGAAACACAAAAAGCAACCTGTGTACAAACCACGGTATTAGAAAAGCGATCTCTATGTATTTCTCATTTATTCCACTGATCTCGGAGTTATTTCCTGTAACGTTCTCTGTCTTTTTCAGTATGAAAAGTAATAAAAATGCAACTGAAATACAGGCTGCCAGGCACAATTTTGTAAAAAATAATACTGGTTTATTGAGGTGGCCGTTAATTAACTTTAGGATCTGCATGCAGGACTAATTTGTTATATGCATTGATTGTAACAGAAGCAGCAGGGAGCAAAATCTTCTCATCACCCTGGCTTTCCAATACACAGTTACATCTGTGTTCTGCTGTCAGGCTCCTTCCAGTTACCCTCTCCAATATCAGAGCAAACACAGTTCCATTCCATACTGTGAAATAAGGATCTATTCGTTTTACACTAAATATCTGAATTCCCGACTCCTTTAAAGTAATAGAGCTTTGCCACAGACTTCAGTGGGTCTGAATTTAACTTTTTTTTGCTTTTTTGTTTTAAAGTAATGTTTGTCTATTAGCTGTGTAGCTTTTTTTTTTGGTCCTTTTTTTAAATATCTAGTACTGAATAGATCTTCACTGCCCCAAGTTTAAGCAAGTGAATCAGTCCAACAATTGGGAGCAATGTATTTTTCATACGCATTAGAGAAATTACAATTTATCTGTCAATTTAGGCTCATTTAACTGTTGCTTAATAACCAGGTTTATTTTAATTCAAAAAGTCTTCACAATGCCTCAAAAAATGCAAGGAAAACACAGACAACTTTCACATAATCTGCAGACATTAGAGATGTTATATATTTCTTTGTAAATCGTCATCCTACAAGAAGTACTTAGAGATTTCAGAGTGCTTGACATCTTTTCCTCCAAGTGCCCCATACAGCATATCACCTCACCTCCCTACCTACGTGCACTGCATACTGAAAAGGCAGCACCATGCCTTCCTACTACTCCACAAATGTCACTTAGCAAGTCTGTATACACCAGGTATAATTATCGTAACACATCCTGATAGTGTGCAGACTGAGCACAATGCCTTTTACAAAACAGCACTAGACTTAATCATCATCACTCCTCACTTAGAACTTCTCAGATGTTCATTCTCGGTTCCCACATTTAAAAAAGAAATGTAATAAGATGTCAGTAATGAGATCCAGGCAGCTTATCCCCCAATTAAAGTATGAAGAACCTCACTTGGTGGTAGAGCCTCATCCACTCTCTGGTACCGGCTAACATCTTGACGTACTGAAGGCAGCGACCTCAAGGGCTGATGGCCATTGGCTTGAGAACCTAGAATCAAAATGCCCACAAATTATTTTTTCAGTCAATGTGGGAAAGCCCTAGAGTTGCCTCTAAAGTTAACAAGACACGCTAAAGCTCCTGCAGGACTACAATATTTTAGGATATATCTACTAGTCATCTATTTTGGGGATGCAAAATAAGTTATGTCTACAGTTCCAGGTAAGTGATTTCTCTGGGATGCACTGCAGTCCTGGACCTGAAAATGTCACCTCTTGGGATGTGCCACATCCACCTGTACCCAGCAGAAGCCAGGGCACAGAAACAACAGCGTGTGCCCTGCTGCAGCCACACTGATCTGCAAAACATGGTACAACCTGACACCTAATAAAAAAGAGAGTCCCAAATGTCTAGAAAATGCTGTAAAATAAAGTATTGACATTATTTGAAATAAATACCAAAATTATTCTTTCCAAACAGTTGTTGATGAAGAGAAGAAATTAATAGATCCCAAAACACTTGAAATGTTATGAAAAAGACGCATTCAGAAACCCACGTGATTAGATCCACTTCAATGCCTGAAGAAATTGAATGGATAATCCATTGTGAAATGTGCTTGGAAACAATCCTTTAGGGACACATTTCTACTTTCAGTGATTTTAGTGAAACACAAAATTCTCAACTGTTAAAATAATTTTACAATTGGTAAGAGTTTTACAGTGTTAACTCGAGTAACACGTTCCCTTCCTCCCATGGTTCCAGCTGTGCTAGGATGTGTCTATACAGATAAGGAGCTGGGAAAGGGAAGATAAACAGGCTGAAGTGTGACTAAAAAATGATTTTTTTTTTCTTTCTTTCTTTTGATTACCCTTACGTTTTAATGCTAATATATAAACATGCGAAAGAGAAGACCCAAATATAAATTCTAGTTTGCACTTCATAGTTTGGGGATTTTTGTCCCCCCTCATTACCATTTTGATTAGCGAGCAGGGTAATATTGTGGAATTCTTTCTTCCTCTTCATCTTCCTTCTCACTACTCTCTCAAGAATTAAAATGTATTCAATTTCAAAATAAACATGTCTTGGATATTTCAGGTTTGATTTTTTGTTAAATCAAAAACCCCAAGAGTCTCTTGAAGAAGGGAATAATTCTCAAAGGAACAAAAAAATATCTTGAAAGATAATGAAATTGAGAAATGAAGATCTTTATTTTCAGATGTTAATTTTTAAAATAATTTTTACTGGCTGCAGAAAGGTCACTTCAGAAAGTGCCTCCTGCAGTTGTTACCTCCAGTAGCTCCTTCAACCTGTGCCGTGGCACCCTCACAAGCTGCTTGGGCTCCTTCAGTTTCTTCATCCTGAGACTGGCTATTGGCAGCTGCCGCCTGCAGGCTTCTTCTTCTTTGCCAGACTTCTCCTGCTTCCTCTTGGTCTTGTAATTCACCTGCCTCAGCCTCCTGTACTTCCTCCCGAGGTAACTGTACTGCAGGTAGAGAACCAGAAGTACTTGCAGAGTCCTGTGTTTCAGCACCTGGCTCAATTCTAGCTGCACTGGTGGCACAAGCTCCCTCTTCCTCCTCCTGAGAAGAAAAGGCTGGAGTGTCAGGAAACCTGGCACTTTCAAAAGAAGAACACCGCATTTCAACTGAGGAACGTCGCACAGTCGCGCTTTCGTTGCAAGAGCTGTCTGCCCCTTCCACGTCACTCTCCCCTTCTGGCCGGGTACTAGCCTCACTGACGCTTTCTGTGCGAGCAGGATCACTCTGCTCAGTTTCTGATGACATCTGGGAAGGTTCAGACCCTTGATCAATGGATTCCGTTTCACTAACGCCCCTTCTGCTCCCAGCAGCAGCATCGGCAGCTCCTGCGTCTGCACTGCTAGGAGGCTGCTCTGCCTCCTGAGCGGCACACGGCTCGCTGCCAGCCTGGTCTGCTGGTGCTTCACTTTGAGAACCTTGCAGGCTTTCACCTCCTGCTAGCTGTGACGGTTGAAGCTCTGGGAGAGCGTCTCGCTGGTCATCAGTTGATGGCAAAGGAGCTTCAGAGGCTGAAACATTTTCATTCTCTGCAGCCTCTTGCATTACCTGATCTGATGAGTAACTTAAACCATTTCTTTCAACATTTCTTGTAGCACCATTAAGCATTACTAAACCACCATCGTCTTCCAAGGAAGATGGAAAACCCAGGTCTTGATGTAGCTCATGCTCCTCTTCATCTGAGTCAATGTGAAGCATAGCATTAAGTCTTGTGTCAGTAGGGAAGCTACTCCTCAGTTTTGGGGAGGCTCCACGTGGACGCTCACCACAGGCAGACGTCCCAGGTCTGGGATGATTATTGTGTTCTATTGCATCCAGATAGTCATTTAGGGAGTCCTGGCGACCTCTGGTAGGTGATGATCTTGAAGCACTGGAGGTCAATTCATCCTGGTCCGTTTCCAGAGTTGTACTAGTCCTTAAAGGGTGTCTCAGGATTGCTTCTCCAGAAGATTCCTCGAGGACTGGACCATTGGAACACACTGTGGATGTATCGTGATGTCCTGCTGGCATGTCCTCATCATCAGAGGGGCTCCCCAAGTCTCCATTTACAGAGTTCACTCCTAGCAAAGTGCCAACTGTTTCTGGTGAAGCATCTGCAGAGACACAAAGACTGAATGTGAAACACAGTGCCACCACAGACAGTTCATTCTACTTTGTCTGCATCACAGAAGTGATATACATATATATGTCTTTCAAGATGTTTGCTTATTTCAATCAGACAACTAAGGGAAGAAAATACAATTAAAACAATCGAGGCATCTACAGCCTTATAACAGCAATTACAGAATTTTCTCTGCATAAGTCTATACTATTTTGTAGGATATAGAAAATTTAAGGGGTGTGAAGTATGACTTTAAAGGACTCCCATTTTGCTTTCAAAAGACAGAGCACTGCCAAGCATCTTGCCAAACTGTTAGTAAAACCAGCCTCACAACCAAGGAACCAGTTTTCTACAGCACATCTCTCATGTCCAAAAGCAGGAGTTACACAAAGCCAGTCACTGACACCAGTTGTCATTGTCACTGACGCCATTTGTCATTCCACCCTTAGCAGCATGCAAACCAGCATCTGAGATCACATGAGGAATCACAAATTGTGTACAGATATCAAATTCTAAACACAACATTTATTTTGAGTTAATTTATAGGACTTTCCACTGTAAAGACTGGGAATCTACTTAAGTAAAATTCATGAGATATTAGGTATGCTATGGTAATACATATAAAAGGCAAATGAAAATAAGCCATCTCATTTGAGAAATGAGATGGTAACTCCCCACATGGAAATTAAACAGGCATAGAGTTGAATAATCCAGCTGTAAGTGTCTGTACACGTCTGCAAGAAACCTAACAGTGAAATCAGTACACTAGAGTGCCTGGCAACAAACAAGACGGAAGACAGAAGCATTTTTTTAATGGTGACAGAGCAAAAATATTAATGAGATACAGGACTACATGGCTACAAAAAAGGCAAGAAGGTTTTATCAAGTTAAAACATAGAGCAGTATCTCACTACCAAAGAGATTATATCAAGCCTAATGAAGGAGAATCTAAGATCATAAACATGTAAATAGACACATACCATGTGATAAACATCTAACTGCACTAGTCATGTTCTGCTAGTTGCCTTCAGAACAGAAAAAAAGGGAAATAAAAGAACTGCCTAATGGAAGCATGTATTCTCATAACCGTAACAGATGTTCTTCATTCTAAGCAGGACAGAGTCCTGTGAAAGGGGGACAGGACAGAGTGATCTGCACGTACACTAGCAGGGCAGGAGGCAACAGGAAAACAATACGGTAGGTGTCGGTGTTTTGGAATTGCCATCTCCAAAGCAGTACCTGACATATCTAAACTTCAAATCTCAATAGAAAAATCTATAATAGAGGCACTGTACACAAATGAGAACGTGTATTATCACAGAAAATCCTAGAAAAAGAAATACATAGAAACTCTCTCCATAGAGCTATCTGGAGATCCAGATCATTGACAAATTCTCACCTTCGTGAACAGAAGATGTGATTTCCACTTTGAATTGGAGATACCCACTTACATGATCAGCTGGGAGCCTTCTGCCAAGATTATAGCTGAGAACCTGGTCTCTGCAAAAACAAAGATATTGGGGTTTTTTTTAATTTTAACTGGTTTTATTTTTCCAGTATTTTGTATCAGAGGCTTTTATCAGATAAGAGTCAGGGTGATAGAAGGTAATTTCTATTACAATCTTGAAATCAGCCACATACTCTAGCTTGTATGGAAAAGCACAAACACCAATAATGGTGTAAAATACTTTTAGTTAACAGATAAAACCACCTAAGAAACTGCTTTTGATCATTTCCAAATACAGATTGTGCCCCAGCAATTCTTATACATCCCTAAATCTCTTGTTAGGTCCTAAAGAAATCAAACTGCAAAGGATCCCTTTCTCCTAACGTCCTCCTTTACCCAACCCAAAATACGTTTTATAATGAACAAAACCTTTCATTTCTTAAAACCTTCTGCCCCCTTGTGGTTTTTACTATATACAAAATTCCCAGATAGTTTCTTCACATTTTAGTTCTCATTCAATAAAGCGCTTCTGCATTCTTATTTACAAAAGCTATTAATGCTTGGATTTAACTTCAAATACATTCTTAAGAGTTACTGAATTCAGAGGGACTCAGACTTGATTAAGCGCTTGTATCAGCTTGAGACTTAGGATCAGATCCTAGGCTATACATTCTCATTAGGCACAGGCAGAATTCGCAGCCCCAGCCCCCCTCAGCACAGCTGGGACAGCTGAAGGGAGCAGAGGGAGCTACTGAAGACCTCCATAGGAAATTATTGTTATTTATGCAAATAAATTTATATTGGTATAAACACCTCTCCTTTACTGGAAGCACTCCTACCGCAATATGAGTGACAGACTAAAACAAATGCAAGGTCATTACTGAAATAAGCTGCAGCAGTTTGCATCCAAACATTAACTTTTAGCAAAAAAAGTCCTGAGTGGACAACGTCAGGCAAAGCAGCCTCCCCACATTGCTCTATAGGCTGCAGTACATCACATTATTACATTAGTGTCTCCAGGATCTGTCATCGCTCTGTACTCCAACTACAATTCTTCAGCTAGACTCGGAGGTATCCTCAGAAGACTGCTATTTGAAGTTTCCACAGTTTTTATGTAAGGTTTATACTACTTTAGGCCATTCGAGATTAGAGAAAGCCACAACATGAATAACGTCTGCTCTGTATTCAGTTGAATCAATACTAGATGAGTCTCATGCTCATTTATCATATTTTCCATTAAATTTAAAGCCACTGGCTATTTCATTACACAAACTTGTGAGCTATGACAATAGCTAAAAGTGGGGCAGAATTTTAGTTCAGTCTGTCTAAAACTGGCTGGTTCTGGACTTCGCCTTTTCATTCATTAATATTGATCATTAATACAAGGAAGGGCAAGTTAAGCTTATGGTCTACTGTAAGTCCTTGCACTTTGTTTATGTAATTTTTCAAGTTCACAAGTTAACCTAATAGAGGATTTCAATTGTCCTTGACATCATCAAAATGAAGACAAAAGTGAAGATGTTTTACTTGCTTGACCAAAAGCAAAATACAAGAGAATTAGCAGTTGATTGTACATTTGGTACATTTCTACTTCACATCTATATTAACCACTCCTTTACTTTGCAAAACTTCTGGTTGCCTGTCTTTACAATGTCTAGGAAAAAGGAACCCTGACAGCTGATGGGCAGGCAAAAACTGTAAATGGACAAATAAATTACAAATGAAGAGGCAAAACGGATTTAATGTCAGTTCTAACAGCAGTATGGCAAACCCAAACTGAATACTTACCTATCTTCTTGCTACATATTTATTATACAGCCCTTCCTTTCCTAAAAAGATTAGATATATCAAATATACAGAACTGAAGTATGGAGAAGAGAACAGGAAATGTCTTCCAGAATACTGGTTTGAAAAAACATAGACAAGAACTGATGAACACAGCAAAAGGGTAATTTCCAGACCTCACAGCACTAGGAATCCTGGAGCAGAAAAATATTTTGGGGTTTAGCATGGAAATGAACACCCTGAACTAGGTTTTGAAACCAGTCTGTACCACAGTGCTATTTTCGAGTGTATAGCAGTGTGCAAATTTATTAGAAAAAGCTGCTTGCTCAACTTATCACAATTTGTTGAAACTCAAAGATGAAGCATTTCTTTAAAAAGTTAGATTGTATATACACCTGAACTGCTCTTGGATACCACTACAAAACACATGGGCAGGCTTTTTTTAAAAAAAAAAAAAAATATCTGGATCAGAAGATATCATCAAAATTTTAAGCTACTCTTACAATTTTATTCTTACTTTTTACTTACCAGTGTAAACACCACTTTGGAACCTTAAAGCTGAAAATTGTTTTCAAATTGAATTTGATTTTCTCCATTTATGCAACTTGTTACTTTGATGGGAATATCTGTGAAAAAGGAGGCCAGTCGTTTATATCCTGCTTTTTGTGCAAAAGCGTGATGATACTGCCATGCCCTTGACCTTTCACGGAAGAATATACGCATTTTATTTCACCATCATTCCTCATGGGCCTCATCCAGTGGCCTTTTAAACTTAATGGAGACACGTTAACTTCAGCAGACTTTGAGTTAGGTCCTTTACAAAACACACTTGAACAATTCAGTTCCTCCCATTGTCTTTCAAGGAATTATTTTTTCTAATTTGTCAAATATAGGATACATATGTAAAAAGATGTTAACAAAATAATATACTCTACAATTACTGTTCTGTCTTAAATGTAAAATTATATTTTTGCACACGCTGCTGCATCTCTTGCAGACCTTCAGCCATTTGCTTCACACTTGCAATGTTATCACACTTGCCTAATTACCAAGTTTCAGGCTCTTCTCAGTGCATATGGTTGTACGAAGGCCTCGTTGGATCATCCACTGGACTATGCTATGGTCCCCTCCAGTAACCATCATGAAGTATAAAACATCTTAAAAGTTTCTAAGTGACTTGCATCTTTATACCAGAACAGTTAGCTATCAAAGAATGAACAGAATTTTTTAAAAATAGTGCAACAGGTGAATTTTGAGTCCCATCAGTGCGCTATTCATAGCAAAAGGCAATTTTAATGGCATAGTACCACCACCACTCTGAAAAATAAGGGAGTCACAGCCTTGCAGTTCTGGCCAATTAGCTGAACAGATATTAAATCTCTGATTATTAAACTGACAATTCAAAATACTTGAACTGTAAAAGAAGTGAGACAATAAAATCTGCTTCTTCTAAAAAATTTGCACACAATCATGTAGTATTGTGATAATGCCTTGCTTCTTGATTAGCTAGCCAGAGGGTAACATTTTTTGTGAGGGTAACGTTTTTTGTGTAAAGAAATCAAGATGAAAACAAATTATATATACACAAACAAGGGTACATGCATTCAGAACAGGGTTAGAAACATTGACATTTTCCAGTCAGGCAATAAGGCTATTAAAATTCCTGCTAAATTTCTTACTACAGATGCAGTAGAAATTCGCTGCTCTGCGCCAGTAACCTAGATGCTGAGTCTCCCTGATCAACAGAAGTTAGCATTAAGAATGTATTAATTTACCCAATTGCATGTCTCTCCAATAGTCTCTGAACTGGTATGGTTAACTTCCCAAGAAAGCGCTTGATGATCGGACGACTCTTGGCAAATTTGTCTTTAACCTCAATTTCCAGGACATCTGTTAGAAGTGCAACAAAAGAATATTTCTGGAAGGAAAGAACATATTTGACACCATATCAATACACCTTCATTCAGAAAGTATGTACGTAATTACCACTAGCGTGCAGTGAACTCCAAAAGCAATGACTGATGACAGCAGTCACCATCCCTGGAGGTATTTAAAAGACATGTACGTGTGGAGCTTAGGGACATGGCTAGTGGTGGACTTGGCAGTGTTAGGTTAACAGTTGGACTCCATGATCTTAAAGGTCTCTTCCAACCTAAACGATTCTATGATTCTATTCTATATTGCAAAATAACGTCAACATTGTTTATTAAGCACTGTATTTTTGCATATGCAACTAGCCTCTCAGGAAACCACTACCTTTTTACTGTTCCTTGAAAAAACTGTTCAGTAAGAAACTGCACTGGATAAAAGCACTTTCATGGTCTACATCAGAAAGGAGAAGGCAATGTATCCTAGTGCTTGCTTCAATTCAGATAGTAGAAAGCAAAAAGAGAAGGAATCCTTGCTGTACTCTATCAGGTTATAGAAAAGTCGCCAGGGCAACACGGGAGGGAGGAGGAAAGCATCTCACTCTAGGCTGTGCTTAGAGAACTTCCCCTCCAACACCATGCTTTGCATTAGTTTCTCGTATGCATGACAGGAAGTCAAAAGAGTATACAGTATTTTCAGGAGCACTGTAACTAAAGGAGGAGAATTTTCTGTAGATTTTTGCCCCAAAGTTCACAAATCTTCTCAGCAAGCTCCAATAAAACCTTTTTCTGCACTTGGGCCTTTAAACAACATGGTGCTAATTTATAAAAGATCTCTGGATGTCTGGTAAAATCATTCTTCCGCCTTTCCCTACGAGGGAACACCATCAGAGTTACTCTCTTCAGCCTAGCATCAATTTTTGTGCAGTTTATGAATAATTCATCTTTGAGATCTGTGCTGCTCTAAAGTCAAGTCTGCCTGAAGCTGGCCAAAAGATTCAAAAGTGGTACGGGACAAATATATGAGCAGGCATGTTGGCAGACACACACATATACACACCGTGTGGTAACAAATTCCCTTAGGAAAGCAAGATTAGAAACCAAAGATTTTTATTTTTCCTCTAGATTTTAAGATATTTCAAACAAACAAACAAAAAAGTATGGTATAACCTACCTGGAAAAGCCAAGGTCATCTGGTTTTACTTTTACTGTCTGCCTTTTTTAAGACGTCTGAGCAAATCACAACCTGAGTACAATGCCTAATACGTATCTAGCTAAATAGCTAAAGATGTATTGAATAAGGAAGAAAAGAAGAAACAACTCTTCAATTCAGCTGTAGACATCAGCTAAATATATTCAAAACCAGCAATTAAATTGGATCAGGAATAAAAACACTTTCTCATGCTGGGCAACTGTCGGAGCTGAGTTCCTGTGATAAACAGAACTTAAAATTGCAAATTATTTTGCAGAAAGGAGTAGATGTAAAACAGGATCAATTCTGCACCACTAGGACAGCGTATGTAATGGGATCATAAGCTGCTGTCGTCAGAGCATTGCTACAGGGCAAATACAGCAGTTAAAGCAAGCTGATATAATGCGTGCACCAGTGAACATTATCACTTTTCTAATAAGCTTCAAAACCAAGGAGAACTGGAGGAGAAAAAAGGGGAAAAGTTAGAGTAGATTTTCTTTCTATCTACTGGATAGATGGATGGACAGACAGAAAGATGCTGAATCAATTTAGAGATTAAAACTCTGATTTTTTTAAGATTTTAAGACTTCCACACATCTACAGTCTTTCCCACAACCAAGCACCCCAGAGCAGTTCTAACGCTGGCCCTGCTCTGTTCTGCTTTACTGCTTGTTTGGTTTGATGATGATTCGTGGGAACATTTTCCAAAGCTCACTCAATTTTCCAATCTTCCTAAAGAACACATTCACATTCATCAAACACAGTACAGACATCTGCTCATTAGAAAACAGGCGCAGATCAAGAACGCGGCTTACCGGTCCTGAAAGGGTTATGGACTTGTGTCAGTATTTTCCCCTTGTTTCCCACATAAACATTTCTCTTCAAAGGCACAGCCTGGCTCTTCTGTGCTCAAAGACAGTTGTGGGACTGAGTTCCTTCTCTGAGACCTGCACAGCTTACCCAATATAAACACATCTGGAAAACTGGCTTCTGCCAAACTGCCTTAATTCCACCCCCCCCCCCCCCCCCTTTGCTAAGTGGTGCTGTAATGCCTCCCTGGGCTTTCCTTCCTACAGCAGCGCATACAGAGGCTACACCAAAGAGCACCCCCTCTGCCTGGCAAAACTGAAAGCTTGCCACCTGCTACGCACAATGAGAATATCATTTCCAAATGAACAGTTGTTGCAATCACTGGGCATAAATGCTCACTTATTGTACCTTTTCTTAAAGAGTCTTCTCACAACATATAATCCATTTTAATTAATTTTTTTTTGCAATTTCAAGAAATCTACATGGCTGCTGAGTGAGTTCAACGCTTGTTAGCAGAGAAGGGAATAAAAACCTCACAGCAGTGCAGCTTAAACACACAGCTTAAATATGCAGATGATAGCTGTTTCTATCCAACAACAGGGTTCCTAAAATTACTACAATTTCTGTGTCAGTTTAAATAACTAGCTACAAAATAAGCTCACAGCCTTCAGAGAGTAAGGACTAATGCACAAAGAGAAAATACAAGCCTGGTACACTGCATCAGCTGGCAGACAGCTCTCAAAAGGGATACATTACCTCTCTGTGCCAAACAGGATTAGTTGTGTTACTGATGATAGTCGACCTTCTTTCCTGGCCATGATGAGCAAATGTAGGAAATGTACTTTTCTTGCCTGGCTGAATGGACATCTTTAGATAAGGATCAGGGTTGAAGAACATGCCTTTTTTAAGTCCAACTGCTCTAATATCTATAAAGCAAAACAAGAAGGAAGGAAAAAGGAACTGAGTAAACTAAAGCTAGTTCACAAAGTAGCGCATTCCTGAAGTATTACCCAGGAAATCAATTCACCATAAACTACTAAATAAAGCAACTTGAAATTACTCATATATTAACTGGATCCAGCGTACAGAAGACAGTTAAAGCAGGAAGTCAAGTGTTTTCCCAAGGGAATATAGGGAGGAAAGGTATCAACATCCTCATTTACATTTCAGCCTCTAGTCATTTGTAAAACAAAAAGCATGAACTTGTAGCTCACCTACAAATGTTTTTCTCAGTATGTAAGGTATTTCCACTCTTAAAAAGAAAAACCAAAAACCACAAAAAACCCATCACACAGTACTTGCTCTGTTTCTCGGTAACGGGACGGGGCTAAGACAAAAAGCTGTATGGGAGGTAACGTACTGAACTCACACTTTCCTGAAGTTGAGACTTCGATAAACATAACTTCAAACACTCATTATCAAGGTTGCTCTGGACTATGATGCACACCTTCTCCCAACTTAGAAGAAGATAAACTGCCTCACATAAAAAGAGGCAAAGTTTTCTGAAAATGCTTCTTTCTTCCCAGGGAAACCTCAGTACTGCAGCCCTTGTGACTTGAAATGATAAATAATAATTTCCTCAGGTGCATACTCTCATGCCTAAGGACTTTAACGATAGCACAAGCTTCAACAAGAACAAAAAGAAAGAAGTATTTTTTTAATATATATAATTTTAGATTTTAAACTTAACTGTAAAATATTTCTCTGTTTAGGTTTACTGAAGCACAAGATTTTTGTGTCTTTCTCCATTAGGTCCTCAAATATGCTGCACACAGCGTTCATGACTCTAATGCAACTGGCACATACATACTTAGATAAGCAGTTTATACATGCAGGCAAAATTCACTGCACTAAAATGAAATGCCACACCTGTGGATTCCATAAAAAAAAAAATCCTACTCAATGTTCAAAATTAAGCCACACAATAGAAATACCATGAAATAAAGGGCAATTGCCGTTAAAGGCAACAACTTTGAACGTGCAAATGAGTAACCAAAAAATGTTCCGGGAAATAGGTTACAGACCTGTCAGTCAATATACCTTTCGAAATTAATTTAGGGGACTCCTCAGGCTGAGTCATAACATTCTATTAAACACAATAGGTTTTTCAGAATTCACAAAACAATTATTTTTATAGTACTCTGTGATTCTATACAACCTATCAGGTCTAGCCCACATAACTGCTGAAAGACAATTGTAAAAAGCAGGAGTTTTTTTCTGCTCTGCCCCTACAATCTCTAAATGTTTTCATTGTCAGCTCTTCAAGATTCAGAAGCAAATTTTTTCTGTCTTTGCTCAAACTGAATATGCTTTGGTCTCACACAAGACTTCCCATGGAATAAAGTGCTAATCAAAACAAGCAAGCTGGTAGACTGTACCCCTACAGCTATTTTGCTGTAGTGACAGCTTAGCTCTGTTACAAGTAAAGATTTTTTTCCTTTCTAAACCACCATGTGCAGCCATTGCTTTTTTACTACTTCAAAGTGATGGAACCAGCTTGCATTTCATTTAGAGGCTAAGTTTTCCACTCTTCAATCTGAGAGGAGCTGTCCGTTGTGCAAACTGGAAATTTCTCCAAATTTTTCATGCTGGGATCCATCAAATCCATTTCTTTCACTCCTGGAGATTCATGATTCTGGCTTGTTTTCAACAAACAGAAGTTCTAAAGAAATGACATCTTTCAAGCCACTAGAGTGTGCTCCTACAGAGGCTAATGAAGAAAAGTGTTCCATCTTTGATGTTATTTAAAACAGCAATTTTTTTTTTTTTAACAATAATTTGTAAAAAACAGAGTAGTGTTGTTTTTTACCTGATAGGGTAAAGCTGACTAACTTCCTAGAGTGCTGGGCTCCAGAAGCACCTTCATCCGTGCCTTCAACTCCCATCTGAAGAGGAGAAAAAAATGAAATATACCACAGAAGTTTTCATCTGCTTTGTACATGCTTGAAGACGATAATGCAATTGGAAAGTAGTACGCAGGGGAAGAATCTGACCAACTACTGCCTGTTACCATGGACAGGCAGAGCTACAGCATTTGTTTCTAGGAAAACATCTATTTTTTATGCCATGCAGTGTTAATACACCAGTACTTGGAATCTTCCAAACAGAACATGTATAGGCTAATACCCATGCAGACATTATTAATCAGAGAAAAGGAGACTATTTTCTTACAGGTTTCCCTTTTGTAAAGTAAAATCAACAGTATGGATTGGTAACACACACCAAAGCACTGAGCTGGCCAGTGACAGCACGTGTAACTTTTGTCACTTTCCACAAATAGATAATTTACTGTGCGACAAAAAAAGCATAGAGATCAAAGAGAGACTAACAATAGCCTTCAGATCTATGAACAAAAGCTCCTTTTAAACAGAAAAGTGCATCAGGTATCTAAATATGAATGTGGTCTAAAAGCTTATGCTCCACAGATTTTCAGGTTTGGTTTCTACTGAAATCCCTCGTTAGGTAAAGGACTACTTCAAAATAAAATTTTCTCATGTATTAACGTCTTATTAATGTCTAGTTCTTTCAACTAGCAGAATTTGTCTTTCAAGACAGAGATGTGCATCCAGCTGAATAATCTATCGTGAAGACATCAATGGAGCTATCTTTGAAGCCAAACAGTTCTCCAGGTAGGCAGTGCCCTCACTCCCAGGCAGAAGGGGTGGCACAGCCTGATGAAAAAGCTTCAGCCAAACACAGCGCTGGGGATTAATACTAGTGATAGAACAGGAAGTCATCTGATCTACTGAACGATAAAAAAATTAAGCTGAATAAAAACTTGCACACCTATGTGTGGAGATGAAGTATGTAAAGCAGTTTTGAGCAGCTGAACAGTTGTTTGAAGTTAGCAGATTCATAAATGATTCTGGAGCCGTGGTAGCCACGAGGAATCCGCTTTGCATTGACCAAAACCAGAATCATTCCTTTTTATATTGCTTTAAGCTATTTAATATCATTAGCTTTCAAATACTTCCCACAATGATCAGAAAGCACCTTGGAATGTCATCGGAATTAGCAAACAGACAGAATTTCTCCCATTGCAAAAACTGAATACTTTGTACATAACAAGCAGTCAAACAAAGTGATGAAGAAACAGCAATGACGTTGATGCCCGGCGTCCCCATGGGCCTCAGCGGTTTTGCAAGGGAACACACCGTGCCAGTAAGTGCCGGCACTCACCAACCAGCCCATTCCCTTGCCTCACTGCTGGCTTCACGATGCACCCCCATTCTCAGGGCAAGACATTTCTCACCAGAGCGCTCGAAACTGTCCCTTTCCCATCCAGCACGACAATCATTACACCAGTGACTTATATGGATACATAAGTGGTGACAGCTGGTAGTAAAATTATGAAGGCATCAAAAGCAATGGGTTAATTCCAGCTGGATCAGCATCCCCTCATCTAGAGACAGATTCCCTGGAAGCAGCAAGGGACGCATCCCCCTGGGATGGTGACGCTGCCCAGGCAAGGCCAGAGGAATGCTATGTATTCCAGTTTACTCTTTTGGGCTTATTCTAACATGCATTGTTTTCTTGTTAAAAACGTTCTTCATCAACAAAAAGGCCTTCCTCATTCTATACTTATTTTTCTGCTACATCAGTAACTCTGTTTGAATACTACTGTTTACATTGCTAATCATTACTTCATTTTATAGAAAATAGGATTTGCCCACAATTCAGCTATAATAAAATGAATTGTAACAGTGTTCCCTAGTACTTCCATGGTTTCGCTATATAATCTTTTCCTGTTCCATTATGATCTGAACAGCAATTTCAATTTTTCTGTGCCAAGTACAAAATTTCATCCCAGCATACATGCTTAGATTTCTGCACTACAAAGGCTATCTCATCCGATGTAACGCAGTGTTTCTGAATGCTAGATCAGGCCTCGCATTTCCACTAGTTCAAATGAACACAACAGAATGTTAGTTGCTTATCCAAAAATAAGATGAACCGAAATGCCTGGTGTGATACGCCATCAGTATGAGGAAAACCAGAAACATGTCTCCCACCAAACCATGTAAATGATCCAAGAATGATCCAAGTAAGCAGGTAATTTACTGCAGCTTAAAAACAGGGAGTGGGCATGCCATGACTCTCTTACCACTTCCATGAACAGCATTTCTGTAACAACAGACACGACCAGTGCCAAGAGAAAAAAGTATTCTCTGCTGCACAGTGCTTAAGCTCAACACCAAAACCATGAAAATGGTGTGAGGTATTAACATTTAACAATAGGTATAGTTACATATAACTAACCCAATATGATATTTTTAGGAAGTCTCATCTGAGCTGTCATGTGACATTCTCATCAGGGAAACTAACAACTCGCTATTACTGGAAGTCTGTACTGTTTGCGCAAACAAAAACATTTGTATAAAATTACACCTTCTAGCAGGTGTATAAATTCTGTACAATACCCAGGACCCTGCATGACCTTTCAAAGGAAAGAAATTTAAATAGTGACAGCCGGTTAAGCCCTCAAGATTGACCAATGACCCCGAAAGACAGGTCTTCAGGTAGCTACCAAGTAAATAAATGCATATTCAAAGACAGAAGTGCAGATATCCTTTTGTGCAACGAATCTCAAAAATATTGGTGGCTAGTATGACAAGGTCAAGAAAACACACAAGTTCAAATGGTTTCTCCATCCAATATAATCATTCTGCTTCTCAGTAACGATAGTGCAGCACATAGCCCATTTTAAGGCTTATATTGAGATGCATTTTTCTCCTTTGTTCACAATCAGGCTACCTTACTGTCTTTAGTTTATAAATTGACATTAAAGACAGAGGCTGTCAAGCTCATTAACTGTAACACATTTTCTTCTGTAAAATATCAAGAGTTCATACGCCTGCTACAAAACAATATTATTCATAGTCAGATCTGACAAAGATCTGACAATTAAATGATGCTATCACCTAGGTCTGTAATTCTAAGAGAAAGAAAAAACATTTGATATAATAAGATATAAAGTCTAGTATAGCACATATAGTATCATATAGCCATAGCATGCACTTGTATATAATATACAATGCTGAAAAAGTGCGGGATCAGAGTAAAAGCTATTCAGTCTGAATAACTTGTGCTCTACAGTATCTTCAACACTGCAGTTGTCAGGACACCATTCTGACAGATGTGATCTTAAATATTTGGCAGCTAATATCAATGAATCAAATGCACTGTGAAACGTCATGTCAACTGAAGAGCTAGCCTATTAGATAAATTATTTCCATCAAAAGCACCTGGATAAGAGTTTGGAAGGCTCTTCTTCCACTACTTATCTAAACAACTGAAAAAACCTCCTCTAAAACTTTTAGTGTTTCAAAAGAACAAGTCTCATAATGAAAGCATAGTAAGACAACAATAATTCTCAACAGTCAGAGAATTACTAAATTTCAATGGTACATGAACACTCAAAAAAAAAATCAATAATTTTTGCAAAAGCAGAGTTTTGTCCAGTTTCATTTTTATACTAACAACTGCTATGTCAGCAACAGTTTCATTTTTAATATTAACAAAGAAATTGAGACTTTTGATAAGGATTCAGTTTGAGTTATATAACCAGTGTGAAAAATCTCTATTATGGTGTTAAATTACAGCAAACTGTAAGCCTCAAAATTGAAAGCAAGCAAAATCAAATTCTTAGCATAAAAGATTTTAGTTAAGCTCAGTGACTTTTTACTGTTATTCTGTCATGAGCAATACAAAACCATGAAAAGTATTTCCCAATTTTGGTGATTTTTGTCAGGCAATATAATTTTTTTGCAAAAAATTGCAATAAATGGTAAAACTAGGAGACCTACATTAACCGGTCTATCTGACAGTTAATATTATCATCTTATACAAATACAGTGAACAAATAGGCTAAACTTACCATCACAGCAGGGTTTTTCACAGTGATACATGGAGTAGTAGCTCGGAGGGCTCCACTAACACCATGGTAGTATTTAAAACAGATCTTTATTTCAGCTGAAAACAAAACAAAAATTGCATTTAACCCTTCATGACTGACCCTAGGCAAAAGAGAGACAATGAAAGGAACACGTGCATATGGGGAGTCATAGTTCACTTCTGTTCACAGAGTCCAAGTCTGGGCAGTTGACTGATACATCTTCACTGTAAAAAAGCACACAGTAACTGAAATGTATTTTCTCTCAACCTGTAGAAAATTGGAAACCTGTCTCAAATAAAGTCTGAATAGAGTTTTTAGCTAAAGAGCTGGTAAATGCTGCCACTTTTTTAAAAAGAAAAAATTAAATTTTATCTAGATTTCTACTCAGTCAGTAAAAAACCAACAGTTCATTTTTTCCCAGCTCTTGCAGCGAGATGTCCATAGTCACTACTGCATAAGAAAGGTCTAAGTATTCACAAGCCACAGCTCACACGGAGCCACTTCTGTATGTTTTGTATGGGTCCAGAGGGAAGGAAATGAGATCAGCACTGATCTCTGAAGACAAGTCCATTTCAACGTAATAGGGTTAATGTGAATTATTATTTTTCAGCAGATTTGTAAGCTGCAAATCAAAAAATAATTACACTTATGTTTTATTCTTAAATTAATCATATGAAAATGGAGACCTCTCTCTACAGTCTTATACATATAGGTGGATTTCAAACCACTGATGAAAATGTTTTAAAAAGTACTGCATCTTGTATTAATTCCTGCAGATCCCAACTGATAAGATTTCCCATTTTGTGCGACCTTTCAAACCTTTTAGTATCGTTTAGTATGCTAAACCAAAAATACTCCTGATCTTGGTAAAATAAGAGAATAAACAGACTTAACTTGGGGATGAGATAAAATACTATAAAACTCAAGCTCTTAAATTTTGGACATTAGCCCTACAGATACTCTGTATCAGTATGGCTGATCACGGTGGAAAGGTATTAATATGCTGTTCAGTGTACTCCTGAAAGGCCATTCTATACGAGTAGGATCCATCATTCAGTGATCTGTCTTCATAAGTACTTCAATGGGAAATTGAGAATAGAGCAGCTGGTTATCTGCTCTTTGTGTGTTGGGTCCTTCTGTTACTTAACAGACAAAAAAAGTAACTTACCTAATTCTGCAGCTTGTATTTCTACTACTATTTCAATATAATCAGCTATGAAAAAGGCTTACCGAGACATTTGCTACTAGAATGATTCTCGTCAGACTTTGGAAGAAGTTGCGTGACACATATCTGAAAGAAGCTTGAAGCACTTTATATTGGAACACAGGGAAGGTAAACGTTGCACCATGTTTCTGGTCCCACTGAATAAAGTTCTGTTTGCTAAACTACGTTTATTGCAAACAAGAGAGCATTATGTTTAACCAAAGCCTGACCTCCACTGTTGTTCCTCTGCATTCTTCCAAGCCAGCAGAACAGCTATAATTATGGCTGCCCTTGATCCTGTGGGATTTTCCCTATCTGGAGCAATGTCTCAGTTTTCCTTCTCCATTGGGATTACTCTTCTGTGTGAGGTTGATGACGGTTTACCTCCGGGTACAGAAATGGCCACAGGCAGACAGAAATTACAGCAGCCAGTTCAGACAGTCCAGAGGATGTGCATGAAAGTCTTGGCAGTTCAATTCCTCTGACTTGGTTTAACAATGTCGGTAGTCCTGAAGTACAAAACTGCAATGTTTTGTATAAGGTTTGGAGACACATACAGCATGATTCCTTGAGGGCTGGGGTATTTAATCACTGCAAGATAAAAATACCCACTTAACCCTAACTCAAAAGGATCAGAAATCCATCCTGCAAGCTCGCTCAGCCAAAAAGGATTATTTATTTATTTATTTATTTTTAAATTTACTGCAGTTATGGGTCAACATTTATTTACTATCTTCCTCCCCAAACAAAGAGGAGGCACCTCAAAACCACCCTTCAAAGGAAAGTGTCTGGCTGACAGTGCCTCCAGGGACTTATGAGGTGGAGGAGCTGCTGATCCCACCTCCTCCTCCTTTCAGCTCAGTTCATACACACAGTCAAAACATGCTCTATTTACCACAAGCTTTACAGCAAAACTCAAAATGCACACAGGATTTCTAATCACCTACAAAGGTTTATCAGACCTAAAAATTATGTGTCAGGACCTGCAGGTTCTCCCTAAACTGAGCAATGCTGTTGACCTGCCAACAATGCTTATACCCAAATGGACATACAAGAATTTCTAGCTCACATAAAATTGGAGTTTCAGCACTTGCAAAAGGTGGCAGGATTCATACCAAGTGCTGGACTCTCCACATTGTAAAATGCACATATGAAGTCACCAGGACTCAAATCTTGAGCATCCCTCAATCAGACCATGAACATATTATGACTACATGAGAGCATGGTAAGACAACAAGCTATTCCACCAAGACTTCTACTTTCCAGCTACATTGCTCAGCTTTATTGCGACCCAAACTTTAATTTTCAGAGAGTTTCTGGAGCTGCTGTTTATTCAGTCTGTTGTCACCGACTATCTTCTCTCAATTCATCACATCTGAAAAGAACCTAGCAATGGAAAAGTTATCAGCTGCTGCTTCTATCCACCCACAGACAATCCATAACGTGATGGTGGACAGAAGTTTGTTATCTATTCTCACTACACTGACATATACATTCCCCTAAAGGCTGAAATGCAATGCTACGAGCTTTGTATCCTCAAATTTCTTTCTCTCGATGACTTCTACGAGTATACAGTACTTTTCCATGCCTGTATGTGGCTGGTGATAGAAGAAAACAATGTTTGATTCAAGAAATAGATCTGACGATTCCTTTCATCTAAACTAAATCTAAAAAAAAAAAAAATCTTCAGGACTAATTGCTAGAAATAATTAGAAAAAGCAGAGCACTCAAAAAACACGACATGGAGACTTTTTCTCCCACTTCCCAACAGAAGCAGCATTGATTGAGTTTCAGCTTTATACAGCACTACACACAGGAACAGCAGACCCTGCCGTCAGCATTGTGTCGACGAGATTAACACAAGAGAAGCTGTGCTTGAAATTCAGCATGAAATTGAAAAATGGGCTACCCATCACATGCATGCAGATGTTGCCAAAGTGAATATGGGTTTGCAAGACTGGATCTTGTACATAGCAAGAATACAATCCCTTCATAGGACCACAGACAACTAAGTAATTCTTTTCATGGCTAATAACGCCAGAAACCGCAGTTAATACTTAACAGTAGAATAAATCTCAGACGAACCCTGTCAGTTCAAAACAGCTGAGGATCTAGCTTTTTGACGTTTCTTGTACTGTGTTATCAGAAAAAAAAAGGTTGATTAGAATAGTTTTTTCTTGATGACTGATGGATTCCTGAGCTCCACATATATTGAAAATAGGTAGCTGTGGCTGTTCCTGATAGAACACATCTCAGCCTACTACCTATAACTAAGGCCCCATAAATACACAGACCTCTTCAGAAACAGTAAGTTCAATTATCTGCAAACAGGACTTTAGTATTTAGAGAGTTGAGTTCAATACCACATTAATACACAAGCTTCCTCTGAACTGTTCCATACTATAAACTGCATAATAGCATGTCACCTACAGAGTCTTCCCAGTTTCTTTCATTTCTCCTGCCACCTTGCTTTCACATGTTTCCTTTAGGGGAAAACTTGCACTTCTCTTTTTTGTTTCCTACTACTTCTTCCCTCAACAGGTTAATTAGCTTGCTTTGTATGTGATCTGTAATGAAAAAGTTAATAGCAGTAAATCCAGCAAGGGAAAGACATCTGTACCTGACCACAGGAGCATTTGCTGTCTCATTAAAGAAAAATATGGCATTTCAGAACAAAAAGTATTTTCATTCATGGGGGAAAAAAATGACTGTACCTAGCTCTGTGTTCTTGATATCACACGCGCCCCATTGTCATTGACATTCCTCCAGACATCATACAGATGGCAAGAAATTCCTTCTTCATTTAAAAATAAGACAAAAATGAAATTGAGGTATCTATGATTCTTTAAAAGTTATCACATAGCCATATAAAAAGTGATATATATGTTAATTAATCTGAACACTCCATAAAACCATAATCCCCTTCTTTAAAAGCCAATAGCTGTTATCATTTTATAACCATAGCTTTATAGCTCAGGTTCATTACATTAAAATGTTGGAATTAACAAAGGTTTCTGGGACTCAGACATTGACATTTGAATTTCAAAAGAACTCCTGCATGAAATTATAGCATTGTACTTCCCTCTATGGACCATACACTCTTGCCTCTTCCATAATAAAGAGATCAGCTTACACCAAATAATAGCTTGCTTTTAAAACATCACTAATTCCCTGAAGTCCCCCAGTTTAACTACCTTTTTCACTGCCTTTATTACTTTAACTTTTCCCATCAAAAAATTGCTTTAGGACAGAAGGACCCTCAGAATACATAAACCTGGAATACATAAACACATGAACGTAGTTCTAGAAGAATGCATTCTTTCCAGGAGACTGATAATTCAGGAAAACAAATGTGTTCGCTGTAAGAACAATTTGCTCCAGATATAACCCAGTCAAATGAAACGCCTATAATAGAGGTGGAATCACTCCACACTCCATTGAGAAGGGACGGGCAGAGACACCTCCAAAAGACAAGTCAAATCCTAGTTGGGTTATAACAGTCTGTGGAGGTAAGAGGTGCTGCCAGTCAACTGTATGGAAACTGCACAGCAGCTAATACTTCCTGGACACTGCAGCTAGATGCCAGAAGTTACTTGGGCTCAATCCATGGCTCTCCGCAGATCTAAACATATGCCCTCCAACATTCAGTGAGGAAAAAGGTGACATCACAAACTCATCTGAAAAATATGAGAGCATGTTCCATGAAACTTATTTAAAAAAACTTTGTCACTAGAACAAATTAAGTCACTCGCATTCAGGCTTTACAAAGCTATAAAGGGAGATGCAATCCAGGGAAAAGGCACTGGGTTAAAGCCTAATTTTTCCCAGCTGAACCCAAACACCTCATAGACGACTGCAGGAATTTAGAAGTGCTCTGCACGTCCTGCCAGTTGAATTGCTTTTCCTTAGTGTGACAGTTCAGTGAACACAACCTTTTTGTTTGGACATTTAGCATTCTATTCTCTGCATCACTTTAACCATGTACTTTTTCCATTACTTCCTACTGGGAACAGCACAGCGTAGCAAACACAGCAGCGGGACACAAGTGCCAAAGCTGGCTGCCTCCAGGTACTTGCCATCTCTCTCAGCAGGTATATCATAGAATTTATTTTACAGAAGGAATGATAAAAAAAAACCCTAGAAAGTGACTTAAGCAGACTTACAGAAAGCTTTTTAGATAAACTAGGATCAACAACAGAGAATGTTTATGTCCCAGTGGTCTCTCTTCATCTAACCTGCTTCAAAGGAAGCTACTTGGGCAAACAGTTGTTCAGATACCAGAGCCTACCTATCCCTGCCAGCCCCGCTCACTTTGCTGTCACTCTGAGACATTCTTATTTACAGTCACGAGCATTGCCTATTATAGGCCAGTTTGGCAAAGCATTTAATTATAATCTAACCTTTAAAAGAAAACACTGAGGGTATTATGTGCTTAAGGAAGTCAACAAGGCTTGCCACAAATGTAAAAAATACAAGACCTGATCCTGTTTCAGTTATTTGTGATACTCAAAAATAGCTGTTAAGAGACAACAGATATAAATAGCAGAAGAATAATAGAAGTATCTCTAACTCAGTGAATGTGTTTATAAATAGGGTAGGGACAATAACCATGAGTCCCCAGACAGACCACTGAAAGGGCGCTGGTTGCAGGGTGCTACACAGACGAGTGTTCCAGGCTCAGAACAATTCCACGTGAGAAAACCATGACCTTTATAGAATTTAATTTAAATGGTCAAAAACCATAAAGACTGGATACAAGTAATGAATTATGTTGATAGAACATTCATTAACATTGACCATTTTGGTCAAAACCACTAAAAATACTAAACTGTGCTCCTATCTCTAGTAACAACAACTCTTTGCGACAGCAGCCCTTCAAAGCTAAAAGCACATAAAGTTCAATTATTAAACTGATATTTTTTTCTTTCAATATACATCAGCTGTTTTAACAAAAAAGGGCGATGGGAGTCAGCTCTGCTAGCTACAAAGTATGGCAGTTTCAGTCTCAATACATTATTTTTGCAGAAGTTATAATTTCATGGAAATAGGGACTGAATAGAGAGAACTCCACACATAAACCTCAAGTGTAACATGATGCCAGTGTAACGCAAACACATATATTACGATGTTTTCTGAATTTATCTCATAGTTTACTCATGCCACAAACCTGAGATTTTAAGTACAAAACAAACAGCATCCGTGCAGTCACTACATCCAAGTGTAACAGCGTGGCACCAGAAGTAATTTAACCACAAACACCCCAAGGGTGATTTGGAAATGATTGATGTGACAAGACTGGCAGCTTCTGGATGAATCCCAACAGCTGCCACTATGGATTACTGTTCAAGACATAAAGCCACAGCATCGGTAAAGAAAATATATGCAAATCAATATATTTCTATTCTACTCACAGTAATGACTATGACATCAAATGTTATAAATAACAACAAAGACATTACACTACAGGTAAAGTAGGTGAAGGTGTTTCTTGCGGATACTGTAAATAATACCCATGGGACCAAGGCTATAACTTATAAATACAGGTCCAATACAGTCTCAAAGGAGACTCTTGGCCTATGCCTGTACTAATAAACCAGGCAGGACCATGGTAGGGACTCAAGTGCGAGCACATAACCATCCATACTGCTGAACAGTGACCACGCATCCCTGACACAGGGGGAAGGGTTGGCTGCACGGGCACAAGCCACGCTGTGTCACTTGCTCCCAGCAGCAAAAAATAGCCCCTGGCCTGTTTTATCTACTAGAACATGTACAGCTTTTAACTTCTGTGGACTTTGCGTATGGAAGTGCATAAGCACCAGTTACCTGTTGCATGACAGTGACTGTACTATACTGACTCTCCCTCCCATGGCACCTCCGACATGACCTGTCCTTCCCCATATTGCAGAAAACTGACTTAGAAGCCACAGTTTATAAATGAGCAGCAGCTTTTATCAACTAGTCTTCATAAAACTCAAGCTTGCTTTCCCATGCTATTATTTCTATCACGAGCCTTTCCATGGATCATTTCACTCCATCCTTCTGCCAGCTCTGCTCTCCACAAGGAATACCATCATCTCTGTTCCACCATGATGCCCCAAAGGGAGCCCCTGCCATCCCAAGCTCACAGACTGCTACACCCAGAGAAACACTCCACCATTTAAAATCACTCCTGGGGCAACTGGAGCCGCTCTTGCACCAGAAACTAAAGGTCCTGACCTACTTAAGGACCTGAACAGTCTGATGCCATGGTAAATACCAGATGACCATACCAAATGTGGAAGCATTAAGCTGTGTTGCACCTTTACACTATTGCCACGTGTTCAGAATAATACTCCTTGAACTTGTTCTTTCGTTTTACGGAAGGATGAAAACTGTTTGTAGAGCTGCGGCCACGTTTAGCAATCCCTCTGTAGTTTACACAGCAAACAACTTGAGGGAGCCGTCTAGTGAGTCATTGTTTTCCTTCCTCCACATTTTAGCAAGCCTCAGAGCAAGATGTTTTAAAGCCACCTCTACTACATGAGTAAGGAAACAGCATCTCGGGCATATTGATGCTCAAATTCACCTTCTTGAATCTCTAAAATGACTGAGTTCCCGTTCATGCTTACATGGCACTTCTGCTCCTTCCCCAGGGAAAAGAAAGAGGAACACTTGCCTCCGTACTGGTTGGCTCTACAGTGCAGAGCCACTCACTTGGTCTCGAGGTGACAGCTTAAGGACACCAGCTGTTTGTGATGGTGAGCTGGACTTTGTACTTTGCAAGTATTTTCTTTCTCTTTTGCATACTCTTCCCCACCTCCCCTTCCTCAGCCACTCCCCTCAGAGGCTGCTTGTATTCTTGAATACGTTAAGTTCATTTCCATTATTTCGCTGTTGATTCCTTTGATTCTCCCTTCTCAGGGTAGAGTCTACAGAATTTTTTGTGTTGATTTTTGTCTAAAGCAAGTGCGAGTTTTCTTTGATCATCCTTGTTTTGCTAATTTTGGATGCTTTTGGGGGGAATTAATGTCCGGTTTTAGTATGAAGATGATGAGACTCTCCCTGCCCTTCTTCCTGCAGGTTGCTTGATCTGAATAGAGCAGATGGCAAACTATGCCTTTACAAGTTAAATAAATTTCACAGACTTCAGTGAAACTATTAATAAGTAAGTTTACAATTATGGTCATGGAAAAACAGCTTCCCAAATTAAGGCATAAGATGCTTTTCTTAAAAGATACAAATCTGAGGATTGCAGAAGGAATCTGAGGCCCAATCCACTGACTCCCACTGATTACGATTAATGCAATTAAAATGGAAATACTCCTTCTGCATGGGATTCGTTTGCATATGACTTGTTAGCAATGCTATCATCCTCTGCACTTCACCCTGCAGAGATGTTAAATTACTGGTGAAAAGAGATGTAATGTCCCTAAGCTCTGACACTGCTAGGGAAAAAACACAACCAAAGTCTTTGGGATAACATGCACGCTGACTGATCTCAACTCATCATTCAACATCAGTAACTTCTGCTCCTTTTGCTGCCAAAAAAGACAGACAACTTCAGGCCAGTTTTGACCATAAATCCTAAAGGATTATTGTAGTTACTTAGCATAACTCTGTTAACAAGCATCAGCAGTCCTCATTGCCAGTGCTGGTTCAAGGCTTCTCTTCTCAGGCTTGCAGCAAACATCCCCCTCCTCTCCACGTGTATAGGTAGAGCAGGGAGCCTGCCAATCATGTAAGTATAGCCGTATATATATAAGCAGTGGCAATTAAGCACTGTCTGTGCTCCAAAGAGGAAACAGCTCCAAGCCAGAAAACCCTGTAGTGCCATAAGCCCAGCTCTACCTCAGTTATATACCTAGCTTACCATCAGTCTGCTGGAGCTTCTCTACACATCAGAGCGTGAGCAATCACTAGAGGGCTGGGTCAACAGTAATGTCATCAAGTTCAAGAGGGAGACTTGCAAGTCTCTGCACCAAGGGTGGAACAACCCTGTGCATCACTATGGCCTCTGAACCGACTGGCAAAGCTGCAGCCCTGCTGAAAAGGAGCTGGGCTCAGGATGGACACCAAGCTGAATACGAGACAGCACATGCTCTCATCGCAAATACAACAAACCACCTCACAGGCTACATTAGAAGGTGTGTGGCCAGCGGATAGATGGAAGTTACTGTCCCGCCCTCTACTTGGTACTGGTGAGGAATATTGTGCCCAGTTTTGGGTCCCTAGGTTCCAGGGGATGGAGAAAACGGAGAGGAGAGAGCAGAGGGCTACAAAGATGATTGGGATTGAGAAAACGTGACCCATGAGAAGAGGCTGAAGGAGCTGGCCTTGTTTAGTCTGGTGAAGAGGAGATTAAGGCAAGACAAATATTGTAAACTCACTCTTTCCAGTTCTATCAGAAGATTTTTAAAGGGGCAATGGCCCCAAATTTAAGCTTTGGCCATTCAGACTGGATGCCAGAGAAATCTTTTTAGCTGGAACAATACTGCAGCACTGCAAAAGGTTACCTACAGTGTCTGTGAAATCTCTGTCCTTGAAGGTTTTCAATACTGTGCTTTACAAACCACAGCTGACCAGGTTGAGTGTTGGTCCCAGTTAAAGCACAAGGTTTGATGCACCCAGCATTCCTACACTGTGATTAGTCTCCAGATGAGTTTAGATTGATCCATTTACACATTTTGTCCATGTCAGTCCTCCAGACATTGTTGCCTCTTATTGGAGCTGCTGCTTCAAAAATTCAGGGACATTGCTACTGAGTCTGGGATTGTTCTCCACTTGCTCCTTTCAGTCCTAGAGAAGCACGGTCAAGTTGCTAATGGTCTGCTGCATGTCATTACTGTTAGGAGTAAACATGACAAACCCCTAATGCCGTGACCTGTAGCTGATATATTCTGCCTCTTGGCAAAGATATTTCTAAACACAAGAAATCTACAACTGCAGAGTTCTTTCCAAAATTTGGAAAATAATGGCAGATTAAAGCATCAGAGATATCTTAACTTCAATAATCAGGCACATATTTACTGGGGATGTTAGCCTCTCCGTTTGCCTCTCCCTCTTGCTCCCTTGCTATGACAGTGGCATCACATGCAATGCTACACTGAGAGTACGAATTGTATCAGCACCGCAGCAGGAGAAAGAGGCTAACAGGGGAACTAGGTACGTCTCTGTGGCAGGCACAGGCTGGGCAGTGACAGTGTCTGCAGAGCATGGTGAGAACCCTGACAGCACAGCTCTTCCCACGCCCGGCCCGGTGCTGCGCCGCAGAGGCAGTAACACTGTGGTTGTACCTGAACTGCGCAGCCACCTGCTGCATTTCCCTGAGATGTGATTTAGTGATCTGAGAAATGAAAAAGAAATAAATAAAGAGCAGCTGCCTGTAGTTGCATCAGAGTTGCCTCGCCACCTGTAAGCTACAAGAAAAAGCCTTGCTGAGCAAACACGGTCACATATCTGTGGAGCCTTCTAGATCAAAAAGTGGAGTCAGAAATTCAGTTAAGTGTTTCAGTGCAATTGTTGGCCTCTCACTAGAAACACAAGTGTCACTGGTGACATATTTATTTGCCATACTATGTGCTATAGCAACATATGCTCATAAGCACTCCTTTTTACAGTTTTCAGCTGCTGCATAATTGCTTGTCTCTTGTTCATTGTAGGGCAGCAGAACTGTTCATTAGTAAAGATAACCACGACCGAAGAACGTACATCCTGCCCTTTCTATCAGTTGGTTGCAAAGTACAGTTAGTTGCAAAGTGCAAAATCAGTTGCAGCTGATTTTCAGTCAAAACTACTAGTTCTTGAAGCATTAGCCTAGGTTACTCACATGAACTAAAAATGTTGTTCAAGAGCCTCATCTCCATACATTACAGAGCAACACATAACCAGCTAAAAGATACAGACAAACATCCTTGAAGTCAAACTGCCCATATTGGCAACAATACTGATAGAGTTTATGTACAAGAAAGATGAGGCAATGAACTCTTCTAACATACATCTTAATCTGCTTTAATATATCACTCTTTGGCACCAGGAAAATTAATTATCTTCATCTTTAGCTTCAGTTCAATCATTTTTTCCTGTAATGAACTCCTGAAATTGAATTTAATTTTATCCTATTAAAGCTTTTTTTCTTTTTTTTCAGTCAAAGAAATGTGCTGCGTAATGCACAGGGTAACTTGGCAAGATTCAGCGATGCATTCTAGAAATAAGAAGTTTTAAAAATTATTTATAGTACAGGATATAAAACATCTCTGGAAATATATGTATTGCTGTTATATCAGTTAATTAGAACAAAAATTTCTGCCAAGACTTACAGTTAGCAGCACTGCAGTGTACAGTGAAGTAATAGAGTGGGAGTATTTTTTTTTTTTTTTTTTTTTTTTTTTTTTTTTAATTTATGAAGGAAGATTCATAGCTGTGAGGCTAAACAGGTGGTAGAGCAGCTCACAGCTCTTTTGGGACTGATTGCCACTTTGATGCTTGGCATATCAGAGTTTCCAGCAAGCTCAGACACAACATCCTAGGATTAGAACATCAATTTCTTTAGGGGATCGTATACTTTAGATGGTAAGACAGCTCCTTGTCAACAAAAAGCAAAAAACAATGGAAAAAATCATAATAATTTTTAAAAAAAAGCACACAGCAGAGTGGCTTAGCTTCCTATAAATCCTGGTCGCCTAAGGGAGTGACATAGCTCTCCAATTTGAAGCTTGGCTACCAATACTCCTTAGGGAGTTCAACTGAAGACTTTTTCTTCCAGTCACGTAGAGATTCTCAGTATTTCAAAACTGCCTAGTGGATTTCCCAGCGCAACAAAACTTCAGCTGAGAAATCCTGATGCAACTGGACAGGAGGCTGGCACTTCCTAGAGATAAATCTAACCTTAATACTAGCAAACATTAGCAAGCACTACTAGCTTACTACCTTTTCCTTCGTGTGCATTTACCATTAATGTTTGTCCAGCTGAAATTTTAGAATGGACTTCATCTTTCAATGCATGTATACTATATGACAGTACACAAGGCAATTTCTTCCTCCCTTAAACTGAAGCATGCTGTCCAAGAACATCCCTAGAACACAAACGTACATCTAAGCTCAACTGCATTTTTATAATGTCCTGCAAACACACTGGAAAATGCTGCCCCTTAGAGCAATATTATAAATTCCTTTGGTTTATCAGAGGGATTGCTGAAATGGATATCAAATGCCATCCTGTTGACTTGCCTTGACACAAAGGCATGCTTGCCTTTGGATATGCATTGGATAAATAGGTACTCACATTCCATAAAATAGGGGCCAGGTTCAATGCGCCATACAATTTGTCCCTTTTGTGTGCCAGTCACTCCCCGATTCTTGGAATCCCAGAAATTGGCTGGAGAGTTCTCATCTGAAAGAGGAAAAAAAAATTTGTCAAGTAGTATTTATAATAGTAGTATTCTTGGTTTTCTGCTTCAAGAGGCCTAGATACAAAAAATGACTTGTGTTAAAAAAAAACTTAAAAATTTTTTAAAAAAAATCAAACTAACTGGCAAAAGATAAATGGCTTCTCTTACAGTTGATAGTTAGATCAATTTATGCAGAGTGAGCAGACATACATACAGCCAAAGTAAATACACAGTTTCCTGTAATAGGTGACCTGCCAAGGTAAAGTATTACATTCCAAAACTTCCCTAACTCAACATAGGGGCAATTGGGAGTGTATAGCTGATTGAAACTTCATCACAGAGTTACCACACTGTTTCATACAGCGGTCCTGCCCTGTGATGTAAAAATCTAGCATTCATTCCCTAGCTAGGAAGTATGGAATTGCAACTAGAAGTATCAAGACTTGCTTCAGTTTTTAATATATTCTTATGTTTTAGAAACTAGCAAGAATATTTTTATACGTACGCCAAAAAATCTGACACTTTCAGTTTCCTGACAAGTACAGTATTATTCCCTGTCAGTGAAGTCAAGTTAGAGGCTCAAAGCGCAGAACTGCCACTTAGTAAGCCAGAGATACATTCAACAGAGAATGGAGAAGCAAACAGGCAAACAGTGTGTGCAGATCAGCTTAGCAGTATCAGTGTTTTTCCCTCTCGAACTACGCTTCTTGTCCTAACAGTAACAAACGCAGGTCTTGGGGTTTGGTTTTTATTTACCAGCCTGTATTCAGGCACCCAGAACACTACATGAATGAAAGAAAACCTGAGTGAGAAGCTGTTTGAAAGGGCACAAAGGTTAGTTACGATGACCCAGAGGAAGCCGACATAAATCCAACTTAACTCTTTTGTACAGGAAGTTCTTTGGAAGTATGCATCGTAACAAGTGCATTTAGGCAGCTGCTTCTTAATCAGACAATTATACCTGTGACCTCAAATACAACATCCTGATTCTTTCCAGGGGTACTTGATATCCCTTAGTCTTAATTTTTAAAAAAAAAAATATCCTGTTTTATTACATACATTTCAGTGCATTCTGCAATCTTAAAAAGACTTCACTAACTTAGCCTACTGTGGCTTTGTTCATGAAGCCCCTATCCATTCAAGCACATTTTCTCTGTACTTTGGTAGGAACTCTGGCATAAATAAGATTACAGAATTGTCACCTACATTTTAGAAATCCATATGCTATTTATGAAAGAATAACAAACAATGCAGCTTTGTTACTTTTATCTTAAAAATATAAACTTTCACTCAAGTTTCTCTTCCTCCTTTTCATTCTGACTGCTCATCTCAGTGTTGCACGATATCTCTACTGAATCATGATTAGTGCAGTCTGTGCATTCACATCCCACAAAACGGACATGCAAAGCATTACCAGACACATGCTGGACTTCTGTGATTGCTCAGGAGTAAGTTACACACCCTGTCCACAACCTGGAAGAGCTCTGGAGAGTCCAGAGGCAGCCATGGCAGGCTACGGACGTATTTATGCCCCCCGACATGGGCGACTTGGAGAATTTTTGGAAAGCCATAGTCTGAACACCTCAACTGCATGACGAGTCCAGAATAGTTTCATAATTATCTCAATGACAACGAGAAGTGACAGGAGGGTTCTCTTAATGCCTGTGATCCTCAAGCATATCATACCCTCAGGCTTAACTTTTTCTGTGGAATCAACATGATAGTACATAAACTGCATAAAGTCAGGCACACAGGCAGTAAAAACTTAAAACATGCATACTTATTCCTCATTACAGAGAAAAACTTTCAGAGTGAAGAAAGCTGTATCTCACCCGTGTATTTCTTTTTTTTCAAAGCTATATAAGGAGGAACTCTGAAAGTACAGCCTGTAAATCATCCCATGGGCCTCAAAAAAAAAAAATCTCTGTTTGTGGTTTGCAATGACACTCTAACCGAAACAACACGCTGTTGACTTATTTATTTACTTTTTTATTTTTTAATGTGCCTTCCAAACCCAAGGCCCCACTATTATCTTCCACAGACAGAACTCTGGGAAGCCATGAGATATAGGTTAACTTCCAGCAAATCTACACTAGTGCCTGTTTTGGTCAACCACACAAACTTGGTTATCCAAACCATCACTACCAGAAGTGAGCAGATTCTTTAAAAATTCCACAGTTATCTGAATCATAGATAGTTTTAAATTATTCAGTGTTCTCATTATGCCTAGATAAATAAAGATGTATTGCGTAACAAAAAACCACCTCCCCTAACATGCTCTAGTTCTTCTGATTTTCTGAATTTCTGTATTTAATCAATCAGAGAAGAATCTGTTCATAAGTCTAAGCAGAATATGGTATATTATAACCATAAACATAAAATTTTTTATTCTTATCTTGTTCAACAAATCAAGGAACTCGGAAGCAATGAAATATGCCTTTAACAGTGAGATTTCTAACATTAAGGCACAAGCAATTATTCTTTGTTTTTTTAAAATCAGTAACCAAGTGAAGTCAACGGTAATTTTTACAGGGACATTAATGAGCTTCAGAAAAAGGTCCTACATGAACTGAGTCTCGAATTCTGAGCCGATCGTTACAAGAAAGCAGAACATTTTCTTACATTATGTGGAGACAGAGGGATGAAAAATGCTGACAGACCACTGCCTGTCAGCAATTGACTCAAGTTACAGGATTTATTTTGGACAGCTTTGATCTTCTCCTGAAACAGACTTTTTTTTCCTACTTTTATGATGTTATTCACATGGGGGAAAAAAATAACATTACTAATGCATATGGAAAAATAACTTCAAATCTCAGCTCATGGATTTTAAAAAAAAACTGAACAGCAAAAAAAAAAAAAAATCAAATAGCATGAAAACATTAAAGTATACAATATTGCCGAAATTTACTTATCAACACTGCAATAAAAACCAGTTAAACAGTGATAGTCTCAGTAATATTCAGCTGTGCAAAAAAAAAAAGTGTGTTTGAGAGCACAAAAAGCAGTGTCAGAATTACCACTACCTCATCTCTCCTCTTCCCCAAAACACATATATGTATGTACGTGTGTATATACACACACACTATATACATATTTTCCATAGGAAACTTGAATTCTAAGAAGCTCTAGTCCCCTTTTAGCAGATAATTGTTGCTGTTTGTGAAACTGGGCCAAAGAGTAGATATAAATATCCCTTTCCAGAACATAAAATATGCAAAAAAAATACTGTGTTACTGCATTGGTATCTTGTCCAGTGAGCCTATACTTCTGAAAGAAATAAAACAGTGCAAGATGCACAGTATCTTTCTATCTTCAACAATTCTTAAACACAAAATATTACAGAAAGTAACTCATTTCTCAGAGCTGCAACACCTGCACAAATCAGCGTATGAGAGATGTTCTACAATGAAAAGTGGGTAGTAATAAATATATCACTGTGTGGAACTTCACAACTGACTAGTTAGTGCTCCTTGAAATCACTGTAAAGCAAATGTGTTCTGAGTAATAATGTTTTCTTTACTTAACTGTAAGCAATCAGCCAAACCTGGTATTAAGAACTGAACTCATTTTTTTCCACTTTCAGGCTTCACCATCATTACAACACCCTTTAAGGTAAGTTAGATACCAACGGCATCTGTAATACCCACAGCCTGTGCTCTCCATGTCAGCATTGTTGTTCTCCACCTGTGTCCGCAGCTCTGCCCTGACCTGACAGTGAATGGGATGCAGCTCCCTCTGGCACGTGTCAATTTGGAACGGCTATCTTATGTGAAAAGCAATACAGAAGTACGGGATAAATGGATGAACAGCGCAATGAAAGAAGAAGGTATCGGTTTTACAGAATTAGTTTTCACAATAGAATTATGCCCATAAAAGAGTAAGAGCCCTAAGAAGCTCCAGTATGCCCATGCCTTTTCTGTACTGGGAGCCCAGAACTGGACACAGCACTCAGATGTGTCTCACCAGTGCTGAGCAGAGGAGATGCGTCGCCTCCCTCAACCTGCTGGCTAAGCCTCCTCCTAATGCGGCCCAGGATGCCAGTGGGTTGCCTGGGCACACTGTTTGCTCTTGTCCGACTTGTTGTCCACCAGGACCTCCAGGTCTTTTTCTGAAAAGCTGATTTCGAGACAGTCAGACCCCAGCCTGCCCCGGCGTCAGGGGTTATTCCTCCCCAGGGGCAGGACTGGGCATTTCCCTTTGAACTTCGTGACATTCCTGTTTGCCCATTTCTCCAGCCTGACTGAACACTGAGCACAACTATCTGGTTTATCAACTGCTACTCCCAGTTTTGCATGACGATGTTACAGGAGTGTTGAAAGCCCTGCTAAGCCAGTATCTGGCATCAGGGGTCAGGAGGCTTCTGTGGAGTTCACGTTTTGTTCTTTGTGTCTTAGCGCTTTCACTATTTCTGTCTTAGGAAAAAGGATAAACTACCTGAAATCCATCACCTTAACAGAGTCATCTTGTTAAATCAATCAATCAGTCAATCAATAAATAAGATACAGTCTTTTATAAGACAGTTAAAAACCAAGAAGTGCTACCGATTAGTATCTGAAACAAACCTTATAGTCCCAGTGTACAGACTGGTCATATGCAAACCAATGCTCATCTTCTGGTCCCAGTTTCTGTGGTCAGTAGTGTTAGGTTATGTGATAAAAGGCTTGTCTCCATGAATACAAAGGATTTTTATTCTTCAAATACCAAAACGTTATAGAAGTCGCAAACTCCTAGTGTGGAAACATCACGGATTGCTTACTGTATAGGAAAAAATTTAAAAGTTCCCTATAGCAATCTAAGAACTTCAAACTTTTGTATACTGATCTCTTTTCTGCAACACATTTATAAAGATGCTTATACACAGAGATCGGAGAGGTGATGCTTAACAGATTCCAAATGTCACTGAATGGTTTTAATTATACACAATTTTACAATTTTCATCTTTCAGTACCATATATGGGTATTCTAATTCACAGCTCTTGAAAAATCTACGCAGCTTAACTCAGAAAAGATCAATTATGTTGGTAACACCATTGTATCCCTGCATAATTCTGTTATCCTCATTTGGGATTTACATCCCAATCTCTGTTTTTTCATCGCTTTCTGCAACATGTTTTATGCAAAATCTTTTGAAGTGCTTGTATTGTTTATTCTTAATTTAAAATTTTAAATTAAGTTCCAATTGTCAAAATGCTGACTTCCTTAGCATTTTAGGTTAATTTTAACAAATTCTTGGGCACTGAAGATGATGCAATGCCATGCATCCACTTACTAAGAGGGGAAAGGGAAGCTTATAAAGCATCGATCTAAATGTTATTTCTCTTGTCAGGTGTTCTTGTACACTATGTATCAGAGGAGCTGGAAGGCTGGTAGATAGCAAGGCTACATATAGTTTTGTCTCAAGCTGAGGTTCATGGATCTGCCATCGGTTTCTCTCATAAGCATACTATCAAGAATGGTCACCCTCTATTTTACTCTGTCATTTCATTCAGTCTTTAAAAGTAGCAGGTTTGTAGTTAATCTACATTGGAGGATGTTTCTGAACTTAATTTTAAGCCAACCATGAGGAGATCTCTAGGATGGCATTTCGAATATAAAACGGAAATCTGATTTACATGCATTTTACTGCATGACTTCCAAAACCTCAGTCCTGGTGCCAGTAAGTGCACTCTGCTTTTCAGTGTGAGCACAGACTTCCAAGCAGTAAAACAGACTGTCACCAAAATGTAAGATTAGTAAGAACATTCCAAAGAGTACTTACTGTGGATTTTGAGCGACTGACTGGGCAAGTTTGTAACACTAAATGTTGTGCAGTATTTTCACTTGGGTAACCTCTAATAATTTTAATTCTAGAAATACTAAACAAGAAAAAAAAAAAAATCCGTGGGTAATCATTAAAGAAGTAGCACAATGTTTACTGAACTAATGAACTAAATCAATTTCTCCCTTATATCCAAAATATGCTTAAAAGCAACTGAAAACTGCATCAGGACACATTTAAAGGAGAAGACAAATCTTATCACCTGAGGCGTCACTCCTTTTCTGGAAAGCCAGTAAGTAAATTAACAATTTCATGGCAGAGCTTCCATTGCAAGCCATTATTATAATAAATCACATTATGTCAACCCATTTAAAATACAGTACATATCAGTTACTACCATACAAACAAATACTAACCCACTACGTACAGCTTATGTTCTGTGATTTTCAGAATTCCCTATCTCAGTCTGTGAGCAGTTCCCAGGCTTTCTGGTGGAACCAAAACATTTCTCATGGAAGACAGCACTAGTGTATGCAGTACATTGCTGAAATTAAAGATCAACACTTAGTTGCACCTTCTAGCCTTACCTGGCCATTCCAAAGGATGCCCGTGGATCCTAAACTGCATTCCTCCATCTGAGCCCAATTAACAAACTGAAGAATAAAAAAACCTAACGTTTTACAGGATGGATCCTGAAAATAGCACCCCTGTTCCCAATCACAAACGGTATTTTCTACAAAAGTTGCCTTCTGGACCCAGCCCGTGCAGCTCAAGTTTGGAGGCTTTAGCTCTGTGTTAGCACTGTTGCATAATCTCAGCTCCACGAGGCGCATCTGTGCTCTCCCTTCCTCTTGTCATTTGAAGGAAAGGGTTTTAGAAGGATGTTCTCAAACTCCCCGGCAGTTTCTAGCAGTTACACACAATCGTCTGCCTCTTCTCCTTTAATCAAGGGTTTATCTAGGTTCAAACAGCCTGCGTTAAAACATATAAAGTATTACGTCCTTCAAGCTCAGCTATTTGCGGCCACTCCCCTCTGAAGGGTACAGGATGCCGAAGCCCCATCCTCCCTCCACTTCCTTCCTCGCCTTGTCCATGGGAGGATTCCTAAGCATGGCCGTGGCCCGGCAGCGTGGGGCGGGCTGATGTAAACAGGAGGATCATTAAATCCTAGAAATAACGGCAAGGCAGCCACAGCAACAAGCACAGCGGGAGCTCACTGGAAGTGCTGGCTTTTGTTTACTCAGTATTTTGCTCTCCCGCATGACTTCCCCACAAATCCAGTTATTTTAGAGAAGACAAGACTGCTCTGTGATGTTTGGCTGGGATGAAGCTGCCTTTAACCCAGGATAACTCTGCACTGGGCACTCCTGAGCAGGAGGATAAGCAGGTGGCAGAGAGCTGCTATTACTACCTCTCCTCTTTTAGGTTGGTAAATGCCACCTCAGCACAGGGGCTCGGACACAGCTCCGTTTTGCCAGATGCTCTGACTGCTCACAAGCCTCCTGGTGGATGCTGGCAGCTGACCTACAACTCCTTCAACTTACGCCAAGGACCCAAATCATGCCAAACTGACCCCAGTACCACAAGAACAAAAAGGGTACTTAAATGTATCTTTGCAATCTGGTCCATGGTCTGCAGATTGAGTCCTTCGCAGCACACAGTTCATGAAATTGTACGCTTGTGGACCACTAGGTTCAAGCTCTCAAAGCAAATCTTGGTTTTTCTAGTAATAATAAGATAAGAAAAAAAGGGGGGGGGGGGGGGGGAGACACGACACACCAAACGCCTCTTACAGGAATATTTATTCATACTCGGCTTGAAGACTTTCCAAAAAGTGGTTCCAGTCAACGAAATTAAGATGGACTCTTTGCTAATGAAGAACTGAAAGCTACTGTATTACTTCATGTTTGCATGAGCATCTCTAGGAATTGTATTTTCAAAGGACAGGAGGGGAAAGAACACCAGAACTGGACTACTGTAAGAGAAATTTAAAATACTGCTGTGTACTAAATGGCTGGAAACTGTTCTCCCTTGAATGCCAACAGAGCAATCTCCCAAAAAGTTGACAGTCTTAAAAGCTGCCGAAGCAGCTACTGGATCCTACTACGTGCTATCACAGATCTCTTTACTCTTCATAACACTTTTGAAAACTTGGACGGTAATGAAAATAAAAGACAAATCTTCCGCTGAGAAAAGCAAGGGCAGAAAAGTAAGAGGCTGAGAAAGGTACAACAGCCTCACATAGGAGAGAAGCGGCTGTTGGGGCTCTTCATGAAGGTGATGGTGCACTGCCAGAGGCTGCAGGGTGACACTCTGAACTCCAACACAGACACAAATGTCGGCCTTCTGGTGACACAGTCCTGCTATATTAGCAGTGAAGGATCATCATCATCTATATTCAGATATTTAATATCATGACCCAGGGTCAAAAAAGCAAGGAGGTGTTTGTTCCTCACTGCACAGCAGCAATTTGTTCCCTTGCACAACCGGTATTAAGGTTCACATACCCCCACTTACTGCCCCTGCGCCGTGGGCAAGAAGAGGAAAGACTCCACTCACATTCCCTTGGGTGCCCTCCGCAACCCCCTATATACCACATATATTATGTTGCTGATTTTATTGCACTCTTACTTTACACAGCAAGAGCAATTACTCATTTTTCTGCCTGTGACTGACAGGATGGTTGGGAACAAGCTGTATTTCTCTGACACTTCACTCCTACTTCAGCTGCAGAAGCAGAGCAAAGGTAGAAGCCAGACCATACACCCCATCCAAACACTAAACAATGAAACCTTTTGGCTACTGAAGCTTAAATTAATAGAGTGGCAAGATCCTTGCTCTCATTTTCATACATAGCCTTTATTCTGACATTGGCCATAAGATGGACTGTTTCCTTCTTTTTCAACAATTATATTACTACATTTTGTTTCCTTCTATATGTACACTAACACTTCAACGTGGGGATCAGAGCATCTCTATGTGCCCTCACACAATGTGATGTTTCAAGGCACAGCAGCAGCTCAAAGGATTGGTTAACTAGAATGCAGGACATAAAGATATTGCAGAAAAATACAAGTAATTTTTTCAGACATATGACACAGTACAATGGCAGGAATAAAGTGGAATTCCACTTCTCCATATTCAAAGTAAAGACATCATTGAAATTCAAAGCATTCAAAGACAAAAATAAATCCTTTCACCCATCTCACTGGCAAAAATTCAAAAGCGTAACAATAGGAAGGAAATGACCTCAAGCTTAACCTCTTTCCTGAAAATCTTATTAATCCTCCACCATAAAACGATGTGTATTTCATTCCCATCTACACTTTTTTTTCACACATGTGCCAGCCCCACGGCACAAGCGCTCTGTGCAGCGTGGGTCACCCACCAGCTGACCAGGCTCACCTGGAAGCCAGATCCGACACAACACATGTACACAACACTTGGGTGTTTCTGCAATGCACCACAAAAGACCAGATACTATGAGAAATGCATAATGTTAGACAAAAAATGAAGCTAGAGAACAACACTGAATAAACTCTGACAGATGGTACAGCATGCCCTTAGACATAAAGGCCATTAGATACTTGATCACATTGCAGAAAAGTCTGTGTATCTTTGCAAAATGCTAATAACTCACCTACCATTTAGTTCACTGAGATCCAGCTGGCTATATGTGGGGGTAAACATAGCGTGGGGGATGCTTCCACCTCCTCCTGAAGGAAGCATTACGCAGATGAGGCAAGAGCTGCACCACCTCTCATGTCAACTCACAGTTGTCTCAGCTGCTGATGGTTTGGGGGGAGTGACGTCTGCAGGAGATGGAGACAGCCTGTTCCTCAGGGGGAAAGCCAAAAGCAGGGGCCACCAGGCAGGGAACAGTTTGGAAATTCAGATTTAGGCCACCAATGGCTACTGAAGCTGGCCTACACTTATAATCTCATGTACTAGACTAACTCAGGGGGCTATCATATTATAAAGATTAGAGAACAGGAGGATAGCAAAGATGCAAGCAATACCCCGAGGAAAAGGGGAGCCTGTCCCTCTCCTGTAGCATCACCCTTGACACTTTCAGAATTTTTTTTTTTAAGCACTTCGCTGTGTCTCACACCTTGTTAAAACTCCAATACAAACCCATCTTCACAACTAAAATTCCTTCTCAATGCGCTCCTCTCTGTGATATCCAGTTCCCCACCATATCCCCAAACACATCCCAACACTCCCACAACCTTGTAGCCTAAAGGTGATTATCTTTTAATGGTAGCAAGTCCAAGAAAAACAAAAAAAACTCTGTGCGTACAAGTATCCTAAAGGCCTGTTATTCTGAGGCAGGACTGTTTAGCAAATCTAGAAACACAAGCCATTTTTCCTAATTAACTGTAAAAGATCATTTTTGGGGTAAATACTGTCAGAGTTAAAAAAAAAAAAAAAGCTGTGTCTAAGCTTTTCTGTGTCATATTTAATCTGCCAGTCTAAGTTTATTGTGGAACATTTTTCATCATTTTCCTTCTCGACTGCAACCTTATATGGTATCAGATAAGCACTTGTTTGCTGGCAGCGCATGAGCTGCTGAGCTTGCTTGAACCGCATGCAGAAGAGGATTGCAGCTTCCCAAGAATAAAGGGCATGCACTTTTATCTGTGACCACATTCCCATCACAAGTCTTTGCCAGAAAAACTAGAAAATATAACAAAATATTCCTGCTGTGGAAGACATGATACCAGCAAAGTTGTGCTTTTGTCAACATAGCCTATCCTGCCCCCGGATAAATTCTGTTGGTAAATAAGCATTACCAACAAAAGCACAATTTTGCTAGCGCAGCTGCACTTACAGAGAGGGCTTTCTCTGGTGTGGCTGCCTTCGTACAGATCACATGTAATCTCACAGCCAGCAGAAAAAGTGAGGGGTCATTTAGTTCATGGCCTTCATGCTGGTTTTTTACGGACCAGTAGCATCTGGTCACGTATGCAGATACCCAATGCAGAAAGGTACCAGAGAAACCTGGGGGGTTGCTTTATGTTTGTTTTTTTCTGGTCAAACTTTTCTGACGTGGAAACAGTGGAAATCAATTCAGGAAGGGCCAGATGGTTATGGCAGCCCTGTCAAGTCTACCATTGGGGTCAGCAACCCCATCCCTCACCCTCCTTCATAGCCCCGAAATGTACTTGGAACAATTCCTCCTCTGCAATAAGATCATTATTATAATTCAGTCTGCTGCTGACAACAGTATTTTAATTTTCTGAGAACTGGAATATTCAGACTAGTTAAAGTTTGGACAGTACTGAGTGGCCCATAATATACAGGAAATCAGACCAAATGATGTAATGATCTCTTCTGGGTTTAATTTCGGTAAAATTTAGGCTTATTTGCGAACCATTGCTAGCTCACAAGCTAACCTTAAGTACACTGTATTCCACATGTAATTCTCCTGTAACTGCCTTACCCTTCAAAAAGACGTTCTTCTTGCAGAACTGTCAGCAAAACAATTGCCATAACTGAAAGTCCTTAAAATAGAGTCAAGATGACTGTGTGCTTTTTTTACTTTTTTTTTTTGTTTGCAAATCTAAAAATAAAACACCATTTTGAATCATTATGAAATGTACTTCTGCCTTTTAAACATCATATGCATCACTGAAATGCACATGTGTAAAAAGCACAACAGGCTAGATGAGATTTTTAAAATATACGCGTGTTATTTTAAATCTGTATTTTGAAACTGTTGCAAGTGTCTGTTGTTCTACTTATGTTTATGAAATTTTAAAATCAAATACCAGCAAACAAGTACTTGGCAATTGTCCCCCAAAATTTACTGAAACATTAGGCTTGAGTACTCACCTTTTTCTCCAGATTACATTTTGCAATATGCCTCATGCTGTCTACCCATGAAACAGAGTAAAATTTATTACCAGCATACTTGATATTACTGATCTGTAGGTTTGCACAGAACGTTTTCTAGTTTCCTTCTTTCCTTTTTGTCCATCCTTCTGCTCCCTTCTCCTTTTTCCTCCAGCCACTCATACAGCAGAAGAAACTACCCCACTTTATATGAGATTTACAGTAGTACTGGTACATTAGTATAAGAAACCCTGTCAGTGGTAAGATAGGTGCTCCAAGAAGTATCTAAGGCAAGTATCAAGCCTGTTACTACCTGTATAATAAACTACAAAACTTCTTGCCCTAATTAACAGGAGCCATCCCAGCCCTAATCATCAGCAGCCATCTTATTTCTCATGCCCTACAACCTAATAATGATATGCGAGTACTTTAAAAATTCACATAAATTTTGCAAACACGTTTTGACAAGTATTGTGCTTCTTTCCTTTTTTCATCCTCTGGTCCTAGAACTGAAATGATGATATATTGTAAGAAACTATAATTTATTAACAACGTTTTCAGGTTAATGAATTTATCAAGTCAAAAACCTCACCTGACAGATGATCCTCAAAAATGCTGGAAAGCCAGAACTAGTTATTGATCACAGTAATCAGCAATAATTTTAAAAGCCCTATTCTAACTCACTCAACTGACACAAATTCCTCAATTTCTGCAATTATCTTCTACAAAAACTGATCTGAATTCACTGGTGCATTATCCACTTGATGTGATTTTTTCCCATTCATATTCTAACAGACATATTACTGGCAGAAATATTTATCTTTTAGCAAGTGTTAGAAAATATTCATACAGCACAAAGGATGAGCTCAATCACTTCAGATCAGGAACTGTCACCTACCGTATGTGCAACATTTTTACCGACAAGACCTTCCAGGCACTGCAGAGATAGAGACAAACGCCAACGAACCATAAGCAGCTACACCTGCAAAGTAACTTCACAATCTTCACTTATGAAAATAAAGGAACCCATCAGCACAAGAGCTGTGTCACTCAGCAAGAGCTTGCACTTCTAATCCTCAATTCATGTCACAACTTTCAATGAAAGAGCCGCAGGCCCAAATAGATTCATTAGGTATATATAATAATTCTGAATACATTCTGGAAGTATCTTTAATTGTATATATGCAAATTGCAAGCAAACAAAAAGGCCAAGTTCAGTAAATATATTTCTTTTCTAGAACTGCATGAATAATATGCAACTCAGAAGAAAGAACAAGAGATAAAAGGTATGTATTTCTTCGTAAATCCCCATAAGGCCATGAAGTATCCTAATGAGCTGAAATCTCATTTGTGGGGAGCTCTCAGGCGCGTAATGGCAAGGAGGTGCTCCCTTGCCAGATGGCATGTTCTGCTGATGGCTGTGGAGGACAATGAGTGTAACCATAAAAATGAGTTAAGTGTTTTAACTGCCCACATATGCATACCCTCTGCCAGTTATGAGAAGTGGCTTTTTGTGCAGGTGAAAGTTTCAACCAGAATCCCTGAAGGTTTTCTGTAAGATTTTTAGTTAAAAAAAAAAAAAGACGAATTCATCATTAGTAAGGGTGTAGAACTCAGAGCACAAAACATTCTGAGCCACAGAGCCAGCATCACCCAAAGAGCTGAACCAGCCTTTGCACACAATGATCCATCAGCTGCTTTTATGGCCAACTAGTTGAGTGGTTTCATTTTGCTTTTGATAGTAAGTCCCGCCTTCAGGTTTCCCAAAGCTCTGTTTTCCTTCCTGGAATGAACCAGCAAGGAGCAAAGTCAGTGCCAGACGCACTCCCCAAAGCTCCTGTGGGGGTTCATTTAACCACTCAATCACTCCTGCATTTTCAGCCCTTGTTTTACTTGGTGTTTATTTAGCCTTTTTTTTTTTTTTTTTTTTTTTTTTTTTTTTTTTTTTGGTGTGTGAAAGTGTTATTTATTGCTAGGGATAAAGGGCTAAAACAAGAAGTCCTAGATGCAGTGTACCCACAGAACAGATAAAATGCCCAGAAAAAGGAGTTTCCCTACATACAGCAGCTGACATATAGGGATCCCGGAGGTGAGTTTGGGTTTTGCCTTCTCAAATGGTTGATGGTTTGAACCCTGGAACTATTGCAATGGCACAAGTATCTCTGGATTTCCAGCAACATTGGGTGAAGACAACTGATTCATCACTGAAAGGAGAGGAAAGACTGCCTCCAGATTCCTCAGCTTCACTTTTGATTGCACTTGATTATTGCTTGCAGTTTATGAGACTCTGATCAATATTCTTCCTGATCTGTTCCAGCCTTTTGACAGTCACAATATCAGCTAGCATTTCATTCTCAGTGTTCAAGTCCATTCCCCTGTCTAATACAGAAACATTTCTAAAAATTTTTTTTTCTTGCCAGTTCTAAATGATTACTCACTGCCTTTTAGAAATCATTCTAGTTTCTAAAAGTTGTCAATAAAATATGTCTCTGCAGCACACATCTCTTAAGGATCTTGTGGGATTTAATATTCCCTTAGCAGCTGTTATTTTTTAAGTTTATCTTCAATATTATGAACTGTTTAAGCAGAAATGCAAACTAGTCCATTGTTGTCATCTGACAGTAATAGGTTTCTTAGGGAATTTATTAGAAAATCAGAGAGCTTGCTGGTTTGGAATATAGAAGAATATTTATATTTAAACAATACACTTTTGTCATACTTCAGTTCTTCAGTAATCTAAACCAAATGTAAAACCTACTAACAAAAAGAGGAAACAGCCCAAGAGTACAGGTTCTAACCCACGGCAGAAACAGGCATCAATGCTTCCCTCTTGTACCTCTATTAAAGAGTGAACCCAATAACTATGACATTGTGGATACCTCTGCGTAAACAATTTCTCGTTTCCTTTCAACAAACCACATAACCTCTAGCTTAAGTAAACAGTAATATTCTTCTATTTTATTTTTATATGTATATGTTTGCTAAGGCATCCAAATGGCTGATAAGTTATGCTGTGGAAAACCCACAGACAGAGAGGAATAATAGGTCAGCATAAAGAGAGCACATCCATGCAAGCAGTGCGCTAAGGAAGGCTATTAAAGGAATATGCTGAATCACTATCCTTCACTACCTTTGTCACCATTACCACTTATTTTCCTGGCCAGCTACACTTTCCACCTCCCCCTCAGTGCCTCATGATGGCAACACCTAATGGCACATTCCTCATTTTGTAGATTTTCCATTGCTGAAGAGCTCTTCCAGGCTCTTTACAGTCTCTTCACCTGAAATGAGTTTATTCCAAAAACTTTGTTCTGAACTGGCATAAAAGTAGACCTAAACATTATAATATTTTAAAAACTATTAATGAGGCCATTGCTGCTATTTGACTTCAAATGTGCTGAGATGCTTTACTGTTGCGAGAAGTATTTCGTACTCCTAGCTCTGACCAGATTCCTCTTTTTACCTACGTCCTGCTTTTGATGTAAGGATTCAGGATTCGCTTTAGATTTGATATGGCTATTAATAATTAGCAGAATGAATACATTATATAGGATAATCTGAGTTCATTATGAAGCCCAGCAAAGCTATAATAAGTGAAACATCATCTCTAAGCATTTACTACTAATGTTGCACTTGAAATAAAATATTTTAAATGTTCCCAAAGACATGTATTATTCCCTTATTGGTAGATAACAACAGCCAGCTCTACTCAATATGGTAGTGTATATCCACGAAGCAGGCAAGCAATATACAAAAACAACAAAAAAGAAACCTATGGCTTTAAAAGTATATAAAAATGCTTTCTTAAACAAAAAAAAATCCTGTTCAGATTGGTTATATTACACCTAACTATGCACAAATTCATACAGTGAGCTCTGATCTTGAAAATGTTGTTAATACAATTTGTGAACTGAGTCCCTGGGGCATAATTTTCAGCTGAGCTGTGGTTTCTGCATTTTTGTATAATTTTATATTGTGTCATTGATCACTTGCAAACACAGACTATTCCATTTTGGGATCTGGCGCTAGCATGCTGACGTTGCAGAATTTAACAGCACGATTAAGGAAACACTGTAGACACCAGGAGAAGAGGGTTTTGGATGAGTGTATGACTGAAGTCTGACCCAGTTCACTTTTCAGAAGCACATCATGTTTTTTTTCAGTCATTTCCACCGAACAATATAGTATGGTTATATGTTGTGTTAATATTCAAGCAGACACAGGATAACCCAGAAATAGTTCAGGAGCGCAGCACATTCTAAATTTGCACATACACTTTCAAAGATGCTATTTTTGCAAGGTATACAGGCACAGGAAATCTAATTTGTTCACTTCTGTTTCAGTGCCTGCAGTCTTGTACCGTCCCTGACCTGATTCAGGTTTCTTTGGACTGCAGCCTGGTGCTTATTTACTTGACAGAAATTCACAAGTTTTTGTCGCTTCTTTGCTGAGGAGACCAAACCCATTTTGTCACAATGTGCCGACAGTTTGTCACAGTGGCTGTAACCGCCTACTTTTGCTGATTTTCTCTACCACGCTCTGGATACCAACCCCTCTGCCTCAACCTGGAGCTGCAAGCAGGTACATATGCTGACCTGCAAGTCATTCTTGTGTCAAGCACTGGTTTTCTTTCCCACGTTCCTGCCAAATACATTACAATCAATAATTTCTTCAGATTCTTCAACAGAGACACTTCTACTAATGCAATACTTTTGTTTGTTTGTTGGTTGGTTTTAATAAACCATGACTATTCTGCCCTTTTGCTTGCCCTTGTTAGGAGGAATGCAGCACCCGTTCTCTCCTCACGCGGTCGTAGGGCCCCTACCTTGCCACCTCCACAAGAACTGAGAACGATTAAATAAAAAATTAACTACAAAATGAAGGAGTCGGATTTTATACCAGGAAATATAGAGGGCTGGAAATATTTATAAGGACTTGGAGGGAAACTATAACAGATATACCACGATACTCTTCTGTAAATATCCCAAAAATGGACGGAAAAAAGCCCAGCGCTATCCTAAATCCTCAACACTGTGAACTGGGACTGCTTTAGAACTGCTCATGATCATAGTTGCTTTTTGGGGTTTCTGGTTGGTTGGTCCCACTGCCCCCTTCACATTTCACGCTCTTCAGAATAACCAAGAAATACCTGTGCTCCTCCTTCAGAAAAGATTTCAGCTGCATCGAACACCAGGGCAAAACTGCTGCGGCGCTTGCGGCTGCAACTCCTAATACATACTGCTACTTCACTCCTAAAGGTCGTATTAAAAAGCTTATAAATCAAAGTACCGCGGCCAACACTTATGCTCCAACGAGAGAAATGTAGCAAGTCAATTGTCCATGAGTGCAAGTCACGGACAAACACTGATGACAACTAGAAAACCAGAGGCAGAGGCCTGCACCATCTTCCGACTCCCTCCCTTTGCAGGGTGGGGTGCAGAGGGGGGAACTTTTAGATAGAGCATCACAGCTGGATTTTTATTTCGTTCCTGCATTTATCTGACTCTCATTGTTTTGAGACACTTCACTTACCAACAGGGTCAACTCCTTTGTAGTTACTCTGTGCTTTCTTCTCTCCATTGTGATCTGCATGCATCCAGACTTTTCCAGAGTGCCTAAAAAGCTGACAGTGTACGTCATCTGTTTGGAGATGGGGTATTTATTGCTTGCATCAGGGACTTTCTGTGTGATACACTAAAGCAGGGCAAGCTGGCTAATTACTGCTGCATCCAAGCTCAAAGTTCAGATCCAGATGTCAGACTTCTTAAAAATTCAGGATCATCTGGGTTTACTTTTCGTTTGGCTTATCAGAGAGAAAATCCCAAATCATGACGTTTGACGCTGGCTTCCTCATTTCTGTCCCTCAGTTGCTGTGTAATTCTTGGGAAGCAAAGAAGATCCCGAAGCCTTGCCTACCTACTGTATAAGACATACACATTACTAAAATGGTGTCCTCTTACTTATTTTTAAGCTAACTACGTAGGATTCCAGTCAGTTGCCAGCGCAGTGACTCAGCAAAGCCCCGTGCAGAGAAAGGCCAGGTCGCGGGCCCTTCCTCACAGAACAAAGGCACCTGCTTTAGGCGACTGCAGGACGCGCAGGACGCCATCAGAAAGGGCTCCCGAAACCAGAATGAAAATTGTTTGCGAGTGATGATATAAGGAGCGAAGCACATTGCCTATGCAGCCTTCAGATTTCAGGATGCTATTTTAAGAAAGCCTGGTAGTCCCCAACTCAGCATCTTTACATTACTCCTCTTAATTTACACTCAAGTTCAGTGACATCCTTAATTTTGCATTAGAGATTCTGCCTGCCACTTCCCAATCCGCACCTCTCTCGCGCTGATACCTGGGAGTCTCAAAACATGCCCTACATTTCTAACAGCAAAGCTCAGGTGCTCTTTTGGGGTATTTTCTCCCAAATCCTTTTGGAACATGGAGTATATATAATAGATTTTCAGAGAATATCTGTAAATTAGTATCCACAGAACTATCAAGGGCGTCTGTGATTTCAAACGCAGTATCCTCTATTCAGTAAGCAATTTATTTCAGGAGGTTGACTCATTTCCTTAAGGCTTTTTCAGCTATCTGTTGTGACTGAAAAAAAATTCAGAAAATTTAGAAGTACTCAAGGAAATGAGCCAACACATCCTGGAAGAAATTCATCCAATACACATACAATAAGATAAGTCAGTCTAAAGAAACGAGCAGGAGGAAGTTCTAAAAGAACCTGAAATATTTTCTGTGAAACACAATGTTTGTTTCCCATCATCATAACTCTCCTTATGCTCACTTTAAAAGCAACGTACTATGGCTAATCAGGAAGGTAAAGTGTTTTCTGTTGTTTGGGGTTTTTTCCCCTGCGGAGAAAAAAAACCTCCCCTGAAATAGTTTAGTGAATCTCCCCAATATTTAAATTAGAAATATTGCTGCCATTATGCCTCATGAGAACTTTCTTTCAGATCCCTGGTGCTTGCCCCCAGGGGCATAGGGTCAAACTATACATCCCAAGATGAAGCCTTTTCAGTGAGATGCATAATGCACTACAGAACACCTCATCACACAGCTCTGGGGATGCTGGCTACCTGGAGGTCATCACCCAGGAACAAGGAAACAAGAAGTCCCTACCTTCAAGGGTCTCAATGTAATCAAGTGCACTGTCTTGGAAAAGCTCAGCTCTTTGAAAACAAAAGCAAAGAACCAGAAACTTTTTTACAGTCTTTCCAAGAACCACTCAGCCCCAGGGTTTCATGTTTCTGAGTATCTGAAATCATGACAGGAACAAATGAAAAATCAATTTGCCAAACAATAAAGATTTCATGAAATAGTCGTTATTACAAATTCCTTTTGCCCTTCTCTGGATTCTCACATACTTGTGAAGCACAAAGGGTGTGACTCAATTATTTTGAGTATTCTCGGTCATTAAGTGAAAAAAAGCAATTTTTCATTAAAACTTTTCTATGCCATTGTCTATTAGACACGAATTTAGCAGCGTGACAATGCTGAACAGATGCCTTTGGCTAGACGTTTACCAAGTGATGGCGTATGTCCATGTGCTGGGCTGGCAAAGGTGCTAAGCCTCTTCTTTCACTTCGGAGGCTCACTCCATATGCACATACAGCTTGTGGAAATGTAGCACGGTCCAGACGTGGTACTGAATCTCTCAGAACACGTTAGCATCACCAGCCAGTTCTGAGAGGCAGTCTCATCAACACCACCCCACTCTTGGAGTAATGATCAACTGGGGCTCTCACAGTGGAGGGAAACTGCACCCTGAGTTTGCAGCACGAAGTCACTCTTCAGACAGATTCAATCAAGACAATAAAATCTCTGTGCCTCCTTCGCATTTTCTCCATTAGTCTTGACAGTCTTTACAGTTTGGATCAGTGTCTGTTAAGTCTTTCCAGTTGATTGCCTTGGACTTCATTTTTCTATTTGATGACTTCTCTGTATCAGAATATCCCTTGATCCCTGTATGTAATTTGTCACCTTTACCTGGTCTGGCAAAGAAAGAGGTTTCCAAACCTTAGCATGCCCCTTTGCAATCCACTAACTCCTTCATCATACACACGTTCTTGACATGCCAGTCCCAATATCCAGAAATATGTCATTGTTTTAAAGCTTTTATCTCATACAGGAAAGTCGAGATCCAACTGCTCTTCTAATGACGTAGTTTCACATTGCAGCTAATAGTTACAACCGGATCAGCAGCCGGCCCGTGGAGGAGCAGCCTCACGCTGCCTCCTGCCATGCTCCAGCAGACAAAGCAGTCAGTCAGCTACACAGTAAGTCAGATCAGGAAGTATCCAAAGGAAAACTACAACCAAATTAGATGCAACCCAAAACTACGCTGACAGTTGGTGGGTTTTTTTGGAGGGAGGAGGTGTTAGTTTTCTCCAGGGCAAGGCAGTTTCAGCTTCTCGATCATCTTAGTGATTTTTCCCATTCAGACTCCCCCTCACCTTAACACAAGAAATACGGTATAAAAATACAAGAAGGAGAAGTACAAAGGCAGAAAGAGAGACTGAGTGACAAGGTGTATACAGACTCCCCAAACCAACAGAAGCAAAAATAAAAAGTGTGTGGAGCGGGGGGGTGGGGAATAATCATTTCATCATTTCCTACTTAAAATTAGGTTTTTTATTTGTTTGCTTACAGTACCCAGAATGTCATAAACCTAAATTTTGACATATTTCCACAGAATCTTCCATGAAAAGAAACTAGGTGGAAGGAGAAGTGGGATTTGGAGAAAAACAAGAAGACCACACTCAAGGCAAGCCAATGTATCAGGTTAAAAAAGCCAAACAAACAAAAAAACCAAGCAAACAAAAAAAACCACACCACCACACTTCTTTCAGGTTATGTAGCTTATTACCAGAAAGTTAATTTTCAGAATGAAATTGCTCAACCTTTGTCTGAGCAAAAAGAGAATTGAGTAAGGCTAAGTGGTAATTCAGATCCTTGAATAGTGAGCAAGTGGGACCTCTAAAGAGCAAGTTCATCCTGCTCCACTATTTTGAAATCAAACACTTTTAACAGGCTCTTCTCATCTTCAAAGAATCACAACAGTCTAGTTTTAGCCAAATGCAGTTTTTAGATTAATGTACCTCATATCCAACTACCCAAACATAGCTTCAATTTGTTCACAATAACTGGAGTTTCTGGTGAGTACATATCTACAAGATCACCAAGACGTTAGTAAATATTCTTGATTACCAAATAACCTACCTCAAAGTAATTGCTGGTTCATGCCCTAGCTAAATGGAAGACTGTTTTCCATTGGAAATTAAAATGGTATTTTATGACAAAGTCTTGATTAACTATGTCTAACTACACAGTAGTCCTAAGTAAAAAGACATTAACCAAGCGATAGCATCTTACTATCCTATTCTTCATTACCTCTCATGCAGTAGATGCAGAAGAGTGAAAAAGGAGGTTGGAAGATTGCCCAGGATCTTTGCAATTTACTTCAGCAGAAGAGAATTAGAATTTCCAGGATAAGTTAACTCGAGAGTAATGCACTGACAGTATAAACAGAGTTGTCCTGTAATAACCAGAAAAACTGCTAACTTGTCTTCAGCACCATCGTATCATATTCAGAGTAAGAGGAATGCGGGTTTTTTCCCCATACATTGCCTAGATCTTTTTCCTCACACATATGCTGTATTAGTTTTGTAATGAGATGGATTATTTCTTCAGGGTTAAGATTTACCTCTTAAACAAAAAGGATGCTGATATAGTTCCTTCTAGTCTCAAATCTTTAAGCTCATGTCATGAAGATGAGAGCAGACGAAGCCAAACACTGCTTATGACAAGTACTAAATGGCTCTGCAGATTAAACTGGATGAGACCAAAGCTAAAAGAAACACAAAGGTCATGTTACACTTCTTTAGAAGCGGTATCATTTTACCAGTGCCAAAAATCAAAGCCAATTATATTAAAATCATCACTAGAAGTCAAAAAAGGAGATAAACATCTTGCTTATTTAACTTTTTAGCGTGAAATCTCAGAAGTAAAAAGTGTTCTCTCTCACAATGTTAACATGCAACAGCAAAAAAGGACCACAAAACTCTGTGGACTAATGAAGGCAAAGAAGCTTTATTAATTTGTGTAAGTATCTTGACAGCACCTACAGATAACAACATTTCCATGATTTCTTTTACATTCCTAGCAGAGTATTTTTAAAGAGCAGTAATTCCTTGGGACTCTGCAGGCAAAGCACAGAAGCTAGAATTAAATGCAACTAGAAACAAAGGCTCGCCAACTCAGCTACTCCCAGCAATGCAAGTAAACCCAGAGCATAAATAAGTAATTACAAAAAGCGCACTCAGACTTGCACTCCTATTACAGCAGCCTACAAATCACATCCCATCACAGCCCCTCTGCTGGGGTCACTGCTGCACGTTGCAGCTGAGCAGGTCGAGTGGCAAATTACTGCCAAAGAGACGGTCCCCCTCACTCCTGGTTACACACTCCTGCAGGCTCCCTGCAGCAACCCCTGCTGCTCTCCCTCATCCCATTCGAGATGCTAAATCAGCATAGAGCTGTTCGTATTCTTGGGAGAGTAAACGCTCTTCCACCTTAGCGCTGCTCAGCCAACGGGCAGTAAAGAGTAGCACCGAAGACAGTAATCTACACTAATCGGAAAGGTGGTAATTTTTTTTTAACTGCTTGAGCAGGATAGAAGGAGTGTACACAATTAAGTGTGCTGTAATTAGGACTGCTTTTCAAAATCGAAATCTTATGTGCTAATGGCTCAGAACACCTAGCTGAATGGACAACAAAAGTCATAAAGCTATTCGCATCATTTGGTGAAATGCCACTGATGTCAGGTGGGTTGCCTTTGACTTTACCTGCCAAAAACATATCACAGGTGTGGGGTTTTTTTAAAGGCAACTGGACAATGCACTTTTCATCCTATTGCTCAAATAATTTACGAGTTAAAGAATACATCAAAGACTGTTGTTGCCTGTACATTAAGTACTCCATCAATAACTCCTAAAAATCTTATTCATTGTTGACTTTGGTAGATTGTTGCATCCTTACTCAGTATCTTGAAAGCAACTGCCTGTCTGTAAGTCTCCTAAAATTCAGAGATGCATCTATGTTGAAAAATTTCTCAAACTGAATTTTCCCTCTGCCTGCAGGCTACCATCTGCTGAACTATGTTATGTCATGCATGAAACGCTATATAAAAATACAGTGAACATAGAAAGATGTTATTTTTTTTTCTTTTTTTATGAGGTCATTACTGGATATTTATCTCAGTGACAACAGTATGTGCCTGATATTGTGCTATAATGTTTTTCTATGCATACTTCATCGTATAAAGCCAAACCCATTTAGGCTTAACCGGCTTCATATGCGAGAGAACACTGCCACATTTGATGGCAAAGATAAAACATTGATTAAGGTCCTGATCTTGCCAGGCACCAAATGCCTTCAATTCTTAGTCCTCTTCACAGATGACACCTAGTAGGTCCAAGCTTTCAGTTTTAATCCTTTGAAAATTATCCTCAAGTGCAACTCCACTCATGTGAACCACACTTATGACCATCAGATAAAGTTTAAATTCTCAAGGAAGCATTTAATGGAGCATGAGAGTTCATACCATATCCAATAATGAAAATTTCTAATGGCAACTGAATAGCAACGATCAGAGAATTATTGTCCAGGAAAACCAGAAACTGAATTTCTAATCACACTTTCTGTAAGGAAACTAGAAACCGGTGACCTGTATCCATCAAACCTCCCTCTGTGTACAGTTAAAGAGGGCTTGATGTTAACAGTGACATGCAAGAAGAGATAAAGCTGAAACTGAACTCTTAAATAAGCCCTTTAAGAATAAATATCCTTTGTCCATTTCCCTTATGATCTGATTAGATATCTGCATAACTATGCAAGTTATTTTGAATATATTCTATAAATTTTCAAAATAAGCTCCTTTACATTCACTTACAGTACTCACCTTGCTTCTTCCAGGCAACGTAACGAATCTTTGTTGTATCTTTCCCTCTTCTCCTTACTACAGTACATGGGAAATGACTATGTTATTTTTACGGAAATTGTAGGTTCATCTTTTGCATTACCACACACTGGGATATAAAGGATTAATTTATTCCCAAGGTCAGGGCAGGAATGACAAGGGCAATGAATCTGCTAATTTTTATAAACTTTCAAGGACTACTGACACATTAGTGACGGAATGAGTGATTAGTGACTTGAAATACAACTGAAGACTTAACAGTTTGACATTAACTCTGAATGACTGCTAGACAAAGGAGGCAGATGTCATGAAGAGAGTTTGACCAGACCCTGAAACAAAGCTCTGAAGCACGGGATTTGCTTGCCTGGGAATTGGCTGCCTACCAGAGCGAGAGTGATGGAGTCCTGGATGCTGCTGGGCAAAGAGACAAAAAACGCTGCCAATGCAGACGTTTGTAAGCTTTGTTTTTTTCCAAGGAGTAAACGCCAGCTAAGCACCGTCAGTTTAACCGCGCTCTTGTAACGCCTTCACCCACATCAGTACCTCTCTTATGCCAAACTGGCAAATTGTACAAAGGCTGCTCAGGCCCAGCTGGAAATTTTCCGTACCAGAGGAGCTCTAAGATGGTCAGGTCTGGCCATTCTCTGGATCTTTTTTGTTCCTCAAATAGCATAAGTTGCAAGATACATCTTGAAGAGCTTTGCTAGGAAAGGAGGCCTATCAACCTCAATATTGGCACCTTCAATAACGTCCTCCGTTTATAATTTAAGAACCTGTGTATCCAGTATCAGCATATATAACAAAGGTTATATTAAACATATCCACCAATAAAGTGTTAGTTTCGGAGTCCTAGTATGCGTGTTTCTCATCGTTTTAAGTGCCACTGGTTTTAAGTACACCAGCAACGTCCTTAACATCCTATCCTATCTTTAACACTCAGTTTATAACACTCCTACATTAATTCAGATTCTTATAGTCATTGATAAATCCGTGCAGATGAAGGAGCCAAGAACTTCATAAAAAATTCACAGGAGGAATTCTAACACTGTGCATAATGCAAAACTAATCCATAATCTATTACTTACATGAAACAAAGCAATAGATGAATTAATGCAACTACTTTTTTCAATCCAGTTGTGAGTAATTTGGAATAACTGTTTTCCCCAAATTATTTTGAAAATACTGTATGGCATGTTGATTTGATGATAGAAAACAGCTCAGCAAATGTCTTTAAAAACAATCAAAATGAAAGCCAACCTCCTTCAAACAAATAAAAACCCAAGCTAACACAAGGCAGTTTTAGGGGAAAAGGGATTATTATGAATTCAGAAGTGTACACGGTTTTCCATTATCCAGTGTTTGTATTTGCCATCTTCCCATCTGCTGGAACAGCCACTTACATCAAAAAGGCAGGGTGGGGAGAACACTGCTTTCTATCCAAAGGATTATAAATGTTGTCATGCCAAAACCTCTTGCAGTGGAAAGATACTGACAACACAGCTGTAAGTGTCCTCCCTGCAGCTACGTTTGTCTAGTTTTCAGGTCAGGGGTATCTCAAAAACTTAAAAAACACAATTAACTGAAAAGTTTGGATGTTCTGGCAACATTTTCTGTGTCACAGCTTGAACTTCTTCCAGACATAAATATCATCCTACAAGATTCTAGGTTTTGTTTTCATTGTTTAGCAGGGAAGTAATTCTTTTCTTCTTAAAACAAATATAATGAGTGTATTCTAATGTAGTGAGTGTATCTTTTAAGGTATCTGCTGCATGCAATGAAAACACATAGAGAAAGCACCTTCTATTCGTGTCTTCTAACTTTTGTAGTAAAGAAAAGGTATTATGCTTTCCATACACTGATTTTTGAGCAAAATTTACTAACTCACAACTGAGGAGGAGAAAGTACCAAATTCTGTGTTGGGGAAAAAGTAGCTTTGCATGTGGGTCAGAATCTAGGAAGAAAGAAAAGAATAAGATTGAAATGCAGTACCTGGAGAGAAAGTTTCTGAGGACCCTTGGTTTGTTGCAGATTTCTTTTTTAAACCACTGTAAGCCTCACTGCATGTGATTTTAGGATACAATTCCTATATTAGACTTCCTTCACTTTTCATTATCCCACTCAAGAGGTAGCCTTTCCCTAGATATTACTAAGTCACCAGCAAATGAAGTATGTCAAGGCAGCTTTTTCCACACACTTTTGCTTATCACAAATAGCAACATCAGACAGACACAGACTAGCACCAATCCCAGATGCAGGCCAAGATGAATTCAAGTTCTCTCCTGTAATCCTACTTATTGTCAACTATGAATTTTGCTTTGTTATATGTATTATTTAAGCATATATCTGCAGTGGGAGTTTCACCGACATCTCAACATGCACAGGTATGGCTCTTCCAGAGCTTCAGAGCCATAGCTGGTCCTTTTGTTTATTTTTTGAAGAGAACCACAGCACTTAGATATTCAGATGATATCATTAAAAAAAATAAAAAATCCCCAATGGCTGATGACAAACAGCACAACGCCAGCCTCCTGGAAGCCTAAGCTAAAGACTCTACCATGGAGCCAGCTGGGTAAAGATTGACTCTTCTACATGGAAAGTCAAGCCCGTGGTTTGCAGACTTGAGCAGCAGCCAAAATGAGGAGTAACCACAAATTAATACTGTTATGCCTAGTAACTAGTCAATAGACATTAACAGTACTGCTCGGATTTTAAAGTACAGAAAAGTACTCATATTGCTAAAACAGGATGGAAAAAAATCAAGTGAATAATCGTGATTTTCTGGAAGGTAACGAAGTTATTACTTCATATGTCTTCTATAATGGAAACCAAAGAAATCTTCTGGGAATAAAGTATCTTAACATTTTATAATCTCTCTGTCTAATGTAAGCCACTATTTTAAGTGTATTAAAGGCAGTTTATGTGAAAGCTTTTCACTTTTTAATCTTGTCTGACCTGAAACAGAAAGGCTCCAAACTCCATTAGCGTAGGAGGCTTAGTATAAACCTAGATCCTATCCAAATTGCCCTATATAACTTCGCATCAGGGTTTGGGGGTTTTTTTGGTTTGTTTTTTGGTTGGGGTTTTTTTTTTTTTTGGTTTTATAATACTATTGTGGATCCATGCTGTAGGTATAACAAAAAGCCAAGCAGCCTGTGAACAGCAGCTGATGGAAATAAATATAATGGCCTTTGCTAGCCAGCATTTTAAATTTGCTAAGGACCTCTAGAATAAGGGCATGCATCTCATAAATAGGACTCCGTAAATTAGGACAAAAATAGGCCAACCTGGGCAATTTGGCCATGGGAGTTAATCTATTTAAACCAAAAGTAGGGTTTGCTTTCCTCTCTTGACTTTTTATTCTTTATTTTGTACTTTCTGATTTCTTTAAATATGAAACTTCAAGGCAACCCATAAAACTCACCAAGATTCAACTTCCCTCAGCATCCCACAAGCAGTGGAGAGTCCACCTGCTCATCTTCTTGGACAGTTCTCACTTCCCAAGGACGTCCTGGTATCCTGTTGCTACAATAACACAGTAGCAAGAAAACTGGGATGTCTCATAGTCCTTTCGAACTGAATATCCATTTCTCTTCTTTGATTCCAACTGGGTCCAATACTTTGCACAGCCTTACTCACTACAGGACTCCAGAGTCTGATCACTCTTGGCCATAGCAAGATTCAGACTCCTCTTAATTAGAGGAAAAAATGTCAGTAAAACTCCAGTAGCTTAAATATTGCTTGGAACAAACATTTTTAAAACACGCATGTAAGAGAGCAAAAGCTGGGTCAGTACTGGACAAGGAAACTTCACAGGTCTAACAGGATGCAAAAAGTGTTTGTTAAATTCTATGGTCTTCTACCACTTCAAAAGATGAGGAAGATTTTCAGTCTAAATCCTAGTTTAGCTCTTTTTAAAAACAAAAAAAGTTTAAAAAAAAAAAAGAGAGAATGGACCTCTTCATTCCTTCTCACTAGGACAGAAAGACTGAAAATTTACCTTTACTCCTCAGAGTTAAGCACAAGTACAATACCTCTACTAAAAAGACCCCTCTCTGAATTTCATCACGCCTTGTCACTTTCAAGTGACAATCCTCATAACTGGTCCTGAAGAAGAAATGAGAAGCCCATTCTAGGTAAAGCTTAAAGCTGAATTCAAATTGATAAACTTGTATTTCAGATTTGACAATCTCACGTCTCATGCAACACTGCCCAATTTACCTAAAGAAGAGCTAAGACTCAGAAATAACATTCTCCCTTGCGTGTAGTCTCACTGGGACAACTTTCCGTGCTTTTATAGATGTGTTATCTACATTCTCCACGCATCTCACCTCTGGAGCTAGAAAGCTGCTTCAACAAAACTTGATGGACAAGACTGTTCAAGAAGTGCTACTGACACTTTAAAAAGTTCAGACAGTACAAAACTAGAAATAGTCAGTCAGGAAAACAGATGTTTGCCTTCACAGAATATGCTGTGTCCCTCACATACTGTTTTATTCTGGTAATCTTTAGGAACACACTGGAAAAGAAAAAGACCCTCTGTACAAAGCAGTCTCTCAATAAGAAAACAGATCACAGTTTAGCTGTACACCGTGATGAAACAGAGGAAGATACGAGTATGATACTACAGCCAGCAAACTCATACATTGTCCTGGTTTAGGCTGGGATGGAGCTAGTTTTGTCTCCACCAGCTCCTGTGTTTTGCATTTAGTGTGTGAAGAATGGTGATAGCACACTGATGATGTTGGTTGCTGCTAAACAACCAAGGACATTTTGCAGTTTCCCAGGTTTTGCAAATGTGCAGGTGCAAAAACTTGGGAGGGGTAGAGCCAGAATAGTTGATCCAAACTGGCCAAAGAGAGTATTCCATACCATAGACGGCATGCCCAGCAAGGGTCGGCTGGTGGGCCACTTCCTTTAATGTTCCCTTCTGGTTGCTTTTTCTTGTTCCCTGCTTTTCCTTTTTTTGTTCATTCGGGTCTTTTCATTCATTCATTCAGCTGTTTGTTCCCTCACCTGCTCTCTCTGGAACTTGCTGTTCTGGGATAGCTGGGGGGGGATACCCCTGCTCCCTGACTGCTGCTTGGGATGGGCTGTATCGGTCGTTGGGTGGTGAGAAATTGTGCATCCTTGGTTTTATATATTCTATTATCCTTATATATATTATTATTATCATTAATATATTTTTATCTTTTTCTTTACTGTCCTGGTGAACTGTTTGTATCTCAACCCACAAGTTTTCCTTTCTCTCTGATTCTCCTCCCCTACCCCATCAGGGAAGGGGGAGAGTGAGCGAGCAGCTACGTGGTATTGAGTTACCATCTGGGGTTAAACCAGGACACACGTGTATCTAAAAACATTCCTTAAAATACAAAATTCTAGAAAAACTGAGCATTAATTTAGCTACATAAAGCTATGTAGAATTTTTCACAGTTAGGTCCAACATCTTGCATTGAAAAATGAAAGACCAAAAGTTACTGCAGAGGAGTATCCCAAGGACATTATAGTGAATTAATGTCTAATAAAATACACAGTCTTTTCTACAAAGTATTTGTTCATTTATGACTTCCCTCCCTTTTTTAAAAAAAAAAAAAAAAAAAGAAGTCTGGAAAAAAATTCACATGCACTTAAAAAAGAAGAATCAATCCTTCAGAATAAGATGATTCTGTGTTTCTCCCCTTTTCTCTACATCTATTTTCATAACCATTTAGCAGGCCAAACATTTCACTGAAGTTGTACTGCACTAGAAGAAGCTCCATCTACTATTCCCGCTGCAAACCAATCATCTGCAAACCACCTAGTAGTGAAGGCAGTGACTCTGATTACTGACAGTCTTGTGACCAACTGCACCAACCGATGTCTGGGTGAACGTGCACAGTGGTTTGTAGTCACTCTCTTAAAAAGAAAGGGAATCTAGTACGTTTGGTGGGATTCCTAGTGAGCCACTGCCGTTTTAACCATGCAGTAAAACCACCCTCAGAAGCACAGGACTAACTGCTTTCTCATGAGGGAAAACTAATGAGAGAGCGCTAATTGAATAAATTAATGAATGAAGAGGCAAGACAGTTTCCCAGTGTGTCATTTTCAATTCCTTTTATAATAGATGTATTCTATGAAATTAATTTGAAGTGAAAATGTACCTGGATTGCTTCAGACCTTTGCCAGATCTCTCTGTACTAATGCCTGAGCTCAGAGTGATGTTCACTGTTAGAATTTCACCTTCTCTTCATTTACAGAATTAACAACCACTTTTTTTCCCCTCAAAACGTTGATCCAGCTTTCATGACAGTTAATTGTACAACCAACATAAAAAAAGAAGCCGCGCGACTGTGCTTTTGGTTATGCAATGTGGGGTTTTTTTAAAATAAGAACAAAATATTTGCCTTTTTCTATTCCTAGCTCCTTGAAAAATGGTGCTTTACTAGAAGACGTGGGGGAACATTGGAGGTACAGCAGTAGGCTGGCACAGCCCCAGCGCTGTCTCGCGTTAGTGACCACACACAATTTCCACTGCCTTGAGGAGGCAGTGCCAGAGGAGAGCAACTTTGTAAGTGAAGTGGTTTTTATTTTAAAGGAAGAACAGGATAGATAACCTCAAGCAACTACATTGAATATTAATAACGTGTTTGAGAAGGGAGCTTTTATTTTTAAATATATTCACCCACAAACATCCGCTTCCTGAGAAAATAAGGAGTGTCCTCAACTTCCAAAGGAGTAAGTGGGAACAGGGGGCACTTCACAGCAATTATTATAAAGGACTGAAAATCCTGGACTACACCCTGTGGGATTTAACTTACCTTAGCTATGTCTATAAAAGTTATGCAAATGAAAGTTTTTTAGATCGTACTCTTACAATTTTTTTTTATCAGTTTTTAAAGATGCTAGATACTTGAACGAATTTATCAAAAAACCTAAATCAAAGACAGACAGGCATGCCTATCAGGCTGAATATATCCTTACCTCCCTGTTGTAAAAAATGTGCAATTCCATCATTCAGAATGATGAAACCACAAATCTTAAAGGAAAGACTCTGCTCCGATCTATTTTAAATCAGTAACAAAACTCCCACCAGTGCTCATGGATTTCAAGCGGCAGTGAAGACAAAAGCTCGATGTGAGTGAGTTCCTGGACTTTTCATCACTTAACAAGAAAACAGGAAACCCAACATACTCAAACACTCTGGTATTACACAGTAGCAGGATAGGGGTTTTAGGCCCAAGGAGGTATAAATTTGGCTGTTCCTTATAGGATTCTTACCCTATGGTAACTTAACATTGTTTTGTACTTTAGGGGCTCAACAGACTGAAAGCAGAAATGTTTTTAATCATGAAAGTAGGATAAAAATCACTTGCAGCTCACAAGAACCACCAATGAGAATTTTACAGAAAGATGTTGTACTTTAGCATCTTGAATACCAATCCTGAAGTGCTGTGAGCCATGAAAACAACAACGGGAAGGGGTGTCAAATCTTTATTCAGATGAAGCTCTCAATGTATTTAAATTAGAATGTTTAAGCTCCATTTAGCAGTCTGTGCACTTTACAGCACAGATCACACTTCAGTTGCTAATAATGTTGTGAAGATTCATTTCTGTTTATTATGGAGACACTTCATTTAGGTGACTTAAATGTTAGCACATATCCACAGTTCCTTCCAGGAGAGGCTGCAGCTCATGCAGCAACTCCAATACAGCTTTTATAACCAGGTAAGCACTGGAACAGCACAAGTCAATACTGTCCAGTTTGTGGAGCCACAGTAATGTTGGAAAAAAATATCAAACAAAAAAAGAATGAGAACTGGAAACAGCATCTACACAGCATATAACATTAAGTGATGCAGAGATGGAACATCTTGGAAAAAGCTGGCACAGAAAATCTCTCTCCGAAATCCCACTGAGACGGACTTCATTGCACTAAGCTGAGTCCCAGCATGGACAAAATTCCAGTGGTCAGACCTGTTTCCACCGGTTTCTGCTCTACCTGCTTTTGGCAGGTTGAACTGACAGCTCCTTTCTACATTAGTAATCAGGTTCAGAGCAGCAGTGCAATTTTGAAACAAATCAACCGATCTGTCCCACTTACTGAGCGCTGGTTACATTCAGAGAATAATTTTAGTGCGCTTGAACTGGATTCCTTGAGAAGACGACTAAAACCCATGTGCCACTACAGCTACCCACTAACTACGCTCCAGTTCCTAGTGCGGACGTAAGGATTGTCCTTCGGACAGCTCCAAACCACACACACAGCAGGGATGTTTAGATTAGGGACCTGGTTAAACTAATACAACAGAAAATCCCAACCCAAATATGCTGCTGATGCTAGGGTCTCAGCACCAACTGCTTTGACCTACTGATCCGCTCCTTTTAGGCCACATTATTTGCTAATGCACACACTGTCCACAGACCCTTGCATGCCAGCCTAGAGCTCTTTCCAGATCCCTCCTATGAAATATCCTGAACAGCACAAAAAAGAATCCCTTTAGAGGATTTCCTTCTACAAGAATTTTTCATAAACAGAAATTCTCACTCCTTCAGAACTGATACAATTTCAGTTCTACAAAATCACAGACATACAAAATACCTTTTCACAAATATTAAGAATTTACTTGTCCAAAAAACTGTATAAACATTGGACAGTAAGCATGTCGAGTTACATCATGAATACAGTACTCTGAATTTTCCAGTCTGTAAGCCAGCCACCAGCAAAGGTGAAAACAGGAAACTATATGCACATTTGTTGCTTAAGAAGAATGCATTTCATCTTCTAGCAGGTCATTGTGGAACCAGATCTAAATTAATTAGAATCATGTTTTTACATAGTTCACTGCACTAAGAAAAGCAAAGAGAAATCCAAGGTAATTCTCTGCAGTATTACCTCAACTTTATCTTTAGATTAATTACGTAGTGTGCCAGAACACATATCAGAAAAGGAAACATGAAGTGGCAAAAGAGCAAGAAACACACAGAAATATTACAACATGGTTCTGACTTACCTATGTGATAAAGTCCTATCCAGTCAGTCGGGTCTACTTCTTCTTTAATATCCCAGAAAATGATGAGGTTCTGAGATTGCCCCAAGGTGTATTCGTACATACTGGCTGTCAAACTAGACCTGCTGTCTGAGGTCACTAAATCAGTGTCACTGTTGGCACGCTGCAAGTTCATGTTCTCAGCCATGGTGCCCTGAGATGCCAAACTCTGCAGATTCTCTGGGCTCAGAGTATACCGTAGCTGTGGGTTGCGACGTCGCACAAAAAGCAGATGTTCTCGGGCTGAACTGGCCATCTCTTCTCCACTTTTGTCAATTTACGTGAAGAAGTTGTTGTTCAGAGATCTATCGTGAAGAAGAAAAAAAGGAAGTGTTAAAGCGAGACAGTAGGTTACTCAGGCAAATATTAAATGGAGAGGCATTCGTGCAAAAATGTTCCTACAGAAGCCTCAAATGGACTGAGTAAAAGCTTTTACTTCATTGCTCTACCACTGCAGCCACCTTAGTGTCTCTACATAAAAAAACCCCCATGAATCACTTGCGGCAAAATTGAGAGTTAACCACACACCATGAAATAACACTTGTAAGTCAGAAAGCAACAGAAAGCGAAACATCCAAGACCATCTATCAAGCAAGAACAGCCACAGTAACAAAGCTAATTAAAGTCTGGCAGTAGTCTAAAGAGTGACGAGATAATGAACTCGTCTTCCACCAAAGAAATTACAGCAGTATATGATGTACTTTCACTTAGGTATGTTAGTTTCCAACAATACTCTCTATGTACTGTATGTTCAGAATCAGGGAAGTGTTGAAGATATTAATAAGGTTGGACATACTTCAGTAGAAATACGGTATCACAGATTTATGCTACTATAAAATCATTTTGTAAGGATTTTATTTTTTAAGATACAAAGCATAGCTTCTGAGATCCTCTATACCATACAAAAACACATCAGACCATTGACTGGGTACTTCAGACTACATATATATATTCAGTTAGCCCATGTCAGTTTATCTGTTCAGTCAGATTTTGTTGTTCTTTTCCATACATCAGAAAACAGAGGCCTTATAAATTCAACAGCTTTTCTCTAGCCCTGAGGAGACACTAAAAGGTCTTGACTGAAATGGCCGTGCCAATATCATCACACCATACCTTCAGAAGCAGAACTTGCATCTCGTTATCCATAGCTACTAAAAGCACTGCCGTTTGAAAATAAGCCCTCACATTACTCACAACTTGACATAAATCATCAGAAAGGAAAGACAAGAACAGCAAAATATTAAAACAGAGGGAATAGCTAATAGAAGGATAGAATCAGTGCTGCGGAACCTCTTGCCATAGAAGGAATATAAAAATTTCCTTATCTAAGCCACATGACTTTGACCGAAGCTGTTTGCCTTTTTCAAAAGCTATAGATTATATCAACTCATTGTTTCTTTATTTAACAGAGGAAATAAAACGGTCCTCATCCAGCAGAACCATTTGCTTTCAGAAGAAACTGAATTTTCTGATAACGTGTTTTTCAGCCAAAACTGTGAAAATGATCTTCTGTACTATATTCACCTGGAATAGGAACCACGTATTTCCTCCAAAGCCAAACCAAACCAAAGCAGTCCTCCTGCCCAGTAGGAGCTCCAGAGCTCACCGCGAAGAAATTGTGTCCTGGGCTCCTTACATTCTTCGTACAATTTGAAAATAGTATTTCAACATTTCTGACCAAATTGCAACTTATCCAGTGACAACATCAATTATTCCACTATAGTATCTTCTGTGAGGGATGTATACTGCAGGAAAGATCTCCTTATTTTTATACAAACAAATAACCACATATAAGAAAAATGTGCGTATGTACCTGTATAAAAAAAGCGAGTAAGAGGTACCTCTGTATTATTCTTGGGCTTTCTTCTTGGTGTCATAGCCTTCAGCTATCATGTGCAGATACATTTGTTCTCTTAAAATAACCCAAGCATTGTCAGACAGTGCTGAGTGTCACCTGCTATAATGTTCCTTGTTTCAAGCAAGGAAGCCTGTAATGCAGAATTAGGTAGAGTCCACGAGAAGTGAATGGATTGGTTGGCCACTTCCATAGTATTATAATTGTAATTAGACCTACAGTACACTACTGCCATCAATCAAGTGTCTGACAACTGGTTTATTAAACAGAATCCTCTGCCTCTAGAGGTCAAAAGACATTTAATTATTAAAAAGAAAAAACAAGTAGAGCACTTGGAGATCCGAAGACTGTGATTAAGAAAAATTCTGTTTTGTGTTTTTTTTTTTTTTTAAAAAAAGCCATTTTCATATTTTGAGGGTTTTCTTTCCCTATTCATTCCTCTTTCTCCACATCTTCAAAAACTGCCTCTGCCCTTCACTTCTATTTCCTATCAATCACTCATCTCCAATTTTCTTTTTAATAACATTTCAGTGTTTGCACTCTTCCAGTGTAACACAAATTTTTCTGCTATTTTTCAGCTTTTCTTAAATTGGAGATGTTTTGAAATATTAAGAACTAATAAAGGGGAAAAATAAAGTTCAACTCATCCAGTTGTATGCAATTCATCACACGTTGTACATGGTTCAGCATCAAATATTGCAGGAAAGGAAAGAAACAAAAATTCAGTTCAGTAATTCTACATATGCAGAAGTGACATGGAGATTACCATATTTACTTCACAAAGTACGCAACACAGTCTTTCCTGACACGAGCAATGTTTTGGCTGCACACACAAAGCATTTTATTTTTGGTGCTGGACGTCAGCGGGGTTCGCTAACTCCTCTGTCATGGTTCCCGCGCACTCTGCCTCTGACACCAGTGTCAGTGACAAAAAGGAAACTGGTATAAAGGGCCTTCTTAAATGGGAGTCAGGGAAGTTAGTATCTTGTTTCTCTATGCAGAGTATTATTCAATAGATCTGAAAATCCTGGGTGACTTTGAGACCAGAAGGGTAAATAAGAAATAGCCACCAGCTTCTCTACAAGCCAGTGAAACACGCAGAGATCAACCAGTCACCGTGATCCATGCGCCCCCCCCCCCCCTTCTTTTTTACTTTGTGATCTGGGCAAGAGCACACGCTAACAGTTAAGTCTTGAAAGTCACAGTGAAAGAGCTGTACCCCCTAGTCAGGAAGAGCCCCGATTTGCACCTGAGCCTGCCCACCCCAGCAAGCAGGTACCCCTGCCTGGGTACCACCGCCCCCCGCACCAGGAGGTCGGGCGAGATTAATTAACAGACTGACAGCATGCTATCAAGTTAATTTTCTTCTGTCCCACAACTAGAGATTTATGTAATTTTGAACTACTGTATACAGTGGTTTTACGGCAGTAAAATCACTGCAAAACAAGTGTTATGCAGGAGGATTACAAGTTAAAGACAAAGTTTTAATAGGAGGGATGAGCAGTACACTGTACCCGGGGGCAGCACTGGAATTTGTTGGAACATATTGAAAATTTATACGTGGCAGATGGACAAACTCATCCATGGTAAAGGACACATGAGAACTAACTTGTACTAGCTAGGACTACCTCACAGTTTGAGAGATGAGAACAGCCTGAGAAAAACGTTAACTCCTTTGCAACAGTCCATTCACTCTGGTGAATCACGGACATCATTACAGTTTCTGAAAGTAAAGTAAACCACAAATCTAAATGCTGGGTAACTTCTACTCATCCTACTCATAAATCCAAGTGTCTTAAAGTCATGATTTAAACAATGATACAAACAAATCACATAACTTAATTGCAAATTGATTTGAATTGCTTTAACAAGTTAAACTTGCATGTAAGTGAGTTCCTATTATGGAAAAAATACCTCAGGACTCGTAAGCTTTTGGAATATTTTCTAAACTCAGTGAAATAGGTTGTAAAGGGGTTCTAGTGTCAGACAGTACTCTGCTACGTAGCATGTCACAGTAAACTGGGAGGTTAATTAAGGAGATTTGTAAAGAGAGAAATGAGACTCAAATTGTAAAAGAGGAAAAGGTGATTGCCATAAACCCCAAACCATAAGGAGTGATGGAAGGGAAAAAGGAGCCACTACTTTAATTATTTGCAGTCTGAAAATGGGATGAAAACCTTACGCAGTGCCTTCCTGCCTACAAAAGGAATCACTTATCTGACATTTGGTTAACAATTCCCAATGTCTGTCATTAATAACATAACTAACAGTACACTAACACATACATCCTACCAGAGGCTGAAAATAAGGATTATCCTCCTTCAGTTCCTGCTAAGCACCACTGAAACAGCATTTGCATCCAGACTATACTGTAAAGACAATACCCAGGATTAGCTGTGGGCACCCGCCCTGCCATGAAGGTTTGGCTCATCAGGCTGAATGCGATCAGAGCAGCGATTTCACTAAGTATCAGACCAGGCTGGCAAGGAATACTGTTTTGTGACGGCAAACTGAAATGTGGAAATGGAATCAAAAGCATAGGGAAAATATAGGCATTGGAGAAATCAGCAGATACCAACTTCAGCAAAGTATTTTAGTTGAAAAGTGAAACCTGTACCAAAGCTGCTTATCCGTATCACAGCATTTTCTTCAATACTTGACTTAGTATTACTTGGCTTAGAGAGAAATAGGACTTATTTCCTCTTAATCTCTAAGTGGCACAAGTTCAGGATTATTTCTATCTAAATATACTCCTCAATTACTAATCATAGAGGGACCAGAATTGGGAAAAAGTTCCACTTAATACACAAAATACAGATAGGAAAAATCCCCTTGCCCAACCTTCTTCACTAAAGGAGATTGAAAAGAAACGTCAAACCATTTCTGACATGCAGTCAAACATTCAGTAGGTTAAAAAAATATATGAATGAATGTCCGGGAGTTCCAGCACAGAAATAACCAAAAAAATCCCAGCCCGCCATGCAAAACAAACCCGAGTTCACATGCTGCCCTGTTTATCTTACTCATAACAGTGATTCACTTCTTGTTTATGTAGTGATCTTTTATGTGGCTTAGGGGTCTTCCTAACAGCCTCTTCCTACAGCATTTACTGTAAACTGACTCTATAGGGCTGGCCCTGAGACCACAACCGGTCACCCACCGGACAAGATTTATGCCTTAAGTAGGTGTCTGAGGGTGCTGCTGGGGAAGCGACGATTAACACATTTCACTGGGGGCCTGGCTTCATGTCACCGCACTGCAACGTCATGTCGCCCGCGAGCGAAGCGAGGCGAGGAGGTGGGCAGCATGGCAGCCCGCCGGCCACGGCTCGGCAGCGAGAGCCCTCGGGGACGCTCTGCACCCAAACCTCGCTGGCGCTGCATGGCACATGGGCAGGAAGAACCATCCAGCCCAAATGGCCCCAAATTTCCCCCCCATCCAGAGGATGCTTGGTATCTCTCTCCAATGCCACTCCCATGCCAAGATAAGCAATCCACATAATTTTACAGACAGAAGAACACATTAAGAATATGAAGAACAGAAAACACGCTGGTTTTCCAATTATACACTGTGTGACATTGCTTTGTTCAGTACAAAGATTTATAAATGCTACAATAAAGGGCTCAAACTGACCAGCTCTAAGTGGCTGAGAAAAGAAAATGCTTCTTGAATAAATTCAGAATTTGGGGGTTTTTCTCCCCATAGAACTCAAAACTATCCTATTTTCTGGGATACTGTATGACTACAGTCCATTTGCAGCTATTCATACGCTGGCTTCAAACTTGCTAGAAACTCTGGCAAAAGCAGAATAACCAGAATTCACTGTCAGCTGCAAAACCTGCCCAAGAAGCTGGGTGATGGTTAACCATATGGTAACTCATATGGTTAACCAGTCTGCACTTATCCTGCTCTCAGTACTAAAGAACTTTCAAGCTCCTTTAGAGCTGCTGTGTACCTCTGCCAGCAGGACAGAGGGGCTCCTTCCAGTAAAATTCACCAGCTACTTACTCAGCGAGATCATCAGTAACGGATTTTGCCCGAGACAAAGAGATGAACTCGATAGCTCTTCAAATTTCCTTCCAGGTCTGTATTCTAGTATTTCTATGACTATCTGGAGACACAGATTTGGTCTATATAAAAAAAATAAGGAATAAAATCAGATAAAGCTTACATGAAGCATCCTTTTCTATACAGACAGAAATAAGAGAAAAGCTTCATCTTTCTGCCCAGAAGTCCTTTTCTTGTTACTCCTCCTGAAATATTTCCAAGAATTTCTACTCATCAAGTTTCCTGTGATCCACATAATGGAATTTCTCTCAGAAGGTATTTCACTGTCTGATTATTAGGATTGTTCTCCGTTAGCTAACATTTTATCAGATTCAAGTTAAGCTAACACGTTCGGATGCTTCCTATTCAGCCACCCAGAAAAAGATGAATGTAAAAGCTGTCACAGTGTTCAAGAGCCAAGAAAAATCAGCTATTTAGGATCTTTATTTTTCACCACTGTTTACCAAGTAGAGGGCAATAAGGCCTCTTTACCTACATAACTATGGCTATATCCTAATCTTTAGGATGATTTGGTATATGAATTAATCAACTTGTATCATGTAGTGGAAATTTAATATTTTTCCAGTAGACAATGAAGTTCAGTATTTCAAAAATATAACCACCATTATACTACATAACTGCACAGCTCTGAGCATCAACATCAGGCAGAAAACTGATGAGATCCTTCAGCTAAAATATAATCACAACTGTTCAATATTGCTACCTAGAATGCCTGAGTGCTCATTAGGTCTGCATGTTTTCAATAATAAATGATGCAGGTAAATGATATGAACAAGTCCAGTGATGGGTATCTTGGAGGAAAAAAGGTGATCATTCTAAACCTAGAGAATTTGTGATTGAATTAAAAGCAAAAGAGAGACGTCATAAACTTGAAAAATCACATCATTACACCTCTGACACCATTCTTCTTTTCAATTACAAAGATACTGTGGATATCTCAGAGAGATTAAAAGGGAAAGATGTGTCTCTTTTTTCCCCAGTTGTTCAAATTTGCACATTTGACAGTAAATTTGTATTCACTGCTTTTCCTTGAATAGTCAGTTCTAGATATTTCTTTCACTTGGGGTGCTCTTGAAAAGATATTAAAAATGACAGGAAACTACCATCATAAACTATATCTAAGTCCTGTGTCAGTTAAGTACTTACATGTTCTTTAATTTCTTTCTTGCTTTGTAAATGGAATAAAATTCAAATTTACTTTAACTCAACTTGAAGTTAATTGGATAGTAACCGTCTTGAAATATAAATTGTTCTATCCAGAAGTGCAAAGAGACAAGCTAAATTCAGAAGCGCTTTATTTTTCTGCTGATCTGCTTCCTTTCTCCTCTAACAAAGCCCCCTAGACTTTGATAATAGGACAATTACTGGGTACTCTTAGAAGCAGCTTAGCCCGAAGCAATGATGATGATGATGATGAAAGAATTTAATAAACTTGCTAGTTTCCAGAAATGTACCTATATGCGCAGGATCATTTAACCAGATTTCCTTTTTAATCAAGAAAATTGCCAAGGAAGTCAATTGAAGCATCTTGAAAGATGCAGCATTTTGTAAATCTTCTCCTAAGAGAAATGTTTTGACTTCTCCATTCAAGCCATCTCCACAGGAGTGCCAGGTTAAATTACATGCCCTGTGCCGGGCAGGTGGCTGTGCTAGGTAGTTGGTCTCCTCAGTGAAGAGTCAGAGGCTCCTCCAAAAAGCAATTCAGAGTACCAAAATCACTCCCTCTCTTGAGCTGTGGAAGAAGCTGGAGTAACCTGAGACTGAGCAAAAAAGGACAGGATTTTGTCTAGATGCCCTTTTCCTTTGTTGCCCTGCTCTGAGCCATGCCCAAACCACTGGCAAAACAACAAAAAACATAAACTGTGCTGAGAATACCCTGCCTTCGGTCTGCTAACTCATCCTCTGAACTCGCTGCTGGGAAATCACAACTAGCACCGGAATTTACTTCTGGAAACTGTACTCAGATGTTTTAAGGTAAAGCTAAAAATTACTGTGCTGAAATTTCACAGGGATGTTGCCATACTGGAGAGAGGGAGGGGAAAAAAGGAAAGAGAGAGAAAATGTGCATGCATACTCTAGTCTCCAATCTGGTGACTCAGCTCAGATGTTAAACATCAGCTCAGATTACAAACCCACCATATAATTTAGACTGGCTGAAAATCCTCCCTAAGGGAAAAAGCATATAGTTCAGCATAAATATGTATTTTAAAAAAACCAGTCTATGCAGCACACTATTTGGCCAGAGAATAGTTCAGTTAATTCAGAGTGTAACAGAACGTCTATTTTAGACCCTTTCAATGCCTTTTTGTACAGTTCATTTGTAAAGTCAGTCCTATACACTTGTGTATCTAGCTGGAAACAAATATCACTCTCATACTACCTCAGCTGCTCGAGTAAGGCTTACATCTTCCATCCCACCAACTGCGACTCCCTTACATCAGGCAGAAGCTACTGCTCAAGCCTATTAGGAAAGCCAGCAGTCTGAAGGGTTCTGCATATTTTTGGCAGTTCTACACACCCTGCCCAGTAGCCCATCAGGCACTGCTGTGCTTTCAGTGCAACTTGTATTAATTCTCACACAAAAGCTTCAGCGTGGAGCTAGCTGGTACACAGAAGATCTGGCCACTGGTCAAAAAAGTAAAAGGTCATAAACATGTATGCAGAGACTAGTGTACACATACATACATACATACACATATGTATAGCTTGGCACGCCTACAATTATACCAGTTGTAGGGCATACTTACTGACATACTGTGTCGTCAGTGTAGACATATGTCCCATGTCCCTGCACTGCTGTCCTCACAGCTAAGATGGAGTAAGCAAGCCCTAAAACATTTCAAGCTAACTCAGCCAGGTGAACTACGGTGTTCAACACTGAGAGCTTGGATAACCTGTCTGAATTTGCACTGAAGAGGTTATGGGGGGTTCATACAATCCTCTCTGCTGCGGCTGCCAGGCTGTGAGATCCAGCTGGCCTGCAGATGTATCTTATTTTTGCTCTGCAGATATACAAGAGGATGTTAAACATATCAGATGTGTTCCTATCCTCTGGACTATTCACATGAAGCAAAAAAACCTGACTGGAAATTCTAGCGCAATTTCATAGCCAAGAGGCTACGCTCCGTATGTATTATGCGGCCCTTCAATCTACCTCCTAGAGTGGCAACTACTTTCACCAAGTTCATTTATTTCAGTAATCTTACCTGTAGCACCACCCCTCCAAGAGTTGAGTTCACAAATAAGGCAGAGACTGGAGGTACAGACATGTAGCCATTAAACCCAGCATATCATGAAACTGGCCTTGGATAATTCATGATACAGTATTACTCTATATAAATCAGAATCCCCACTGCCAGAGGTTTGATCTTCAGTGTTGATGACACTGATAGATCTGCTGCTAGTTACTGTCGATTGGTTGTCCTGAAGAATTTCCCTTGAAGTACTGATGCAGTTGCTCTCAGTTTAGCCTTTTGATGTCAGGTCACAGAATTCATCTACAATACAGCCCCTTTCAAATGTCTATACCAGAAAGACAGCATATAATCTCTGTGAGAAGCTACTTTGTCACAGGACGGGTGTCGTGGTTTAACCCCAGCCAGCAATGAAGTACCATGCAGCTGCTCGCTTACTCCCCTCCCTCCCTAGTGGGGTGGGGAGGAGAATTGGAAAGAAAGGGAAACTTATGGGTTGGGATAAAGACAGTTTACTAGGACAGCAAAGGAAAAGATAATAACAATAATAATAAAAAATATTAATAATGATAATAATAAAAAAATATAATGACAATAGAATATACAAAACAAACAATGCACAATTTCTCACCGCCTGACGACCAATACAGCCCGTCCTGAGCAGCGATCACAGAGCGAAACCAAGAGTGATCTTGGAAAGATCCCAAACAGTGATCTCAGAACAGTGATTTCCCAAGCAGCGATCTCAAACTCCAAGTTCCCAAGAGCGATAGAGAGAGGGGGGAAGGGAGAGAAAGCCTGGCCCACCAGCCAACCCCCACTTATATACTGGGCATGATGTCTATGGTACGGAATACTTCCTTTGGCCAGTTTGGGTCAACTGTACTGGCTATACCCCTCCCAGCTTTTTGCACCTGCACATTAGCAAAACCTGGGAAGCTGGAAAATGACCGTGATCTCTTAACAGCAACTAATAACGTCAGTGTATTATCAACGTTCTTCACTTACCAAATCCTATACTAAATCCAAAACACAGTAGCTACTGGGAAGAAAATCAGCTCCATCCCAGCTGAAACCAGGACAATGGGAAAATGTGAATGTAATTATTCTGTGAATAAACAGTAATATATGCTCATACTTACATATGTGAAAGCCTGCAAGAACATATTAATGACAAGAAAAATGGGTAGCCTATTTAACTCTCTTCAAACTCCCTCCTGTCTTTAGGACTTCCAGAACATCAGCAGCACCAGCCCAGAGTTCCCCAATTACACGTCTTCTCCCAAGGTTTCTTCATAAGGGACAGTAAAGACCAAAATACAGAACTTCTACAGAAAAGAACAATTTATAGCATTTGTCTGTCCAAGAAAGTAAATAAATGCGCAACCAGAAGCAAGCGTACAATGCCAAAAAACCTGAAAAACAGCAAAGAGAAGATGTGTTCCTTTGAAAAAAGAAAAGAAAACTGCCAGGCCAAAAAAATCACAATTCAAAAAGCCATTTATAAAATAATGCACTTGACAGAAGTAGTAGTACAATTATTTACTACTTACTATCAGAGTAATTCTGCAGTTTCATTCCAAGTCTCTGCAAACCGTACCAATGCAGATAATATTCAATGAGTGTCACATCCATAAATGACAGCTGTATTTTAGCGACACTCAACAGAGCCTGATTTAAGTATTTATTTGGCAGTTATTAAAAGCTAGTATATATACTATGCAATAAGCAGTTATACAAATTTATTTTTATTCAATTTTAAACTGGAAATCCATTCTATACTGATGGAAATCCTTGGAACATACAATGAATATAAATGAACATTAATTGTTCCTCCCATCCAAGTCCAAATCCAATACAATCATTCCCATTATCAAGCCTGTACAAGCTCAGTTTTCTACCACGTAAAATTGATTTCACTCACTGAAATGGTATCAAACCACCACAGAACAGGTACATCTCTCACGCTGAGAGATTCCCACGTTATCAGGAAACACAGGAATGCTCTGTTCCTCTCAAAGCAGCACACCGCTTCAATTCATCATGTTATTTATTCATTTTTGTCACAAAGGAGATATTGTCAACTTGAAAAAAGGCATTTCTTTGTGCAAAACATATATTCACTGACTTCAAATTCACGAATTCCATAACTGACACATGCTAGCAGACTAAAAGCAGAGCAAAAAAGAGTGCCCACCAGTCTGTAGGTAAGTAATTTCCCTGATTCTCCATTTTTTAAAAGTTTTAGCCTGGTAAAACTGACCCGGAAGTGGGGGTGGAAGATGTCTAAAAAAGACTCTGTTGGTCTCCTTAAAGAACAAAGTAAAATTAAAAACAAAACCAACCCAAAGCTTTGTGTACCTAAGTCTTATAAATAAACTATAGATACAATCAGTAGCTCAGGAAAACAGGAAACAATCATTTTTAAAAACTGACAAATTTTGCTGGAGTGAATTTAACTGTCCACCAGTATACATTCAAATTTCTGCCCTCCTGCCCCTTTTACCCTTCAGGTATTTCAATGAGGAACATTTTATCAGTTATAATTTCCCCCCAAAAAAGACTGCATTTCCATAAAGATTTGAGGAGACTCTCGGGCTGAAATAAAACGTCAGAACATTTCTGCTTGCCTGATAATGTACTAAGCAATCAGCTACCAAAGATGTCCCTGAAACTAGCAGGAGAAGAAAAACTGTTAGTCAGGCCAGCTCAAAGGCAATGCCTTTTGCTTGCTGACTGTGCAAGGTATGTCCTTAAGGAGGAGGTGCCATTAGCAAAAACATTTCAATAATACTGTATTTTGCATAACAGTATTCCCACATTCACTAGGCATTTCTTTTCATCAGCTTTTCTTCAATTCCCTGTCTTCACAGCACTTCAAAACACATAAGAATTTGTAGCTAAAAGGTAAAAATTAAGCCCCATACTCATATATACTTTTTTGAGCAGAACTTACAGCATTACCACAGTAACTAACACACTGCTAAAACACAGTGCTGATTATGTTCCGTATATTGTTACAAATATTGCAGAGAATCAAGTAACTATGAATGTAATCTTTGCAGAAACTAGAGCTGGAAAGCCCTAAAGATTTCCTCCTCCAGAAAACTTACCTGCTCTACGTTCTTTTATACTGTTTCCTTATAACCTGCAAAAAAGAGCCCAGAATAAGAAAAAAGCAGCTATTTGTCTGCATTCTGTTTGTACTGTTTGTCTGCACTATACACAGATGCCGATCTTCAGCTTCAATAAATCCAAGCAGAAAGTCAGTAGGGCTGTATACCAAGGTGTTGATGATACTGCCCTCTGTACTTACAGGATACATCACTTTTAATACTCAACACACTTCAGCTCTAAAACAAACCAGTTCTCTTGGTTGTCTTTTACAAACCAGAAAATAATAACATACAAACATTTCCGAAGTCTAACAATTTGTTTTAAAGAAATGCAAATTGCAATTTTATATCCTACTTCAGATTTTCCCCAGAAATATATTTTATCTCAGAATTTCATGCTTGAACACTACAACAGAATTCTTATGCACCAACTGCTTTACTTTTTTTTTTTTTTTTTTGAAAACACTACTTGAAGAATTTTAAGCAAACATTTTAGCTGGATAATTCAAGAAACAGAGTACTTCATCATTTTAGTAAAAGGAAGTCAGATTGGTATCTAGTTACTGTCTTCTGGACAAATGCTCTTCCACAACTGTTCGAGTCAGATGAATTAATTTATATCAAAAGGTTATTAACAGAAGATGCCTGCATTTATTATGGTGTAGCAAGAATATCAGTAAGACACTTAGACATACTCTACGCCATACAAAGTCCCTGTCTGCTTAACGCTAAACAGCTGCAGTGCAATCGCTGAAGCTGTCAGCGGTGAGGAGCACAGCTCTGCAGAAACACAGTCTACTTCAGGGAACAGGCTCAAAGCACAGAGACACACACTAAATTTCAAAGAGAGAACTAGAAGGGAAAAGTGAAATGGACAGAAAAAAACTTTCCCTATTTAATAGTTTACTGATTTACAATTTACAGTCTGTAATCACACTCAAGAGAAGAGAAAAACAGTTAAGAGCCCTAAGGAATTCCACTATGACAAAAATGATACTCCTGTGGTAACTTGCATACTGCACCATCACCTGCAAGCGTACCCAATACACATTTGTCTCTGTCTGGTCTGTGTTCTCTATATGAGAAAAGTATCTGAGCTAGAATGCAAACCACTAGGGAGTTAGAGATAGCAAAGCTATCACCGCCCATGCTTCCTTGCCTTGTGAGTACACATTACAATTCATTATTTAGTTCAGTGATCACATACTGTAATTTTTTTTCTTGCAGGATTACTGCTGCATTTGCTGCTTTCCTTAGTTTCTGCACTAAATGAAGCAGAAATCCTTCAGAATCTAAATGAACAATTAATGAAAAGACAACAATACAAAGTGGGCTATATAAAGATGAGGCCTATTATGAATTAATACTTTTACTATTAAATATGCATGAGTTTTTAATAAGTAGAGCTAAAAATAGAGACATGTATCTCAGGATTTCTCCAGGCTGTGCAATTTTCATTCATCTTCATCCTGCAAAGAAATGGGCCATTGCTAAAAGGACTCTCACTGTGCATTTTTACATTGTTGTCATTGGCCCCAATTCATCGCTGCACAAAAAAAAAAGCCTCTGGGGTCTGGGTATAAAGGATTTTTAAGACCTCCACCCTCTGCCATAAAGTTTGAAGGAATCTGCAGCAAACTGTGTGGGTTTCCACAGTCCTTTCACCCATCTACCAACAGGCACACGTCTCTCAGCAGCCTAGGCCCCATACCCAATTTGTGTGTTTAGAAAGAATCCATTTGAAAGAAGACTCCTGCATCAGATAACAAACCGCAGTAGATGTAACCACTAGACTTAAATAAAACTGAAATAACTATTTAAATCTTTACTTTTTCATCTTAATTTTTTTTTTTAAAAATACACATATTCTCCTCATTCCTTCATCATCCCACCAAGGAAAGAAGTCTAGAATTAAGCCAAACGCAACAAATCCAAATATTCTCCTTGGATTTTAACATTCATTTCTAACATCATGTCACGTTACAGATATAAATGAACAAAACATTTTAATAAAGACTGCGCTAATTCTGGCTGAGAGTGAGTACAGCACAATTCTATATAAATCCACCCCAGGGCGTAGGTGCTACAGCACCAGGAAACGGAAGAAGATTAAAATCAGTGTTTATAAATACAGCCAAGAAATCCTAGCACACATACCACCAAATATATAAACAGAAGTTAAGACAATCTCATCTGGAGGCCTAAATTTCCTACACTTATTTATGTTGAGGAATTTTTTTTTGAGACATTTTGTTTTGTGTATTCATGTGTTTAAAACAACCTTGGTGTATTTAAATCAAAGCACACATATTGAGTTAGCAGTTGCTAATGCTGTGCGGCAAAAGGAGACAAAAACAAAGAAATCATAGCACACAGCATTCTAATATCATCTTAAATTACTCTGAAATCTGTATTATAAAAATAATTCTGGTTTGATTTTGAGTTTTCTCTATTTCTCAATGTATAACAACAAAAAGTAATTTAATCCACGTCAGATATATTCCTAATTAAAAAAATAAGGCAAACAAAAACCCCCACCACTTACAGCAGAGCTAACGTTCAGCCTTTTATGGATAAATACGCAGTTTTAAATAACAGTTTATCAAAACAAAAATATTTGTATCACCTATTACCATTTTCATCTTTTTTCTGGGCTTCAGTACAGAAGGTGTGATGACATTACAGGGATTTTCACTGGAATGTCCTCGACTTAGTCTTTGTGAAAACAATTTAGAATTAAGAGGTTTTCATAGACATACAGCTACTAATTCAGAGTAAAACTGACATAACTTTCTGGAAGCTCAAAATATTATGGGAAAGCACACTCTTCTTCCCCCTCTAGAGCTTCATCCTAGCAAACACTCAAGGTTTATGTTTGGTTTTCCTATGACACATTATAGTCGCAGTGATCAGAGAGACAGATTTTTTTCACATGTTTCAGAAACAATCAGTCTTTTACCACAGCTGTAGAAACACACAGAACCAGAAAAAAACCCACAACATTGAAATAGTTCGTTATTTTTGTGCCTTTACTATTCACAGGTGCATATTGGGCTTCAACTAAACATCCCTCCCCTGACCTTCCAGGATCCACGGTTTGGGGGGGGCGGGGGGTTGGGTTTTTTTAATTGCTACGTTTAGGATTTTTCATCTGGTCCAATATTAGACCCATCTGTTGTTCTTTTTTCTGTCCTCATCCAGAATATATTGTATCTCAATATCTGATTTCTCTACAATGGCAGGACGAGATTCTTTCCTAACCCTCCTACCTCCCTTAAGCCCTTCCGAGCGCGTCGAAAGGAGTCTGTTGCAGCACGACCCACCAACAACCTATTTCTTTCAACACAGTTCAGCCTTAAAAATCCAGTTTGTCCTAGAACAGCCATGTCTCTGTCTCTGTGCACCCTCTGAATACCAAGTTTTAACAACACGGTTATTAATCTCGCATCAAGTACAAGAGTTCCTCCTATCCCTTACTCTCTGGGCACTAGCTTGCAGGGATGGCCACGACAGCAAGAAAGGCAACAAACCGTACATTCAAGGTAAAGTTTGGAGTCTGGCATCCATTTCCAAAAGGTAAAAGATATCAAAAGCTCTATCTAGACATATCATGTAAGAAAAGCTTTCACCACTTTGGTATATACAGAGAAAGTATTCTTAATGCTCGATAGGGCACTCCCCTCCCAGCTTCCCTCGCTGTCTCCCACCGGTAACCAAGAACAGCGTAACAAAGTAATAGCTGTATTGCTCTACTCCCCTGAAAAGTATTCCAGCATTTCATATCTTCTCACATCATAAAAACGAACAGGAAAAGATACAGCTAGAGATACTAGTGAAAAGCGGGGACTCTAACAGGGACATCGACTTTGACTTTAGCTGATAATTTGGGTAGTGATGATGATGGCTACAGCACCGTGACAGCAGAGGAAGAAGGAACTTCCTTTCTGGGTACCATTTTGCAGATCTGAGGCAGAACCTGGCCCCAGAGAACAGTAAAGTCAGATTCATCTAAGAGGTTTCCATTATGCATTAATAAATTTTATTTATTCATTTATTTTAAAGCATGAACAGGAATTCGGAGAAAGAGTACCCTCTCGCCCTCAAAGAAAAAAAAAAAAGCTGGCAGCCAGTTGCCCAACTCACACTGGGACTGTACGGTGGGGGAGGGAGCAGCTTATTATCATTCAGTATTGCCTGTGCAAATCTCCCGCCTCTTGATATCCAAAGAATAGTATGAAATCCTTTGGTTTAACCTAGAAAAAAACCCTAACTTAAAATAGCTATATACAACTTGATCAAAACCCAGTGACATAAAAGAAAACAAGGAAGAAAGGGGTGGGGAGGGGGAACCCTGTCATGGTTGGTTGGGTTTTTTTCTGTTAATGGAAATGCCCCTGCATTTTCCCACATTTGGAAGTTAACTTCACAGGGTGACCTTCCCAAAAAGTAAGATGCAATGCAGCTTTCTGGTTAGATAACGCCACTGCCTCCGTGTCAGGCCTCCACTTGTGCCAAATTGTCACAGCCAACCTCTGTTGTAGGTTATTACTAAGCAGAATTAAAGAGAAATCACTAGAAACAAATACCTGCATACTGACTGGACTTCATAATCTGCCAAAACTACAACGTCATTATTTTATGACATATGAATGAAGTCCCCTATCAATACTGCTGGTTAGATGTTGGTTTTCTATGTAATTTGAGACTGTTTTGATTTTTTTTTTTTAATCCTTTGTCTAATAAATGATGTGACCATATGATTACAGTCAAATTACTAATTATTACCACTAAATTGTTTTCTCCCTATGATGTAATTACAGTAGCTCAATAATAAAAAATGGCAGGTTTAGGCAACCACCCTTCCATCAGGTTCCAGAGCAGCAAGTTTAAGCTGTGTTTCCTAAATAGCAGCCCAATCAAGCAGAGGATGTTGTCGTACTTCACTAACAATCCTACCCCACGCTGTAACATATACACAAACCTCAGATTAAAATACAAACAAATCTTACAGCTGCCAACATCAAAAACTCGGGAAGGATGTTGGAACTGCAAAAGAATACCAGTTATTAGACAAAGCAGTGATACAACAGAAAAACACTTTTTAAAATAACGCTGCTAGAACCCAGAAGCTGAACACTTCAGAAAATCACAAACACCATCAGAAGCAGCAACTAGCTATTCTTGCCATCACAGCCATGTTCGGTGACAAGACAGGTCTGCTGCTGAAGTCTCGTAGCTTTATAGGCACTGAGGAATCAGATCACTCATTCATTCAAAAAACTTCACTGGAAGCCTGTCGTAACACCCTGCAAGACTCCAACACACATCAGTGATGCCAACTGCAGTTGGGAGAGGGGAGACTGCTGATAATGGCTCAGCAAGCCTCCAGCGCTAACGTAACACAGACTGTATTAGTTAACTTCAAATTAATATCCCTACTGGACATGGCAAAAGTTTTGAATCCAAGTGTCACAACACTGGGTCACCAGTTTGTGATCAGTAGAAGAAATTCACTGGAAGTTCAGAGGTTTCCACTAGTACTGACTGTAGGAAACAAAGCAGACTATTTTTAAAGTCACCAACACAAATATAATTACTTTAAATCCATTTCTCCTTGGTCACAGAGGAACACATATACCAGCATTGCTGACACCCCATTAGCATATCTTGTCTAGAACAAAAATAAAGCTTCAATTATAAAACATGCTATTCTCAAACACACTTATTTTCTAATATTTCTTCTTATTGGTAAAGAAAAAAATTGCTTTATAATTGCATCCAACCTAACACAGAGGTAGAAGTAGTTACCTGCTGCAGTTTATCAGAAGTCATGATCAACTCTGAGCAGATATACACAGGAGATACACCCATGCCAACCACTTTCCATGAAAATAACTTTCTGAAACCTATTACTTTGCTTCCTGGCATCTTCTAGAAAATTAGCACCAAAAGTGCTGGGTTAGCAAAACCAATCTGTACTGCAGTGGATTGGCAGCGTAAATTTGGATCATCACTGTAATTGTGCATCTTCCTTAATACCTTACATTAAAGCTGCAGTTCCTGAAGCAAATGGTAATAAAAGATCTAGCAAAGGTACACTTAGAGTGCAAGAGCACACTTGCGGCATTTAAGTGTTACAATATGCAAACGGATCCTTCTGACGCAAGGGATAAACCCTAGGGTAATACGTCAACCCTCAAAGCAAACTGGCTATTACTTATTTTATAATAAATAAGGACAAAGGTTTTGCACGAGTAACAATGAGCGATTTCAAAACCAAAATATTGCATGACCACAAAAGATGCAAGTGTTAAAATTTGCTTTCTTCACTATGAATTTCAGTGATGTACCTCACCTCTCAGGTCCTGAACTACATCCAGCAGCAGGCAGAGGCTGCACGTGCCTAAGTGCCAACATGGGACGTATTCAGCCTAAGTGTCAACATGGGACGTACTCAGGCTGACTAGTCCTCATCACTTGCAGAGCACTGGACATCATTACCAGGGGAAGCTGGTGCTGACCTACTAGAGTTCAGCTCTGACCAGCAGATGCACAGGGAGCATAGGTTACACAAAAGGAAATCAATAGGCTGTTAAAAAGTGTTAATAGCACACTTAGTGGTTGGACGGACCATTCTGCAGAGGGAGAGGCATGGTAATTAAAAGATCAGAAAATGCTGCCACAGATCCATCAGGGAACTTTCTAGCAGGGCAGAAAATTAAATTGTTCCCATTATATGTCATGTCACTGGCCTTTCAGAGCTAACCAGAATCTGCAATTCTTTCATTTCACTCTTCAAATAGTCCCACTTGTTCTCTTGTGTGCATAGAGAATGCAGACGGTCTCCTGGCCCCAGCAGCTGAAAGGCACCTGGGTTTCACGCTCTACCACCACACTCAGAAAAGCTTACAAAGGCTCAAAGTGTGTTAGATGCTCCACATTTTAACCAGCATCCAGCTACAAACACACTAAGAAATATATGGTGGGGGTTTTTTGTTGGTTTGTTTATTTGGGGTTTGTTTGGGTTGGTTTGTTGGTTTTTTTTTTTTTTTAAATCAGGGAAGAGTACTGCAAATTTTTAAGCCACCAGGACAGTACCTTCTGCTACCTACAGGCTACTGGCATGATTTAATTAAGAATGAATGATATAATAGGCACTGAAATTCCTGGAGATTATAGAATGCCGCAGAGGGTGTCAAAAGGTGTCAATAAGGACAGGCAATAGAAATAAAGTGATTTAAGCATATGAGACTAGAAAAACAATTCCTGAAAAATACTCAGCTCCTTAATGCTAAAAAGTATGATTTGGGATACTGTCTACATTTAATGAGCAATCACCAAACAGATCCAAACATGAGCTTTTATTGCTGTTTTACAATCTTATGTACAGACTGAGGACCCTTTTCTGTGCTAAGGCACAAATAGGTCTTCCAGCTGTATTTGGTGGGGCACACAGTAAAATGCAATTTAACATTATCCAGTACCAGTGTGGACAGTGAAACATCATCCCTGCAGTTTCAACTGTGGCCAAAAGGTTATATCCCCCCAACATTTAGCAGGTGAACTCAAGCACACATGCAAACATATGCTGACCAGGTAAAGGCTGGCTCAATTCCTGCTGAAATTAATGGGAGCCTCTCTGCCATGTCGGAGTGCTTGGAATCAGGACCAGACGGAAATGCTGCTTCAGCACTAGGGTAAAGCCTAAAACGCAACGTGCCTTAGGTCTTTCAGATAAAATAACATTCTCACGACAAAAAGCTCAAACAAAATTGAGATCTCATTTTTCTTAATCATAGAACAAAACAAGCTCAGAAATACATTTAATGTAGCAAATATTATTTTACTCACTTCAAATTTTGAATTTGAAGGTGTCATTTCCTATAAGCACCACTAAGCCTAACCTCACAACAGGCATAAAGGCCATGCCTCAGGCAGCCATTTCTCCTTACCTAGAATTCATAATGATCCCATTATTAATCCACAGGCACGGTTCAGATATGACTAAACTCTTCTATTATTAATAGATTGACAATGGAATATTCAAGCTTCACACAATCAACTATCTCATGGGCATTCTACAGTTGCTCTGTGGGGCTTTTTTTGTGTTCTGTTGTGTTTGTTTTAAAGCATTATCATTTCCAATTAGTCAAGACAATGGTGTAGACACTCTGAGTTTCGTAACATGCCATTATTTTTGTTAAAGATGAAAATAGAAGTAGGTGAGATACTGGAAATACAAAATCTATTTTACATCTAACATCAATCCCACGTAAGAGTAACAGATACATTTTTCTAAGAGAATTTAAATTCCTATGAGGCAGGTTTTAAGATCTATACTAGGGAGCAGGAAGGGGAGCAAGACAGAGTGGTGAAGAGGCGGGAACTGGTCAGAGGCAACCTGAATGCACATAATGAAATTTCTTAAGTAACGAGAGTCCCAGGACTAAAGCTCTGATCTTAATGTTACTCTGTTAAATAAATATGAAAACCACAGAAATGACTGTTACTTTTAAAGCAGCTTTCTCATGACTTTCTGGGTTTGAGGTTCTTCCTCCTCCATTTGCTTCAAGATTCCTTATCAGAATGTGTCAACATCATCTTAACCATCCCTGAAACACCATGTAAAGTATGATATGCTAAGAAAAGGGTTTAAACCCTCCCAACACATTCAACTGAGAATTGCTATATAAAGCTCTCCTCATTTCTCCTTCACAGCATCCCTGACAGCTTCTTTAATTGGTACCTGATAGGTGTCGGTACTGTATTGCTATTAACTATGTGAATATTTAAAATTACTTTCAAAATATTTATGAGAAAAAGACTGAAGAGCATTGTCAGAGTTCACATTGTTGATCTTGTTACCAATTACTTATTTTTAACACATATCACTAGGATCTAAGATTTGAAAAACTGAATGACAAAACACTATGCACAAGCCACGCTGCCAGGAACAGTTATCCAGAGCCCTACTGTATTTAAGAGAAAAACTGTCACCCTCCAATAAACAGAGGATTTTATTAGCAAGCTGTTTGTTAATCCGTACAATTTCTATGTAGTCAATGAATTAAACTGATAAAACTACCTTGAAAGGCTTATTAGGTGTTTGGAGAAGCAGAGTACTCCTAATGATTTACTAAATACAGTACATTTACAAAAGTAGACTTTGAAATTAAAAATTAACAGGCTATTAATAGGATGAGACAGCTTGTGACTCATTGTCTAACAAAGGAAACATGTCAGGGAACAAAAAAAAAAAAAAGAAAAAAATCAGTAGACTCCAAGTATGACATTTTCAAGCTATATGCACAAGCAATTTATTTTAGTTATTAAACACAACAGGGTGACGTGTTCTCCAAGGGGACAAAATCAACTAAGAGGAGTGAATATGCCAACAAGGAAAACATGGCCAACATTCAGTAAAAAGCAGCCATGTCAGAAGATAAGTCACGTCCTAAAAACCAAAGGAAAGAGGGGGAAGCTCTCTTGCACGTCATCAAGAAAGAGATCTCTTTGTTAAAACTTTGTCATTAAGCTTTTTGCTACCATTTTTTGTGTTTTCCTGAAATTTTTATACTCGGAAATCTTTGCAGATTTCATTCAATCTAGTCCCACGTCTGCAAACCAGAAACAGTAACAGAAGAAAATGTACATGCTTTGATTGTCAAGATGTACTTTGAAAAAAGCACAAATCTTGCCGCCTGCCCTTACTTTCACCCTTCTCTTTTGCCTCATGCAAAATTTTATTTTAACCTGTGCCTTGCAGGATGTAGAAGTACACAGTTTGAAACTAAGTACTTGAGTAGAGAGAGTGAAGTTTATTTCAGCAATGACTCTCTCAGATTACAACAATGCCAAAGTTCTCTTTAAACGAAATACTTAAAGTGCACTGCTCTCAAATATTGTGGTGCTTTTGATAAAGCCCAGTTTATTTATTAGGAGAAACCACTCCTTTTAGAACAGTTTCTTATCAACCAATAACTTTTCTTCTCCAACCCTTCTTGTGAGAAAAGCTTAAACTAAAGCAAGGGGCTGATGTTCCAGTCTCTGTTGGACAAGGAGCTTGTTCTAGCCCAACCGCATCAGTATTTTGCCAAACTCTTATTCTCATGTTGCATTTATGAGTTTAGATTATACAACTACAGTCACTAAACACACTCATAATTTGGTATGCTTTTGGCATTCCCTTTATTTCCTTCTCTTCCTAAAGTTAACAGTCTCAACGCTTTTTATACACTTTTTAGGAACAGTATTTTTCCATGCCTCTAATTACCAAAAGTTATTGCAGTGATCAAGTGCACGTTTCTAAAGTCCTCTGATGCCCTATAAAGGGAATGTGTAAGTTTGAGGCTAATCACACAACCCTTCCAGCACACAAAGATACCATACCTCAGCACAGCGAAATAAGTCAAAGGAAGATTTGTTTTATCATAGGTCAGTCTCTTACATGTATGATCTTTTCCCCTACAAAGAAAAGTGTGTCATCTTATTTCTCCCAAAGAATTCACTTTGATACAATTATTTGTGATGTTTCTGATAGATCAGTTCAGTGCCAGCAAAGTTGGCCAAAAATAATGGAAAACTAGTCCAAATTGTCTCATTTGGAAAGTCTGCCAAACTCTCCACTAAGTGGTGGACATTCTCTATTTTTGTGTCAAAATATTTATCAGTTTTTCTCCCAACAATAACTACATTGATTTTTTTAAAGCTGTAAGTGAGTATTTGTAAAGCACTGCATTGATTCCTATGCAATGCATCTTTCATTCTGAGTAGATCCTTATTTTCTGAAGAACAGAAATGAAAAAGGTTAGTAAAACATATGTCAAAAACACAAGCCCTACATGGAGTATCGGCACTCTCTGCCTCCCACCCAGCCTGTCTCCACTTTTCTTTCTTCTGCTCCACTTTTTGGCAGATTGTTTTCTGTCAACACGGACATTGGATGGAGACCCTTCTCAGCACTGCTTTCTCAGTGCAGTGGCACCGGTTTTCAGCCAGCTCCCCAGAGGGAGAGCTGCTGCTCTTTTTTTTACCTCCTCCATGAAACCCAACCAGACGCACCGCCACCTGTCTGCCACCTTTCTAAGAAAGGGACCCTAAGTCCCACAAGGGACCTCAGTGCTGCTGCCTCACAGCTGATCACTGCTTTTAGAGACCTGTTTTTCTGTTCCACACCTAAACCATAACAGAGGCTTACAGTCAAACCAACAGGGTTGCAACTAACCGTGCTAAATGGCAGATTAAAATAACGTTTTGCTGCCAAGGTGAAACAGTTTTAAACAGCAGAACTGTTTTCAATGAAGCTTCAACATCCTTATGCTATAAATTTTTATGCTTGTAACTTTTCTTCCTATTACAGCCTGTCTCTGCCACCTTCATCTACTACCGTCACTCTGAGTTACTTAAGCGCATTTCTGTGGTTCTCCCAATACAGCCAGCTAACACAACCCAGCTTGGCCAACTGATACTATACATAAGCAAAGCGAAACTGGCACTTCTAAATGCAATTGTTAAGAACAACCTGTCCAATACAAGCCAGGGCTCAATACAAACACAATACCTTGAAATATTACAAATGCATAGAGCTCTGAATTCCGGAGATTTTATGTTTATGAAAAAACTTTACAAAGCCAACTTATATTCTTTCAACATAATTTTGGAGTAATATGAAGAAACAGAATCTAGAGTATAAATTTTAACTACAGATAATGCATCTCACCACATCTCATTGCCATCATTGGGAAGATAAAAACTTTGCTGCTTTCTTCCATGCTGACACTGCAATTGCAAAGAAAGATTGTGGTTAAATGTATACAGCCAGCTCCCATGACTTTTACTGCTGTTTTTTATTAGTGGTAAAACAATTTCCCACCAATCTTCTTCCCTTCAGAATTAAAACCACAACACTTGGACATGACGTTTTTTCTCTTCCCAAAATCTCCAGTGATAATTTATACTTAGTGTTCCCTCAGTGACATGGGAAAGTGGCGAAAGATACATCCACAAAGAGAGAGAGCAAGAGCTTCCAGTCTACAGGAATATAAGTACATTTTCTCCTTTTAAAAGCATTTATCAAACTGGCGATTCCAGGTTAGCACTCCTGAGTGAAGCTGAACATATATCAGTCTTTTCATCTGAAAGACTGTCTAAATGCCACCAGTTCCTTCCACTTCTTTCTTTTCTCACTTGAGACTAACTATTCTGCTCTGGCTTTCTGTGAATGAGAAAACTAAATAAGCAAACTTTCACACGGCTTCAGGGTCATAAGTACCAAATCTGCAACTACAGAAAAAAACCCTGAGAAATCTGCTTTCCAATTAATGCGAGAAAACAACCTCAGATTATAATGTTGTTCTCCACATTTCTCAGAAGGACTGGTATAAGACCATTATGTCAGGCTATCTGCTCCAGGGAGAAGGAAAACACATTCTGTAAAGTCACCATCAGAAGGACTGCTTTACTCCTGTTCTGTTTGAAGTTCCTCTGCTATCCAGGACCCAATCCTTCTACAGCACAGAGCTAGGGGTGTGTGATAAGATTTAATAAATATCAGACTTAAGAGCCTAACTCTATCGCTAACTCAGTGCCAAGGGGAAGCACCCTTATGTTTCCGTCAGCAGAAACACAACCCAACTCCCTGCCAGTGCAAGAGGGAGCTGCAGAAAGAACTGTCTCTTCTGACCCACTACCTGCAAACTGAGCTTACTTTTGATTTTTGAAGTAGTAAATTGAAGGAAATAAATAGGATTGTTCAGGAATTTAAAAGAAAGCAAAATTAAGAGAAGTCCACTTACGGGCTTGGGGTGGCTTTTTTTTTTCCTTTTTAAGCCAAAAATTTTAGAACACAGAAGAGTTACATGTAAACATTCTTTGGGGGAAATAATGTTTTGGAATCTTCATTTTGGCATCCTACTAAGTACTAGCCACATACCACTTAATAATTTAATTGAAATTGACTCTTAGTAAAGCACAAAACTGACAGGTAGTACAACAGATTGAAGTACCACTTCTATTTGTTAGTAGAAGCCTGCAGAATTTAATTAGTCTTATGCTAAATATTACTTGATAAAAATACTGGTTTAAACCAGGGGAAAAAAAAAAGAACCACAAACCTTAGCTACTTTTACTACACAACTCACTGTACCATGTGATTATCCTTCAGAAACACTCTTAAGTGATTTTTATTAGTGAAATTACTTACCCTTAAAAACCTGAAAATGATGCAGACACAGTATTCGCAAGGAGTAAATGAATTGATTTTACCTCAGATAAACTAATTCTTAGAAAGAAATAATTTTTTATAACCTCCTCAAAATATTTATTGTGAATTCACACAGATCTTTTTAATGTAGTTAAAATCCTGCTACATTGTAGGTAGGATTTAAGATGACTCCTTTCTCCTTTTGGTAAATGCATAATCTAATGAACTCGATCTCTCTAATCTAAGAGAAGAACTGAACCTAATCAGCAAGAAGATATCAACAATAATTTAATTTTATCCTGCATCAAGGCATCTATGAGTAGCAGGAAAGAGAAGCATTATGTATAGCAGTCATTTGCCTCTTACCTCAAGTGTCTTTTTTTGGCTTAGTCCTTTCTCAGTAATGAATCTGACTTTACAGAAACATTAGTTTCCTAAAAGTATTTAAGGAGGGCAGGAGAAAGAGGAAGGCATTAAAACACTTATCAATTCATTAATTCATCACTGATTGGAATTGGAAATCAGTATTTCCATCAAGTGTATCAACAGAGTTGATCTTTCCTTTTTCTTTAGGTCACTTACAGCATCATCCATTATTGGGTTAGAACACACATCTATTAGTTTCAAACAGAACGCGAACGTAGGTATATCAGGTAAATGGTCATAATACATGATTACATACATGCTAGAATGAAAGCAGTTTTGCTATTGCCTATGCTGTCCCTCTGGACATTCACAGTGTGTATCAGGTGTTTTCTGAAAATCAAATATAGCCAGAGCACTTGTTCATAAAGATGTTTACTCTGAAGGGACTGTGATCCACTCACTGGTGGAGTGTGAAAAACCACATGGGAGTTTCTGGTAGCTGCAGATACTTTCCAGAGCCTCCTGACAGCAGCAAAACTCACCAGAATTCTGTCAAAATAATGCTGGTGCTACTGGAGGAAACTACCTGCAACAAGAGCTGGAAGGTCCTAGACCAGAAAACGTTGAAAAAAGCATTACCAGAAACCTCCTACTCTTCAGCAGCATTGGAATATTGAAAACTGCAAATTAGTAATACCTGGGAATCAAGTATGCGGTACAGATCATAAGACAGCTCATAAATCACAATGTAATACAAATGACGGAGGCCACAAGGTAGGCTTTCACAGCATACTGGTTAGAATCCCATCAGGCACCTCTTTTCCAGCACTTGTGCCTAACAACTGTTAGTTGCTTCGTTTAAGGAAACTATTGCAGTACTAAGGGCTTAAGCAAGACATAAAAAGCTTCGGGTTTTCACTGTTGATCCAAGATACTGCAGTAATGAATCTCTGTTTCTTCATTTCATATTGGGGCTAACTAGTATGGTAACACTTCATTAGTTATTTTCTGATAAACATTTTAGAATGAGGATTACAGTACCTTATTTACTGCATACCACACTGTTTGCATCTATTATGTACTACTACAAAGGCAAGTTGCCTGAAAACCTACCTTCAAGGAGCTAAACTCAATTACTATCACTTTCACATCACTGTACAGTTAAGACCAAAGTGTTGAATAGGCTGTCAAGTCTAGACTAAACCACTATTTCTACAGTTCAATAAAAGCTGTTTATGCTCACACTAGCCAGTAAAATCATACTAGATAGCAAAGGATGGATGCTCTCTGTAATACGAATAAATTTCATACAGGAATGTATCTCAGGTCATACTAAGATACCAAGATAATAACAAGTATACGATAACATTTGTTTTCACAACAGGTTAGTAGAATAAATGATAAAATGAAGCTATACAATGCATTTTTGAAAAATGAATACCAACTTCCAGCACAAGGATATCAATAAGTCACAAGTATAGCTGCAAACCAACCAAAGAATAGATTGAAGCTGCTTTCACAAAGCTGCAGATTTCAAGAGGTTTCAGATAGGATGTGGCATGGATAGTAAAACCCAGGTGTGTTTAAACTCCCTAAAAATTACATATTCCAATTTCCTTCCAAGAAGCTTTCCTCATAAGATGTTTTGCTAATTCCTCTCAGGGCCCACTACTTCACTGGATTAGTCCCCGCTTCAGCTCTCTCCTGCAGCAGCCCGTGCCCTGGGGCTGCCGGAGGCCTTCCCTTCCCCAAACCTTGCCTGCTGAACTACGCAGCGTCAGGCGCATTCAGGAGGGAATGCTCGACTCTGGCGTCCTTTACTCTCTCCGATTTATATTCGCACTTCTAAAAGGTATTTCCTGAGCACAGAAAAAAGAATCGGCATGTCCTGAACGTTGTTTTATGCATGGGTATGTACTGCAATGAGCAGAAAGTCATCCTTACTCAACGTTGCTCTTAAATTATGCAGCTTTTGCTGCTGCGGATAGTAAATCATTCATAAATTTAGCATTAGGGAATTGGAAATGAATTATTAGCTACAGTGTGCTTTGATACACCGTAACAATGTGTGAGCAAAACTGTTATGCAAATATTCATACATTTTTCTATTTAAATACTATACACTGAGTGAATAGTCCAGAAAAGACTTAGCCCCCCGGTAACCAAGGCAACAGGAGGTGCCATGCAGCTTGATTCTACTGCCTCAGTTCTGGATTTTCAGTTTTCCTATTGTAAAATGGAAAGGATGCCTGTGTTGTGTAGGCACATTCACACACGCTTACATATTTTATATAATTATAAAAAATGTGTGTGTATACACATACATATATTTATACAACACATATAAGTATATGAATGGAAATTAGCAGGGTTGAAGTTATCATTTTTTTACATCTCAAATTCAAAAGCTTAACTAAATAAAAAATTAAGATGTTTTGTATCTGCAAGTAGAAGCCCTTGCTCCAGTGAAGCTCATTTACCAAAAAAGACATGGATTCATGTTACTAATGTATTTATGATGTTAAATTATACAATCCTTATGCAACACTTAGACAAAACTCATGCCAAGTGTTCAAATACAGTGGGACATAGGTACACACTCTCAGATCTTTTATATAAATAAAACTCACTAGTGCATGGATGAAGGAAGGAGCTCATAACAGCAATTTGTTAGAGTTGAACCTCCAAACATATTTAATAGTGTTCAGGAGAATCTTTCATATAACTTTATGTCATTTCTCGCACACAAAGATTATTTTTTAGGTTCATAAATACATTTGTGGAGAACAAAGCATTTGTTCCTTTTGAAGAGGAATATGCCTTCACCCTGAATTACCCATATATTTATCAAATTTGATACCTCATATCTATTTTTTCCAGGATTAAATGGAAAAGCATTTTCAGTGAGTGACTAATACACAAATACTTTTGATAACTGCTACTTCACTCTTCTAGTGTTATTTTTTAGGAAGTTTTACTGGCGTAGTGGGAATTACATTAAAATACTCCTCATCATTCTTCATTCCTGTACAACATGCGCCCTTCAACTTTTACCACATGCTAATAATTATTTTGTGGAAGACCTCCACAAGAAGCTGTTGCACTGTCTAACTATTTATTTATGAAGCCTGAAACACTATAATATTCCAAAGACACTTACAGATTAGACAATTACCATCAGTGAGTCATCACAGTATCTGCGTTCGTTGGTATTTGTAACAAACAATGGCAATGCACAAAAACCCCACATGAAAACACATGGATATCACGGACAGACCATCATTATGGAAGAAAAAGAAGATCCTCAAAACTGCAGACATCCCTTGAACATGTATTACTGGAGCAAAATATGATACAATACAAAAATAATCTGTTTCCATGCAAGTCACAAAAATATGTCAGAATGAGAGATGTCCGACTAAAATGAATTTAATTCAAAGTGTTCAAAATCAAAAGATGAAACTGAGGAACTCTGCTGACAAGCAAGAAAAACTGCTAACAATAGTTACAGGCTAATACCACTGCAATATAGTAGCAATCCTTTACCTTGCATAGTATTATTTTATTTAATATATTATATTCTATATTTCATCTCCCCCTTCATTTCCTGTAGGTTTTTCTCTTTGTGCTTTTTTTGCTGGTACTTTTCTAAGTCCTCTAACAACTCTAAGCACTACGGAATTATGAAATTACCACTATGATTCTATAGTTGACAGTTTTTTGTTTTCCTTCATATATGAAAAATCCAAATCTATAAAGACAAAATATTACACTCACCAACATCACGTATATCAACACAATAAAAGTCATAATTTAAAATTAGATTTATAATATTGTAAAACCTGGGTTTAGTGGAACCTTGTATATCCAAAATTGCAGCATACAATAGTATCATACCCTGAAAGCAAATTAAAAGGTGTTACTTGTGTGACATTCACAATTACTGATGAACTCTCAATGGAGAAAACTAGAATCTTTAAGGACTGATCTAAGCAGATTAAGTATATATAATATACAGTAACTTCCCATTCACCTTGAAAATTATTTTTATATATAACTTGTAAAAACAATTCTTAGCCATATTCTAAGAATATGTAGGCTGGCATAAACCAAGGTTAGCTTAACTGATTTTGCAAGGAGCTATGCCAGTTTATACATGATAAGGACCTGGTCCTTTACCTTTTAGCTCTGTGAGAATGACCTGTTTTCTAGTGCTTGGATATGCCATAGTTTACTGCAGGTCAGAATTCATAACTAGAGGTGCTCAGCATGAAGTCCACAAAACAATGGAAGTCACGAAGAAGCTGTCAGATTTTGTTTGAGAAATGACTCCTGCTCTCCATTGACATTCTTTCCACAGTGTACCTGCACTCTCAAACCACTGACAGGGAAATCTCACTTGTGAAATCCTAAACTGTTCAGACTCAAAAAAAAAAAAAAAAAAAAAAGGCAGCGCATATACTACACAAGTAGGTTAGACTTCTTCAGCACTGGTTAAATTCATCAAGCTTTCAGAAGTGCAGTTTTTTATAGCATAATATTTTTATTTTTCCATGTTTGCAAAGGTAAACTTACTTGTTCATACAGAACTCTCATGATGAACTTTGCTCTTTGTGTGTCTCAAGCTTCATTTGCTGTAGCCATGGTAAAAAAGTAGGAAAGAATCCAACCTTCAATTTTTAATTTCTATTCTGATTGCAAAGCTATCCCAAAATTTGCTAACCCACATACATTCTGAAAGTGGCACAATCGTCACAAAACTGTGGAACTGCACATAAGCCTTCACTTAGCCTGGAGCCAGAAAAAACAGGGAAAATATCCCTTACTTTGACATCCCTTACAGTGACAGAAGTATGATGGCCGCAGTCTGGGCAGTGGGAGCAAACTTTAAAAAAAAACAAAAATAAAAATTTTTAAATAAAAAAACCCAACCATGTTCTCTAACAGGTAGAAGTCAAAACCTGGATGCCCAGGATGTTTTGGATGCTTGGGAAGAGACAGTCTGCACTACAAAAAAAGTCATAAAACAAAACATTATTGACTGGAAACATGCATAAGCATCAACTTTGAGAAGCTTCCTATTTGGATTTCCTCATGGAAGGCCACATTCAATTCAGATTGGTCTATCCAACTTCAACAGACTTGGAAAAAAAACCCATCATTCTGACATTTCAGGAATAAACAGTGAAGCTCCGGGTACCCTCCAAACAACTGCCTAAAGGGTATTCATGTGTTAAGATACTGAGCAAGGTCCCCAAGCAGGGATCAAGCAAGGGGCTCTGCCTAGACAGAGTGAGAAACAATTCCTGCCCTTAAGAATGTAAACAACAGAGAATTAAAGAGAGAGAAAATAAATATCAAAATGAGAAGCAGCTGGCAGGTCAGCAGCACAGCAAAATCTCAAAACAATGTCCAATTTGCTAGAGCCTGCGTTTTAGAAAGCACTGGGCTCTCAAGAAGTCAGTGGGAACTTATGTATATTGATCCAAGGTAGGACTTGACGTCTTTTCTCTGCAGGTCTGCCAGAGCAGAGCACTATGTATGCCCAAAGAATGGCTCTAACAATCCTGCTCTCAACTGACAGTGTTGAGTTAAAAATGCAGATGAAAGGGCAACCTCGCCCTCTTACTACTGCGGAAACCTTACCACTGTACAAGCACTTTTTTAGTCTTGAACTGCTTAGCAGCTCCCTAGTGTTCAGTAAGCTTATGAAAGGCCAAGAGCATCTTCAAATCTGAGAAAATATACTTATTTTTGTAAAAACCTTAAAAGTTATGACTTGGAGAATCCATTCGTGTCCTCTTCCTCCCTCTGCTTTCTACCCTTCTATTTCTCTAGCTTATCTATCCTCTTATTTTCTTGTATCTTCTCCCTATAACAAAAAATATTACACATGCTATCCTGAAGTACTGTCTCCTTATTTAATGCATCAGCCATGCAATACTAAATGACAGTTGGGCAGCCTGTTTACATAAAAGAAGATGTGTGAAGATTCACAAATAAGGCCACCCTGGAGACAGAAGTGCTAAGCTAGTCATACATATTGTATAAACCAGCCTCTGTTGCCTTGTCTAGATTTTATTTGTGGAAGGCTTATTTTTCTGCATCCTTAATAGAATCACAGCGCAATCCAGGTTGGGAGGGACTTGAGGAGGTAATTCTTACCTAGTTAGGCAGGATGAAACTCATTCCCATGAAGGAGACAGGTATATATTTTCAAAATTTTTAATCTTGTAGCTTCTTCTTTGTTTAAGAATTAATAACTCTTAAAAGCTTACCCAATATTGCAGAGGAATACACTCTTTCACCAAGAAGCACCCATGCTACTATAAGCATTATACAACCAGTACTCCACAAAAGAAATGCCTCTTATCTAGCAAACAACGAAACTGAGATTATTTATGTTGATGGCAAGGGTGCACCACAAACTGCAGTGGTGCCGGATCTGTGCAGCACAGGGAAGGATTTATGCCAGCAGTGAGAGAATGCACAGACTTCCCAAACAGAAAGTTTGGGACTTAAAATTTCACTGCTTGGAACAGGGAACAAAACTTTAATAGGAAATGATCCAGGAAGCATGCACATATAGAAAGAAAAGGAGGTTGGTTAGCGAGCAGTGGGTACCCAAATTAAAATGTATATCATTGAAGCTGAAATTTGGATTGAAGGAAAGTAGAAAATGGTAGACAAGAGTCAGCTAGCAAATTTGGATTCAGAATACAGTATTCTCAGCTCCGCAAACCAGTATTTAAGTCCTCTCCTCAGGATGAAGGGTACTGTTCTAGGTCAAGCTCTAATTCACTATATGTTGTATAGAGTCTGAAGCTGTACTTGCAAAGCTACTATTATCCATTAGCCTCAACAAATGCTGAAGTAAAAAGCTGAGAAATCAGAGCAATGCCACAGAATTGCAAACATCTACAAAATCAAAAACCAACATCAAATAAACATTAACGTAACATGCAGTGAGGGTTAATATAGATTCTCATTCAATGAAAGGAGGCAGACAGAAAATGAAGAGAGATCCTGACAGACACAATTACCTGTTATCTCGGTGGAAACTCTGATATGTTGATTATATAGCTCATTAGTCTAAAGCTATACACATTTCACTTAACCTTTAAAATCACTGAATTTTTAAGCCTAGTTAAATGTTTCTAACGCTTAACCCTGAGTTAAATCTCACATTCATCTGCATTTCATTGTAATGCTTATATACAGTTTGATTCAAAATTCCTCCTAGACCAAAGCTTTAAGTTTATTTAATAATACACTTTCATATTCTTTATTACATATATCCTATTTGCAATATATCTATGGTATTATCTTCAACCTGAAAGCCAATTTGCATTTCACTGAAAACAAAGCAGTAAGAGACAAAGATGACTTTCTCTCCACTGAATCACCCAGTACAGTACTTCGAAGGATGCCCATTTTCCCTATTGATATCCAACTGGTAAAAAAAAAAGAAAATTCACCAAGACTTACACTGAGGACTCCTCCCATTCAACAAAAAATACTGCTTTCAGCTAACAAAGCTTCCTTGAGCTACATGTGCATCTAATTTCCTGATACCTTTGGGATTTTCTAAAAACATGGAGCCTCTTATTTTGCATAGTATATACAAATACAATACCAGTATAAAATACAAAGTTAATGTTATTAACAGTGTTTGCGTCTAGTGCTCCACTACTGTCTCTGAGGCAAATATACCCAACAGACAGCCTGCCTTCGCCCTGTGATGCGGCATGTCTTGGAGCAAGGAAGAAGCTTGCCAGTTCCATGGCCTGTCTTCCCAGCACTCTCACTTTCCGCTCATTAACAAACATTAGCTCTACATCAAACATATGCATACTTGGTGACCTGAACTAAAATGAGCTTAGGGTATATTTAACTAATCAGCAAAGAACTCTTAATTTCAGCAGTGCTGCACTGTCGTACTATTTACACAACAAAACCACACAGAAAAAATAGAAAGGCTTTTTCTTCCCTTCAGTGTTGTGTAATTTTTGTTTTCTTAGGGTGACACAGCATGAACACAACACGTGTGAAGACAGCATGAATTCATTTAAACACCAGGGCTCTAGTACTCGGCACTGGTGAGGCTGCACCTCGAATACTGTGTTCAGTTTTGGCCCCCTCACTACAAGACACACATTGAGGTGCTGGAACATGTCCAGAGAAGGGCAACGAAGCTCCTGTGAGGAGCAGCTGAGGGAACTGGGGTTGTTCAGCCCAGAGAAAAGGAGGCTGAGGGGAGACCTTACCGCTCTCTACAACTACCCGAAAGGAGGTTGTAGAGAGGTGGGGGTCGGTCTCTTCTCCCAAGTAACAAGCAACAGGGCAAGAGGAAACGGCCTCAAGTTGCACCAGGGGAGGTTTAGATTGGATATTGGGAAAAATTTCTTCAGTGAAAGGGTTGTCAAGCATTGGAACAGGCTGCCCAGGGAGGTGGTGGAGGCACCATCCCTGGAGGTATTTAAAAGACATGTAGGTGTGGCACTTAGGGACATGGTTTGGTGGTGGATTTGGCAGTGTTAACCTAACGGTTGGACTCAATGATCTTAAGGGTCTTTTCCAACCTAAATAATTCTATGATTCTACAGGGTAACAGCATCAACTGGTGTGCCAATAATCACATAGGCCAAGGAAAAACAAGTATCTGAGTGTCTTGCAGTTGTGTGGACATCATCACCAATATCACCTTACAGTCAAAATCCAGCTTCCACTCAAGAAAAAGAGTAATTCAAACTGATGAGATCCAAGTCAGGCAGTTTCATCTAAAATGAGGAAACTTTGGCAGACTTTGTTTCCACTCGTTCTTTAGCTGTTACTGGCTTGCTTCCAGATATCATCAGCCAAGTTGCATTTTTTTCAAATGAAAAAAAAGTTACATCAACGGGATCAGAGCTAGTAATAACAACTGGCAATACTAAAAGGACACAAAAGGAAACATAGTAGAAGGAATGACAAGGAAATACAGGAATGCAGTAAATAAATTTTAAAACGTGGGGAAAAGACAAATGCCGACACTTGAAAACCGTACAAAGGCCATACACAGGTCCTGATCCTGGAAGATGTAGCAACTGCCACACAATTAGCTTCTGAGGACAGAATTCAGTCTAACTAATTTGCCTCCCTGCATGGCATAGGCTGGAGAATTCACCCATCAAATCCTGCATCTCACCTCCCCAGAAGCTGTGTATTAACTCATCCAACAAGACTAGAAGCTTTGATCTGTACTCAGCAGAGGAATACAGTATATCCAGTCTTCCTGACCAGGCAAGACACCTGAGATTCTTCCAGTGCCAAGGGAAGACCAAATCCTGCATCTCCACTCTGTCCCTTGAACTTGTATGTGTGCACCAAAGTCTGCACATATATATTACTGGGTTACATGCCCTCCCCCAACACTTCTGAAAAGGGTATTTTGCCAGGCAGCATGTGCACATGCACACCTCCTGATTCGTTCTGAAGTTGAGCCAAGAAATAGGGAACAGGCCACAACTGTCCGACTTACTCATGCAGCATATTTTCTGGCACAGCTGCAGAGCACACAGAGAGTGGGCTGCAGGCTGGATGAATGGTTCTGGTAGTAGCAACCTTCAATCACTATTTTCCTAGAGCTATTCTTAGCCCTTCCTCTGTTACCTTACAAGTCCTTAAATTTAGAGGATTACAACATTGCAGCTCTTTTTGTGCAAGCAGACTCTGCACATCCATAATGAATGTAATGGAAATTTGCACAAAAGTGGTCCCAAAATTACAGCTTAAATCAACACTGGATACAGATGTAAATGTGAATTCAATAACGTTCAAGGGGGAAAAGCGTTTAAACATTTTTATACACTGGATATATTTCTTCCGGTTTTCTTAATGAAACGTGTGGACTAATATCCTAAATACTAATTCCAAGAAGCATCATTCCCAGTGTCTCAGTCAAGCTGTAAGTTTGCATTAACACCTTCCTGGTTTATGGTAATTGCTTTAAAGGCAGTCATTGAAAATTGCAGTGCAGTGCTTGGCCAAGATCCACGCTGGCACCACTGGCCATGCCAGGTACTGTTTCACGTATTGTGAAGGACTTGAAGGACCCGGGAAAGGACCTAAAGGTCTCTTCAAATTTTCTCAGACAATTTTTCTGTTTCCAAAGTGGGAGATGTTCCACAAATGTCATCTTATTTGCTTTACCTCCTACACTTTTATCATCATTCACCATTTATTTTCCTCTGCCATCTACTTTTTCCATTTTTGAAGTCTTAGGGAGCCCTGTCTATGTCAGCTAAATGAAGAGAAGACCAAGAGGTCATTTGACTACCAGACATAAGCACTTACTCACTGAGAAAGAGATCTGGTAGCAAGACCTTTTCAACCTTGCTGATAATAACGCAATAGGATCCAGCGGCTAACAATTAAAGCTAGATCAATTCAACCTTGAAACAGTCTGCAATTTCCTAGCAGGGACTGCAGCTGAACCTTGGAACAGTTTACTGGGAAAGACAGAGGGCAAAAACACAAGGCTTACCATCAGGCAGAGTCTTTGTCACATGATATGTTTGTAAAGTGAACACTTGAATTTATCTCTGGAAGAATTTATATAAAGGTTGTGAAATGAACAGCATTTTTTTCTGGGCTCTGCATCTCTTGATCTACAAATATTTTTCTTTACTCGTTCTTCATGAGCCACAGGGAGAAGGTGGTACCTTTTAATACCCAAAGCATGGTCCTTAGACAAACGTTCCCAGATGACCTGCAGAATGCTTTAAACAAATGTATAAATAAACATGGATCACTTGACTGAAGTAAAGCAGATCGCCAGATCTGGTGTAGGAACAGATTATTTCATCCAGTTAGACTGTTAGATCTTTGGTTTGCACTTTTGCATGTGTTTTGGCTAGGGAGCAGGGAGTTGAATGAAGGATTATTTTTCTTTCCTGTTACATAGGTCATCTGAGGATATCACACTTAACAGATAGGCCCTGAGCATTACTGATCACCCTGTTTCTTCTGGTTTCTAACCACACAACTGTTCAGTCTAATGCCGCTGTGGTCAGTGTGGTACCTGCCTGAAACCAAATTGACACTGATTTACTGATTTGCACGAAATCAGGCTAAAGCCCCAGTAATCCCATTAGACCCCAAATACTACAAAATCACAAAAAAGGACATTCACCTGCATTTCACTTATTTTCAGAGTTACATATAAGGCATGAGTCAATCAAAAATTGCACATGTAATATGAATAATGCTTAACCTGGACAAAATATTAGTGTTTAAATACACAGTGATCTACAGCAAACAACAAGAAAATGATAGGTAGAAGAATATTCTGAGTAATAACACACTAAACTTATCTATGTTTGTCTTCAAAAGCAATTTCAAAGATGGGAAGCTCTAGTATTCATTTCGTCCATAAACTCCTATTTCTCCATTCCAACAGGAAATTCTCCATCTTTTTTGATCTAAAACCTTTTCTCTAGGGGGGGGGGGGAAATCCTTGTAAGAACCTGCTTTTAAAAGATAATCTAGGGATTCTATTTTGTAAAAATAGAGCTGATTTTCAAAAGAGGAAGGAGTCTGACTTAAATTTCTCAACATCTGCAACTGCAGCTCTCCCCCAGGCATCTGATTAAGCATCTATGGAAATTAAGCAGGCACTTCAGCATTCTGCCAAACTGGACTGAAAAACATGTTTCAATACTTGGATGATTTGGGATTTCATCTTCAAAACAGTTCAGGTCTTAAATACATTCCATTATAAAACAAAGTCAGATTTCTTGCTTAGTGTTCAAATTTGGCCCACAATTCTTTGGCAACTTTTTTCAGGACAAGGCCAATATCTTCTTTGCTTCTGGCCAGAGTTTGCCATAATGCCACCAATTTTTGGTCCCGCATTTCTACCACGGAAGTAACTACCTTTTGAAGACTGATAAAGTACATGGCACATTTTTTAATAACAAGTATTATGCAGAACCCCAGTCCTGCACTAAGCCTCTGGCTGCAAGGTCCATAAGAAAGTGAGGGGAGCAAGTCTGAGAGATACGGTTCAAAATTAAGTGTGCAATACCTTCTCAGTGTCTGATACCTTTCTATCAGATTCATACATGAAATTTAACTTTTGCATTGCAGTTCCTCTCTCATGTCTAAAGATCAATTATATCAGAAATATATTTTAAAACTGTTTAAGATTGCTTTCATTTTATGAAACAAAGTTCAACTACATAGCCCTACAAATCTGAGTACTTGAATTAAAACCATTTTTTTCCTGAAAAGTGCATCAGAGCCAGAGTCTGAATGCCCATGGTGTTTATTAAGCAATTTCTTTTTCCTTTCTTAAAGGAAAACTGTTTTACATAAATTCCCTCTTACAATTTCTTGTTCTGAAAAATATTATTAACATAAATACTTTATAAAGACATTAAATATAAACATGTCTCTGATAGTGAGCTACCTACACACTTAATTTCACACACACATTTTCCTAAATAGCTACTCACGTGAAAATTTAAACACGAGTTAAGTACAGCCATGATGTCACCACAAGAAGTTCTCATGATTACAAAGCGTTCCTACATACTTAATGTGTTCCCTGGAAAAAAAGACAACCACAGTCCTCCTGTCTTTGAGCCAACAATATTATGTTAGCTCTGTAGTAGATGATCCTGAGAAGTTAAAACAAGAAATTAATTTTTCAAAAATGAGCACGGCTTATACTGTGCACACTATGCAAGCAAAACAAAAACATGCCTGTTACAATCACATTCTAGATGAACTCCAAAATTTCTTTTCCATACCCCTATTAAGACTAAACGCCTTGGAGATCAACCAAGTATTAAGGTCCAAACTTGCCTCTCTCAGTCATAGCCAGTGATGTAAACTTCACTACAGACTGAACATTTCTAGATTAGAGTGAAGGAAGTGTGATCATGTACCTACAGAACCAGGAAAAAAAAAATACAATAGGCTTTTGCCTATAGGGACCCATCAAACCTGGAAAACATGGTTTTAAATATCATATACTGGACTCAATATAGGGAAAAGCTAAGTGTATATATCAATTTATTTAAAATGTAAATACTGAGGAATATTGTCAGAACAACACAAAAATGGAACTGAATTCCAGAAAGGCTTAAGAAATCAAGTGGTACACAATGGCCTTGATATGACTGATTCTTGACAATATGAAATACTGTATTCTCCAACAGTGACAGTATGAGAATCACAGTATGGGAAATCGGTCTCTTCTACTCAGTCTGCTTTTACATTAACATTCAAACACGCTACCTTGTATGTAGTACTGATGTACCATGTATGTACCTATATATGTTGTATCTACTTAAATGGGACCCATTTTCTTTGTTTTTGAACGACAAAACAATTATGCAATGCTGCTCATCCCAAAAAATCATCAGCTGAAATGAAGAAACCTAAAACTAGAACAAAGAATAGTAATAATTGCATTGTTTAATTCTTTTTAGCCTGTTAAATAAAGCTAACATGCCAATAGCAGATGACAAACATATAGGAACCCTTCAGCAGACTAAATGGTGATTTGATACAGCCACTACATTTGAATTTAATTAAAAGAAGCTATTTAGCTCTCTTTATATCTCCTTCCCACTTCCCCACAGTCCCCAACTAACAAGACCCACTTTCCCACTGTCCTTGCACGTATAAGGGTGCTGGTCCATACTGACTAACCTGTATGTATCACATCACCACAACTGTATGGGCTAAGCTTCAAGGTGTGCACTACTAGTACATTCACAGAAATTAAAATCCATTTATAAGAAAATCCCACCAAATCACTAGAACCATCCTACGACTGCTGTATTTGCTTGTAAGAAAAAACAGCAAGATTTTTCGGTGAAGACAATTTGCAATACAACAAAAACTCTCACCCACATCTACAGCAAATTTTTGCATAAGTCATAACAGTACTGTAAGTGAACAGTCTTCATGAATTCAAGTGCAAAACTGCTAAATTATCCCTACTTACCTTTCCTTCCAAGCCTGGTAGCTACTTATTTTTTTGTTCTCAGCCAGTTAACCCCACACAGTTTTTCTCACAACATTTATTTTCCTTATTCTGAAACACCTCGTAGAACAATTAATCATAGTGAGTTATATAAAGCATTTTAAAGACTTCTCTTAAAGAACCCAGAAGCATTTTAACAAGCTTGGCATTTCTGTTGAAAAAGAACATTTATTGAATCACAACTGAGTGTATTTAATTGTCTAGAAAACATTGTGGAAAAAACCCAAATGTATGTCTTGGTTCAACTAAAACTCAGCACAATGTGGGTCTACCTATGACTTAACCCTGCTGTAGGTCACGATGAGTCACTGTTTTCTGGAAGAGCAGCCAGAGCACCACCTGCAACTTGTCAGTGGGCTGAAATGCGATTAAGTTATCCAAAGCTTTTCTCTAGCAGGAAGGTCTTCCCTTACACAGAATTACTGCATGAATGCATTGACATAAAACAGTATTTCCAAAGCAAGTATCATTTAGCCTCCACACTGAAAGCAAAGCATAAAAAGAATAAAAGGTTCTCACTGCAACAGCAGTCAATTTTTTTTTGTCTGATTTTAAGGGTAGCTTTGGGGAACCAATAGTTACACTGATTTCCCATCAAATTCTGCCTCTTCCTTTCCTGTAGTCCTTTCCCTCATTTTTGCATTAAGGACTGGCCTTGAGCATAGCAATTAGTTAAAGTTTAATACATCCCCATAGGCCTAATCATATGGGCCACTGTGTGCTATCTAATGGGAGAAAACATCATGGGTGTCTAGTATGTGTGAACTGTTACTCGTCTTCCTTGGTATTTTTCAAAACATCAGGCTATTGAATTATCCTCTTGAAATTGCACAGGGGAGAACACGGTAACAGTCACGCAACTGAAGATACAATAATTATAAAATATTGCATATATTTTCTGTACCCTTCAATGTTCTCACTTTAACAGTATCAATTCCATAACTGTCAGCTACCCATGTATTCTGTAATCAGCCAAAACCAAGAGTTGTCTGTCCTGTTATCTGCCCTGTGAAGAGCCAACAGCAAAAAAAAATGCATGCTGAATGATTCTATATCAGTCTTATGAAATATTAATAAGCTCAAAGCAACCAGGCAAAGACAGAAGAGGAGGGAAGTAAAATATGCTAGCAGCAGGATTATGTAAAATCCTTCTCCCTTTAACAACAAATACAACGGTAAGCTCAGTCTGCAACAAGGAAAGGAATGCAGGTATCTTTTACAGATCCTATTGTCTCAGAACATTCTCTCTCAGGTATCTGGTCAACTTACTAGTAGTAAGTTTATCTTACTAGTTAAACTCAGAACCGTTATTTTCAATGTGCATTTAGTTTCAAAGATTGGTGCTGCTGTCTGAAATCTGAAAAAGGACTTGGATGTTCAACAGCCTGTTTATTTCCCCCTCTCCCAGTCTTACCAGTTCACTCAGCATAAGCTGTATCTTCCACCTCTGATTCCCCCCAAATCTTGCCACATTTGTGCACCGCTCTGAGCCATTTCTGAGTACTACTGTCATGGAATGTATCTGGACTTGGCTCCCACTATGTTTTATGACAAGCATGAATTAATTATGCTTTCTTAAAGCTTATTCCATGATGGTTTTGCTAGGCGACTCCTAGATTTTACATTATCCGAAACAATGAAAAAAATCCCGTATCTATTCAGTTTCTCTGTATTTGTCACGATTCTATATGTATTTGTCATATCCTTCTCACTGGCCTTTTTTTACAAGGTAAAAAAAGATCTACTCAGTTTCATTAAAGCTATTTCACACTTTTTTAACATCTTTTGTCTAGGTCGACTATATTCTTCTTTAGTAATTTTGAAATTCCTACAGATTTAGACAGTATATTTAAAGAATACTTTTGCGATTTTAACCTTCTATATAAAGTATACAACCTCCTGGGCTCTCTACTAGAAGAACAAGCTATCCTATCAGAGTCTCTCTATTTTTCTGATGCCGATGTTCTTCAGCTGCTAAAAAAACAACAAAACTTGTTATGCGTCCTGTTTAATGGAACATAGGAAGAACAGGGTAAGACACTGTAATTTAGGGGGCTGGTACTGTCAAGAGTTTCAAGATAATGTTATCTCAGAGGCTCTTTCTGAACCACAAAAGCTGACAAACTTCATGGAGAAGAAAGAAAACAGGAAGAAAATAGTAGTGGTAACTATATCAGAAACAGCAGGCAGGCAGGTTTAATAAAACTGTTAATTTGATATTTTGCAGCTACTTTGATGACAGTAGGGGAAGGAAAAAAAAAAAAGAAAGAAAAAACAAAACAAAACAAAAACAACCCACCAAACAGAAATGAAACACAATCTGCGATAACGGTACTGGGACATGCACTCAGTAACTCCATCAGTGCTAGTGTTCTGGCATTTCCTTCTTTTATTTAATCTTTGTTTCACTTTGTGTATCTTACATTGCATGCTGAAACGCACTGCATTTCTACAGGTTAACTTGCCTTCCATCTTAGTATACTTTTACAGTCATATACTGCTGGTTTGTACTAGTGATGGATACACATCCAACACATACACAGCTTCTGCAATTCCCAGAGTCTTTTCCAGACAAAATAATTACGGCTAAATATTTAATTGCACTTTGACATGCATATTTTTTCTCTTCTTCTATCTGTAGAGCCAAGCTTTATTCCAAATGTGTTAATAACAGTGAAAATAAGCTGTTAATTGGCATCTGAGTACAACTGTAGAGCAACGCTGTGTTAAGTATCAAGCTATACGAAACATTTACAATGAAACTGTGACTTGTGCTTTTGATTTTGCAAAAGTGGTTCATCTCCCATGAAACTGCTTGTTTGCCTCCATAGACTTCCAACAGAAAGGGTATTCTAATTTTACTAACTGATCTTCTTGTTATGAATTATATACCCAGTATGTTATTTTGCAGGGCAAAACATAGCTGCAGCTCAGTAGGCATTACCCAATGCTAAGTTCTCCTCAAGTACAACAGAAATTCAAGAGCGCGGCCTACAATTTTGTGCCTCAAGTGAGACAACCGCAGTCAAAGTACAACATATGAATTCAGGCAGACTGAAAGAACAGAGGACACTGATAGAAGTTAATGACTGGAAATCCTTATACAGCTGCTTTTTAAATTATTTGCTGTGAGCAACTGATCCAACAAGACCATTAGATAGTAAAGCCAAAAGGATCAAAATTCAGAATTTTAGACATAAACACATTTCAGTAGGATCGGTTACGACAGTGAAGTTAGCCTATGTAGAGTTTCTAAGTGTTGCTGCTAATCATAATATTCAAAGCTAACAAAGTAAATGAGAGTACAAAAGGTTTCTGGACATCGTAAGTGCCAGAGGAATTATTTTTTCCAGTAATTCAAACAAATATAATTGCCTGTGTCAAAGAATTCCAAAGGCAGATGTAACTAAAGCACCACTGTCGTAAAGGAAACAGAACAGGGTTTTCATTATTCAGGACTCTTAGAAGCACCACTAACATGCAGCAACTATTTCTGCAACACTTAAGTCTGCATAAGTACATATAAATCACTTACATTTACTTATTACTTGCACTCCTGGCTTCTGGTAAAATTACTTTTCAAAACCTAATAAAGAATCATGGATCACTTCTAGACTGACACTTAAAAATTCCTGTATGCAGAAAACATTGTACAAACATTACAAATTTGTTCTCAGCTCAGAAATGGCTCCAACAATTTCATGATTTTGCTAAAAAAATCTTAACCTAAAATTAGTATTCTGTGTGTGGGCATACCACTGTATTTTTAATTTTTTTGAAGAGACTAAAAAAAAATTCCGTGTACTAACTTTAATCTTTTATGGCTAAGTTCTATTAAAAAAACCAGTAAAACTCACTCCAACTGATAAAAAAACATATGCATACCTGCAGCAAATGAGTTTGCAGATTGATTCCAATCACTCCTTACTCCATTTGCCTTGTTGCATATTTTGGAAGACAGCATCCCTCTTTTCCATTAAGGAAGAGAGGAAAAAATCTCAAGTGAATGTTCCTCCTTACTGCCAATGCACCAGAGCTGTTGGAGGTGAAAGCAAAAGCTAGCATGTGCCACCCTTTCCTGACACACGGGAGAAAATCTGACATCAAAGACTTCCAGTCTCTCAGATGCAGTATCTTTAAGGAAAGTTAGAGCACTGGCAGAGTTCAGCAACCGATAAAAAAGGTGACCCAAAGCACCTGCTACAGACCAGGCAGAGGGAGAGAGCGCTGAATCCTAATCACATCCCCTATTTTCTGGGCACAATCCTCCTTTCAATTCACATTTTGCCAGTCCCATGGTTGGCCAGCATGGCTGCCTCCAGAACTGTCCCCAACAGCTAGAATATGTCCTTTTAAAAAACATTTTTTCTATTACCCTACCCAAGGGTATTCAAACTTCACCTCACTCTCCAGGCTCCCATCCTTACTAAACCAGAAAGGACAAGAAACAAAAGGATGATTGAGACCATGAGAATGAATGTGTACACAGAGAATGAAGAAATGTAAAAGTACTGGAGGTCTGGGGAGGAAGGAGAATGACGAGAGAACTACAGAGGTGCCTGAAGACAAAACTAAGGCGGGGGGAGAGAGAGAAATCAGTGAAGGAAGGAAGTCAGAAGAGAAAGTGCTTTGGGACATATAGGATGTGGAAATATAGGATGGGACATATACGATGGACAGGAAAACTTCAAAGGAATCAAAAGAATAATTTAAAGATAATGGATACATGACATTTCAGAATATATATTCTTAAAATTCAAATTGTTCTTGTTCTGTGGTTAAATTGATTAAAGTACAGTGGTTTTGTAATTAAAACGCCACATTAAACACACACGATAAAAGAATCTCACAATCTGGTATTACATAAAATCACTTGGACTCTTATAATAAGCAAGTTGAATTTAAAATAATCAATTCCATAATGGTTGAACTATCACTCAAGAATTGGAGGGCAAGTCAGGCATAACTCTTTATAGAACATTATTTCTATGAAGGTATGATACTTAGGAAGCTTGATAGTGTTTTGGGGATGCATTACTTTCCTATCCTAAGTTTCAACTGCAAACAGGAGGATGTACACTCTAGTCTTGAGTTTTATACCACCACCAAGACCAATGTTACAGTGTTTGTAAATCAAAAGCAATAGTGAAGCCCTTAACAGATTTAATGGAGGTTGTCACATTTAAGAAACAAAAGTACTGGTTAGGGTAGCATTTTTTATTACATGCTTTTTGGAAGCGAGGTAAGGGTGGCAAGAGGAAGGTTTTCACATTGAGACATCACTTGTCATAAAAGGGCCTTCTCAAAACCAGAAGTATGGAAGCATTTGTAGGAGTTCAGATTTCACTGATCTGATTTGGAAGACACTTCCATAGCTGAATCCTTACAAGCAAGAGCATTTTATCCGCAGTTCTTTCAGCGTTAATCCTGGGCTTTGCTAACTGCATTATGCCAGAACGGCATACCTATGGGATAGTTCACCGTCCGACTCGTTCTTTCCACCGCAAATGCTTATACAAAAATTTTTCCTGCATGGTCCAAGAGGAACAGTGCTATAAACACTTGTAAGTCTTTATTTCTTGGGTCCTTTCCATGTATGAATAATGGGTAAATACTTAAATCTACTCTGTATTTCTGTCCAAAAAAAAAGGCAGACTAACAGAGACTGTTACATGTTCAGTTCCTGGCCATGCTATTTAACAAAACTGTAGGTAAGTAAGGTATCACCTGCAGATGAAAATGTGGCTATAGCACCTAACTACAGCTTGGAATATTCATGCTCCAGAGATCATGTATGGACTATTTTTAATTCCAGGTAACTAACAAGAACAACTGAACTTTTAAGTGAAGAGCTACAAAAATGCAAAGCATGATTACCTACATTTACATTTTAATGAGATAAAATGTCTTCAATCAAGTTCAGTTAGACTGAACTATCTAAAGTTCTACAAAGATGAGAGAGTATGTGCAGTAATACAGACACCCAGTGAGTAACTTGGAAAGTAGAATATTGATATGAGAAAACTTTTTCCCCATATACAGGAAATGTAAATGTATCATGCAATACCTCTGCTATTTTTCTGTAGTAAACTACATTTCACCCAATTTTTAAACTAGTTTCTTAGTACATTGCACAGATCAAAGGAAAAACGTATCAGATACACCAATCAAAGCAGATTACATTCTGTTAATCCACTTAACAATTTAAACTGTACTTGGCCTTATTTAAGAAGTGTAAATCACAGTAGCCCAATTAAGTGTTATGCACATTTACATTAGCTGGAATCAGGCTTACAAGTGTTTCCTTTTTCAGTAAACCTCAGTAAGTTTGAAAACATTCAAAAAAATAACAATTACACACAAGACCAGCTTCCCGTATTCAAATCATTAAGTACAGAACTCAGTTGAGAAGACTCATTTTTTCTCCATAGGATGCAAAACTTCCCTTAATTTCTTCTCCCTTAGAAGACATAATTTCTAGACTTCAACAATCCGCATTGGACTTAGGTTGTCAATCTGAAAGTAAAAGACTTCATTATCAGTTTTCCCAAGAGGTAATGAATGAGGTTTACATTTAAAATGTATTTTGGATAGAGGAGAAACAAAAAGATAAGCCATCCACAACAGCAAGAAGACACACAATCAGAATCTGTTGTGATACTGTATGGATCATAATCATCCTGCCCCCACTGCTGTCAAGACTGCAGGGGCAGGGAGGGACTTCACAACCGTTTCTGTACTAACAAGGAATGATTACAATATTGATTTTTCATGGGGCTACTTACATGAGTAAACATTAATCAATTTATGTTAGGGTTGCGAACTAAAATCAAAATAATTATTTGACAAGTAAGGCTTGCTTACAGCTGACTTATAGCCTACATCACAAGTCATGAAGTATATTCAGTAAATCTTTTACTCTTTCAATACTGCTTTTTGTTTTCCAAATGACACACAATCAGCCAAGACACTAAGTCAACATTTTTTTCCTTTGGAAATGAAGTTCGGATATATGACTTCTTCCAGGCTTCTCTTATTTCTGAGGCGTTTGGAAGACTGAACTCCTCCTCATCCATACTTACAAAGATTGTTTCTATTCTGTTTAAAAATGTTTCACATCAATGCATACTTTAGTTAACAAAGTCTTTGTTTAATATACATAGCCAACACTGTCTTATGCATTAATAAAGGGATGTCATTAATTTAAAAATCACATTAATCTGTTAGAAAATTTTCCATGTATTGGAGCCTCACCAAAAAGGCTGAAATTACACAGAAGAAAGATTTGTGGAAAAGTATTTCTATTTTTCCAGATTGAGTACTTGAGAGTTTGTCAATGCTTGTGTTTTGTTCCCCCACAGCAGTCTCCCGTTTGTTTGGGTGGAATTTTTATCAAAGCATTGGAAAGTAAAGCACTTACATGGTGACAATAATAACACAAACTTTGGAAAGGAGACACAGTGACATGCACAAGACCTAAGGCTTACATTTTCTTCTATGAACAGGTTCAAAATGGACTGTGTCACTTAAAAAAAACAGCAGTGTAGGAATGACCAATTTGCAGTAAGAAAAAAAAAAAGCCGTATGATTAAAACAAAGGCTTCTTTCATGCCAACACGTGGTAGTTCTCCCATTAAAATAAAAATTAAATGCATGCATTAGTCCTCCTTATATTGACCTTATTTACCCCACCCACTTATAATCAAGAAATGTAATAGAAATAAATTCATCTACAGAAGCAAGAAACAAAACTTGTTAGCTTTTTTTCCCCCTTAATAAAGGGCTGTCTCCATACAGCTAACTGACAACTAATGAAGCTTACGCCAAGAGGTGTTGAACATACTTCTTGTATCTATAGTACCTCAAACTCTTTACAAACTGAGATAAGCATAAGCAAGCTTTAAAAGAGGCTTGCGTAAGCAAGCTTTAAAAACCTCCCGACTTCATGTTCTTAGAGCCTTGGCAGTTGTTTCAGTTAGCGATTTATCCTATCATGATGAGGCAAACATGTCTAAGTTCAACATAAGTCAAAACCAGACTTCTTTGTAGCGTATCTAAGCCAAACCTTTTTAGGTAAAAGTAACTTACCTCAGCTAGAAATCCAGTATTTAAGTCTATGCCTTTGCACACAGCCAGTAGCAATATCAGTATTAAGAGGAAATGAAACAACTTAACATAAAAGCAAAGATTTCTTCCAAAACAGTGAGTCAGTTTTTAAAAGACACAGGATCTCACTGGAAATTAGTATTTTCAAGACTACAAGGCAAAATTAACACAACACCCACCTCAATACAGTAAACAAACAAAAAAATACCCATCCAAATTCAATTAAGGAAAATAAGGGTAAAATTTTAAACCAGTGATTAGTCCACCTCTGAGAACATAGAGTCTGACAATTTGACTGTATTTACCTATTTATGATAAAGGTATGCATAAATCAACTCTAGAAGAATCAGCCTTCCATAATTTCCAATATTCAGTATGTTTCACACAATGCCTGCTGAGAAAAAAAAAAACACAACTCCCTCTCTCTCAAAAAAGAAAGCCTACATCTTTGGTATCAGGAACAAAACCACATCTAAACTATTCAGTGTAACTAAATGTGTGACACCGAAACTAAAGCAAGAAGTGGAAATTGTCGGAATTCTGTGGAACATTAAGGAGCGTGACAATTTAGAACTGCTGAGCAGCAGCACCATGGTGTTTACAGTGGCTCTCTACATTAACCAATAGTTTCATAATGAAAAATATCAACCTGTCACGCTTAACAGCCCAACATAACACATACTTATCCAAGGTCAGAGCAAGTTCATAATACACACTTGAACTCAAGTTAATAGAATGTTATTATGTTAATAGAATGTTATCCTCCTATGAGGAGCAGCTGAGGGAACTGGGGATGTTTAGCCTGGAGAAAAGGAGGCTGAGGGGAGACCTTATCGCTCTCTACAACTACCTGAAAGGAGGTTGTAGAGAGATGGGGGTTGGTCTCTTTCTCCCTAGTAACAGATGACAGAACAAGAGGAAATGGCCTCAAGTTGCACCAGGGGAGGTTTAGACTGGACATTCGTAAAAATTTCTTTACCGAAAGGGTTGTCAGGCATTGGAACAGGCTGCCCAGGGAGGTGGTGGAGTCACCATCCCTGGAGGTATTCAAAAGACGTTTAGATGTGGCGCTAAGGGATATGATTTAGTGGTGGACTTGGTAGTGCTAGGTTAATGGTTGGACCCGATGATCTTGGAGGTCTCTTCCAACCAGAACAATTCTATGATTCTATGATTCTATGTTTATAAACATTGAGCTAGGCCTAAGTTATATTTTGCTGGAAGTTATTTCATTCTAAGAAAGTCAAAACACCTTTTATGAAATGAAACAGAGAAGTGGTGTCATGTCTACACACTCAGAGATTATTAGGTGAACATTTGAGACGAAAGCACCATGTAAGACAACCGTGAACTCCGACATTTATTCTAGTTCTGATACTTTGCTACACATGCTTACAAGACCCTAGCAGCATTTTGAGATCTCGACATCACTCAACATGACATTATTCAAAACATAAGCTGCTAGTTGTTATATGAAATGATGTGTGTGTATATACGTATTTTTTATGCAGACACACAAATATGAAACAACAATATGCAATAAACTTAAGTGTTGCTTTCTCATAAATGATAGTGGCTTCTTGTTTTTCTCTAGGTAAACAGCATGCAATTGGAGCTTTTTCTTAGCCAAAAACATGCAGCAGCATCTTTATGGCTACATCTGCACTCGTATGCAGAACAGGTCAGGAAACAGATGCTGTAGCCACGCAGTACAGCACATATCCTAAATGCTTTTCTCTCGCAAAATAGGGCTGTCTTACCCATAGTCCATTTTGGGATAGTCCCTGGTCCGTGGCTTTCCCTGAGCTGTGCTTCGTTTGGGCTGCTGACACTGGCCAAAAGCATGCCAAGGAGCCCACCAACAATTAAACAGTGGCACAGCCCTGGGACAGCATTCAAGTTCAGGCTCTAAGCCTGCTCAGACAGCAGGTACAGCCATAGCCTAACTGACCCCAATGGGAAATTTTGCAAATGTCAGAAAGCCCACCAGTTACAGTCATAATTTTCCTATGCAATACAAATATTTGGGAAATTATTTCTTTGACAACTGTCATGGTTTAGCCCCAGCCAGCAACTAAGTACCACACAGCCACTCGCTTACTCCTCCTCTCTCAATGGGATGGGGAGGAGAATCGGGAAAAAGACAGACAAAACTCGTGGGTTGGGATAAAAACAGTTTAACAGGACAGCAAAGGAAGAGAAAACAAAAAAAACAGTAACAATAACAGAATATACTAAGCATGTGATTCACAGTACAGATTGCTCACTGCCCAGAACCCGATGCCCAGCCCGCTCACGAGCACCGATCCCACCCCCTGGCCCCATCCCCACTTTATATACTGAGCATGACATCACATGGTATCGAATATCCCTTTGGCCGGTTTAGCCCCAGCCAGCAACTAAGTACCACACAGCCACTCGCTTACTCCTCCTCTCTCAATGGGATGGGGAGGAGAATCAGGAAAAAGACAGACAAAACTCGTGGGTTGGGATAAAAACAGTTTAACAGGACAGCAAAGGAAGAGAAAACAAAAAAAACAGTAACAATAACAGAATATACTAAGCATGTGATTCACAGTACAGATTGCTCACTGCCCAGAACCCGATGCCCAGCCCGCTCACGAGCACCGATCCCACCCCCTGGCCCCATCCCCACTTTATATACTGAGCATGACATCACATGGTATCGAATATCCCTTTGGCCAGTTTGGGTCAGCTGTCCTGGCCGCATCCCCTCCCAGCTTCTTGTGAAAATTAACTCTATCCCAGCTGGAACCAGGACAATATCCATCTCTTATTCTGTACCATCTACGTTATGCCCAGATCCTACACTTTCTAATTAATCACCACCACTTTTCCTGTCTTTGAGATGTGTGTATATATATATACACACACACACAGAGGTATCATTCCCTTAGTCTATGGGCCATCCCTCCAAAATGCCTGTTGAGTTCATTTAGTCCATGACTTTGGGCTCCATCTGCCATAACAGTCTCTCAGGGGAGGAGAGATGACGCAGAGTTCACTTGGTCACAGAAACAGGGCTGGGTGTCGGTGCAGTGCAGCAGGTGACGTTGGACGCAGCAGAAGGATGGTGTGTAGTGCTGGATTGTTGCATGTTGCATCTGGAGCTTGCAGTTGGTGTATCTGGCACGGCTGGTGTATCATGTCCGCAGTCCACAGGTTGAAGATGTCAATCTCAAGGCAGTTGCTGGGCGCCAGTTGGTAAAGCCAGTTCTGGTTCCATCACCACTGCACTCTGCTCGGTTTTATCAAAGTTCATTCTTCATTAATTTGGGTAATTCTTACTATAATACCATTGATATGGCATATAGCAACTGTGGTAGTGATGACATACAGTGGCAGGGTTATTTAGCAATTAACATCAAACCATTGGCTATTCTCACCCAAAATCAAATCCCCTGAGGTACACATCGGACTTCCCCATCCTCCCACATCACCCACCAAGTGCACCCAGGTCCTTGAGCAAAAGCAATCCTATGGATGGGTTTGCTTTTGCCTGAGGCGGGACTAACCCAGACTGTCTTCCCTAGCATATTTTTTATGTGCACTACAGGGACTTTATACCCTTCTACAGTACGTGGGAGTTTTGATTGGGCAGGGCTAGCTCGATTGGCAGATCCCCTAGTGTTGACTAACCAGGTGGCTTTTGCTAAATGTGTATCCCAATGTTTGAAGGTCCCACCACCCATTGCTCTCAGTGTAGTCTTTAATGGTCCATTGTATCATTCAATTTTCCCAGAGGCTGGTGCACGATAGGGGATGTGATACACCCACTCAATGCCATGCTCTTTGGCCCAGGTGTCTATGAGGTTGTTTTGGAAATGGGTCCTGTTGTCTGACTTAATTCTTTCTGGGGTGCCATGTCGCCGTAAGACTTGCCTCTCAAGGCCCAGGATAGTGTTCTGGGCGGTGGCATGGGCCACAGGATATGATTCCAGCCATCCGGTGGTTGCTTCCACCACTGTGAGCATATGGCACTTGCCTTGCAGCTTTGTGGGAGTGTGATATAATAAATCTGCCAGGCCTCCCCATATTTATGTTTCAGCCATCGTCCTCCATACCACAGAGGCTTTAACCGCTTGGCTTGCTTGACTGCAGCACAGGTTTCACATTCATGGATAACCTGTGCGATAGTGTCCATGGTCAAGTCCACCCCTTGATCACGAGCCCATTTATGTTATATCTCTTCCTTGATGGCCTGAGGTGTCATGGGCCCACCGAGCTATAAAGAATTCACCCTTACGTTGCCAGTCCAGATCCACTTGAGCCACTTCAATCTTAGCAGCCTGATCCACCTGCTCGTTGTTTTGATGTTCTTCAGTGGCTCACTCTTGGGTATGTGGGCATCTACATGATGTACTTTTACTTCTACACTGCAGCAGCCCAGATGGGTTTGCCTCTGCACTGCCAGTTGCTCTGCTTCCATTGCTGTAACCATCCCCACAGGGCATTTGCTACCATCCATGAGTCAGTATAGAGGTAGAGCACTGGCCATTTTTCTCGCTCAGCAATATGTAAAGCGAGCTGGATGGCTCTCACCTCTGCAAACTGACTCTATTCACCTTGTCCTTCAGCAGCTTCTGTGACTTGTTGTGTAGGACTCCACACAGCAGCCTTCCATCTTCAAGGTTTTTCTACAATACGACAGGACCCATCAGTGAACAGGGCATATTGCTTCTCATCTTCTGGCAGTTTATTATACGGTGGGGCCTTGTCAGCACACATCACTTCATCCTCTGTCAACATTCCGAAATCTTTGCCTTCTGGCCAGTCCATGATCACTTCCAACATTCCTGGGCGACTGGGGTTTCCTCTTCGAGCTCATTGTGTGATCAGTGTGACCCACTTACTCCATGTGGCATCGGTTGCATGATGTGTAGAGGGGACTCTCCCTTTGAACATCCAGCCCAGCACCTGCAGTCAGGAAGCCAGGAGGAGCTGTGCTTCAGTACCAACCACTTCCGAAGCAGCTTGAACCCCTTCATATGCTGCCAATATCTCTTTTTCAGTTGGAGTGTAGTGGGCCTCAGATCCTCTGTATCCCCAGTTCCAAAACCCCAGGGGTCGACCTCGAGTCTCCCCTGGTGCTTTCTGCCAGAGGCTCCAGGTAGGGCCATTCTCCCCTGCTGCGGTGTAGAGCACATTTTTTACATCTTGCCTTGCCCAGACTGGTGCAAGGGCTACTGCATGAACTATCTCCTGTTTAATTTGTTCAAAGGCTTGTTGTTGCTCAGTGCCCCATCTAAAATCATTCTTCTTCCAGGTCACTTGATAGAGAGGGCTTACAATCAGACTGTAATTTGCAATATGCATTCTCCAGAAACCCACAACGCCTAAGAAAGCTTGGGTTTCCTTTTTGTTAGTTGGTGGAGACATAGCTGCTATTTTGCTGATCACATCTGTTGGGATCTGACAACATCCATCTTGCCATTTTATTCCTAAAAACTAGATCTCTGTGCAGATCCTTTGACCTTACATTGTTTTATGGCAAAACTGGCTTTCAGAAGGATTTGGATTATTTTCTCCCCTTTCTCAAAAACTTCTGCTGTGTTGCCACACACAATAATGTCATCAATGTACTGCAAGTGTTCTGGAGCTTCACCCTTTCCCAGTGCAGTCTGGGTCAGTCCATGGCAAATGGTAGGGCTGTGCTTCCACCCCTGGGGCAGTCGATTCCAGGTGTACTGAACACCCCTCCAAGTGAAAGCAAACTGAGGCCTGCACCCTGCTGCCGAAGGGATTGAGAAAAACACATTAGCAATATCAACTGTGGCATAACACATTGCTGCCCTTGACTCCAGTTCATATTGAAGTTCTAGCATGTCCAGCACAGTAGTGCTCAGCAGTGGCATAACTTCATTAAGTCTACTGTTAATCTCCATTCTCCATTAGGTTTTCACACTGGCCACATGGGACTATTAAAGAGTGAGCGAGTCTTGCTGATCACTCCCTGGCTCTCCAGTTGATGAATCAGCTTATGGATGGGAATCAGAGAGTCTCGGTTAGTGCAATATTGCCGCCGGTGCACCACTGCGGTGGCAATTAGCATCTGTTGTTCTTCGACCCTCAGCAACCCCACAACTGAAGGGTCTTCTGAGAGACCGGGCAAGGTGGACAGCTGTTTAATTTCCTCCATCTCCAAGGCCAGTATACCAGAAGCCCACCGGTACCCTTCTGGGTCCTTGAAATACCCTCTCCTGAGGTAGTCTATGCCAAGAATGCACGGAGCCTCTGGGCCAGTCACAATGGGGTGCTTTTGCCACTCATTTCCAGTCAGACTTGCTTCGGCCTCCAATACAGTTAGCTGTTGGGATTCCCCAGTCACTCCAGAAATACAGATGGGTTCTGCCCCATTATAGCTTGATGGCATTAGGGTACGTTGTGCACCAGTGTCCACTAGAGCCTTATATTCCTGTGGGTCTGACATGCCAGGCCATCAAATCCACACAGTCCAATAAACCCAGCGGTCCCTCTCCTCCACCTGGCTGGAGGCTGGGCCCTTCTAATCCTCGTCATAGTATTCGTTACTCACTTCTTGTAAATATGAGTTGGAAGTCCCTTCAAGAGGATCAGAAGTAAGGTCAGCCCTTCTACTCTGTCTCAGGAACTGCCCATTGGAAACTCAAGCAGCATCTTTCCTGGAAGAATCCCCTTCTGCAATTGTTTTTCCTTGCAACTCACGTACCCATGCCTCTAGGGTCAAGGTAGGTTTTCCATCCCACTTCCTCATGTCCTCTCCATGGTCACGCATGTGAAACCACAGGGTGACTCATGGTGTGTACCCTCTACGTCCTCCCTCTTGAGCAGAGGAACGCTTACTCCTAATAGCTGAGATACCGGTCCATACAGGTGGAGAGCAGAACTTATCCTCGAATCCCTGGAAGTCCTATCCTCAGGACAGTTTCTCAGTTAGCATGTCTGGCAGTTTCTCCACAGCCAAGATGCAGGCCCGTAGGGAGGAGAAGAGACTTCCTTCATATTGCCAGAGCTGGCCAGCCAATTCACCCACCATTTGTCCCTCGCCTTCTTTCCAGGACATTACTGCCCATCAGTTGGCATACAATGACGGTGCACTCCATAGAAACTTCTGCCACATGGGACTTCATTTGGATCTGCAGATAACTGCTCGTTATTCAGATCATTATAAATCATCTCCAGCACGGCTAATTCTCTCAGGTACCAGATACCTCCCTCCATGGTGGTCCACTTGCCGGGTGACAGGTAACATCTTCCTTGAAGGGATACCTTTCCTTCACGTGTGACAGAAGTCGCCTTCAGAGGCTGAGGGCTTGCGTCTTTTTTCCAATCGCCTTGTCAATGCCCCCTTCCCTAGACAGGGATGCTAGCTGCTTGGCTTCCCTACCCTCTAATTCCAAGCTACTGGCCCCGTTATCCCAGCATCAGAGCAGCCAGATGACAACGTGCTTGCCTTGATGGCGGCTGAAATCTTTTTGCATATCTCGCAGCTCACTCAGAGATAGGTATCGGATGATTCTCTCTTGTTCAGTTGTAATGCCTGTCGCCGGGGTTGGAGTAGCCGCAGTGCCTGTCGGTCTGTTTTCCCTCTCTTCCCCCTGAGGGTGCTGCATAATATCAAGTAGTCTTTGGTAGATACTGGCCGGGGCCCAGCACAGTGCGGTAAGTTGGGCCTCTATGGAATAGCCACAGCGTTTTCCTTTCAAACATTCTATCACTTTATCAAGGTCCTGTAGTTGTTCAGGAGTGAAAGGCTAAACCATTGGAGGTGAGAAGTTCTCTAGATACCTGCCCATATTCCCCCACATGCCATGCCACCCATGACCATCCAGTCTCGGGGCAGATGTCTGGGTGGTATTCCTAAAAACTGTTTTTGTAACCCTAAACAAGACCTGGGACACATTCAGGAGATACAGCAGTAAGAGTATGCTGGCTTGAACATCCCCAGGTTATTCAAAATTCTCAAAAACTGTTCTAACTAGCCCAAAGGAGAAAGGAAGAGGTGAAAGAATGGAGGAAATTATCTCCCTCTGTCTTCCCCATAGACTGAGTGCGATTATCAATGGGTTCCCAGAGATGGCACCCAAGTTACAGGCATGACAGCAAGGCTGCATACAGATACCGACGTAACCTCATGGCCATTGTTATTATCATACCATAAATTGATATTACACAGTACAGCAAAATGATAATCCTCACCGTTCTCCTTGAGACGATAAACAGCACCGCAGGAAATACATAGTACATGTAAGAATTTACATAACACAACCATGTGACCAACCAAAGCAATGTTGTGACCAGCGACTATTTAACTAATATAATAAGTACATATAACAAATTTTTGTCTCAACATGCTCTAGTCAGATCTGTTATCATCCCAACCCTTCAAGCCCCACGTTGGGCACCAAAAATGACTGTTATGGTTTAGCCCCAGCCAGCACCTAAGTACCATGCGGCCACTTGCTCACTCCTCCTGTCTCAGTGGGATGGGGAAGAGAATCAAGGAAAAAGAAAAGCAAAACTCGTGGGTTGAGACAAAAACAGTTCAACAGGACAGCAAAGGAAGAGAAAACAAGAAAAAACCAATAACAATAACAGAATATACTAAGCACATGATTCACAGTACAAATTGCTCACCGCCCAGAATCCAGTGCCCAGCCTGCCCATGAGCACTGATCCCACCCCCGGCCTCATCCCCAGTTTCTATACTGAGCATGACGTCACATGGTATGGAATATCCCTTTGGCCAGTTTGGGTCAGCTGTCCTGGCTGTGACCCCTCCCAGCTTCTTGTGAAAATTAACTCTGTCCCAGACAGAACCAGGACAACAACAATATTTATGTTCACAAAGACAATGTAGACATTTTTATTAGAGCAGTGAATCAAGAAGCATAAATTATGTTTTTTATGTAGCTAGGGCTACATTTTAAAGAGACAATAAGTTTACAATCTCTACTCTTTGTTATTTCTAGTGGGAGAAATAACTCTTTTATCAAACCACCAGCTCGAAACAGATTTAAATTGGTAATCTAGCAGAATAACAACAAGATCAACCAAGCAGATAAGCTGTTTTTAAAATGCATCTTAAATAAAGAAAATACACAGCTTAACAAGCACACCTTTTGAAACTGGAACGTTGTAGCCTAGCACTATGAAGCTCACATGCTCTTGAGAGACCGAAGTTAAGGAATCACACAAAGATGGGCATATGCCTTTTTGTGACAATCAGGATTCAAAGGGAGTTGCTGGGTTTGTAATCTTTTATTGCTATTTTGCCAATACTCAGCAGCTTTAATATCCAATTTAGTGAAGCCCTGGATATGGGGCACCTAGTGAATGATAATTTTTGAGCATTCTTTCAGCAGGATCCTCACAGACCTCGCTGCTTCCCACCAGGCCGCAGCTGATCCACTCCACTCACCGTAAGGTGCTGTGGCTTCAGCTGTCGCATTCATTCCTGGCAAACTCTTCTTTCTTACTGTGGTTACTCTATCCAACAAGGATCAGTCAATGTTTTCTTATTTTAAAGATGCTGCTGGTCATTCCTGGAAGAAAATGAATTTTACTGGTGCATGCTTTGGGCTCTTCTAATTACAATACTAGCCTTCAGGGAATTTTTAAACTAATGACATTGTATTTGTCAAGCACAGAAACTTTTAATCTGATTTTTCAAGTGGATCCTAGCCAATGGATCCTGGCCACTATAGCACTTAACAAAACACATTTGACTGTCCTTCATGCAATATTTAGGTGGGCTTATTATTGAAACGTTAATTTTTGTTACCTAAAATCTTGCTCTGGTGGTCAATACAAGGCATATAGGCATATTGACAATGTTATTAAAGTTTTTATGACTAAAAGTCCACAAGTCAGATTATATGTGTGTATATACAGCTTCACAAATGAACAGAGGCACGCATCTTAAGAAATGTGAACCAAAACAGTATCTGAACAACTCCCCAGTTTGTCTGCCGATTTCATGATTTGTTGTACGCCAGCATCAAGAAACACTAGCTTGACAGTACAGTTAATGTTTTTTTTTTAATTTCAACATCCTATTCTTTATTTTCAAGATTTTTTTCATTTTCATTGCTAATACAAAGAACAAAACCCCAAACTATTAATTACAGCACAATGACTCCTTAACATCCCCAAAAGCAAACAGCTCAGATGACCCATCGATCATCCACTTCTGGGTACTTCCTTAATTCTAAAGGACAAATAATGCACTGATTCAACCATTAAGTTTGGCTTGACTGTACTAATTGGGTCTTTTGGACAAATAATGCTGGATTCACATTTGAATTTCAAATTCTTTTCAATTATTACTGCTTCTTCAGAATATATGCAAGCTGCAATTGTGCCACGTAGGAAGGCTGATGACTACACTTCGAAGAAAAGATCCTCTTTCAAAATTTCCTTTTCATCTTTCAAAACTAATCTTTCAAATGTAATTATTATCTTTTCTTTTTCAAAACTCCATACTTCATGGCAAATTTACTAAACAAATTATGAAACACAAGTATTATTGTCCATTAAGCAACTAGTATCAGCATACCAGTCCTTACCAATCACAAAAACATACAGTTGTGGCACAAAACTGTGTACATGTAACATAACACAAAATACTGGCACAATCAAGATGATAGTCATAACTGTCTACATCCAAACCAGATTTAGCCTCAGTCACTTTTAATCTTCTCCCCAGTACTACAGGGTATCATGAGAAGAAGGAACAGCTCTCCACAAATAAAATAGAGAGATACAAAGGCTATGAGTAGCCATTTGCCTCAAAATCTAAATTCATACATCCTGTCAGCAGAACTTGGAAACCTAACATCAACATTATCAAAACAAATAATAGGATTCCTAGGTGTTGGAAGGGATGACTGGAACACGTACGCTTGTAACGTGAATGACTACATCTCGAACTAACAGCCCGGGGCTTGCACTTCCAATGAGAATTCACAATCTCACTGCAGTCTTTTAACATGACTACTAGAAGTTTTATCAAGATGCTCGGAATAGAGCATGCAACTACCATACTACTTTCACCAAGTATGCAATCAATTTTAAGAAGAGACACAGGCTTCAAGCACTGATGTCTACATTTTTGTAAAAAACATTAAAAAAATAAAACGGTGTTACTTGAACTCTTCTACAAGTACTACAGTATTTTAGGATTACCTCCTACTTGGTATCTCATCCCACGAAGAGGTGCCCTTTTAACACATGTCCACGCTACACAAAGCTTTATCACCATATCGGTCTTATTGCCAGAGAAACAAGCATTTGCAACCTTTTCTTCAATACCACTCATATTCCGACAGATTACAAACAAGCTGCTGCGGAAGAACATCACAGTGGCCCTGTATCACTGTCTATAAAACCGTGCACCGTTTACTTCCATTTCAATGGAAATGATGTGGAACTTTTCTGAGATACTAAACTCAAATATCAAAATAATTTGTAACAATAATAGCTAATCTCATTCTTCTCATCTTGCAAAGGGCCCCAATATGATTGGATAAACACCTCATATACTGCCATGAGCTGCAAAGTGCCAAAACACAAGCTCCCAAGGTTGCAAGAGTACGTCTCCTTTCATTTTAGGTTGGAGAACTTCTATATAAAACATTCTATTCACTAGTCCGCTGGCCTTTTTCTTATTTTTAAATCCTGAAATACCATATGACAATTCACTGGGTTTTATTTACCAGTAGTTCTATCTGTTGGGCAATGAAATTAATACTCTTCCTACTGGTGAGTGAGTAACTGCACTCCAGCCTCTCCCCCTTTGTAATATAACCAAAAGATCAGCAACAGACGATGTGAAGCCAAAGGCTATGACTGCGCCATGCATGATGACAGCAGGATCAAACAAAATTAGGCACAGCTACTCAGAGCATCCCATACTATGAAAGGTAGCATTGTTGGATATGGTCTCAAACAAGGGGTTTTGAACATGCTACATAATTTTAAGCACGTTTACATTTCATTTTCAATGATTAAGTAACCTTACCCAAACAGCTATTTTGTCAGCATCTCCCTTTTATCCATACACATTAGCCAATGGAGTAAATGCAATAGCCTAAACATCCTGTTTCTGTCTGACTAATGGAGAGTTTTTGAAAAAAAGAAAACGCTGAGTTGGATTAAAAAAGAAAAAATGGAAAAGGAATTACACTTAATTATTCAAGAATGTAATCTGCAGATTGAGTCCCATACGCGGAAAGTCCCCTTATTTTGCAGCATACCAGAGCTTTAGCTGCAGTTTAAAGAATCTTGACACACAAAGAAAACAAAAAAAGGGGGGGCGGGGGGGGTGGTGGGGCTGTTTCAGTTAGGCATTACTATTTAATCTTATAAAGGGGGCAACACAAAATTCATTCCATTTCTTCTCAGGAAATCCGACAAAACAGAGTATTGTTTCTGGCTGGCAGTCACTGTACTATTACAGGGCTTCTTAAAGCCATAAAGTTGTGAATTCTACCAGGTTTGAAAAAGCACTGGAAGTGTAAAACAAATAGAAATGCCCGTTAGCTAAACTGGCTTTAAAAATTAATAGCAAGATAGTAAATAGGTCTTTAAGGAACGCAGAGGGTCTTTGCAGAAACTGGCAAATGCTCCAAGCCAAACCAATTCCATAGGGCCAACAAGACTGAAAGAGATGCCACGAGTTTGCACTGGCACCATGAGAAGGCTGTTCACAAAGACGGATGAACGAAAGGAAGGCTTTTCAACTACGATTCTGTGAAGCTAAACTACTACTAAGCATAACTTTAAAAATGGTCTCCAGTCAACCATATGAGCTCCATGCAATCTCAGAGTCTGTTTTAATGTTTAAAATTGTTTAATTTTATTGTTAAATATGTTTAAATTCCAGCATAAGATATAAATAAGGATAGAAAGATAGAAACACACATGCGGACTAGCGTCTAACATCCACTGTGGTATCTCCAGCTGACATGAAAGCATCCACACTTTTGGAACTTTAGAGCCTGAACAGCAGCGGTGATTGAAAGACAGCATTGGGTTTGTTCCTTTCATATGCTAATAATGACATCATACCTTAAGGCCCGATGTGGGGAAATTTTTCCAAAGGAGTCTAAAAACTGGGCAAACTGCTCACCTGCATATAGGAAGAAGTTTTTTTAATCCATCCATGACACAGATTTCTTTCTGTTCCTTAGTGCTGTGAATAATTACTACTGAAATATTTATAGTAGTTTGACTTACTTTTTTCAAAAAAGAAAAAAATAATATAATTGTTGGGTGAAGAAGAAAAAAATCTACAAAAGAAGTTTTTGAGTATGCAGGAAGCAGCCCTGGACATTTATAAAGTAAAGCAAGGTAAGGCCCCTGCTGGGACTTCGCGTACAGGAGGGACTCAGGGCTGAGTCTCCTACAAACATTCCAATGCAATGTAGTGTAGTGCACAGACTCCCTCACACAGCATCCCAGAAAAGCAAAAAACCAAAAGATGTTATAAATACTCTCTCCATGCTCCTGACATATATCCAGCAAAAAAATAAAGAGATATTAAATTATGTAACTATTACTGTCTACATACACTACAGTCCCCATATTTTGACATCATACAGCCCAAAAAAAAGAAGTATTTTTATTTTTTAAAAACACCCTCACCGTTTGTACTGACGTGCACAGAAAAGGTTAAGAGGAAAAAAACCAAGCGTACTAAGACAAAAAAGGAGATCTCTACATCAACAAACAATCCACAGAATGGTGAGAACATGAAAATGAGCCTATTTTTCCCCCCACTGTCATTGTGCTGTATTTCATGCACACAAGAATAGAAACACACATTAAATCCCACTGTTTTGAAAATAACATGCTTGAAATCTGCAATGATCTTTCCTCCCCACCACAGACACTGCTATATGAAATGTGGAGAATAGCCTTATACATAAATAAATAAATATACTCAATGGCGAGGAGAAAAAAGAGCAGAGGAAATAAACGCGGCGCACAAAGTGCTGAATGCATTCTCCGGGCAGGAAACAGTTATAATTAAATGGCCTAAAAGCGATTAAAATAAAGCCAAAGGGAACCCTGCGGGGCTGCGCGGCAGCCCGCCGCCCGAGCCTCCCGCATGACGGGGCAGGCGAGGCGGGCGCTGGAGCGAGGGAGCGGAGCCCGGCGCGGGGGCAGCGGGCGCCCCGAGCCGCGGGGGTACAGCGGGCGGGGGCCGGGGGGGCCGCACCTGCCGCGGCACCGGCGCCGCTGCCACAAAGCCCCGCGCCGGCCCCGCCGCGGCCCGGCCCCCCCCGGGCGCCCCGCGGGCTCAGCCACGTCCCTCTCCCTCGCCCCCGCCGGCACCGGGCGGCCCCGCGGCCGCGGCGGCGCCCACTCACCTCGCAGAGGCGCGCACTGCGGCTCCGCGCCCCGCGGCGGGCTCCGGGGGAGGGCGGCTCCCGCGCCGCGCCGTGCCGCTGCGGAGCCGGGCGGCGGCCGGAGTCACCCCGTCCTTGCGGCAGGCGGCTCCCGCCGGTGGCGGCGGCGGCCCCTCCGCGCCCACGGCGGGGCGAGCGCCTCCCCGCGCAGGGGCACCCGCGCCGCCCCCCGCCCCCGCGCCGCCTCAGCGGCGGGGCTGGGCCCCCCGCCCCTTCGCCGGCCTCCGCCTCCACGCCGGCATCTTCCCCTCAATCACCGGCAGGCACGGCAGTACGGGGGTGGGGGCGGCCGGGCCGGGGCCGAGGCCGAGGCCGCAGCCCCGCGGCCCTGGGCGGCGCCGGGGGCGGGTAGCTCTCCGCCGGCAGCCGCTGACAAAGGCGCCCGCCCCCCTCGGCGAAAGCAAGGCAGGGGGCTGCGGCCGCCCCGCGCCCCGCCGGCGGAGGGGGCTGCGGGGATCCCGCCCGCCCCGCGCCAGGCCGCGCGCTGCGGGGGACCCGGCCCCGGCCGAGATGCGCCCGGCGAGCCCCGGCCCGCGCACCCGAAATAGGTAAATGCGGTCGGGCTGGTGAGAAGCCCTCGCCGTGCAGCTCCGGGGGGAGATGGTCCTGCAGCTGCTGCGGTTTAACCGCTGCTTATGAGAGCGCACCACTGAAATGGTGCTTTGAAACGCCGGTTTCTTTTTTCAGTTCGCATCCAGTTATGAGCACTAACAGTTATCAGTGCCATCAACGTGAGGGTGAGCCATCCTTCACCATGTCCTCAGTGTCAGTTATCCCGTCTATTTGAAAGCAGTTAGGTGCACTCAGCTCTACATTTCTTACTTTTCCAGCAATTTTACATGTTCTTTGTCCATCACAATGAGTTCAGAAGTGTTTTCATAGGAAAATGTGGTTACAAAAATGTAAATGAAATGAAAATTTAAAATACACACAGTAACATCAGAGGACCAGTGGTGTGAAACACAGCACAGAATCACAGCCCAACAAAACACGGTAATGCCAATGACAGAAAAAATGGACACATTAGACTTATTCTTACATGATCCAGGTCCTGGTTATTATTATGAGGCAACAACTCATGCTTTGTTTTCTGAGTCACGTGAAGGCAAAATTTTCCCACAAGCAAGGAGCGCATCAGTCCTAACTATTTTGTATTCTACATCTGTTTTTTAAATTATATGTATCTACCAATATATGGGCAACTAAATGGATTTCTATAGACACTCTTTCTTCAGAATAACCAGCTGGCAACTATATTAAATTAATGTACGTCAAAATACAAAGCAAATTTTGCATAGCTTATAGCGTATTCTCAAAGCCTTGCGCTTGGAATCCTTTCTGTATTGAAGCCTGTGGCACTTTTGTCTTGGGCTTCAATAGAAGGAGGGAATTTGCTGTTCAGCCCTTCTGTACTAGACAAACTGCTCCAGATACGAGCGTATGTGGCTGGATTCCAAAGTAGGTCAAGCTATGAAAGTCATTAACGCTCTTCCATCTATCTGAAGCTTTAAAACTTTGTTTTGGTTCTTTTTGGTGAATTGCACATGTATTGGCACTTGCAACGTAGTTTAAACACGCTTAGTGTGCAAATGATAGGGGTGCAACTGACTAGTCCTATACACATTTTCCCTGGCTCCTTATACTTCAGAGAGTACTACTCTGATGTATCATTGCAATAAATCTGTTTGGATTTACATTAAAGGCTTGGATTCGGATGACCATATATAGGTTAGTGGTGATTTGGGCATTCTTAGATACATCTCTCTCTTCAGTGGTACTTTGACTTGGCATTGATAATATAATGCCTATTTTACTTTCTGAAAGAAGATGAAAAGAGAAGAAAGGATGTGTAATGCCAAGAGTTTCATAACATTTATAATTATTTGTGCTTTGTTTTTGGTTATCATGACATTTTTATGATGATAAGATGAGAAACTGAGAAGATGAAAACCGTTAGCTAATGAATTATTCTCAGTGGATTTGCAAGCTGTAAAAGCCCTTTGACGGTGTGACACAAGTGCAGACTGTCTTTAAGTTAAGACTTCTCATCTGTCAAATTAAAAAACTACATAAATCATACACTGGATTTTCATGTTTCTCTCCCTTAAAGTAGATTTTGAGAATGTTCTTGTGCCCATGCTAGAAAAATCCTATTTCCACTGGGCAAAAATGTTAATTCATATGAATCTTTAAATCCCCTTGACTTCCCCCTAAATATAAATGGCAGCGAGCACAACAATAGTAAAATATAAAGTATTTGTAGAAATTCAGCACTACTGCTTTCCAGTAATTACGAATCTGTTGATTTCCATGCTTATATTTTGGATCTATTCACATTATATGCGATGCTACATGCATAGTTCTTTATTAACAGTTCCTGTGTCTTTGGTATGATTTAGGATTCTTTTCTATTTTCCCCAGATGTGACTCTGGCTGTAACTGAATAGAGTTGGGTGCACACTAGAAACTAAACACATTTCATAGAGGAATTGCTACTTCTGTCTTCATGGGTGCTTACACATCTACAGACACTAATAAGGACCAGGCTAACTTTTCAGAGCCATGCACTGAGGCAATGGGTAGTTAGCCTTCAACAGACTCAAAAATAGAGAAAACCAGCCTGCTTTTCTGGAGCAAACAGCTGTCTTTTCTCCTCTTTCTGACTCTATTGCTTCCCCCCGACATGCCCCCGAATCCATCTCATCTCTCCTTTGTTGAAAAGTTAATACGAAAGAAACAAACATGACAGAAACTCATACAAAATCAGCTTTGCTCAAGTGGGTATTCCTACTACCTTCGCTAGAGCTCTAACATTCTGTAACAGCGATGTGCAGTGCACAACGCATGGCAGCACCTCTCCCGACTGAGAAATATCTTTTTAAAGTGAAGTTACAATGTATCTGAGGCTGTATCTATGACTGGGTGTATCTATTATTAGGTGAAAGTTGGAAAAATTGTATTACTCTCTCACCTGGAGATTAGGACCTAAAAATAGCTGAAGTAGTACTAGAATACTAAAACTTCCAAAGAATGTTTGTGTTATGTTCTTGGAAAAGGTTTCACTGGAGAAAAAACAATTTTCAGTCATCCCCAGAAGTTATTTAGTAAAAAAAAATGGAAAATGCTATGAACTGTAAAAATCTTTTACCATAGAAATAAATTAGACATCCAAAATTTCTAATTAATGACCTTCAAGTTCTGTATATGATAAGAACCTATGACATAATGACATAAGGATGCACCCTCTATAAAAGGGATTTTCAGCTGCTCTAACAGCTGAAACATTGGTAACTTAACAAAAGAGGACATATACTTAATATAATTCATTAGACATTAACATTAAAAAGCAATATACATTTTGCCTGGTAGTATTACTTAATTCCCACACAAATACTTAAGAGACAAGTACAGAAAAAGCAAAATATAACTTTTCAGCAAACAGTAAATAAAGAAAATAAAGCAATATTCCAGTACTTCCCATCTCCTTTCTTTTCCTTTTGGTTATCATTTAGAGCAAACAAAGAAGGACTTGATGAATCATTACTGAAGGTCATCATCTAGCATCGTGTGATCAGCAGTAGAGTGTATGAAGAACAATGCCCTTTGAGAGGGTAACTTTCCTATACAACAGCTAGAAGCATTAAAAGGCAAGAAATGCTGTTCTATATTATATGAGGATTTCACATTTTCTCTGCAATTCAATTATCTGCAAGAGAATAGGCCAAGCCGAATACCCAAAATAATAGTTTCTTTGCCTTGACCATTAAAAAGCCAAACATAAAAAGGCTAAAAGGATCAACTGGAAGAACATTCACATGGGATGAAAATGTAATGTTTCATAAGACTTCTGGACAGATTACTGTGCAGCAGGTGAAAGTATTAATTGAAAGAATCACCCTAGGTGCCAAAATCTGCAGGACATATTCTCTGGCCTGTCCTGCCTCTTTTGTGCTGCACAAAAGACTTAATGAGAGTGAAAACCATCTGCAGCTCCCCAGCTGGGGATTTTTGAGAGATAAAAGAGTCCCTGAGTGACTGTGGAGTTGTCCACCCCATGGGAGGCCACACGCCCCTGCAATCTGAGCAGCGAGAGGGGAGGGCACAGTGAGGGAAAGCACACCTGGGGTTTGCTGCTCCAGCCACCTGCAGCTGGTCCGTGGGCCCTTGGGAGCTGTTGCCATCTGGTACGGGTCTGGTGCCAGGGCAGGCATTTATCCAGCCAGAGAGTCAAGGGGCTTCACAGCAGCTCTCCACCCGTCTGGTGCACAGAGAAGAGACCCACTGCACCGGGCCATCTGGGCTAATCTGGTTAGAGCTCAAATCTGCAGACCCTAATCTGGCAAAACTCCCATGGCTATCTTTGAGCGCTTGCCTGAGTTGGCCTTCTGGTCTTGGACCTAGAGGAACATTAATACATAAAGCAAATAAACACATGGCCAAGTTTGGATTTAGGAAAATTTAAATCATTAATGAGAAGTATATTAATTGCAAATATTAAAGCAATCTCCTACCAATAACATTTTCTGAAATTATGGAAATAGTTCTTGGGTACAGAAATGAAATCTGCTGCAGTTCCTAATGCTTCCAGATAGTTACTGAAATGTGCATAAAGAACTGAACTGGGGTTAATGATGATAAAAGCAATTGTCAGTTTCTGTTGGTACTTGCAGAGATTTAATTTTAGAACTGTACCCTTAGGCAAGTAATATAGGATTAGATCCATACACACTGCATCCAAAGTCATACTGAAATGTCACTTGTAAAACACACTTTCATGATCTTGCTATTTGACTTAGAATTGTGTCAGTCAAATCTGCAGAGAAAGCCTGCAGTATATGTAGGCTGTATTGAGGTAGTATGTTACAGTATCAATGGATCATGCTTTTGTAAAATCAGGAAGCTTCCATAACTGAAGAAAATGAATGCATTGTTCTTTTGGAATATTCTTGCTGAAGCAAGTAAAAGGAGTCTGTGGGGAAACAGTCCAACATCATGCGGAGAAGACAAATGATACAAAGACTGTGAAGGTATCAAGACATTAGTGAGGCTGAAAAGAGGATCACAAATCTGTATTAGAACAGAACTGGAGAATTTAAAGATCTGTACTGACAGCAGTGGAAGAATTCCTGGTTTTCCCCAGTGAAGGGAAAGCAGAAAAGCCTCAGGCAGGTGGCACAGAACTGCCACATCACTAATACCACTAGGATTCAAATCCCAGAGTATTTATCTAGTGCCCCTCTTCACATTAGTTTACACCTCTCTAGACAATAACAATGGTTATTTGAATTACACATTTGGTCGATAATTTGACTAAAATCCTCAAATGGTCTCTTTAGGAGTCTTACCACTTCCCACAACAGCAACAATTACCATGTAGATGCATTTAGTAAGCAAATACAGCAGATACTAAGTGAGCGAGCTATACTACCAATGAATTTTCTTTAAATTATTTGAAGAAAGCAGTAATTTCTTTGGCAACCAGGCAGCAGGTTACCCTAGTGACATTAATTCCTTCTGCATCCTACATAGGATTGAATGTGGAATTAGCAGAGCTGGAAAATGCCCCTGCAGCTGTGGCAGAAATAATATACTTCTCACTGTAAGTGGAAGCTTCTCTTCAGGAGACACTTGTGCTTCACTGCTCTTTATCAAACAGGGTAACACGAATATACATTTCACTAACAGGCTTGATCAGTAATGGAAACTTAACTTGCCATGCACTGAGAGAGAACTGTCAAACACTTGAGCCACATTTATCCTACACAGAACAAATAAACATTAATGCTAGAAAAATAAAGCCACTCTGAAAGCCTGAAGAATCAACAAAGAAGCTTCTTGCCTGTGCCTAATCCAGCTAAACCTTCTTAAAGGCCCATTTGAAATAGATACTTGACATGATTTCCATCCACAATAGCTTTCTTACCCATTATATCCTTTTCCATTTATGAAAGGACTATACATTTACATTTAAGAATCCATAGAGTGGTCTAAAGTACACATACTGAGACTGTTATTTTGGCTAAGAATTCAATCCAGAATGGTGAAAATTACTAGGGCTTTACCTTCCACAACTCTTTTGCCAAGTTCATAGAGAGAAGATTTTCTTTCAGTGACTGTATAACATACAAATGATGGTGACCTTAAAGCCAGTGTTCTGTCAGTTTTCTGTGTAGAAGTGTCACCATAACCATATCCAGTACTGTTACAAAGATAACTGGAAATCCTAACAGCCATGAATATAATCTCACTCCCTGTTGAGGCTCAAAGCAAAAGGAAGAGCTTGTATTTTGATATTTTTACCTTGTTCTTACTGCAAGGTGTTATACAACATCAATGTTAATTTTCACCTGGCATTTTTTCCTTGGCATCACGTGGAAAGACAGCAGTGGCAAACCATTAGTTTGTAACAATGGCAACATACATTCCACGAGAATATAAATCTAACTTATTCTATTTTTTTAATATAGTGTAAGCTATCCGACCACCCTGAAATGTTGCAGCCTGTCCATTCCTAATATATATTAATTTAACACTAGCCCACTGGGCAGCTCTCCTGTGTGAGTCAACACTTCTGTTCATAAATCAAACATTCAGAAAACAACCACAGGAGTAGGAAGAGGCCTGTAAGTGTACCTCTCTCTTAGAAAGTTTACATAAAATATAATATAAATAACTTTTCTTAACATGTTCCTCTGCCTTATTATAGAAAGGTTTTACAAAACTCAAAATTCTTACTCAGATTTCCAACATCTGTTGTATTTATTACAAAAAAATTAAGCAAACAAAAAATTAGATTTTTGAGGCTTATAGATTCTGAATACCCAGACCTGCTGATGTGATGGTGCAGCAACCAGTACAACCGAGAATGGGGACCTCAGCTGAACAGCACATAAAAATAAGAGCTCCAAACTAAAGCCACAATGAGGCATATTCACACGCTGCAAAGTGCTTGTGCATTAAGCGTGCACTTAAATTGAAACACAAACTTAACTGCTTAACTGAAGAGGGACAAATTTAAACATGCACTTCAGGTTAAGCCAAACATCAACAGGCAAAAACATTGCATGTATCTGTGAAAAACAATCCCATTCAAAATTTAAAAACTGCTCAGGAGAAGAGGGTGATGACACATACAGCAGAAATGACAGTAGCAAAGAACATTAGAGGAAGCAACAATATTAGAAATCTTCACACTGACAAAGAATGACAAACAAATATTTGGGTTTATAGAGTAAATAAAAATACAGTACAGAGTGTAGGAAATGAGGCCCAAATAAGAACTCCAGAATGATCAACAGTACAGCTAACTGCTGAGCCTTGTACCCAAATTACTATCTGCCTGTGTTACCTATAGAAAAGAAGAGTGGTGATGTATACTACTGTATACTGCTGAATATGCAGTAACTCTTGTTTATGTAATCTGCATACTGGAGACTAAACCTGAAGGCCTGCAGGTGCTTTGGAAGAGCAGAGCCAAGAACAACAGGAATTCTTGAGACAAACATTAAAAACTCAAAGATAAGAAAAAATAGTTAGAGAAAGACCAGTCCAGAGTATGGCTGTACAAACTTTCTAAAAACTGAAGCATGGAGAAAATAAATCTCTACAAGTATTTGCAGTTTTAAATATTCTGATACACAGATGACACAGTGCAAGGATATCTGGAGTGCAGTTTGAACAGATCAAAGTCACTCTTATCCTGGCATATTTGGATCAGGAATACCTGTCAGGTTTCAGCTAAGCTCACATCACTGTATTAGGCAACCGTTTAAATCCCATGCAAGAGTTTGGGCTGGTATGTGATTTCACAGCAGGAATCCAAACTACTGCATGGCAATTATTCCGGGAATACCGAAACCACATACAAGCGTTTCTCTCACTGATGAATGTGGTTTTGTTTTTATAGCAACATTACTAAGTTGAGGTAGGCAGCACGGTTGTGCATTTGTGGCCTCACCTACTTTGCTTTATACAAAAACTAAAATGTCGTCTGTCTTCTTTATTCTACAGTAGAATTCACAGGGCATATCATTCTTGCCACATCAACACCCCTCTGTTGTTTTTGGTTGATAGGTTACAAGCCTTAGTTTTGTGTTTTACTACAACAGCTGTTTTACAAGGCAACTTTAGAGACTTCACTCACGCTCCATTGATCCAAACTTTGTTTGCAATAAAGACCCACTTTCTAGTCTCTGAAGCAAAGTACCAAACTGTGTATTATGAAACTTGGATTTACACATTGACAGGCTGAAAGTATGGACATAGCAACACAGCCCATGTACTACACAATGACAGGTATGCAGATTTCCATAGGGTTTTGCCTGATGATGGACTGATGGCATCATGCACTTGTAACCTGTAGGAGCTACCCTCCATTGCGTAGTGTCTCGTATGAAATGCTACGTCGCATTTTTTAGTGAAGTCTGAATGTGCTGTACAGATCGTAACTATAGATTTTTAAAGCAAGACTGCATAGAGTGCTATCATTATTCTACAAAGAATAATCCTGCAATGACAGAGTGCAGTCTACATGTGCAAAAATTTATCTCACCCTAAGGACTCTAGTTCAGGGGACAAAGATGCCGTGACTTGACAACAGATACCGGAGACTTTTGATCATGTGAGTTAGGCTATGTAAGTGATTTGGTTATTACGTGACCAGATTACTATAAGGTGAGTATTCTGCAAGGTGAATATTCGTACCTGGATTTTACCAGTGAATAGGAAAAGGACTCTAAATTCTGAAAAGTCTGTTCTAATCAGATTTGAATAGCACTCTTAATTCTAAGTTAATGCATCTTATTAAGCACGAGTGGAATTCATTTGCTAGCAAAAAGCTGAATGCAGCAGGAAAAAAAGGGAATAAATGTTACTTAGTTTAGCCTTGATGGCTAATTCATAATACTTTAGTACACTACTATCAAAGGTGTCTGAATAACTTCAGTAAAGTGCTATAATATATTACTGCAGAAAACATCATCTCCACATAATATTCCTGTGAATAATGAATGCTATTTAGGCATCAAGCTACTGCTTTCACATGAAGTTATAACATTACTTCCACAAAGGCAGGTATGACATTCTGAAAAAAACAAAATATTCCAGGTAATATAACTATTTAAAAATCATTATGATTGCAGCTTGGTATACTTTGGAGAATATCATTAGTGTGTATTTGTTAAACCTCTTAATTTGCCTCAAATTACACACGATTTGGAAAGCTTGCTGAAGCTAGTATTTATTTCAGGTATTAGGTCTATTTTTTTTCTGAGAAGTGCTAGGTTGACACATGACCAGAAAGTGGCAGGAAAAGAAATATTGTTTCTCCCACAGCAAGCATGCTAATGTAAAGCTTAAAAATGAAGCAGCAGCAGCACAGTTTTGCTTAGACCTTTGAACTGCACCACACGATTGACGCTTAATTAAGCAAAGATTTATCAGTCCCTGATTGGAATGTGTCCAGGACTCTCTATTTTCTCAAATCTTTGAACCAGAGGACTAGAACTGAATATACAATTTTCTGGACTCACACAAGATACCATACACTTTCGAATCTTTGAATGAAATGAGGAAAATTTCATGTATATTTTCTTGGGTATGCATTTCTAGATTTTAGAATGAAAACATACCAGTGCTATAGAAGCTACAAAAAGGCAGTTTCATGTTACAGCTTTAGCCAAGTTAACATCTCACCACCATCAAAAAGGTGAGGTCCAAATCCCTACCAATTCTTCTCAAGCAGTCCCATCACTTACTTTACATTTGCTTTGGCAACCACCAAATTGCATGGCAAAGAATGTTCTATTCACTAAAATGACAGAATACGAACCCAGTAAAAGTGTGTATTTTATTGCTGAGTTAGGAAATTGAATGGGTTCACCATGCAATCCCAGTGGCAATCCCAATCTGATAAAACAGACAGCTGATCGCACAATTGGGAAGAGACAGCAAGGGAGAAGGGAATGAGACAACTTCTGTTTGAAAGCACAATGCTGTTCTTTTGACTTCTAATCTAAACATTAACTATTTTCTACTCCCTGGACAGGTTGCTTCTGCTTTTAGCTGTATGCTTTGTAAGTTCATTTACATCACACCCAAGTGCAGCACTAAATTCATGAACAAGAGACAAGTCCATGATTCCAAGTCTAAAAGTGCTAAGAGTGGAATAAGAAATAAGAACTTCAGAATGAATCCAGTAGGAATTTTATCCAAGTGAGTATTGTAGAGGAAGTCAAGATCTGCAACATAAAATGTTGTGACTGCATAGGAAAAGATGTAACTTTTTCATTTAAGATTATATATTTCATTTATTTGATAATGGCCCCAAACACAGATACAATATTAGACTGAAGTAGGTCATGATTTTTTTCCCATCAGATTATTTGAGGCAATAGAAATGTAACAAGTAAGTTGTTTACAGTGAAAATCCTAAACCAAAATTTGGCAATAATGAAGTCAGTCAAACATAAAGCTTTTATGTTAAATTGTAAAAGCTTAATTTTAAATTCCATGTAAGAGTCTATGGCTAAATTCTGCTTTTATAGACAGATGGTAGGGTTTATTCTTTGCTTGTTTATTGTAAATGTACTTGAGTGCATCTATTCAGTTCACTGAGAAAAAATGAAAACATAATTTGCAATATTTTAATCCACGAGGCTTAATTCCTTTGCAATCGCCATTTCAATGTAGCTACAGATTTCACTGTCACTATTGCTACAAAGGGATTAAACTTTCCCTGTTGATTTTGTATACTGGGAAAAAAATGTAATTGAAGTGTTCAATCAGTTTTGTTTGAAGGTTTTTGTTCATTTGTTTTTCCTTTTTGTAAGTGTCACCTCATCATTGCAATTCCTATTTTCATAAATGTTGGAATATAGCTGCTTCTACTATAATAAAACCATAAAACATTTCTGTAGTCCTGTTTTTCCATGTCACCGGTTTACTGAAACCTCATGGAATAGTAAATAACTTCTAACATAGCAAGTGTAATGTGGGAATGAAGAATACTTCTTAAAACCAACTTAAACTGTAAATTTACTAGCAGCACTATACAAATAAGCATATTTACAGCATTTAGGTGTTCACGTAGTTTACAGAATAACACTGGTGCATTGCAAATGATGGCTATTCTACTTCCATGACCCTTCCAAATGTGCTCCATCAAGCTCTCATCAGGGAAGATGCTATTTCTTGATTTGACAGATTAATGCAAATTTTATTACCTTAACAGAGGGGCTCGACAAAAACCTGACTGCTGCTCTAGCATTAAGTGTTTTTATCATTATTATTTTACACATACAGTACAGTTCAATAAAGAAGCTTCACTTACTTTGGAAAAACATAGCCTTTCTACACTGACAAGACTGTAGGAGACTGCTAGACACATTCTTAGCTAGGTGTGTATCAAGGGACAAATGGAGATATTAAGTGATTTAGCTGGAGTTATTCACAAAACAGCATCTTAGCTGGAACCCAAGAATTCTGATATCAGATTCTCAACTAGCATACATTGATATGAAATATCTGACATTATATAAGCACCTGGCCACCAAGTTCTAGTTTTCCATTCTATGGCACAAAGCTACATTCTTTCTACAGTCTGTTTGCACTCTGTATGTTCAAAGGTTTCCTATTTTTTGTCAAATTTATTGGAAAGGATGGGAAGGAATAGAGAGAGGTCATCTAGTACACTGCTTTCCATCCTTTTTTAAAATCCAAGGACCAGATAGTACTTTAGCAAAAAAAAAATCTATGGAAAACGTTGTATTCTTTTTTTCGTGAGAAGGCATATGATAAATATTTAGCATTTAGGCAAAAGAAGTTGTACTAAATTAAAATGTTACCATATGTACCATCTTCATTTAAAATATTAATTCAAAAAATCATAATAATATGACCTAATTCCTGACTTTGCCTGACAAAAGTCAACAACACATAGCTGCTAACTCACACAAAAGTGTGTTTGTATGAGGTTTTATTTTGCTTTTTGTAACTGCAATTCTTTACACACAATGAGGCCATCATCTCTTGCTTAGGATACCACCAGGGTCTGTGCACCACGGATTTACTCATATAGGTCTAGTCAATCCTTCTGCCCTAAGGTAGAATGAATTATGACTGAACCATTTCTGAGATATTTTACACAGGACACCAGAGCAAATGATCAGAACACTGTTCTTGGCCACAAATTCTGTAAAGAATAGTGATTACCTTGAAAATGCATAGTGAAATTACAGCATATTATACAATTCTGTTGTACATAGTTACGAATTCTGATTACAAAATATAATGGACAAAAAAATCTGTCCTAGTGAACTCAGCTAGTTAAGTGCTACAGATTTCAGTAAAAGCCAACATTTCATTCAGCCTCTATTTTCTATGATTCAGTAATTTTGACCATGCAGGTAAGAATCTGTGCTCATTGCATCATGCAGCCTATCAGTTACTGAAAGATATTCCAACTCTGTGGTATTTTTTTAAATGGTTTGACACTGCCCTGTTGAATGCAATTGTGCATTCTTTCTATAATCACATGAATTTTTCTAAGTGGCAGGAAAAGTCACTTACAAAGTCTCCAGTGCTAGAGTATTTATCTGTGTTTTTAAAAAAAAATCAGGAGAAAAACATCAGATTCCATATGGTGTGAGCAGGCTGTCAAAGATCAAGGTCAGCAAAAGAATTTTATTGTTCTCTTTAAATAAACACTATTTATTCATCAATACTTTTTTTGAGCAGGAACCAGGATGCTGTCTGCAGTTTGACGTAGAGAGTTAAGAGCATAAAATCTGTCAGCATTTAAGGAAACAAAGTCTGAAAGGAGAAATAGTATTTTATGAAGTAGTATTTAGGGCAATTGCATTTTAACTTAATTAAATACTGCACCATTGGAAGTACAGAAAACCCTGCATTGTTTGTAAATGCAGTTAAGCCTTTTAATCAGACCATCACCTTTTCATAAGTACATCAACAAAAATAACAGTCAGTAGAGAAAAATAAAACAATTAATATCAGAATATTGCTTAGATAAATTAACTTCAGGATGTTCAAAACAATAAGCAGAGTGATATGTTTTGCTGAATGTGTTAAGTTTCAAATATAAATTAAACTGTGCTACTAAAGATAACTAAATGTGTTAGCTGCACTAACATCTGTTACTGATGCAAGTTGTTTTAAGAGATAACAGACCAGATTCTCTGGTGTGGAACTGGTAATGTGCCCTGCACTGCTGTGTACTCCATTAGACCCACAAGGATCCCAGCGTAAAATGGATGCTAACAGTGTAGGTTATGCTCCCCTCCTTTTTCCCTGCTGCTGGCATAAATCCAGGCTCAAATCCCCCAGTCCTGTGGTTCAGTCCCCACATGACCACCGTAACTTTCAAGCAGATAAACGACACTTTCCCTCCCACTGATGAATGAATTCTGTACGAAGTGGACACAAGAATTTGAAGTGAAAAAAGGCAAGCTGTATTCGCCTTTTGTGCACGCATCTGGTTTACAGCATGTGTCAGTCTGCAGCTCCCAGGATTTGGGCCATGCTCACCAAAGCTATGCCGCAGTCTCTGGTTATTCACACAAAACCAGCACAGCACTTCAAAGAGTGCACAATGCAGGTTTAGTATACAACAAGGCAAAATCCCTTCCCAAAATATTTGCTGACTTTTGATTATATTCAAAAAGAAAATGTTCCTTGTAAGGAAAGCATAAACAATTCCTGAACTCAAATATAAAATGTTAATTAAAATGTAATGTATCTTGTGTGATGCCTTTATTTTCTATGCCTCTCCAGTTTAAATCTGAGGGTAGTTATCTTACTATTTGATGGGGTTCTCCTGCTTTGTTGTTTACTTGCTCTGAAGGACAAGTCATTCTTCCAGTAACAAATTGAAAACACAACAGTCGTTTACCTCTTCTGTCATGTCAGTGTCTTACCCTTAGAGACTCTTGCACTTCAAAAATAGGCCAGCAGATACGTTAAGCTTATGTGTCACTGGCACTAAGGCAAGAGGCAAACCCTTACTCGGAATTTAATTCTATTTTATAAAAAGCACTTAAATAGGATTTACGGCTTTCAATTTTTGAATTTAAAAATAGGAAAAAAATATTACTGAGAGCATTGCTATTGACTTAACAACGGAAACTTGTGATATTACATATTGGGATTGGAGATTTTCAGACAGGTAGCCAGAACATATAGAAAGTCACAATATGGAAAACAATAGAGGCTATTATGAATCTTTTTGCATTCTTACAATATTTTTCTTAGATTAAAAATCAACATTTCCACCGCCAGCTCCTAAAGCATGAGAAAAGACAGAACTCTACAAAGAACAGAATTTTTCTTTCATTTTCACAAAATGTATGCAATTATTTTACACTTGTTGAACTACGCAGATGTAAATAAGCAATGTTACTGTTTGTAGGAGTACTACTGACAATCTGTTTAAAATGGATTCAAACACCTAGCAGAATTCACTGTACCCTGCTTACATGAAATATTGCTTCTCAGCAGGAGTGTAGGTCACTGTTCTATAATCTAAGTGTGCCAAATGTTCTGGTATGATTTCATTTGATTTCAGTGAAAGAGGTGCAAAGAGTGACAACTGAAATAATGACAAACATTTCTGTCATTGCAGGACTATCATGTTTGACTGTTTTAGATGTCATTTAGACTTGTCATGTATCTTTAAAACTGTTAAAATTTATGCATTAACTTGTCACGTACAGTGACACTGATTACACTTGAATTCTGTATTCTTCCAGTTCAGTGCCTGAAAAGGGGGTATTTGTGTCTGAAAGGTAAAAAGGAAAGAATGTCTAGTGCCACATCAGGTTTTTAATGCTAAACCCCTAAAGATATGGAATTGGTCTGATATGAACTAATTAAGATAGGAGCCAATTCTGCTCCCATATCTCAGAGTGAAACAGCAATGATATCAAAGTGTTGTTATTATTTCTTGTCCTTCTAATTTTTTAGTACTGTACACAGAAGTTAAAAATGATAAATCATTGCACTTGGCAAATAACTACTTGCTGAAGTAAACCTGAGTGCCATAAAACATTCTTTATTTAAAGCAATGAGACTTTTACTTACTCCTAAAGGAGCAGATTACATCTCATATTTTGCAAACTTCTCAGAGAGGAGCTGGACAGCAAATTGACACATTTTCCAGATATTGATTGTCCCTTGGTCTAGTGGTGTATAGCCTGTTTCCTGATTTCCAAAAGTAAGAGTTCTGATTCAGAATCAATATACCACTTAAATTGCCATCTTATTGGACCCTTCTTCAAGTGAATTAATAGAATACAGATAAAATGCCAATCCTTTTACAAGTGTTCCACACTTCTCATATATGCATTTACACACTATAAATATTAATATTATCTATTAGAATATTCATTAAGATGAAGTTTGAGAAGAATGTTATTTATTCTGTCCACAAAGTTGTGCAGAAAAGACTGACAAATAGTTTTGCATTCTCTCCTTTTTAGAGAATATTATGAACCTTCATAGCCAGAACATTGGACATGATGTATACAGCATGTTCATTTTTTTAGTTACTGAAATTGTAAGACATTGAAAGGAAAACCAAAGCAGGAGAAACATGCGTCTTATTTTTGCAACATTTTAAGTAGAGAATTCTTATGTGCCTACAAAGTAAAAACAGAATACAGCTGCAGAACTTGTATTTGTATTTCAAATGTCTCTGACAGAGTTCTGAACTACAGGTACTGGGGTTTACTGTAAAGATAAACTACATGTGAGAATCAATCAGATCTGTATTTATACACATCCAAAGTTCAAGACTTTTTTTTGTTTAAAGCTTTCAGTCTGGGCTCAACAGCACACACACACAAAACAGTATTGTAGGAGAAAGCAATAGGATGAAAAAGAAAAGTACCTAGTAACTCAATGTGTCCTATCAAAAAGTGGGAAGACTTAGTTAAATAACAACTTAGATATACAAATTTATTACTGTATTTTCTGCATATGTGTATATACACACATATATAGAGTCATCTCTTTGCATGTTTCTTATTAAAGACATTAGTCTTCATACAAAATCTGATGATTTTAGTTTGTTTGGTTCTAGTGTCTATGTCCTTGAACTCAGTGTGACATCATCATCAGTCATTCTAAAGATGCTAATGGTATTACAGACTACCTCAGACAGGAAAACAAACAGAAGGAATTTAAGTTAATTATACCAATCTGAATTCTGTTTTCATAAAACTGATCTTAATAACAAGAAAATGATTCAAGAAAGAGGAATGAAACACTAGTAATGCCCTAACGCTTATTTTCCTCGTGATACATGCAAATTATCTCTTGGACATTGCTAATGGAATCTAGCTGCTTACAGAAAGGTGTCTAGTGCCACTTTAGACAACCTCAAGTATCCTAGCTGGCTGCCCTTGGCTTGGCACCCCCTTACATTTTGTATGATATCTGTTAGCCCTGTGAGAATATCTTCAGTAGCCTGCAATACCTAAACTGGCACTAGACTTCTGTGTTTAAGCACCTGAAAGCATAATCCCTTTTGCACTGGTCTACACCGTATGAAATAAATCAGTATTAGCATTGTATATTACTTTTACACTGCTGTAAAAATGACAAGATAAGTAGGAAACTGAAAAACAAAAGTTGTCTTCTGCTGATTAATATTTTAATACAATAGCATCTTCAATGAAATATTAACTTTATGTTCACTGGTTTGCATAAACATTCTTATACCATACTCGCAAAAAAGATTAATTTCTGTCACCAGTACTGGTTAAACACTTGAGAGTTGGGTATCTAAGGATTCTGCTATTGTCTACCGGCATTGCTGACTATTATCCCTCCTTGCCTGAGGCAAAACTGTCAAACTATAAAAAAAGGAAGGAGGGGAAAAGGACAGCAGATCAGAGGCAGGTAAGCATTGAGAGATAAAAACAGAATATTGTTTTTTATCTGATATACAAAATAAGGATTATCAATACCAGCAGTGTAAGGAGGAAAAAATATGTTATATAGAATACTTATAGTGCTATATTATTATGAAATATATCTAATAATGTACTTACTGTAAGACTCTATAGCAGCTAATAACGCTAAGCCAGGGATGATCTTTTCATGATACTCTACTCAAAAGCTGGTCTCCAGCTTTCCTAAAGATCTGACAGGCTGCTACAAAGAACGGATGGATGCAAACAGGCTGGGCAGCACAAAGTACAGGTTTATTACCAGTGATAAATCACAGTGGTAGAAATATAGTGATAACCTGAATTCTCACCAAGTTTTGCAGATGTAACAGTGTAGGAGAGTTTTAAGGATGGATCAAAGAAGAGTGCTTTTAGCATATTTATGTTGATACCCTTCTAAGTGTGCAAGCGATGAGAATAAAAAAAAAACCAGGCAAACGTGCTTGTTTGAGAATTAAATTAAAGCATGTTGGAGTCTGGCAGCATGGGCCAAGCAAACTCAGGAGTTGGTATCTCATTAATGATAAAACATACCAGGCAGGGTGAAGAAAAATCAAGGGTTCTGAAGAGGAAACTTTCAGCTAACTATTTCTATAGCTTCTATTTGATACAATAAAAAAGGGCAATTTAGAAGAAGGGGACAAACTAGTCAAAGCAACCCTCAAGGAAAGCAGACTTAAGCAGTGACAGAAAAGAGTTGAGGTTCTTCCTCCTTGGGTAACCTGGACGTACAAACTGATCCAATTGAGCAGATTTGATTTGTCCCACTTCTCAATTCAAACTTGCAAGTTCCGTCTACTGCTGCAGCATTCTCTCATACCATGATAAGAATCCAAAATAGAGATCTTTGTACTAGTGTTTGCTCTCTGATTTACCTTCGTACCAAAGCGTTCTGCATAAGCAAGTAACTGAGTGAGATGAAAAGAATTCTAAAGACAAGCACTGCAGAAGTGCTGGCAGCTCAGACTCCACCTTGAACAAAGACTTCAGTCCTACTGCAAAACAGTAGAAGGAATTCAAGAAAGATCAACAAAACTATGAAGAAAGAAAGTATTTTACGTATGCCGGAATAAAACTTGATTAACTAATGACAGTTGTAGCACATAATTATCTACAAATACATGGGAAATCTAAGAAGAAATGAAAAGAAATGATCAGAATAGTAAAAAGGTTATAACTAAAAGAAATGTCATTACAGGAAAGGAAAATGTAATAGTACCTTTAAGCAGTGAACTCTATTGGAATATGGAAAACTTCTCAGGGAAAGCCCCATTCCCTGAAAAATTTGAAAACAGACTGAAAAGCTGATTGGAGACAATATACAAAAACAAACCGGACCCATAAAACTGCTGAAAAAATAAAAACATTATGTGAATTATCCAATTTTTTATATGTATATAATTTACATGAAAGTTTTACTGAGGTATGTGAGCAGCTGTACACGTCACACAAAGCACAGGTGTTCTGATAACAAACAAAAGTACACCTGTGTTCTTAACCACAAACCAAAACATTCTTCTATCCCTTTTTAGCTGGGAACTTTGTGCAGCAATGATGATTCCACTAGGCATATATGTAGGTGGCAAACTATGGAGGAAATTATACTGATTTGAAGAAAAAAGGTGGTCTGTCATCATAATGCACTTTGCTGCCCCATCTCCTATTGCCATATAAACAATATTAAAAATAAGAGAAAATGCCATTTTTAGGTTATTTTGAAAACTCCTGTGAAACTGTTGGGCAGGATACCTGGAGCAGAAAAGGACATAAAATTGTTTCATTTCAGCTTTCAACACTCAGTTCTTTGATCACAGTCATCATCTTAAAAGTTTCCCGTGGAAAACATGCTACAGACAGTTTGATGTATACGTTTTACTCCTACATTTTTTATATGAAGTTACTCTTATTGAACTATACACCAACTTCTGAAAGTAAAATAAAGAATGTGAATAAAAAGCTCAGATCAATCAGTTCTTTTAGTGCAAACTAAATTAAGAATAGCGTTTGATCTGTTTGTTTCAAAATTTATACAGTGCCTTCAGAAGTAACTATCTTTCTGTCAAATATTGTTACCCTACCTCAGCTCATGAAAGGATCTCTGAAATACAGTTTCCATTTGACCTACATATCAGTTGTTCTTTTATGTTCTCACTTCCTATACATACTGTTCTACTGCATAAATGAGGCATCCCTACATTGCCATTGTATCAATATCCGCTGATTAAAGAACAGCCTAAGTACAACACCAGTAGTTACCGAGAAACTATACAATAAAACCAATGTTACTTTTAATATTCAATGTTATTTATGCATCTCTTTGTTAGGTGAGAAGCTTAAGAGTTACTTAATTTATCATTTTTAATCTCCTTTTTCCTTAGTGATCTTTATATTCCCTCACATCCCACGTTTCTTCACAAGCCTCCTGGCAACATCCCCCAGGCAGAGGCTTCCTGGAGCAGATTCTCAAGTGGAGCAATGACAGCTTTACATCAGCTGAGGATCTTTTATTACATACACGGTACTGATTGAAGGCAGTGTTGGCCTGTCTGCAGCGCTACACTCTTTGCTGAGAAAAGCTGCAACTCTTCCTCCAAAATAAAACAGTCATGCCAAAAGATCCTTAAATCAAAACAATTATATTCATCAACAGAATGCAAAATTTTCAGCATTAATGGACAGCCACCAGCTGCAGTTGCACAAATTATAAAATGCGTAGTCACCATGTTTAGATGTTCCAATAAAGATAGTTCCTCTCTGCTGCCACCTACAGATAGATTTCAAATTTTTAAAAAATCTACTCTTCACTTCCAGAGATATATTTAATAATAGCATTTTAACATGCCCTACAAACCAGCTCACCCCAAACATGTATTACCTCAACATATTAGAAGCTTCAGGCAAAGCTGAGCCCAAATGATAGGTCTTTGAAAGATATTTAGATGTTGCCACACTGCACGCTGAGTGATGCTTGATCTTAGGTGTTCTGCAGCCTGTGCAAAATGCTCACCTGGGAATTAGGTGCTCATGTTCCCTGTTCAATGCATGGGAAGAGTTAAGTTGTACACAGACGCCCCTCAGAAGTCAGATGAGCTGCCAAAAGTGAAAAGGAGATTCTAAATCTCTAGTATGGATACCTTCAGTTGAGTCCCCAGAATATCTAATGCTTAATGGTTGCAGCATTGTTATCTGATACCTGCTTCAGACACCACATTTCCAGTTTTGCAGCTGTATGTTCTAACTGGGAGGCTACAAAGTCAGTTTCCCTCTGTATAAAAATGAAACTCAGTAGACCAAAGTGGTACATTTTTAAAAGACTGGCACCTCAGATGCACAGTGGAGACAGCATAACTCAGTAAGATTGCTGATCTGTATTAAATGACTGCATGCCTGTGAAGTACAAAACACCATGCTTGATTACAGCCCGAAGTGAACATGTTATTGATATGCAGTAAATTGATCATGTATAAAAATAACTACTAGCCTACAGGTTAGCATGCTCCTGCAGAGCACCCTCCCTGTGGAGGTTTGAGCCTATACACCCTGTAAACTGATTTTAAACCCCTTCAAACACTAAAATACTTCAGTGTTTTGTTGTAAAACACGCTTCGCTGTGAGAGCTATCGAAGCATCAGAAGAAAGCAACACGTAATTCACGTAGCCCTTGAAGCGCTTCACAGACGTTTAGGTACAGCCGCCGTGCAACTCAGTCCCTGCCGCTCTGTGACAGGAGCGCGCCCGGCTGCGCGCCCTGGCCTGAGGCCGGGGCCAGCGGGGCTCCGGGCCCCGCCCCAGCCTCTCCTCAGAGCCCGGCCGGGGGGCGAGACCCGCCACCCCGCTGCCCGGGGCCAGCACCCCTGCCGCCTCTGGCGGCGGCGGGAAGGGGCGAGGGCAGGAGAGCGGCGGGGCAGGTGAAGGCCCCACGGCCGGTCCGTGCGTGATGGGGACCCGGCGCGCCGGCGGCTGCCGACGCCAGGCAGGTGTGAGACAGGGTGCGAGCTGCGCGGCGGGGCGGAGGGAAAGAAGAGAGGAGAAGCAGAATCTCCCCTGCAAATCCCAGGACCCCGCTCACCAGCAGAGGCTCAGGCGCACCCTGACACCGGAGGGTGAGGCCGGACGCCCGGGCACCCGTCCGCCGCGAGCACCGCCACCTCACGCACTGCGCCTCAACCGCCGTCCCGCGGGAGGGGGGACTCCATCTCCCGGCATGCCCTGGCGCCCAGCCTGCCGCGCATGCGCCGCGGGGTGCCTTGTCCCAGGTTCTGGACGGCCGCCACCGCCGTAGATCTGGGCGCGCAGGCGGGACCCGCCGCCCGGGGAGCGGGTGGGTCTGAAGGGGGCGGAGCGCCATGGCGGCGGGCCGGCCCGGCCGCGGCGGGGGGCGGTGTGGAGGGGGTGAGGGACCGCGGCGGGCGGGGGCGGGGGGAGGCCGGCCGGCGGGGTGCCCCACGACAGAGGCGGCCGCCGTGTGGGGGGCGCCTCAGTCATGCCGGTGTGGGTCCCCGCAGGGCGGGAGCGGGCGGCCGCCCGAGCGACAATGGCCAGGCCAACCGTTATCCCCACGAGCGTCAGGGCGACCGTGCCCGAGGCCTTCATGGTGCTCCACCTGAGGATGAGGGTGGTGGAAGACCAAACCAGCGCACTGGTGCGAGACCTGGAGGCGCTCGGCGTCGATAGGCAGAGGTAGGGAGAAAGCAGGGGTAAGCTTTTCCTTCTTGGAAAGCTCACACTTTTCTTGATTTTCCTCATTGTATTCCTCTTTACCCCCATTTGCCGTGCTTTGCTCTTCTCTCTGTAAGGGAGCTGGTTCTGGCAGAGTCAGTGGGAATGGGCTACCGCAACCTGAGGTCACAGGAAACCTTCCAGCTCTGTGAAACATGGTTTCTAATCTAATCGCATCTATAATGCATATGTGCAATGTCAGATACATATGCACACACAGAGTAGGTCAATATTTTCTCCTTTTCAGCCTCGATCATTTCCACTCAAAGACCTCAGAAGCACCTGCTAGTCACCCAGCCATTAGCCCTGTGCAGGCCAGAGTAGCATTTGTGGGAGAAAACACACTGTGGAAAAACTGTGAAACACTGGTGAATCGAATGTGTCGGTTGGAGAGTGTTGTACAGACACTGAAATTAAACATCTTCCGGCTGCAGACAGAAAAGGAACTGAATCCAAAGCATGCAGGTAGTAAAAAGGGTTTTTTTACCACTATCTTCTTCATTGTCCCTCCATCTGCTTTGTCTGTCAATGAAAGTTTTTCTCCTTTTCCTTGTGGCAGCCCAGTTGAAGCAGCGCCTGAATGCAATCCATGAAGAGCATTTGCAAGAAATGAAGATTGTACATCAAGAAGCAATGAAGTTGCGCCAACACCTAAGTGATATGAAAGAGGCTGAAGAAAAGGCAAAGGAAGAAGTTCAGAGACTGAGTACTGCTCTGGAGATTACAACGGCATCCAAGGTATAGTAAGATCATAATCTTTTGTAGCTTCAAGTATTAACAGACTTGTTTTTAAGTATGTTCATCTATGACATAGTTAAACAGAAAGTATACTCAGCTGGAAAAAGGAGTTTATGATACATTGTTGGCAGTAAGAGCAAACACTTTTGATAATGAGAATCTGTGCTTCCATCAATTGAAAAAAATTACATAGCAAATCAAGAATAAAAATATTTGAGATTTGTAATTCTCTCATCTTCGTGACTTAAGTTCATCCTAGCTTTCATGCGTAGAGTTCTCAATAGGTTTTCTGTTTTTCCAGGAACTTTCATTTCTCTGGTATTTCAGTCTTACACTTCTATTACTGTCTTCCCTGAAGACAACTTCAGTGGAGTATGTCACTCAATCTCATTAATGGTATTAAAGAATGCATTGCTTCTTAGTGCTTGCACTCTTATATTCAGTGCTTCAGAACAGAGAACAGCAGACTGGAGATAGAAATCACGTTCTAGGTGTTAGCGTGGCAGTTGTATTTTATAATACCTATTGCTTTTGCAATAGTTCTGAACATGAAAGGATAAAAATATCTGTTCCTTTCATCTTCTTTAGATGGATGTAGCGATTGCAGCTGAGGAACTGAGGAACACAAAACAGAAAATTAACTGTAGACTTCAGGAGGTAAGTACAAGAGCAAGGAGCTTAGTAGGAGGCTGAATTTGCCAAGTATTATTTAAAGATTTGAAGATGATCCTTAAGTAATATTCTGTGTGCAATTTTGGAATGTGCACAACCCAAAGGAACCTACCAGCCATGCTCATAACTAAATACCCAGACAGAACATCTTTCATATATGATCTCGAAGTATTTGTTCAATCTACTTAATTAGACCTGGGTCAGAAAGTGTTTATTTTTTCTAGCTAACAGAACAGCTGTCCCAGGAGATCAGCCTGCGGGAGTCTTTGGAGGAATCCCAAGCAACCGTGATGTGTCACGTACAGGACATGGAAACAACAGTAGAAGCAGAACGGAAGCAGGTTTGGGAAACTTTCAGTCTTCTTTTGTATCTGTTTTCATTTTCTCATCTGGGAGGAAGAGCAAGAATTTGGATGTTGTTCCTAGAAACCAGTTAAAAGACTTTAGAACTGCAACATTTTGTACAAACGTTGACCAGAAGAGATCATGTAGTCAAACTTCCTGCTCAAAGTAGGAGTATCACAAACACTGGAGTGGGGTGTGGTGGATTTGTCTAGCAGAGTTCAAGGACTGTTATTCCGTGACTGCTTTAAGTATTTTTCATAGTGCTGCAGTAATGTTCCAGTTCAGATTTTTTTTTTCTAGCATCTGATCTGAACAGTCCAAGCTTAAATTTGGGACTGTTGCCCCTTCTTAAATCATTCAATGCAACTGAAAAGAGTTTGACTTCATAATCTTTGTAACTACCTCTCAGATTTATGGACCACAACTGGATCCTGCCTTAACCTCTTTTTCACCAAGCTAAACAAGCCTCTTTATAATTGAGGTACTGATAAACCTTCTGTTAGAAAATGAAATTTCTGAAAAATATTCTGTTGAGATCTTAAACCTTCTGGGAGTAAGACTCTTTTCTCCATTAATTGCCATGATGACAAAGCTAGATTTTTGTTCTCAGCTGTACTTGTATTATCTAGCTATTTTAGAGTGTGGGGAGGGGCCATAGTTCACAGTAGAAATGAACTAGCTTACACACAAACAAACAAAACCAGTCCCCCTCTCTGCATGCGTACACACACACAAGCCACATGCAGTCACTTGAGCACTGCTGAATTCATAGCAACAGTTTAGTAAGGATAAAAGAAAACAAATAGCAAAGTATCAAAACTTGAATAACTAAGGAAGGTTTTTTTCAATGTCTTGATGATCATCAAGGTCTCTTTATTTCCAAAACATACAAAGTTCTGTTAGAAATTACTGTATTTTTTTCCTACATGCCTTTTATCATCTTGATGTCCTTCTACAGAAGTGGAAAAATGATGGATACGTTATTGAACTATATGTATTATACATCATGTGAGAAGCAAAGGCTTGGTTTAATTCATCTATCACTTTCTGATGGGCATAGGTGACCCTGTGGTATATTTATTCATTAGTGTTAAAACAAAAAAAATGCCTCACAAAACGGCATGAGACAGACTTGTTAAGTACCTTGAGTGTTGCATTCACCTTCATCTTTTACAGCTTGATCTTTTCTGTAATCTTTAATTGTGCAAACTTCTTAGATTCTGCCTGTCATGTAAAGATGCTTATAAGCACATATACACTGCGTTACATATAGAAATTGAGTTGCTTGCCATAAAAGCCTTCTGCATAAGATTGGGACAAGCAGAAAGAGAGGAGAAGCTGATCAGGCTGTATCTTTTTCAAGTTAGATCACCTTTTCGGGCTCTGAAATTTACTTAGGTTTGCCTGACTGAGTTCTGCATCTTAAAGAATAATCTGTGGTATCATTGCAGGTACAGATATTACAGCAGGACTGCCAACAGTTGCGTAAAGATGTCCAGCTAGCCCGAGTGAGGCTGCAAGAGGAGGAGGAAAGAGCTTCCCAACTGGAGCAACAGTGCACACAACTGAAAGCTGAGCTGGGTATGACAGTGGGTTCTTGTCATATCTTTTTAGCCCTTCTCTCACTGCTTCCTTTAATATTTCTCACTGCTGTGAGAGGAAAAAAGCACTGAGGACCTCCAGACCTGTGGCAGGTATATCAGTCCACAGGAACGGAGGGCAGCGTAAGAGGTGATGAAATATTAAAGGCCTTTAGTTTGCATGTGATGTTTCTAAAGCCTCTTCTTACCTAGAGGAAACTGACAACAGTGGTAATCAGGGTAATGAATACAGAACAATAATATGAAAAGATCCCATCAGCATAAATTCTTTTCAGAGAAGACTTCATCTAGCAAGTAACCATTAACGCATGATTCCTGAACTGATATGCAAGTAGAATGCCCATTGCTATTGACTCTTTTGCAGCTGATTAAAAAAATGTGCTCTATTAAACATCAGTATAAGGACAAGCATCTTGGATAAGCCTCTAGTTGATCTCATTTAGATTCCCAGTCTCTTGATGTGAAAGTAGCTGCTTATAAGGGAGCTAAGTGGCATTTAATGCACTCCAGGGTAGAGGGGAGCTCCATATTATCAAAATTAAAGGTAAATGTTCCTAACCTAAAGTCTGTTCCTTATTCCCAAATAACTCACAGTAACCATGCCTAAATCCTAGCATAATTATTGTTCTTGTGATCCTTCCCTCAGGACCTATTTCAGATTTCTAGCTACTCCTTCTACAGAAGTGTTCCTGTTTCCCATATGTTCTGTTTGTTATTCTGCAAATCACACATGCGATAATTAACCTTTAGCTCACAAAAGGCAGTCAGGGTTTCTGCATAAAGCATGGCAAGAGAAGAGAAACTTGTCATGTTTTGGCAGAATTGGCTGAATGGTGAGAATGATGGCAGAAGAATTCTTTCCTTCAGAACAAATCCATATGCAAATGACAAATTGAAATGAGACGTACGCATTTTCTTTACTTCTGTATCAAATAATCCTGCTGATCAAGGTGGTTTTTTCCCTTTGTTAATTGAAGGAAGTATTGAGTGATCCTTTGATGATACCTTGGATGTCATAATATTTTGGCTAGATTTCCCTCCCTACCCTGCTCATGCTGAATTGTCTCTTGTTGTCTTCCTTTTTTTCCCCGTATGTTATGCAGCACGGCAGAATAAGAGGCTAGCTATTATAGACAGGTCCATTCAAATTCCAAAAAAAATGCTTCTGCTTTTAGATCTGTGTGGTTTAAGCAGGGATCTAACCATCGTTCTTTGTCAATGCACAAAAACCTGTAAAGTTGCATGTGGGCTGTGGGTTATAGTCAGGGCAAATCAGTTGCTTACACACTAGACAGCTGAACAAGAGACTTAGGGTTATTCGATTTGCTCAAGCAATCACAGAAGTGGTATGTGTAGGAGAGTGGCATGATGGCATGCTTAATTTTAAAATTAAATAAATTACAATTAATTTATGGAATCAATTTTGAAAAGTAATTTTGCTGAAATATTGAAGTTATCAAGAGAAGCGTTAAAGAACAACACATTTGTAGAAATGTTACCTGTTTGTGGCATATTCAGTAACTTAGCTAAACTCAAACTTTAAATCAAAATGTCACCTTTTAAAATTACCAAACAGATAACAAAGCATGTCCTGACATTCTTTTCTATTTTTAGACTCCAGGAACTGTATCATTTCCCAGCTTGGTGAAGAAGCAAAAGTAAGTTGTAAACAAGTATTGGTGAGGAAAATAGCTAAATAAAGATCAGAACAGCCTACGTGGGGCCTTTTAAACGTAGCACAGTTCAGAGGCAGAATTTTTATGTGGACAAATGCCAAATGCGACCAAGGCTACTAACCATTAAATGTCTTATTTTATTATTTTACTAGTTTGGGGTTGCCCTACTTATTGTTTGAAAGATTAACTTTCGTATTCTACTGAAATATCACAACAGTGATATGAATGCCTTCATTGAAAAGCTATAACTGACCAGGAAACACAGTTGTGGTAGCACAAGTATTGCACACAAAGGAGACAAATAGATGGATTGGTGATTAATACTACAGAAAAATCAGAAACTCGGTCAACTGAGTACTAAACGGGCGAAGAGGTATGCTTACTGGCTATGTAGGGACTGTGTGCGCTGTCTGAAGTCTTCTCTGAAAGTCTAAGTTTCAGTGAAGATGAGGTAAGAGTTCAACTTAGACGTGGAGTCTCACTGTGCTGGCAAAGGATCCCTTCAGTTGTGAATTGTACCACTTCTGGCAGGGAGATCTTTTAAGTTCAGAAGTATTGAGATTAATTATAGTGGAGACTAGTAAGTTTGAGCTCAGAAGGATATGAAGTCACCCTCAACTTTCAAAGCTAAGTTAGAGCAGGTAGCACTTTGGTTATTATTTCAAGGTATATTTGGAAAGAGGCTTGTACTAAAGGAGCCATGTCAGGTGCTTGCAAGAGCACATAGCCATGTGACAATAGTTTAAAGGAAATAGGCAAGTATGAAACAAAGACTTGACATTTGTGAAGTGCCTGGCTAAGTGACTTTTAAATTTTTTCTCAGTGGACGTTCTGTTTTATTGCCCCTTAGAATGCACAGCTGTCCTTTAGCAAACAACACAAAGAGAACCTGCAACTTCAGTCTAAAATGACCGCCCTGCGAGAAACAGCAGAGAAAGTACAGGTGATAAGACTAGCTATTCTTGTTTTTAAAATGGAAATAAAGTATAACAAAACAAGTGATTACAGGGAGAAATGATTATACATTTACTGGGAAGCCTCAAATGCAGGTGAGGAGACAAAATTTTGTGCTCTCGGGTAATGTGGGCTAATGAACAACTTCCAGTGAAGGAATTCAATCAACTACCCTAGGTAACTGTTCCAGATTTCCCAGCCTTAAGGCTGGAACGTTTTCTTCCCAATACTTATTCTGGATCAGCTTTTTTTGAAAGTGTCTTCTTCAGGGGCCAGGACATGCAGAACTACTGCTGCTCCCTCTTCTGTCCTCCCTTGAAGTAGTACATTTCTATCCTCCCTTGAAGTAGTACATTTCTATTCCTTTGCACCTTTAGATTCTACATGAATATGTTTCTATTAATGAGTCAGATACGGAGTACCTACTTGGCTAAAATTTCCTCTGCCTTTTGTGACAAAAGGTTGACCTCAGTACATTCTGAAAAAAATTATTTATTCTACTTTCCCTCTTTTTAGAATATATTTTAGAAAAAAAAATTCTATTTTTTCCCCTGCCCTGCAACAGACACTTGTTTATTGGACGGTGATCACTGGTAATGGGATTTGGATATGTCTTTCACAGAAAAGTTCCATTTTTCTTTGGTTATCTACAATAATTCAACTATGAAATTAGTAGGGGTCCGTTTTCAATTTTTGCCTTCTTTGCCTTAGAAACATTACTTTCTTCTGGACTTCAAAACTAATAAGTGATTATGCTTGATTGGTAGTTTAAACTATGTTCTCTTTTTTCCCATTACTGTAAACTTTTAACACCTTGAAATAAGTCTACCATAAATTGGGACTACCTGAACAAATTTTTTTGGACACTTTCTACCTAAAATAGATTTTTCCATGTCTACAAGAAGTTTTTAAAGAATCTCTGACAGCCTACTATCAGAAAAAAAGTCCCCAAACCCTGAAAACATGTTTGTCATCCTCCTCCTCTTATCTAACCAGGTCCTTAATGACCACTTAAGCCAGCAATGCTCAGAGCTCAGCAGCACACTCCAAAGTGTTGCCATGGAGAATGCTAAACTCATTTCCGATCATCAGACCATGCTTAAGGTATGTAGCCTACTATTACAGTCCAAGAAAGTTGTCTGCAGCTCAGACATTAGACAACAGACTAATTCCTAATACTGATAATCTGTGGGAATACAGTAAAATACTTTACATACAGCAATGGAAGTTCTATAGAAGTGGTGATAAAAAAGTGTTAGTGTCCTTCTTTGGCAAAGATTTATTTTCAGTACAGAAAAAAAAAGTCATATATTATGGGGAAAGACTGTAAATATGATAATACTATTTGTAGAAGCATCCTGTAGCAACCACTGAGAAAGAGGAATGTAGGAATTAATGGGCATTGTAAGTACTGTAAATGCAGAAGCTGAGTGGAAGTAATAAGGATCTGAGATTAAATATAAAAGGTAAAGCAAACTCAGCTTTAACACTATTCAAGTAGCAGCACACTACAATGTGCAGAACTGTGGGGATGATGCAGGAGCTCCATGACAAACTAACAACTTTGTAAATTAATTACTCGTCCCTCATCATCCTGATGTTAGTGTTATTGCCTGGGTAATTTTTCCCCTCTAGGCAGAACAAGAAAAGACTCACAAGCTGCAAGAGCAAGACTCACGTCTGAAGGCTGCCCATGCCAACGTTCTCCAAGAGCTGCAGAGTGTGCAGCATGAGAGGGCTCAGCTTCAAAGACAGCTGTGAGGAGTTTTCTTGTCTGCAGCCTCTGTCTCCCCTTCCTCTGTTGCATTCTCACCACTTTGTATTCTGCTTCTCTAGCACTTGTTACTTATTAACACAGAAGGGCCAGTTTGATATTTAATGTGGAGGCCATCTTCTGTCCTTCTGTTGTGCTAGAACTCCAGCTTGGCTATTTTGTCTTTAGGGAGGCCTTGCGTACAGAGCATGGCAAATACAGGCAGAAAGCGAGCCTTGCTGAGGAGGCAGCAACCACACAGAGACACCTTTTGGAGCATACTGTTGCTAGATTGCAAGGTGAACTTGAGACAGCTTTGCAAGAGAAAGGATCTCTGCTGGCAGAAAAGGAAGATCTTCAACAGGAGGTAGAGAAAACTTACTGGTTTAAAACTATATTCTTGAAGGCTGCTTTAGGACCCACATGCCTAGAATTCTTATTTACACACCAGTTTTTCTTTCAGAATGATTATTTTTTGCTATTGCAGTGGCAGGTATGACACACTCTCCCCTTTCCTGCTATGCTTATATTTTGACTTGTAACATCTCTCTGAAGCATGAAAAGGGAGAGAGAACAGGGTAGTTCTGCAGATGTTATTTCTGAACTTTGGAGTTGACTTACAGCCTTCAGATCAACTGTTCTGAAGATGTGTAGTATTTCTATGAATCTGGACATTTTCAGGTGACAATGATTTCACATTTCTTTTAACAGATAAGGACAACAGCAAATGAAATAATGCAGGAAAGGAACAAATTGGAAGTAGAAAAAACAGAGAATGAGGTATCTTGCAATATAGATGGCTGTTCTTTAAATTCAGTTTTGTCTTTCTCTAAGTTTTCCTTTTGCTTACTCTTTACTAAATTTTTTGTAAATAAAGTGATATGTACCATAGTCATATTGTTCACTTTACTGTTTGATATTTTTCTTGTCTATATAGATGTGTCCTTTGGAGCAGAAACCCTACTGCTACCTACACAAGGGCCTATTTGTAGTAATAAGTTTGTTATGCTACTATGGCAAATGATAAATAATTTTCAGCTTCTCCTAGATGTAGCTACCTTTGTAGCTTTCTTGTATATGCGTAGCCTGGAAAAGGAAAGGTAGCATTTGTGGTATAAATGGGAAATTCCTTAGTGTTATGACTGAAGTCAGCATGATTGGTAGAGTTTCTTTCACTGTTGTGGAAGGGCTCTCTGAAACAGGAGAGACTGTCTCTAATCCATATGTAGTGCTGAGGTTTTGTGATATTCGTGTATTGTGACTGTGGAAGTCTTGAAGTGGTACGATTAGAGTTGGATTTTCTTGTTCGTAGCTAGAAATGGTTTCAATGAAATTCACTTTGCAAACCGTAGAGGAAGAGAACAAGAGGCTATTGGATCGCTTGGCTGCACTGGCACACGAGCAGGTAAGCCACTAATAAAGTAGATAACTGATGACCTGACTGATAAATAACTGTAGCAGGAATCAAGGTGCTCTTTGAAGTAATCTGTATTTTATGGAGAGTGGTTGATCAAATTAAGGAATCAAAAAGAGGAAAAAATGAAAACAAAAGGATACCTCAAATGTTACTCCATCTTTTTAGATGTCTGTGTGGGATGAGCTAAGAGGACTATACAGAGCTTCAGGTATTGAACATTTAGGTATGTCATTAAAATCCTGTGACTCCATTCCATTTTCTAGTACAGGTATACATAGATGTACAGATATACAAGCTATTCAGCTTGTGTATGTTGGGAAGGTATTAACAACAGTTTTATGCCCTCTGTGGGCAAATTTGCACTTGGGACCTCACTCCCATTTTTAACTTGTTCCCATTCCGTTATTTCTCACTACCCTCAGTCACCTGGATCAGGATACTTGATCGGTTCCAGAAAAGTCGAGTAAAAGCTTAGTAATACTGTGCTACCAGTGCTTTTACCATTGTTTTTTTCACAGTGTTGGATGTAATGACCAGTTATATACGTTAGAGATCCTAAGAAACACTTAGCTGCTGCTAAGGTCCTAACATCACGATGTTAAAGAAGAATTAACTGAAACACCTTGTGAATGTTTGTTTTTTGATAATCAGAGTTACATTTCTACAGTAGTTAGTCTGTTACATACGTATATGTTTTTTCTGTTTAACACAGAACTCCTTTGGCAGTCATCAGTTAAAGAATATAAATCATTAGAACATTCAGAACCTTAAAAAATTGCCTGATTTTTAAGTTTTTTGTATTCTTTACTGTCTTTCTAAGTTATGTTAATTCTGTCCATGCCTTCTCATTCTTCTAGTTATTTTTCCTTCTCTGTTCCCTGTTGTCAAAGGTTTCTTTCATCTCTCCATTTCTGTTGCCTGTGCTTCTAGAGCAGTGGCCTTCTTGTGGCCATCTGGAAGGTTGCACCAATTTGAGCAGTTCTTCCTGGAGATAACCTGTCTTGGAGGAATTCATGCCATTTGGATATTTTTTTTTTTTTAAATCTGTCTTAGCGTTTCACCTAATTGAGAATTTATACCTGAAGCAACAGAGGAAAGTTAAAATACTCAGGAAGAAACAGGACACAGAGCACCTTTTTTGTTGCTTTTTGCCTTGTTTCTCCTACGGAGTGGTGACATCTGCTCTTTTTTCCTCAGTATGCCCAGCAGCAGGTGCAACAGGTGCTGGCAGAGCTGACTGACAGCAAGAATAAACTGGCCTGTGACAAAGGAAAACTTCAGGTACCTCGCAGCATCCTATTTGTCAGCTCAACAGGGAAACTCGTTTTTATGTTCATGTAAGATAAGGTTGTTTAACCTTAGCCCTTCAGTACTTAATTTCGAGGGAAGTACTTATTTATCTTCTCTACTTAGTTTATTTGTGTAGTGTCAAGCACATGTATTAAGAGAGTTCTGTATCAAAATCATCTTCGATCCTACTCATACTGCCTTTGGGTGACAAGATGCTGCTGATGTAGCATCTCTGGGATTTGAGATAATTAAGTTGGTTAATGTGTGAAAATAGTAGAATGACTAAGAACCACCACGGGGCATTAAAACAAAATATATGGGTAGAAAATTGGTTGAAAGATTAGCAACATGGAAAACTTTATAAAAAATACAAATTAATAAGGAGAGAGGCAAACCATGGTGGTAAATAAACAGCATATGTAAGCTTTCTTAAGCACAAGTTAGCTAGACAGTAAATGAGGTGCTGAAAGTAAAGCTTTTACTTCAGCGTGACCTATGTCGTAGAATTTGGGACAGTGGTGCAAAGATTCCCAAGTTTCTTTTAAAAACAGCACAGAATGTGTAGTGATTATTAGAGAGCAAGAAAGCTACATTTATGCAATAGTCCTAGGTCTGCTGGTAGTGACAGAAGGAAGTGACCAAGACTTCATACTTAAATTAAAACAAGGTGAATTCTGATCTGGAGTTATTTCTATGGAAGGATAAGTTAGAAGTGATTCACTTGCTGCTTCTCCTACTATGGGACCCAGGGAAAAGAAAACATTTGCTCTGGGCAGAGAAACATTGTCACATCACTCTGCTCCTGTCTTCCAGATAAGATAATGATTTTCTGTTTCTGCACTAAAAGAAAGCTGAGCTATTTTGCCACGTCTCTTAAGACTGAAGTGCAGAAGCTGGAGGAAGAGCTGTAGATGCATGTTTAGATAATAGTGAGCTTTGCAAGTGCATTGCATAGAAACCAAATACACTCAGGTGAAACAGAACTTTGAGAACTTCTTACACTTCAGAATTAGGGTCAGACTAACTAATGCTTACATAGCCATTAGAAATCAGATTCAGCACACTTTTTCCTGAAGAACAGAGCATACGTTTAATGTTAACTGTAGCATTCTAGTCTGCAGCTGGAAACAGAACGCAATTTCATCAAAACAAACATGGGAACTATGGAAGCTCAGCTGAACAGAGCTGGTTTTAATGCAAGTTGATTGCATATATTCAGGCTAGAAAACACACAGTTTACAGGATTATAAAAATAGTCCTCGGGATTTATTATTATTTCCCAGTAAGAGAACAAATAGTTGCAGATAATACTTGTCTAGCTATATTGCTGGGAGGCAGATAGTTATTCTGCTTCAGTATGTTGGCTCAGTCTTAATAGATAGAAGTACAGAAGAGGTGTGTTATCCTGGGCAGTGAAACCAAGCTTGTAGCTATAAGACTTTGAAGTAGACTCTGCTCTGTCATGAGTTTGCTATTCTAAGCTGTAAATTCAAGTAACTGCATTGAGACTTCTGCTCACAAGCAAGAATGAACTCATAACAGTAAATGCTCTTTACAGACTCCTCTTGCTTCTCAGATACCAAAGAAATCTTGTAATACATTTTGAGTTGGAGAACTAAAGAGGCAAAAGTGACAAACTGTCAATCATATCCATAATCTCCATGCCACAATCTAGAAATTAGACAGAAGATATAACCATGTTTAGGACACTTCCCTGGAAAACAGGAGGTCCTATTTTTGCCTTCTGTTTCCAGCAAGCAAAATGAATCAAAGTTTCTCTTGTACTTTATTCTCCATCATAGAGGATGGTGCATCAGATAGTCAAAGGCAATTGGATATTACGTTGATGATTGGAATCCGTGACCTGAATGCTTTCAGATTTTGGGAAAGTTAAAACAGTGAGTTCGATTGGTTTGCGGATCTAGAGAACTAGCTGTAGAAAGGTCTCACAGTGGGAGCAGACCAGAGGGGTGCTCGGAACCAGGGGACTGTGCTGGTTCTGCAGAGCTATGACAACAGCTGACATCACAGACTTCTAATGACGTACGTTCCAGTCAGCACTGTGTCTCGCTGCTGCCGAGATACGGAGGGAAGTCACATGACTTTGGATAACGTGCTGTGGAAAGCATCAGAGAAGAGACCTTAAGTATCTTCCTGAAGTAATGCAGACTTAGGAATAAGATGTAGCATCTACTTCTGCTCCAGTGAATAGATATTTTGGAGAGTATTTTTTCAATTTCTGTTTTTGATACTCACATCTTCGCTGCCTCCCAGGGCTGACTGATTTTGTGGTAGGAATGGCACCAAAAAGAAAAAAAAATGCAGCAAGGTCTTGGCAACAGAAATCTCCTGATCGTAATGCTAGGTCAGCTGCAGGCTCAAGAGAAGAAACTATGAAATCTGATTTACGTGCTGGTGCTCACCGCTCTACTTTACACCGAGTTCATTTTGAACAAGATGAACGTTCAAGAAACTCTGCGTCTGAATGTGGAGATTGTCCTAGGGTCAGCCAGAGGATTCTGTTAAATGCTATAAAGAACATGGGAGAAAAACTGGAGAATATAATAGGCATTTTCACTCCAACATCATTGAAAACTGGATGGTCTACTGGGCTTAATAAAGGAGACTTTAATGTGGTGAGTGATGACCACGAAATGCAAGTTAGAGTGACGGTTAATTTCAATTGACTAATTGATGACAATGAAGAAATGGCTGAAAGTGAACAGGGACCAAAAACTTTGAGTGTTTTTGGTTTGAAAGAGATGCAGGTGAAAACTTAGGCTAAGCAACGTTAGAATCAACAACTGGGTTTGACTAAAAACCCAGCTTCATGCATCGGTGGCAATTCCTGAAGCCTAGGTGCCAGGAGTTCAGAAGCATTGGAAATATCAGTTAGTTAAAACACCCGCAAAAAACCCCCAAGAACACTACCACACACTCAGGGGTAGAACAAAGGTTACATAATTAGAGAAAGCTATTTTCCATGTTCAGAAACATTGCATACTCTTGGCACTGCTGCAAGCATGCAGGTTACTTATAAAAGAATCCTTTAATAAAACTCTAATAGATGACCGATTTTCCTGCTCCTTTTCCTAATGATTTCTTGTACTACAGATGGCAAACCTGCAGCACCAGCTGGAGGCAGCAAAGGATGATAACAGTAGGGCGACAGCCATGCTGGAGCATGTGTTGGCTTCTCAAAACAAGATGCAAGCAGCTCTGGATGTGGTACAGACTGAGCTGGGACACAAGGACACTGAAATCAGCAACCTCAGAAAAGACAAGTAGGTGAAACTGATACTGTTTCTGTGGTCTATCAGCAGTGTGGTGAAGACAAATACAGTTGAAGAGCGGCATCTTCCCCATGGTTCTGGCTAATAAGCTATAGGACAAATTTGTTTGAAAAGTTTCCTATAGCCTTTCCTGCGACACTAAAACATACTTAATACTAGTGAACCAAGTACACCAAATGCTCGTAGCTAAGTCTGCAAGCTTGGCAGGTCTTGCGCATCTTGTGGAAAGTAGGTAAAAACCAATTTAACTTCAGTGACAGGCAAAGCTTAATATGGTTAAGGTAGAGAACCAAACTGTGAGTTGGTCACCACTTCAGAGGAGATGTGCACAAATTGACTTAATGCATGATTTTTTTAATCCTATTTCCATTTTCAGGATCCAGACTCAACAGAAAATACAGAGGTTAGAAACGGAATTGAAACATTGCCAAGCCAAACTGGCTGCCATGGGAAAGCAGCACAGCAGCCAGGTAGAGACTGCATTTTTCCATAGTAACAGCCACCACTGCATTTTTGGTGTTGAGCCAAGTACCTTTTCTTTTCCTGAATACAATACGGTGCAACACATTCACGTGAATCAAGCCAAAAATATTCTATCAGCTTTTGGCTGTGGAGCAGGAAAATCATTATCCAAGTGTTGAAGGAGGCAAGCATCTCCTCTCTAAAGAAAAATTCCTTGGCACAGGTGAAAGTTTTACTGTCTGCAGCTGGACACATAATATGAACAGAGATTTCATAAGTTTATATAGCCTTTATTTTTTTTCTTATTAGAATGGAGGGGAAAAGAGTCCAAGGAATTGCTTTCATCTCTCCTCATAATACACAACCCAAACACACTCACTGTTGGCAAAGAACATTTTTTTTTTTCCAAGAAGGTCATGGCTATATGACAAGTTGTTCTGATCCTTCTGACTAAGCCAGTCAGTGGATTGGCGTTGTAAGGATTCCCATCTAGATGCCTGTGCTCAGGACATTTGTGATCAGACAGTGAGTGAACACACTGTTACTTCCTGGAAGTTGATACTGACTGGGAAGGAAAAAAATATTCCTTTCTAAGCTTCTTCATTTGAGTAAGTATAAATCTGATTTGTTTTTACTGCACAGATGGAACCACTTCGTAAGGCACTAGAAAGTGCTAGAACAGACAACAAGAAACTTGTTCTTCGTTTGGAAGAAGTTCTGCAGGTCAATAATACCCTGCAGAGCAAGCTGATCCAAACTCAATACGAACTGAAAAGTAAAGAAACTGAGCATCAACAGCTGATAGTCTGCAGGTAAGACCAGATCCATGATACTACACTTGAGGAGAAACATTACTTTGCACTGAGATCAGAGCTTTATGGCTTTACTCATCCATCAATATCAGCATTGACTGTATGCTGAGCCAGCAGCACGATAGATTCATGCAGAGCTATAGAAATGAGCTCTTTCACTCGTTCCCGTAATGACTCTTCAACCTACTCCGCTGTACCGAGGAACTGCTTACCAAGGCACTTCTACAAACAGCTTTTACATGAGGATAGCAGATACCACTTCCACTTTGAAGTGGCATACAGTAGCTCCAGCAAGGAGAGCACAGGATAGCTGTTTAAATTCCCCACCCAAAACTGAACGCTAGTGAGTAAAACTTCAAACCTAAGTGTAAGTGCAGTCTGTATCTCCTCATTATCCTTTGTCTAAACAGGCTTAGCCATTTAATTTTCTGAAGTGAAGTAAGTTGTCCTGAAGTGTTTTGTCCAAAAAGTCTATTTACCTTGTATAGCTATTTTGAACCTCCTTTTAAATGAATGGAATAGGAAATATTAAAAAACACATTCCAATCTTTAAACAGTAGTGGTGCAGAGAGTATATCTCAGACAAAAGTATTTACAATGGAATTGTCTTTCCTATTCTTGTGTTTAAAAAATAAAGCATATTAAATACAAACGTGAGTAACTGAATTTGTTTCTTCTCTTTAAAGGGAACAGTTAATGGAAAAAGCCAAGACTGAGGCAAAAATGTATGCTGAACAATTAGAGTCTTTGAAGAAGCAGTTTCAAACTGAACAAGAGGCTTCCAGGAAAGCTGCCTGTCAAGAATCTGCTGAGGTGAGAAGGAATAGAATTAAAAGATTTCAGTGAATGATTTCTAGAGAAAGAGGTCTGCTTTACAATTTTCCAACAGAACAACAGCAGCTCATGACAAATATTTGTCTCTTTTTCCATTCATCATAGAGTTGTCCATCACTTGTATACAACAAACAGAATTTTGTCATGTGGTGGACAGACATTTTGGTGGCCATGCATAGTGATATCTGTGCTCTCCAACTTTTTCAAGTACCACTCTATATCTTCCAACCCTATATACCTCATTGTACATAAGATCTAGACATTGATATCAGTCATTCCAATGGCCTCAAAAGGATAATCCGAGGTTGTATAGCAATCTCCAGGGATAAAATACTGGTTTGGAAGTCTGCTTTGTTTCTTAGGGGCTGGATCGTAAAGCTCAGCATAACCTTAGTATTACTCGGATCCCAGCATTCACTTTTTCCCCTTGTTAGAAGGATATTAAAGAAAAGTCAAAACACAAGGTGCTGTAGCATACTTCAGATACAGCAGATCAATTGGGTGTGCTGCTTATTATTTGTTGTATAGAATGAACTAATTCTTACAGTTCATGTGAACTCACTTTTTCCTCTTTCCCCTAGGTAAAGAAATCCCTTGAAGAATCCTCCTCCAAATTGTCTGAAGTTTCCTGTGCTAACAGGGAGCTGCAGCAGAAAGTAATAGAGCTGGAAAAGTCTTTGTCCAGTTACAGGGAAAAGCTAAAGAGCCAAAGAGCTCGAATCAGACAATGCCCGGCCTATAAAGCTAACACAGAAAGGGTGAAGGTATGCACACATTTGTCAGTAAAGACAGATGTCCTAGTTGAGAACTCCTTTTTTTTCTCCTACTGAGCAGGACCGCTGTTGATCCTTTGCAGTGGAGCTAGACTTGAAAATAAAATTAACTCTGGACTCAAATTCTGAACAGAAGATTAATAGATTGATAGCAGCTACAGTAATTGTGTGGCTTCTCCTCTCGTCCCTTTCCCCCATATTAAATATGATGCCATAGAGTCCCATCCCCCCATGAGATTTTCATAGCAGCATTTGTCCTCTGTATTGTTTTGTGGATACAGTCTTTTTAATTATTGATTGGGCCAAACGTTGCTTATGTAGCAATTAGTCCTTTTCCATCCTTTATAGCCGTAGAACTTACGGTTCAACTGGTACCTGATCCTAAGTGAGAATCTAGACTCCTTTGCAACTCTGCCACCTGCTTGTTCCCCTTCCCCCAGTGGGGCATGGGTTCTCTTAACTTCAGTCTCGTAGGGCAAGAAATAAGGACACAATGCGCAGACATCTGCAGAAATAGTTCCCATGTAACAGCCAGTGAGCTTGAAAAATCCCTGAAGTTTTGTTTCTCTCAACAATTTCCAGGAGGCTGAATCTGAACTGAGGAAAATGAAAGCAATAAAAGAGGAGTATCAGAAGAAGAATTATGAACAGGTGAGCTTTCTTGACCAGTTTCCTGAAGAGACTGATCTGCTAAAATGTTGTTGGAATTTCATTCTTGCGTTGTCTTCAGTCAAAGGACATCCAGAAATGTGCGTCAGAGCTGAAAAGCGTGCAGAGCAAGATGCAAGTGTTGTTGAAAAACCAACATGAAGTGCAAGTGCAGAACAGGCAGCTGGAGACCCAGCTGGAAGCAGAGAGAAAACGAAGACAGCAGCTGGAAAACGAATGTCAGGTGAAGTGATAACAGCATGAAAAAGTGCTGAGACACCCATAGAAGCATTTTTGTGCAAAATCTATGGGGTGTAGAAGAGATGGTAGAAAGACTTTATGATGAACTCAGTCAAAAGATGTTCCTATCAATCTTACTGCGTCTGCTCCAGAAAGCCCAAGTAACAGCTTAACATACATTCACTATATATCTGACTTTAGAGAGGGACAGGATTTTTTTTGTAAGTGCTAGAACTCTTAAGCTATTTACAATAAAGATTGGAGAGTCCTTCCATTATATTGCAGGTTTTTATTTGTGCCGTGAAAAAAATGTATCTAAGATAATGTTACTTCTTTTTCTACCTAGAAACTGGAAAAAACAGTCACACATCTGAAGAAATATAAAGAGGAGACAGAAAAGAAACTGAAGGAAGCCAGCATAGAGTCAGAACAGGTGAGACTAGTTAGCATCAGAATAATAATGCATGGAAAGTAACAAGATAGTATTTCAGCATCTGTACCAAGTAACCCTTTCAATCTCACATACAGGTCTCTGGTGAACAGTGAGGTGCATCCCTGGCCTTTTCAACTAAGCCGTGTTTATCATACTTTAAAAAAAAAAAAACCAAAAACAAACCACACATTTTTATCTTTTCTGTGAATCACTTCAATTTAGTGGGGCTTGTAAGAAGAGCTTTTGTCCCTACAGCCTACTGTTTTTATCAGGCTCGGGATATCTGTGTTAACCAACCAAACAAGAGTGTTGTGGCCAAGTAAATTGCGCCCCCTGAGCTGCTCTTGTGTCACTCTGTATGTGACATCATGCAAAACCGCATTTCCCTCCCACCCCCCCTCCACCCCAAGAAGTCATTTGTCCTTACATCACCTCATCCTTGCACTATTGTACCACAATATCCAAATTATTATAGCTTGCATGGATTACTATAGTAGTTTGTGGTGAAAATCTAGGGGCTTAGATGTTTTAGAGGGTATTAACCAGCATAAAGTAAAGTAAAATTAAAACAAAGTAATAGAGGTGCCCCAGCCTGAGGTCTTACATGCAGCTTATCAGTCCAAGTACTGTTCTGTGATTAGAAAGAGACCTTCATAGCAAGAGAGTATTTCTACAGCATTCTTCAGGCAAAGTTAGTCTTCCTTCATCTTTCTCAGGCACTTATGGTACTCGGCATCCATTTTCCCCCCCTTCTTCCCAATGCCTCTGTATTTTATGCTGTGTTGGAGACCCACGGTGACTTCGTTACGCCTCTAAGAGAGGGGCAACTTTGTAGTGAGGACCTCTCTGATACATGCTTTTCACAGCAATGGAAGAGGGCATCATGGAGAGCTCCTACCCCTATGTAGAGGAGAAAGATTTGAGTTGCATGCTGTTCTGCCCCTTCTTCCGCAGAGCTCAAGAACCGGAACACGGCGTGCATTAACTGTTCTCTCTGCAGTTCTAATTACACTGTCTTCCCTAGATCACAGCTAGGCTAGAAGAAGCTCACGACTGGTTCAAATCTAAGTTTGATAGCCTGCAGCTAGAAGCTGTGAAAAAACACCGGCCAAAGAACCCCGAAAAGAACAGCTCCAAAAAGGAGGTAAAGAAAGCAAGCACATTCATTTCAAAGGGGGAAGCAAAGAAAATAGGTGGGGGAAGCATTTGGTAGCTCATTATCAGCCAGGATTTCAGTTTCCTAAACTTTCTTTCGTAGTTCCTTACACAAGGGCGGAAAACAGACCCCTCTTCTAGTTTAGTTTGTTTCCTCCTCTTTTGCCAATGGACACGTTTAAGCAGCAAAGAATATTACAGGTACAAGAGAGCTGCAAGGGACTGTTTCTGTACTTAGGAAAGTTCTACTGCACATACTTCATGTTTTGTTGATGCTTATTAACCAAATACTTGTCTGAAAGCTAACAGCTAGTATATTTTCTTCTCTGCATTCACCTCTGTTTCAGTGGTTTTCCTTCCCCTCCTCCATACCTTTTACTGATACGCTTTCAAAAGCCGTGCTTACCTTGTTTGTGTAGATTCATCAGCCTTCTCCATAACTGGTAGTTCTTATATAGCTGTGTAATTAGTTTTTTAGAGATGTATGTATTAAACTGCTAAAACTTTAATCTCTTCTTTAGTAATAACAAAGATTCCCCAAACAGTCATCAGCTTCATAAAACGTTGCATCTTTTCCCAGAAGAAAAAGCAAGAAGAGCTTCCCACTCACACCTCCCTGGACAGCAGGGCAAGGGCCCAACGCCTCCAGCTCACCACCAGGAAGGCCCACGTGAGGCGGGCAGGAAATGAGCTCACTTGACTGGGCGATTCCCAGCCCAGGCAGAGCATCACCTGCTGCCAGGAGACTCCCTGCTAGCACCCAGGTGCTGGAAGAATCGGGAATTTTACTTGATCTGACAGAGTTAGATAGGCCTGTGTCACTGAGAACGCCTTGCAAATAAAAGGTGCTCACAGGCCACACGTATGTAGGGGACATAGGAATGCTTGTTTATGTCATAAATTCTGATTTGAATTAACTCGTACCTCGTGTTTTTGACTCAGATGCTTTGCATTGTGAGGCTGATACTAACAAAACTACTATTTATAGCAAAACAATTATTCTTTCTGTATCACTACTGTAAACTATATGCCGTTGATATGCTACATCTTTGCTTTCATCACTTTTCTTTTACCAGCTTTAGACTAAGGCCTGGCAGGTGCTATCAAAACAAATCTCAGATGGGTTCGCAGCGGGTTCAGGTGAATTACTGAAGACAGAGTCATGTGTCTGTGGCTGGATGCTGACGTGAGTGGGACAGGGAGGAACTGGCGGGACTGGCTGCTTCTAATGGCAGATGATATCTGGGTCATGAGAGAACATAAGCCTTGGGCTATTTTAGGAGCATATAAGGAATTCATTAGGTGTGTGATGTTATACCACACGTCATCTTACCTTCATAAGAATTAGTGGAATTTGTTCAACCTGTCCTACTGTAGAACAACACACTCGGGAAGAGTAGTTGAAGCAGATGACTTATGTCATAATATGTTGAAGATGATTATAACATGGACAGTTTTCATGCTTGTTTGACTAAGGATCAGCTCCTCTTCGTCATGGTTTACCCTTCCACATGGTTTCAATACAACCTAGCCTCAGTACAGGTGGTGTTGCACTCATCTGCTTCAACAGAGCTGTTTGCAAACTCTGTGATCAATGCTGCTATTTATTTCTGTGGGATCTGTACGTGTTATTTGCAATACTTGTTTAGTTTAGTGGGGAGGGAAGTCTTGCGTACCTCTGGAGCCTAGGAGTAGCCCAAGGACATGCCGGAATTTTAGCTCATTCTGCTCCTCCAGAAATTTGGTCCTTAACTGTAACTTACATGATAGGACTCTGGACTAATTCGTGGCAACCTGAGCCTCTCCTCCTTGAAGCAAATGGCTGTTCTAAGGAACAAGGGGTGGCTGAGCTAATGCACACTTGATCTTCATTCAGCTGTGCTGCTTAAAAGCAGGCCTATGCAATATGGCTTTAGGTTTGTCCCAGTCAAGCTGGTTCCTTCAGCAGCCCACGAGCACGTACGCCACACCTGCGCCATAGAGCTGCTGAGGTGGCTTAGCGTAAGCTGTGCCTCTCGACCGCCACAGTGCCCTCAGGCAAGCAGCAGCCAAAACTGTAATCTAGTTTTGCTTGCTGTGAACTCAAACTGTGGAGTAATCACAGCTGGAAAAGAGTCTTCTCAAATAGCACTTGCCATTAGCACTTTTGTTTGTCCTGAATGCTTAACTAGGTTGCCTAACAAGGGACAAATGATTGTGACCTTTGCCTGCGCAAAAGGACAAAGCGTATGGCAGCTGCGCTTGTACGAACTGCACCTTGGCAGGGCGGCAGCACCACCCACCCCTCTGGTTTCCCGCTGCGGGAGTTTTTACCAACACAGGGTTATACCTCAAGGGCTGGTTCTTCACCCGTCCCTTCTTCCAGAATCCCCTGCTCTCTCCGGGGCCATGCATCTGCAGTTACTTTGTATATTGAAATGCAAAGTCTGAGTATACGGCTGCGGCCATTAAACTTGGTACTTGTAGTTGCACAGTGACAGTCTATTCCAGGTTCAGCACATCCTGTTGCTCCTTCTAAACTTGTGTGGGGTTTAGGGTGGAAAGCAGTAAGACAGGGTGTAACTGCGAAGGATTACTGGGTCCCAGTACCCTTTAACTCTAGCACTACCTTAAGCTCCGGCTATGCCCGCTTTAGCAAGCGGTGCAGCTCAGTGGGTCACGTGCAGAATGAAGGAGCTGGTCTGGATGTCCCGGATGTGTTTTGGATGGCTTTTCACTCCAGATTTGCTCCGGTCTGTTCCTGCTGACTGAATACTCGCTAGCCACTAGAGCACTTCTGGAAGTTGTGTTCTAACTTGCTTTCATTTGAAAGGAAACTAGTTTGTCTGCTCAGAGCCCGCTGTGCAATGTGAACCACAGCACGGTGCGCGGCAGCTCACCCACTTGAAACATCACAAGTACACAATAGACAAGAACTTCTTATTTTCTTTAAACCTGGTAATTTCAATAAAGTCGTCGTAATCTAACACTGCTGCCACCTGCAGGGCTCAGTAATTGAGGTCTACCTTGCCAGCCTTTCCCCAGGCTTGGTAGCTGCTAAGCCTCTCTTAATTAAGCTATAGTAGTATTTGCAGTATTTAAAAATGATTTTTCTAAGCAGCAAAAAGGTTAGTGTGGGGTTTTTTCCTGTCCATCTGTGGCCTTCAGTGAATGTGGATGGCAAACAGGTTTCTACACTTGTCGATGCTGGTATCAGGTAAGCACAACGAAAAAGGTATGATTCGGTTTTTAAGACAATCAGTAGATGCTTTTGTGAGCCGTCTTTTAATATGCCTTGAGTTAGTGTTTTATATAAAATAGCTCTTCAGCAATAAATAGCTAACAAAATTATCATGGTTAAACCAAATAGTTTGACAATGTATGTAGCGTGTTTGACTGAAACTGTTACTAATTCTCTTAGTGAGGCGTGAGGCTGGCATTGATTTAAGTATTCGGTCCCTCTTAGTCGCTTGTGCTCAGCGATTTATGAAAGCTTTCCCAAAATTGCAATGGCTGGATTTCAAGCTTTTCCTGCCTTGCTGTTTGTTCCCACACAACAATTTACATTTCAGTACAATAGCCCTTGCTGTGAAGGAGAATCAGGAAAGGTGCCGAGTTCATCTCCCCCAGTGTTATGTTCCTGTGAGCATCCTTAAAAACAAGCTACAGCCAGGTAAGCCTAAACGTGACTATAGGGCATGCCAAAATAAATCAATCCCATACAGACGCTCATACCCCACGAAATATTTGTGTTTCAAACTCACAATCCCCTGTGCGTCCTCCATCCCTTGCATAAAGTACAATGCTGAAATGTGCAGTACATGTTCACAACGTCATTGTTTGAAAAAGAATTCCAAAGGAAAGGCCTTTTATTAGCAGTATTGCAGGTGAAATGTGGTTTAAAACTCACCCGATGCTGTACTGGAGAGTACAGCTGTGGCTATAGACTTAAAGCCTAGATTAGCACACGTATTTGCTGTACGCATCTCGTTCTGTGCTTTGTTTTTCCCTAAGCAGGTCAGTTCACACGGGCTGAGCCTGTTCAAACTTCTTTTTATTGGGAAGCTCACATTCCTACAGTGTCTGTTTTGTCTCTTGCTTTGTCTGAAATCTTGCCTAGTCTAATCTGTTACTGCTGCGCCGTTACGACAGAACGTATTTGTAATATTGTGTAAAAGTGAAATCTAACTAAAAGACTGTTTATCTCATAACCATAAATGCGAGCTGGATATAACTAAGGAAAAATGTAAGGTCTGTCTTCATATATAGCTTTCTCAAATGCTTGTGGAAAAAAACTTTACATAATTTGCATTGAGACAAGTAGCATCTCTTCCTTCCAGATGCTCAAAGTTGTTTAGAACATCCTTTCAGAACACTATTTGCTAGCAGTACGAATTTTCCAGTCCATATTGACTGGGTTTAATTAAATGCAGGTTTCTGTTATTTAGTGCGTAAAAACAATTTAGGAAGCAGTTTAAAAGTCATCAGCATTCAGATTGTATTTTTCCTTTTTATTTGTATGAATGCTAAAGATTCATACCTCCTAGGTTTAAAAACTAAACTACTTCAGATTTCTAGCAGCAGTAGGGATCAGAAATAAAGTAATTAATAGTAATGCCTTGATGTTGGTCAATTTTTAAGACAATTCTTAAAAAAAAAAAAAACCACAACCTTCCTTTATGTCAAGTCTATTTAAAAAAATGTACAAGCAATAGGATTCTGAGTATTTCAGGCTCAGTTTTGGAAAAGAATAATGCAAAGGGCATCTGTATACTGGATCTCTGGCTTCTGTTTTCTAAGCATTAGTTCGGTGCTGAGGGCTGTATTTCCTGGGATACTATAAACTTTTTTCCTATGAAGGGACAGGAGTCATTCACTGCAAGAAGAAAAAAATCAGTGGGGTTACAAGATGTGAAGAGGCCAATAAAGAGTAAGGAAAGCTTCAACGGAAGAATTTTCACCCCAAGATGATGCAACAATACTATGCTTGTACATACGTCATGAGTCAGCTCCAGTTCACAGGGCAAACAGTTGGCTATCATGTCAAAAACAGCGATGAGGTATCGCGAAGAATGAGAAACAAAATGGAGGTGAGGGAGTCATTCTCTCCCTTCTTCTGCAGCTTATGAATACCCCAGGCTAACATAACTAAAATGGTTATTTATTTAATTTATAGTTCTGCAGACTTGGCACGGGACTTGTATTAGTACTATTTCCGAGTAAAACATGCTGTACTTTCCCGCGTTGGTGAGACTTCCTTGGTATTTGTCTCTTAACCTTTGTAGTGTGCCTACGGCCCAGCATCTCGCTAGTGAAGTGGACGTGCAATATATTGTAACTCAGTGTTTGATTTGAGATAAAATTGCCTTACCTTTACAATTAGTCTAGGCATTTCCACAAGACTTGTTTCTTAATCGCTGATTGCAGTTGTGGGAAGCGATTACAGAGCACAAATACATCTAAAAGTGGGCTGAACGCAAATAGCAGGAGTTGGCTGTGATACCGTAAGTAACAAGAGTTCTCGGGAGGCCACAGCATGGTTTGTTTTCTATTCAGCAAGCTACCTTGCTGAAAAATATTTTTCAGCCTTATTTTGCTGTAGTGCATAACAAATATCCATTTCTATATATACATATAACTATATACTCTTTTTATTTATCATAAAGCATTGCATTCTGCTTCTCTTGCTGGGTTGGAAGCAGCATGCTTCCACCATGCAATGTATGTTACATAAAAAGCTGTATGATACTATTATATTAATTTTTGCTCCAAGTTATTCAGTAGGATATATGTTTGCTGAGAATGAGTAAACATTAGCATTAACATCCGAATTTTTATTAACAAGTTCAGAAGAACAAAGGTCACACCGATTTCAGTAAAACAGAAATCAATCTCCTTCAAATAGAACAGCTGCAAGGAATATGCACTCCTAGAAAATTCTGAATACTTTAAAGATCTTGAAATACTGAGTTCTCCATCCTCTAGGGATTAGTGAGAGCCCATTTCTTCTACATTACAGCAATTTAATGCTGCATATTAAAAACCCCTCGTCACCAGCGAATATGGCTTCTTGAACCACCTCACCGGTAACTACTTGTAATATTGCACCTTGTAAATTTTCCCTAAAAAAACCCCAGCAAACCCCACTGGGCTTCAGTTTTCACTGTTCGATTCTATACACAAGACTGAATATCAGATTACAGAGGAATGCATCAAAGAAGAGCAGCTAATAACGGACACACTCGAGCATGTCAGCGTTGTACTCGGAACAGGCAGTTTCCATCCGTATGTGATACGGTTCAAATATCAGAAGTAGAAAAAGTCCATAAAGCTATATACAGCACAAGCCATGTCTCTGACCACCTACAGAAAAAGCTGTACATAAAACCAGTTTCCCCAGCACTGCATAATGCAAAGGTTAACACAAAGAGTATCAATTCCACCTGCCACAAACCTCATCACACAACTGCGTAAGTATACAACATCTTTTGAGCCATTCTCCTATTTCCACTGCTCTGATAAATAAGTGACAAGTTAAAGGCAGTATCTCTTCTCAAGTCTGTCTGATCAGTTTCTATTCCCTGTAAAAATAATGATTAAAAAGAGTTACCTATATGCAAAAACAGTATAAAGCTTGAAACGTGAGTAGTAATTACGGTGGAATCAAATCACATATTCATGGTTTACGTAGGCTTTCAGTCGTACAGAAACAAAAGCAGCAGTATGCTTTGTGCCCTCCCTCTTGAATGAGTTTCCACTTGTTAATCACCAAAGAGTTACAGAATTACATACTCAAAACATTGGCTGTAAATTAGATACCAGCTCATAAACCAGGGAAGTACTATCTTAATTGCTCTTTGTATGCAAAGGATTTGTTTCTATAATGAGAACGTGAATGCTGCCTATACCTTCTACACGGTCAAAAGGTTGCTGCTTGGAACTCCCAGCACCGACTAACACCCGTGTTTCTTACTTTACCAACCCTTCCCGTCTTCTAAATACACTTGTAATTTTTCTACCCACCCATGCCAAAGCTGGGCAAAAACCTTCTCTCAGACCAGACTGGTAAATGTATGACACGTCGGTCAGGACGATCTAACACAGATCAGTTAGAGCAAAACCATGGCTCAGATGCACGTAGGCATTCTTAATACTGGTTCGTATTGCTCCAGCGTGCTGTTTTATAGCCCGGGTGAGTATATAGAACTTCCAGTTATAATTTATTGCCTGTAATATATATAAAGTTCAGCTACTTATTCAGGTGAAGTTGTTTAGCCACCCTTTTTGCTGCTACTTCAGCCTATCAGTAAATCCTTCAAAATTCATAAACCTTTGAAATTAACACATGCTTAAATACGTTACCAGGTGACAACCAGAGCTGGGCTTCCAGCGACAGGGAATGACAATGCAAATTGAAAGGAAGCTCAGCTACACGACTCTATACGCCTATTTTGACTATGGCTGAGAAATTATTAACGCTGACCTGACTTTATTCTCAGTCCATAACTTAGAAAGATACGGTACCTCTAAGGTGAGAGGAGGCAGTTCAAGTACTTTTTGGTAATAGTGGATTGCCAGGTGCAGTAATCCCAGCTGGTGAAGGCCACGGCCAAGGTTGTAGAAAGACTCCTGACATGGTCCACGCAGGTCCAAGTACCGGTGAAGGAAGGAGAAACCCTGTGCACGTATGAACGCACGTTTGTGAATGTTCCCTTTAAGAAACTGGCAGTAAAATATGCTGGAGAACAGGTGTTTAAATGTATACATTTAAACTTTTGATTCATGCTTCCCCACAAAACCACATGCAAGTTGAAGGCAAAAAATAAGTCCCGTTCGATTGCTGAGACGATGCAAAGCGTGCTCTGTCCGCCTCACTGCCATGGATAACCATGGGTAGATCTGTTTTATAAATTGAACACACCGTTATTAGTATAGTGATTTACAGCACTAACTTGCTAAATATGTAAGTAGATACGTATGTGTTTATGTAATATACAGCAATATACACACACATAAGTGTTTCATGTTCAGAAGAGCTGACCACCTTGAAAGACACGCAGCCAAAGGACAGGCTAGAGCAAGATCTTATTTTTCTTTAAAAAAACCTTTAATAAAAGATAACCTTCCCTGACTTTTTTATTTTTAAAGGAGAAAAAAGTCCCCTAGACCTTCATTCCCTTTCCTTCACTCTCTGCCTTGGATAGCGGCAAGAAATGGTTTAATTCTACAACTTTTCAGAATTCTACAAAATTCTGAAGTCCATGAAGTACCTATCAAAGTATTGTACGCCCCAGGCGTACATAATTTCGTTGCCAACCTCAGTCTGAACCCCCGCTCCTCCTCTGGGGCAGGCTGTGTTCAGGCAGAGGAGCAGGACCGCACAGGGACTACGCGCCTGCGCGGGTGCTGATGTCCCAGGCGACGTAAAACAGGGCAACACATAAAGTGACAGTGACCAGGCACCGGTGGAACAAACTAGTCTCTTATACACTGACACGCTGTAAAGCGAGAGAAGTGATTTGTTTCTCATCTGTAGGATGTCACTGCCTACCAGCTTGGTGCGTTACGGACTCTTCACAGCTCAAGGTTTGTATGACGCTGGAAAGATGAATGGCGTTACACCAGAGCTACCTCCCATACAGAACAAAGGGAAAGACAGAGGCACACGGTATTATTTTACAGCAAAATGCAGTGTTTCGTTTGACACTGAAGGAGCCCTGGGGGAAACCTCAGAGGGACAGAGAGAAGAGGTGAATTCAGAAGGGAGAAATCGAGCACACAACTTTTTCATCCTCTCCCGGGCACTTCATTTTGTTACCACTTTGGAATGTGATGATTCTGTTGCAAACAGAGAACTTTCTTTCTGGGGACCACGTTGGTAATCAGAGAAGATACCTCCTTCAACATGAGGAATTAGTTCAGACACAAGCAGCTGATGATCGTAATTTAGGTCACCACTATGTCACTGTGGTTGAATTATTAATCAACTACCACAGGAGCAAGAAAGGATGTAGAAATACCAAGTATAATAAGCAAGAAATGGGAAGAGAGAAAGCAGGGAACTGTATCACCAGAGGGTAACATAAACAGGACATTGTTCAAGTACGTTATAAAAGGAGAAGGTAGCAGCCTGTATAAGAAAGGCAGGCTGATTACAGAAAGAAGTGGGTAAGAATATTAAAATTAGGCCAAAGTTTGTGTCCTGGTTTAGGCCGGGACGGAGCTAGTTTTGTTTTCAGCAGCTCCTGTGTTTTGGCTTTAGTGCGAGAAGAATGGTGATAGCACACTGATGTTGCTGGTTGCTGCTGAACGACCAAGGACATTTTGCTGTTTTCCAGGTTTTGCTAATGTGCAGATGCAAAAACTTGGGAGGGGTAGAGACAGAATAGTTGATCCAAACCGGCCAAAGAGAGTATTCCATACCATAGACGGCATGCCCGATATAAGTGAGGGTCAGTTGGTGGGCCACTAGCCTTTTAAACCCTTAACTTGCCTTAATCCTTAAGCTTGCCTTCGGGTTGCTTTTTGTTTCCCTATTTTTCCTTTTTGTTTTTCGTTCATTCAGCTGTTTGTTCCCTCACCTGCTCTCTCTGGAACTTGCTGGTCTGGGATAGCTGGGAGGGATACCCCTGCTCCCTGCCTGCTGCTCGGGACGGGCTGTATCGGTCATCAGGTGGTGAGAAATTGTGTATTGTTTGTTTTATATATGTTCTATTATCCTTACATATATTGTTATTATTATTATTAATAATATATTTTTATATTTTTCCTTTGCTGTCCTGGTGAGCTGTTTTTATCTCAACCCGTGAGTTTTCCTTTTCTCTCTGATTCTCCTCCCCACCCCACCGGGGAGGGGGGGAGTGAGCGAGCGGCTGTGTGGTATTGGGTTACAATTTGGGGTTAAACCACGACAGTTTGCAAGTTCAAAATGTCTTAAATTGGATACTGACATAATTGGTCTTGCTTTAGAGCAGCTGAGGACCTATAGCTTTTGTCAAAATCAGTGCAAGCTACAGTTTTTCAGCAATTTCAGAAGTTATGAGAGCTCAGGATCCTCACCATATTCTGCTGACTCTGAGCTCAGTGGCCACAGGAATTAAAAGGCATTTCAAGTTAACGAAAATACTTGGTGGGGAGCAGAGGGAATTACTTTCAAGATTCTGTTTGGGAATAATCAGCCTGTGGTTTGTAACTGGATCTGGCAGATGAAAGAAAAATGTGAATAAGGAAGCTGAAAAATTGAGGGGGACCTAAACCGGAGTTCACAAGATCTTTACAAAGACAGCTGTAAGAGGCACCTAAAAGGGGGAAGAGAAAAGGAAGACATGGAAAAAAAAAAACCCCCACACTTTCTAAGTCTGTAAAGTTTGCTTCAACAATGCAGTTTATGAGACCCATGAGGGGCACGTGGCATCGATTCTACTCTACAGCACTTCTTCAGAGCAAGGCAGGGCAAGAAGAAAAATTTGGAAGAAAATCCAGACTGCAGCCATCAAGACTGAAATTAGTAATATTTTCACAAACAGCTGGCAGCTGCTCACATCTCTGTGAGTAATCATCGTGTACACACAGCAGAACAAGCTACATTTAACTAAAAGGAGAGGAGATTCAGATGGGTGTAACTATAGTTCAAAAGCACACTCATCTGTGTTCACGTTTCGCCACTTCCCTCTTTTGAAATGTCCTATCAATAATGAAAAGTTACTTAAACAGAGTATGTTGTAGGCATAACTGTCTGCAAGATACAAAGCCAGGAAACACTATGGGTAAAAATAAGCACAGTAACTCACCTGTACTAGAAGAGCATGCCTTTTCAACACGTATTTCTGAGAAGCCATGTGGATGAAAGTCAAGCCAATACACAGACTGTACAGAGGTTCAGCTGGGTTTGCACGAAAGGCTTGCACGTACTGTCCTGAAAGCAAATAACTGAATCAGGATGTTTGTTCTGAAAAGCATTCCTTAAGAATTTAACAGCAAAACCCCAAACCTTCAAATTAGAAGCAGGAACTAAGAAAAGAAACAGTTTAATGTGCCGACATCAAAATACACAGGAAAAAACATGAAAGAAAAAGTTATACTTTCAGCACTCCTTGGATTCTGAAGGAAAAATGCAAACTGTGATGTAAAAATATAAGCAGAAAAGAATCAGACACAGAAGGCAAACAAGGCCCTTGCTGGGATTTATATCCTGGAGGCCACACATCTTAAGCGTGACATTTGGAGGGTTTGACTGAAAGCAGTAGGTTTACTTCAAAGGCCTGCATAAAACGTCCAACAAACTTTGTTTGCTGTTTAAATTGGTCTGTTTCTGTCCTTCTTATTCTTTATTATCATTGGCCTTCAATTATCTTTGCAAGTTGGTTATATTTGCAATGTGTGCTGAACTTGAAACATACCAGCTTAATTTCTATTAGCAAAACTCTTCAGCGATGCTTTGCTTTGCGTACAAAATAATTAAAGCACCAGACTAACACTGTGAAGCCACCTATAATTTTCTGATGTATGAAAAAAATGACTTTAATAAATCTTTCTCTGAAAAAAAACATTCCCTTGTTATATTTGTTAATATTAGAACATTAATGACATTACCAAGAGCATGCTTGAAACTGCCAGATACAAACGCATTGTGCCCGTTTAGGACACACAACGCATGGTTATCAGGATTTTTCAGCATTAAGCGGAGACAAAAGCGATGGTGACGGACATCCTGAGATTGCATAGTAACTTGATTGAATATGTTCCATAGCTGAGGTTTATTGACATTTTCCATTACCATGATTCTACAGAATGAGAAGCATACGAGAAATTAGTAAACGCTATCGTAAATACTGTATCTGCAATAGAACCTCCACAGTTTAGGGAAGATGACAAAGAAGAGACACTCAAGGAGCAGGTCAGTGACTGAGGCAAAGTTGAGAGTGAAAGACAGAACCAACGGTTCTGGCCAAACCAACCAACCTACTGCATGAAGCATTTTTTGGAATGGGAGGCTATCAGAGAGCTCCTGGAGTTTCAATAGCCTTATCTGTTTTAGCGAGAGCTGGAAAGCACCAGCCTGCCTCCTTCAGCAGTACTTTCAGCAGCATGACTACGGCCTCAGCGGAGGCAAGAAGAGATCGCTCTACCTTCTCAGTCCCCCACCTGATATAGTTGTACGCTTTCCTGAAGTTCTTGTCCAGAATGGCAGCAGAGAGCCCAAAGTATTCCAGCTCCTTGCGCTTTTGTCTATCATCATAAAATGAGTAATATTCCAATGAGGAATCCACTAGTAGCTCTGCCTCCTTGTACCGGGAGAGGTCACACAAGGAGTATATAGCCTTCAGGAGGAGGTTCCACCAGTCATCTTTTGTCAGAACACTCGTGAGAACAGCAAAAATTGCTAAAAATATTGAAGTCAATAAGTTGAGAAAATTAAAACAAGTGAGCTAAACTCTTAAAAAAAGAAAGGTGTACATGTCAAACTGATCTTTTCAAAAACATCTCGGCATTAACAGGTAAAATAAAGATAAAATATTTACTTTTTTCACTTTAAGTGGTTTGTAAAATACCAGAAAAAAGCCAGTTAAAACTTGGGAACAAATGGCAAGAAATACACACAGTTCAAGTTGTAAACGTACTACATGAATGCATTAAAGTTACTCTTCATAATCTACCAAATGGTGCTTAAGAATGTGTAGTCTGGCTCAACCGAGTCTGGGCCGGTTAAAAGATAATCACACCACTTTTAAAACGTGTATTTCTATTATGTTCTAGATTTGCGTGTATTATATTTGCACTGAGGAGGATGTTGGACCATATGATGTCTAGAGGTCCTTCTCAATCTAAATTATTCTGTAATCTTACTGTTTTTCTCTGAATGGGGATTGTTCCCTTAAGTTATATTATCTTCATTTTTGCTGCCTTCTTTGTCCTAGAAATAAAGCAGTATTAACATGACCTGCATGGATTCAGCATGCAAAATAGTAACGTTTATTTCATTTTTCAGGACTAAGGAGTTCATCTTGTTGCTTTGTTTTTAATAAAGATTTGTTACCTTTTGCATCGCAATTTGCTGTCTCTTGGTCGTCGTTGTCAGAAATTTTATCCCTTGACACCTTAATAAGATAGAGGTGCCTCTCTCCAGATTTGGAACTAGATATCAAACACACCTGAGCTCTGCTCATTGCTACCTAGAAACAAATTTAAGGGCAGCATTTCAGATGACGTTAATACATCCTACGACAAAGGCAGCTTTATGGCCAATCCATCTTGCTCACGTTGCATGCCAAAACAGTCTGCAACTTAGAAATGCCACGACAGAGCAAGATCATGAGGAGAGAACATTCCCAAGAGGAGTATTATCTCTGCACTGTCTCACACCCCACTGCAACCTGCGCTATGCAAAAGAAAGCTACAAACTCTTTAAATGACTTAAAAGACTTTTCCTGGGATGGGAACATCCCTGTACATACTGAAATCAAAACTATTTGCACAGAGGCATAACAGGAACAACGCCTTTCTGTATCAGTTTCAGAAATACGTGGATAGTCAGCTATTCAACTGGTGTAACACAACAGTAACGGCTCTGACCAGATGCATAAAACTGAGGTCTAAATATTCCCCTCCCTCCCTCCCTATTTAAAAGCAAACAAAAACCAATTAATGCAAAACCCACCACCACTGTATTTACTGGCTAAACAAATTCTTCTTTGGTTGTTTTATCACAAGAAAATATTTCCCAAAATTTTAAGAAATTCACAAGAAAATTGTTGAAACAGAAGCCAGTATCAACGCTTCAAGAAAGCACTATGCTGACTGCTACAAAGGTAAGAAGCAGCTTTAGTGTTCAGGGTGTTCTATGTACACTGAGAAACAGGGACTTGAAGTCACTGTATTAAGAATTATACACAGAAGTGGTCCTCTGTTCTCAACACCACAGACAGGAACACCACTATTATGGGCTCCCTGCAAGATTATTATCTAACAAAATTATTAAATCATTTGCATATAAAACCCGCTAGCTTTCCTCCCGAGTTTGTTTGTCACTTTTCTTAACCCAACTCATAGCTGTGTGATTTATTAGAGTGTAGCTGGAAAGATCAGCTTACCTTCAACAGCATTGCCAGCATTGTAAGTAAAGTGTCTATGTAACCATACATTTTGCCTTGGGAATACAACAGCGTCGAACGATGGAGGAGTAGCTTTAATTCCTAGATAATATTGAACATTATTATTCAACTGCTTGCACAGAGAGTGAGTTTATAAAACAAACAACTTTCACTCATTACAAAACTAATAGGATTGTAAAAGCTTCTAGAAAGCTGTAAGAATCTTAGCAGCAGCAGGTAAGATCTCCTTAAACTGCCCTGCAGTAGTTACTGTTTCAAATTCTGAAATTTCAGAGAAATCCGGTGTAACTCTCACCTACAGTGAAGGTGCTGCTGGAGAGGGGATATAGAACCTTTGCTACACCATCAGTTACAATCAATAGAGGCCAAACCACGTAGCTCGTATGTAGCAACTGATGATCAACTTGATGCAAAGTGATTGGCATCGACTGGTTCTCAGCAGCCAAGAGGTTGTACATCACACAAAAGTAATCAGGTGGGACAGGGGAAATACTGATAAAATGGTCAGGGAGAAGGAGCCACGAGGGCTCATCCGCGATACTCTGCAATGAATCATTCGCTGCGCTCTGAAGGCTCACCATGCTGTAGATAAGTAAGTCTCAATCCCTGGTCCTACGCAGTTGACATCTTTGACCACTACCATAGTTTAGCAGAATAATATACCCTAAACGGGAAGCACAGAACGCTACACCCACCTGCTGGGCGGCGTTAGCATCCTGAGCCAGTGTGTCTGGATCATACATTGGTTCCAGAGCCTCCAGAGCTTTTTCCGGTCGGCCCAGCTGCTGCTGAAGTGTTGAAAGGGAGATTCTTGCATCCAGATGCAATGGAGCGAGATCAACGACTTTGGCATAGCTCTCTGCGGCACGCTCCATGTGTCCCAAAGCCTTCAAGCACTCTGGAAATACCATAAACAATACAATACACTCAAATGCCAGAAAAAGAAGATTTCAAAGCTTGCCAAATAGTTAACCTACTTTTCAGATATTTTTTCAGTTAAAACCACCCAAACCATGTATTTATTAAAGTGAAAATATTCAGAAACACGTACTGACGCACCCACAGTTTCACTTAAAGCATCATCAGTTGACACAGGATGGAATGCAGAATAGATGCTGTTTCACTTACATGAAAATAAGTATTTTTAGCTGAAGTAAATTTCAATCCATATGAAGAACAAGAAAACACTCCACGACAGGGTTGTCATAATAAACTCCAATTATAGTTTTGCAAATACCAATTATCATTCAACATGTGAATCTAAAGTTCCTGTGATCTCAGATAAAGGCCCCTGGAAATGCTGGGCGCTGCATTATCATCTCTCAGTACCGCGCGTTCAGCAGTCCTGCTGCTTCTCACCCGCGTGCCGAAGCCAGACAACAGCCAAGTTGTACCGCTCTGAACAGACAAGGGAACTCAAGAGAGGCAGTGCTGAGTTGTATTCTCCAACGTCCAGAAATGCCTCTGCGACGTCCAAATACAAGTCACCCATTTCTTCTGGATTTTGTTCCACCAGGGTGGTCAAAAGAGGCTTTAAAAAAAACAGACAAAACACTAAAAGCACAAATAACCAACGAGAACATTTCTTTAAGGTATGGTTATTGGAAGCTTACGTTTCTATCTTTATTCTACTTGCATTCTGAACTACACTTCCTTTATTTAAACGTTAGTTTAAAAGTGAAAAATAAAGATCTGAATTTCACAATTCCTGAAAAAGACACATTTTTCTATTCTATACATTTTGCATCCAACGGGTGAAAGTGCCCATCAGTGAGGAGTGCTCTTTATGAAAGAACAGTCTTCAGATTTAGTAGGGCTTTAAAACAAAGCGAAGATGTGTTCCTCAGCGTTCAACAACTTTACGATGTGGTCCTGGGCCTGTCACAGCACATAGGCTGTGATTTACTGTGCTTTAGTAATACTTCCACACGGGAGGCATAATTTATAAGGACAAAAATAGTATTCCTGCTATTACAGGTTTGCTAGGTGTCTCTCTTGGAGTGGGAAGGAAGCAAAAAGAATCTCTACAGCTCTCTCAATGACCTCAGCCACATGAAGACAGGAAAAATTACTTGCTTTGGTAATTTATTAGAACATCCTCCAACTTCTGAGTTGGTTTCTACTTACATTGAGCGGCTCTAGGATGTTCAAGTGAACCAAGCACACCATCAGCTTGACCGTGATGTCTATGGGAACACCCTCAGGTATGCAGCAGCTGACCTTCTCCACAGCTGTGAAAAGATAAAGGATTTCTTTCTGAACCCATGGGCTTTAACAAGCACTTCACAAGCTCCACATCCCCTCCAGGCCATGCTCAGCCCCAGTGAAGAAAACATTCTCATCGACTCTGGCAAATGTTGGTGTAGGGCTGGCCTCTCCCCTTCTTTTATCACTTTCCTGATAGTCGGAACAACTTGTTCCTACTTTCTCTGATCCTAATAATTTCATCTGAAGTATCAAGTGCTGCCACTCTGCATCGACTTCAACAGCAGGATCCTGTACGATGTGCTTAGAGCCTTTGCCCTCTTAAGATGTGCTTGCTTCATAAAGCTTTCCTGTAGCAATTTATGTGCCTCTACCCTCTTCTCCTTGCTTTCTGAAGGAAAAACCCTGTATTAAGCTATTTGTTCTTATTAAGCTAAGTCCTGTGTATCAGGGATCTGGCTGTACACATGGTTAAACACAGTTAACTACAGAACTTTACACAACACATGCAATCTGATGAGAACGCAAACACGAGACAAAGTGGTTACCCATGACAATGCTAACAAATTACAGGTCATAAAGAGAAACTCTGTTGTTATATTTCCTTCACATGCAGTCATGGCACCTCCTTAACTACCCTGTTTAAGTTCTCCTTCACTTTAATTCTTACACCAGCCATTCAAAGGGTGATTGCTATAAACTGAGAAAACTGTGATTTCCAACATAAGGCTTCCCTATTACCTTCTATATCCACATCCAGTTGCTGCAAATCACAACACGCAGATTAACTCATCATTCTCCAAACATCTTAATGCCCAGCATGAGAGTAACTATTCACCTACCGACAAATTGTTACAAAATGAAACATTTTCTTCTCAAAGTGGATAAGCCTTGGGAGAATGCTTTTGCCTCTGGTGGCTGGCTGGGTTAGAAGTAAGTTCTGAGTAAGGAAGACAGTACACAAGAAACCTGTTCTGGATCAAGCCCTGTTTCTCTGCTGTTAGAAATCTTTCCCAATTTTAATATGATTGCAACCTGGTTCCTGAGCATACGATCAGTTCATAAACTTGTATGAAATTAAAAAATTAAATTACTTACCTGCAGCACTGGATTCAGCAGCTGGATGACTTTGGTCGTCAGTCACTGCCTCCTGGCTTTCCTGAGTTTCTACTGCTGCCCCTGTATCTTTTTCAAAAGATTAACAGATTACCCTGGTAGCACCAGCTAAGCCAAAAATTACTCAATTTTGAATCCATACTTGATTGGTAGCTTACTCTGAAAAGTGGACTTCTTTTTTTTTTGAAGGACAGCAGAGCAGGAAGCACTCAAAAAAGTTATAAAGCAACAGAGGGCAGGGAACTAAGCTCTTGGGCAGTGTGGAAGCTTTGTTCTACGAAATTACACACCCCAGGTAACTTGGCAACGCTGTGTTTTAATTCCTAGACTCATTATAGTTTTGCTTCTTATAAATTATCTGTTAAAAGTCTCTATCGGAACAGTTGTTCATTGGTCAACTGTATTTTTACCTGGTCCATTAAAGCAAAAGCATCTTATACCTACACTGGGTTTGGACCAGATTGCTGAAACAAGCGACCAGTTTAATCACAGAACAAACTGTCTGCTTACGGAGTTGGCATGCTGTGATCGTTCTACAGCCCAAACAAACATTTTCAGACTTCAGCAATGACTTTCACGAAGCAGGTTTCCCAAAGACAACCTACTTTATTCAATTACAAGCTAATACCCCTAGATTTCTATATACCAAAACATTTAAATGTTTAATAACAGAAGTAGAATTAATGAAGAATATTATTCTCAGGTCAAAGGCTGATATTCTTGAGTATAGATGCCACTAAACCGATCTAATTTTTTTTCAGAAGCTATTTAGCTGGCAGAAATAACTAGCCTGATGTGAACACTCCGAGGAATGTTTAGAACTTTAAAAGGCCTCCAGCTGCCTGGAGAGCAGTCCTTGTCCTTAATGAGTCAGCAGGGCTAATTGGACATCAGAGTAACTCCTTATAGAAAGCTGAGGTCATGCCATGTAACTCATTAAAAACACTGAAAAGTTTCAAAAGAGAAAAGCCTGTCAACATGCACCAAAATATACCCATGAGTTGAAAAGGTAATGGAAAGAAAGACATCCTATTAGATGAACAGCAGGGTCATACTAACCGCTAGTTAGCTACTTACCTTTTTCCTCCTCGGTGGCAGTTTTTTCTGATACTTTCTTTTCAAGTACAATTCCTGCAAAATCTGTAATAACCTAAAACAGATGAGTAACTCGGATCATTTTAAAGATTTAAAGGATATATGGAGTAACCAGCCCCCATGGCAGTTGTTTTAGACATCACAAAAGTTATCAGAAGAAAAGCTGCATTCATTTCACATGGGGTTACTTGACTAGTATTGAGTTTGATCACCTTATGTCTTTATCCACTATTTTTGGACTACTTAGATGATCCAATCAGTATCTCTTTAGCAAATATAAGTTACTTTCATCACAACTAGAAAAGTTTTTAACCTTTATAGCTTCTTTTAATGTCTTTCGGAAGATTGAAAAAGAAAGCAAAGCACCAGGTAAACAGCTAAGCTCTCCACAGATCTTTCCAAAGTGCTCCAAGGATTCCTCAGCCTAATACATTGCAAGGAAAACATATGGTTTGCCTCAGTTAAAAAAAAAAAAAAAAAAAAAAAAAAAAAATTCACAGCTACATACAGACATTTTACAACAGTCCTAGTCATACACATCATGACCTCAATAAAATAGTGTAATTCAATAGAACAACTAATTAAAAAAAAAAAAAAACAAACCAAAACCAGACAATTCAAGACATCCACTTGCCAATGAGGAGGTGCGAGGGGGAAATGCACAAGTGTAAAGGACTGTTGGTCTAAGACCCAATGCAGTTTGGTATCTTTGTTCATGAATTGTAAAGTATTTAAGTCATTACTATTGCCAAAACAAGATTGATAAACACAAAGTACATGGCCCTTGGAGGAACATACCAGATCACTGTATTAAGATAATTCTTTTTTAAAGCTCAGTTTACCAGCTCAAATACAGATTTAGCTATCTAGGAACAAGAAACACCATCACTGGAATAGACCTGAGGAGAACTGTCAAGAAGAAACAGGGGAGCAGTTCTTCAACTGAGTACTGTGTTAATAAATCTGGCAGCTGAATACTGTGTACATAAAATTGACTGATTTTTAAAATAGGAAAAAGTACAGAGAAGGGTCAGAGGAATTGTTTGCAGGCTAGTGATGCTTTACATGGACAGAGAGAGATCTAAATAAAATCTTAAGGAGAAAAAAAAAAAAGAAGAGGTAATTTAATATCAGCAAATAAGAACGTTCACAAGGAGAGAGTGCCAACTACTCGTGTGTCTTCAGTCTAGCTGGGAAAGTATAACAATGGTCAGATACGAAAGACATTCTTCCCAAAGCCAGATCAAATCAACTGGGAAACATGCCTCCAAAGTGAGGGTTAAAACCCAGTAGAACTAATTGGGAACAGATAAGCGATCTTTTCGAATTCCTGATGCCTTAGCGTCAAGATGTATTGTCTTTCTGGAATGTGTGCTTGATGCTTAATGCATAAATGATTAGTCGTAACACAAGTATGCCACATAAAGCACAAGGGTCTGCATTTGAACCATTAGACCAGTCAGTGTCACCCTTTTAGCTCTCAACTTAAGAGATTGCCCTTTGCTGGTAGTACACACAAAACCAGCTCGTAGGTCTTCTCTGGCTACTAAGGTTATGGCAATTGTAGAGAAGGAGAGGAAGGATCCCGAAACATTAAACCTGGAACAGCATACAAGTCTGTAAGTCCCCAGCTTATTAAATCAAGTTGTTAACTTAAATGTTAATTACTACAGAACTAATAGAAAGTAATCTGTATCTTATCAGCTCTATCACTATGGGAACATGACCATATTTAAGCACTACAGAAACATAAAGTGTCCATCCTGACTGGCAAAGAGGTGCTGAACACGACACACATGCATTTAATTCTCCATACCGCCAATGCTTTGTCATACTGCTTGGAAGAAATATATAGTTCAGCTGCAATGTTAACATCTTCCATGGAGACAAGGCTCTGGTGTTTAGTAAAGGCTTCTTCTATTATCTCAATAGCAGAGGTCACATCATTGGCTTCATAATAACTCCTATAAAACACAGATATGAAACACTAAATATTTGAGATAACTGACAATATGTACTTTGAACATTAGCAAAAGGATTTTCATATTTCTTTTATTTTTGTCTATTAGCAAATATTTTCATTAGCAAGAGTAAGTTACAAAAGACAGTGAGAAAGAGGGTGTTTTTTCTTTCAACTGTCGACAATTTTTATGTATTTCAAATAATTACCATTCTTTTCTCCTCTATGTCTTAGGACATTACTGGAGTTTTCATCACAATATCCCCCACCTTGAGCCAGGTATCAATAATGTATTGCATTAACCTGGTTTCAGAAAAACCTTCAGTAATAATACTGTTACAATACACTTCCTTGCATTTTTTGGTGGACTTCACAACCACGAAGATCAAAAGACAACAAACTGCTTCGAAACAGGCCAATGACAGCTTTCTACAAGTTATGCACGAGAAAGCTGGGATCTAAAGTAGTTTAAAAACTTACTAAAAACTACAATATGAGAGCTACACACTTTAACCACAAGTCTCCTCTGTCTCAGGCAAGCTTCTACGACTTGATCTGCTCTCATTAGCAGAAAAGGGGAGGAGGCAGATTTCTACTTGCTCCAGAAATGAATCACAGATGACATATAAACCATATTCTGTTGCAGATGGTTTGTATTTCAGATTGAATACTTTGTTTCATTCAGATTTGCTGGCAATAAGTTTCCAGGTCTCTAGTGATACTATATAGTAGATAAAAAAGGTACTGCATTTGTATATAATTGTATACTATTGGCATTTTTTCAGTAATCAGTATTTGCATTTTATTCTCTCACTCTAAGAGAACGCAACACTTCTAAGATGATGCATTGATCCTACACAGGACAATTCCCACCTGTCAGGCTTCGGAAACACCGCAATAGTCGGAGGGTGCATGCTTGTGTGTGGGTCATCTCCAGCGTTCCTTGATTTCAGTTACATACCCAGCTTGAATCAGCCGCAGAGCTTATTAATACCACTTTTTGAGAAACTCTGGAAAACCAAATCACCCTATTTTTAAGTCCAACTTACTTTGCCATGTCTCTAGCCAACTGCATAAAGCGCTCTCCATCAGAGGGAGACAGGAGATTCAAAATACGCCTGTAGCCATCCATAGCCATCTTATGTTCCCCCAACTGTTCATACAGACTTGATCTCTCCCACAGGTATCGCACATTGGTTGGGTCATATTTCAGAGCTACAAAGAGAAAAAGCATGTCAGTAGCCTAGTTTAGAAAAAAGCAACAATGGATTTCACATTCATCTCCCTGACTACCCCACTGCCAAAGCCCTGGCAAACATCAGCAGTTTCTAAGGAGGTAACAGCTAACAGAAAAAGCAGTTTTTACAACCTGAGGGAAGCAAACCAGACTCTGCATAATATGTACATTCTGCTGTTGAAACACATTCAACTAACACTCTCTTTTTCTTCTCCAAAACCATAGGTAACATGACTTGCTCACTGAAGAGAATGTTAACAGACAGGCACAAACTTTTTGTAAGAAAAGAACATCCTATATTAAAGATCCATGAATCTTTTACCAAAGTCTGGATAGAGGTACCAGAATCTTAGCAAACTGCAGCAAACTAAATTAGAAAGTATAAGGAAACAAAATGATTGCAATTAATACCTAACATTTATTTTAAACTATTAAAATGGTTGCTACACTACCTTTTGTGTAGCAAAAAACAGCCTGTTTAATATTGTCCTGTTCCAGTGACATTTCTGCTAGTCTAACCCATTCCTCAGTATCACTAGGATTTAAGTGAGCTGCAATCAGTTCAAACTGTAATGACTTCTCCATATCACCCTGGTCTTCATAGATCATGGCAAGAGTGGAAAATGGCTCATGAGCAAGAGGAGCTGTGTAAAGACAAAAAGAATGATTAAGTACTATTGTTTTAAAACCACCTTGAAATCAAATAACTTGCCTTTCTACAAACAACAGATATCAGAATTATATGAAACATCAATATTGCTCTGTTTAAATTCAGAAAAAAACCTGCAGACAAGCTTCCAATTCCTTTTTATAAATTATTAAACAGCCTGACTGAACCTAACAACCGTTTATAGCATTATTCTACATCGGAGATCATGTTGATTTTTATACCTTGGTTCTACAAAGACACTAAAAGCAAACTGTGTAAAGCTAAGCAAAGGCCCAGGCCTCTGCAGTATTAGGGTGTTAAGTTTCTTTTTATAAGCAAAACAATACAGGAAATGCACTACATATTCTTAATTCCACACTACTTATACAGTGACATTCCTTGGACTGAGTATTTTCATCATCAGTGAAGCCACACTGAATTTTCTTGATGCACATGGCAATTTCACCCCATCCTTAAAACCAGAAAGTTTTCCCATTCTAACATACCTTGCCGAATGATTTCCATGCACATTAGAATAGCCTCCTCACGTTCTCCTCGAGCAAACCTGATATTGGCCTCTCCCATCAGACCCCTTAAGGCACGAGGAAGTTTGCTGCGAGGTCTTTTCTCCTAAATGGAAAAGGAATATTGTATCTATCAGTGATCCAGTTGTGCCCAACGTCAGAAGACATCAGTCACACTTGTGCTTAACACAACCAATAACAAGTTATTTAAGTACTAGTGATATTAAAATGACTGACCAAAATATTTGCTAATTTTCATAGCTGGCAGAGTAACTCTGATACCTAATACAAATACAATCCAGACACTGGAAAAACTCACTTCATTACTTTCGAAAGTTTTCAAACAGTAATCTACAGTAATTTTTTAAAAAACAAAGACAGGCGACACCAACATAAGAAGTATCCTACAGAGAATTATTTTCAGGCAAGTTTCTCAGTAAGTAGCTAAAATCATACAAACTGCCATTTATTCACTATGCTTCAGCAGATACAGAGAAGTTACATGAAAGTTTAAATACTTACTTTCATCATTTTCTTGGTCTCTCGATTAAGCACCATCTCCAACACAAACACATCTCCAGCTGTGGGCTGCTCAGTAGTTTCTTCTTCCTCTTCTTCTTCTTCCTCTTCCTCTTCGTCCTCCTCCTCCTCCTCTTCATTTTCCCCAAGCATGGACGCGAAGACCCGATGAACAGATTTCCTGACACCATCTGAAGTTTCTCCTGGTTGAGAAAGAAGCAAAAAAGGTTTACGATATAATCAAGAGTACATGCTGCTTTATCAGGACAAGTCCAGAGAAAACTGAATTCTTCATAATTAGTAGCCCACTTGAAACAGCTATTCTATAAGAAAGAGACCTGCAGGAATGCAGAAAAACTATTAACAACCTCTTTGGTTTTAAAACTCTCTGTTATTCATCACCAATGCTTAGTATATCCCAGCCTCTAACATTTTTGGGATATTTGAAATGAAAGCATGGAGAAGCACACTGAACAAAGCAACAGTTTATTCAACATTCTTCCCAATCCGTACAAGAGAAGCATATTAAGCAATTTCAAGCACTGAACTGGCTGGATGGATTAAAACTTTTCAGCTGAAGAGGCTAAGTGAGCAGACAATTATACTAAACAATAATGCAGCAACCAATTTTTAGAAGTAATTTAAAATAAGATCTTGTAATCATTCTATCCATGACAATAAGTACCTCCTAATGCATGTAAATGAAAAATTCAGATTAGTCACATTTCTTCAGAAAAAGAAGTAACAACATTCTTTAAAGTAAATAAGAATATGATGATATATGTCCAAAATAAATATGCTTAAAGCATATAATTTTAAAAATTTTCACATCTTTTAATTACGACATTTCATTACTAAGTTAATGCAGGATTATAACCGCCCACAAGTCTACTTCTATGCAAAAAGGACTAAAAGCAATCATTTTTTGAAATGCACCTCATCTTTTGCTAGCCACCAAAATACGTAGCGTTGAAAGATTTCAGCTGGGAGATTGGACATCTAAATATTTGATAAAAGTATAACCACAGTATCAAGTTGGGACTGAAAAACAAATCTATCGTGTACTGCCTATATACAAGAGGCACTTGGTTACTACATCTGAGTTGATGCATTTGACAGCTTTCTGAATATATTTGGTTATTTTTATTCTGACTTGGATATTAAGCACCTAAAAATCAAGACTGTTCTCCCCCCCATCTGAAAACACCCTAATTATTTACTTAATTTCCCTTTGATTTCAGTCTCCTTGGCTGCAAGAATCATCTGAAGATTGCAGCAGATTAGCTGTGAAGATTAGTGTATCATCAAAAGTGATTTTAACAATGACCTTTTCTAACATTTTTCTTTTGAATATCCTAAGTTTGATACTAATAGCAACTCTTTAAATAGGGATAAATGTTATCAATGCTTCCTTGATTCTGCTAACTGCTCTCGAGACTTCTGTGTTCTCTGTAGTAGGAGCAGAAGTAACACTACCATGCAAATCTACCAGGGTATGTTTTTTCTTAGATAAAGATCACATGCATGAAAAAACAGGTAACAGACTGGGTGGAACACAGAGAAGAAAAGAGCAGCTTGGATGTATTTCAGAGACATCAGCAAAAAGAAGGGGTCAATAAGGAACCACAGAGAGCTGGCTCCAACCACACTTCCAGCGTTCATTTTCTGTCTTTCTAGGATGAGGTCCGGCCATACTTTCAAAATTGAGGCACCACTGACGCACATTTTAGGTGAAACAATTTAAAGCTTATTTTTGATATTTAAGAGAAGGAAAAAAACCCCAACAGAATGATGAGAATTTGCAGTGAAAGTAGCAAGGGGAGTCTAAGAACCAACACAAGAGATCAAAGATTGCACTTCGCTATCTCACAGTATTGGCAGTCCCACAAGAATACGCCCTGACGGGTGCATGGAGTACAGCTTATGAAGAGAAGGTGTCTGAAACAGACCACAGCACTCTAAATCCCAAGCTCAAATCCAGAACCTGTGGCATGGGATCAACAAGCAGTGATACACACTAAAGAGAGAAGTACTGCTCCTACCACTTCGTGCGAGTCTTTTCACTATGTACAAACCCCAAGGAAGTTAAGCTTATTTTGGTAAGGCATCTAAGGAAATATTACCATCCCAGTAACTGCACGAAGAAAGCCAGCCAGGGAATCTGTAGCCAGGAATATCCAGCAGAAAATAAGGAGAGAAATAAATGTAGGCAGTCTAAACAGGCCAAAGGATAACTGAGCAGGAGAAAAAAAACACAAAGAAAGAGAAAAAAAGGAACTCCTCTATTTAGCTATTTTATTTCACTTTGGACGACAATGGAAGAAGGCAACACTCATACAGTAGAATCAAGTATTTTGAAACATTCAAGTCTTAGCAAAAGACTATCAAAGAGGTGAACAAGAAAAAAAAAACAGAAGACTTTCTGAGATAAGTTAAAAACTTCAAATTAATTGTACCTTTAGAGAGAGTAAATAATTGAGACCACGTGGTTAAGAAGCCAGGAGGGGGAAAATGGAGGGTTTCCCAGAAAAAGATGACCAACTGGCCAGATCCAGCCCCTTAAAAACACTGAACAAAGATAAAACCCTGGCTATGACTTGGAACATCCTACAAAGATATACATTCTAACAATGTGCTTCAATACCCATAGGTTCAAAAGAAGCAGCCAGGTATTTATAAAGTCAGCTATCAACGACCAAATGCTTTCAATGACCTTTTGAATACATTTTTCACCGCAATTATTATGTTAACATTTACCATCAGTTTCATCCTGACTTTGGGATTTCCCGGATGCTTTTCTGGATGAAGATGGAGCCTCTACATCTTCAGTGTTTTCCTCAGCAGATGCATTTTCGCCATCCTGCGCACACCAACAATATTCGTTATCGGTTTTGTAACGTGACTCGTTCCTATTTCCCCTAATATTTACAATTAGCATTCAGACCACTGGTTTCCAGCTTTTGCACTGCTAGTGAAACAGGTGGAATAAGCGCTATATTTTTAAACGAACAAAACCCAGCATTACTTGCTTTCAAGACATTTATGTTTTTATCAATGTCAGGTGACTCAGATGCTGACTGTTCACATTACTTTTGACTGAAGAGACGAGTCCATTGCTTATTTGGCATTACAGCGAGGTAAGATACCATGGTTGACTGTATTAAAAAAAAGTTACAAATGTGTGACAAATCCTTTTAGAAGTCTGCCTTTTTAAACACAAAATGAAATACCAAAATAGCACTTGTTAATCCAGTAAGAAGGTTGCCCTAGGATGTTACTTGTCCTTCCACGACAGCTGAGTTTGGCTGAATTTGCTCTCTCAAGACCAGGAAATACAGAAATTCAGCTGCATTTTAACATAAAAATAGCAAAGTTAACTTTAACTACAATGCTCCAAACAAGCATACAGAATTTCTCATAATACCTCCATCTGCTTACTTTTAGACACAAAGCTGTATCTCCCTGTATTTACTGCTGCCAAGAAGCCACAATGATTACCAAAAGGAGTCAAACTGGACCTCTGCCTTTGATCTCACGCAGAAGATGGTGGGGGAGCGGTAGCAGTATACAATGGATGATTTTATATCAAAACCTGCTTCTGCTCATTGCTCCAGCCTAAAGAAGAAATTAATTATGGTGCCTGAAGGCGACTGCCACTAGCTTTTGCCAAGCCCAGGGACGCAAGCCACGCCGGCATGAACTCAAACCACAAGTGTGACTTTCTGCACTTCTGGAAGGTGTACGCTCCCCTGAAGAACCTGCTCTACCAGTACCTAACGACCCTTACAAATTAGTCAGTTTCTTACCATTTTTGCACAGAAATTAACAATTACATAGCCAGTAATCAATACTGAGCACAGCAGCGCTTAACGTAAGTGTGTGCCCCCCCCCAAAAGTGAGGAAGCCTCGCTGTTCCTGAGGTGGTCCGTGCCCTGCCAGGTGCTGTCATGGAGGGAGCGGGCCGGGCCGGGCCGTGGGGGTGTCGGACGGGGCAGACTCACCTTCTCGCGGCTCTTGCGCTCCTCTCGCCGCCGCTCGAACTCCTCGAAGGAGATCTTCCCCTCCAGGTAATCGATCAGCTCCGGGCTGAAGCCCGACATCGCGCCGGGAGCGGGAGCAGCCGCAGCCGGCGCCGGGGAACCTCGTTGAGGGGAGGACACGGGTCCCTCCCGTTATGGCGCCCGCCCCGCCCCGCTCCCTCGCGCACGAGTTCCGCCCCGCCACGGCCCGGCGCTGCCGCCTTGGGGCGGGGGAAGCGTCGCCCCTCGGGAGCGGGCAGCCGGCCCGGCTCGGGCTGGAGGGTCTCCTGAGCCTGGGGGGCTCCTGGGCCCGCGGGGAGCCGCGTCGGTGGGCGCTGCTCCTGTGCTCGCTGCCTCGGCGGGGCCAGCGGTCTAAGGGCAGGAGGCGTGAGGAAAGCTCCTCCGTTGGATGTTGGGTTATCTTTTATTTCCCCAGAACTGGCTGTTATTTTCACGTGAGAAGGGTTTCCTTAACTTCATAGACGTATACGGTTATCGTGCAGATGACTTATTGACTGGGGCACGGTCAGAAATGGGGGTGAGGGGCTGGGGGTGAGGTACAAGCAGCCGTCAGCCCCCCGGGCAGGTGTCTCTGCCAGGGCAGGTATTTCCCCATTTGCTTCAGCCTCGAGGAAACTCGAAGACTTGCGATAAAAGAGCATCTGAAAAAATCACTGCAAAACCCCGTATGACATCTAGTTCTAATAAATTGAAAGGTGACATTTATTTACCAATTTCGAACAAAGACACTTGGCGGTAGTTAAAAGCACTCTATTGCACTCCTCATTTATTCACGTTTAAACAAACACAATTCTGCTAGGCAAACTGTAGTGGCCAAACAACACATCTGTCAACGGACTAAATGTGCTAATTACAGCATGATATCAGATTCCATAGGTGAAAACTCTAATAGTGGGGAAAATTTTAAATTGTCAGGTAACTGTTAAAAAGTCAAAGCAACGTTTCCACTTCACATGAAGTTCAAAAGTTAACACCTGAAAAAGAGAAAAAAAAGAAGGATGTGAGACAAATACAGAAATATTTGTATGCAACCAGGGTATGATCCCAACCAAGATCTGGTAACACTCGCTGAAATACCCCAAATGAGTGCAGGAGACCTCTATTTCCAGAAAACAGCTCTGAAGGCTGAAGAGAACTACCGTGATCATCCTAAATTATGTAGCACAAATTACTTCCACCAGTAATTTTCTCACTGCTGCTGTGACTTAGAGTAGAGCTACAGCATCCCTTCTAAAGTCCCTTTTTGTTTACTCATCACACACAATACTCCGCAATACTCAGTGTGTTGTAATTCCCCCCCCCAAAAAAAAAAACTTGGCAAAAAGAACTTAGTATTAAAATTTGAGTGCAGTCTTCATTACAATTTATGATAAGACTAGTGGAGCTGTGCTTTTGGTTACAAAAAGAGATGTGCTTAAGCAGCCAGAGAGCAGGACAGAGCTAAAAATCCTAAACTGAATATTGATCACAAATTAATCTCTTTAAGATACGAGGTAAAATCACCAAAATGCTTAGATTCAAAACTTACCAAAGTCTTCACCTATTTGTAAAATGGGAGAAAACAATTATCTACCCTTCCACAGAACTGCCAATATTCACTGACTCTCAAAATGAGGTACGTATTTGTTACAGAGTATGGTTATGCATAGATAAAATAGCTGAGAAGTACCTGCTATAAATTGAGGCTGGATTTATCAATAATGCAAGCTTGACTTACTTCGATTTTATTTCATATTTATGGAGAGATGTGAATAAGTTGGCAGTGCTTTTATTCAACCTTCAATTTTAGTGGTAGAAAAATAAGGAAAGCAGCATGAATAGACCAAGATGTAAAAGATAATGTATGCTTTGTTAGTGCAATATCTTATGTCAAAATTAACTTTCTTAATATACATATATCACAGGAAACCATTAGTCTCAATTTATAATTTTACTGATACCAATTACTTAAATAAAACCTGCATTCTCTATTATCTGTACATTTTCAGAGTTGTTCTCCACATGGAAAAAATGGGAGAAAAAGAAGGAGAAAAAAAAAGCGTGGTCTATATAGGTCTGCACAACCACTGTATGTTATTTTACCAAAGTAAATACCTCATAAATCTCTACCTCAACAATTTTAAACCAACTTCAGGCATGAGTTAAGGTGCTACATTTTTAATTTTCTCTGAAAAACACATTGGTTTTATACTTCAGACAGAAACCAGAATCCCTTCAGTCCAAATACTTCACTTGGTTACAATGTGACAACATTAGAGGAAAAGGCATCCTCTTTTACCTTGGTCAGCAGCGTCTTTCAGCCTTTGAAATACTTTTCCAAAGTATTTTTCCTTTCTTCGTAATCTGCAAATGCAGAAGCAATAGGATCTGAGTAGAACATGACAGGCCTTGGTCCTTCATTGTTCACAGTGAAAGTAGCTGGGAATTTTCTGAGATCAAGACCCCTGCCCGAAAAATAAGCCTGGAGCGTTCTGAAAAACTGAACATATTTCACATGTGAAAACAGAGCACGCTCGACAAAGATTAATTATTTCTACTGACACAAAGGAGATGTAATATTTGTTCCTATGTGGGATGAAATCCTCTATTTGGATCGTAAACTGGTACAATACAGGCAATATAATTCAGACATGTCCACTCCGTCCATGGCTTGTACACCTTACGTGGTGTCCAAAGACCACCAACTGCTTACTGATCACCTGTGCTCCCCACTGAACCACAGAGGATTCAAACTGTATCCCTTATAAAACAGGCACAGCAAAACCCTTGCTGAGGGCAAACAGTAGAGTTCTGTGACAGATTTCTCCAAGAGAAATGTTCTCCAAGAGTTAGCAACAGTGGGCAATTGATTTGAATGGGCCCCTTACATCGCTTAAAAGTAGAAATTAATGCTTCTTAAAACAGTGAGGAAAAATTGTGGGAAACTGTTTTTTTTTCCTTCACAAATTCCTTGTAAGATCTTGCAAATGTTCCCTTAATGATATTTTCTTAGCTGCAATTAACTTTCAGATCTTTAGCCACTATTCACGACTGTGTCAGACGCAAACTTATTTGTACTTCCAGAAGATGAGACAACATGCAATCAGAGTAGACATTTGAGAGAAACATAATAATCGTTCCTCTTCTGTTTCATAAAACGAGTGGTTGTATAATCAAAATACATTTTTAAAAATAACTAAAGCTGCTGGATGGAGACATAAGGAAGTTTTATGCACTACAGCACACTGAGAATGTCTCTTCAGTTAAGGGGTACATCTTGACTGAAGAATGCTCATCCAGTTACGGTTATTGACTCTACAAAGTGCACAGTTACTAACACTACATGTAAAGGGCCTCTCTTACTTTTAAATTTAGAACATAAAAAATTCTCGTGATGAAAAACACAAAACCCCCACAAAACTTAGGCTATCTTTCTTGCAGTATTTCCTTACCAGATCTCTGTTTCTAGGGTTATCTAGAGGTTTCCATTTTTCTTCTGGTTGGAAAGGAGCACCCTTTGCCAGTCCCCTCACAGCCAATACTGTGTAGAGACCCAGGAGCACCACTTTCCACATGTTGAGGAGATGAACAGACTATCTGAAAGAAGGACAACGAACCAGACTCCTTAAGTCCTACAGAGCTGCACTGGTAACAAATACAGCAAGCATGACAATCCAGTGGAGTGCTGAAAATAATTTACCCATGGCAAGGAAAATCTGCCTACTGCAGCTTGCATCCGCATGCTATCAACTGTTTTGTTTTCCTAGTACTAACGTACTAGGAAGAACAAATTATTCTAAAGAAGTGTTTCCCATACCAAAGCTATTTCTAGACACTGGATTCTCTTTTTGAAAGGGACTAGTATGACATTTAACACAAAATATTTACATTTATTTATTTACATTTGTTATTCCATACAGCCATTTTCATTGGCTGATTAGTTACAGCATCAGATCTTTGTGTGCTCCAAGAAGAATGCAAAGATATGGCTTCAGATCCAGATAGCTCAATTTTTAAAATTGCACGAAATGGAAGTGTACTACATATACTAATGAGTGCAATAATAACACAGCCTGGTATAATATACTAAAGACTCATTTCACAACTTGATTCAAGGGGAATGGGAAAAAAAAAAAAGAAGAAATAATTCTCCCTTTCACATTCTTTAAAATAAAGCTTACCAGTGAATTTGGCTCTGACTTGCTCCTTCTTGGTTAGTCTCCTTGTAATCTGTGAACAAACTGATCTCTGCACTTATATTTCTAGTGGACTGTAGGTGGGTGTCAATGACGTTAGCAGGAGTTCAAAAATACAGTAATGATTCCATTTCCATCCATGACATAAAGACCCTTGAGAATTTCATCCTTAATACTCTTAAGACCTGTTGCTATCGAACAGTGCAGTGCAAATTCCTCCTCCCTAAGCCGTATTGCAGAAAATTGGTGGTAAGTATATAATAACTTTAAAACAACTCCCAGCAGAGACAGCAGAGCTGTATCAAAATATTACTTTTAATTAAAAGTAATTAGCCATATCTCTAGAATGGTGACTAACAGATAATTACAGCTGGTTGAATGGTTTTCAAGCAAGATGAGATACGGATCATTTTCTTGATGCTGGAGAGAGAAAGAAAAGTAAGGTCTGTTTCAAGATCCAAAATCATAACATTCTAACAGAAGCGTTGCTTTCCTCCCCTGATTTTATCAGCAGTCAATATCCTCCTGTCAGACTAGAAACTAAGACAAAGACCGCAAGGAGGACTATGCTAATTTACCTTGGCCTTATTTCATAGCATTCTTCATCTCAAAGCTGCTCACATTTTTTGCTTATAATTTCATTATACTCTTCTCTCCACTATTTAGATGATACTTTAGTTAGTATCACATAAAATGTATCTCTAAATAGACATGTAAAAACTAAAGATTTTTGGCCGTTATCTTACTCCAGATTATAGATGTTTATTTCTAACTAGAAGCTTTACATCTTTCTTTGGCTTAAATTTTGAAAGCAAACCAAAAACCTAACACTGCCCTTCCAGGCAGGCAAAGTTGCGGACATCCAAGCGTCATTAGTAACACAGTAAACAAAATCCTAGTAGTGTACAAAAGTGCGTACAAAAATACAAGTCAACTTATCCAGCTTGTGTATTATTCTACAAACTTGGAATAAAAAAAAATTCATGCACACAGAAAATTCATCAAATCCCATCAATTACTTTTCAGAATAGACAACTTCCAGACAGCAGACTCATCAAGAACCAGAACAGCAGTAGCAACAGAAGAACTTGTAAAAAGGCAGGCTCCAATGTAAGGGAACTTTGTTTATTTTCTAGGTAGTTACTTATTTCCAGTTTAATTTTGTGCATAATTTACCTTCTAAATCAACCAGAAGTAGGAATATGTTCCTCTAGAGGAAACGACAGAAAGGGAAAAGGGTTGATTTACAGTTTGCAATTAGATTTTAGTTGCTTATTTAGCTTTAAAAAAAAAAAAAAAGCCAGAACAACAGGCAGTTTTCTTCCATCCTCCCCCTCCCCAATTCTTTTATTAATTTGAATTATTTAGAAAGAAAAAACTGGGGGATATGCAGGATATTCACTTAGCAAAACATACCAAAGTAATCTGTATTTGAAACAAGTTTTTTTACTGTAGGAATTTCGGCCGTTTGGTTGACTGATGAAGAATGCAAATATGCAAGAGATTCAATTAGCACATATTTTCTGTGAGCTGTCTTAAAAAAAAAATCCCTACAAACTTGTATTGTTGCTTTCTGAGCTAAAAGTGTCTGAGAAATTGTTTGAGCTAAAAGTCTGTTTAGACTTAGTGCTCATTTTAATGTGTGTTTTTGTTGGGTTTTTTTTTTGGTTGGTTGGTTTTTTTAAAAGATAATTTCATTATATCTCTTTCCTTCAGTGAAAGTCAAATATAAGTGGAACACATTCATATTAAAATACTATTAGTATAGTTACACTGATTGGACAAAATTGCCTCCTCCTTTGAGAACAGTAGCTAGTTTAACAAATGCTTTCCAAGCCAGATGTCAGTGTGCTGGCTTTTTAATGAAGCCAAATTTAAGCACTAGGTTTTTTTGATGGATTATGTATATAGACACACATCTTCAGTAAACTGAATCTTTTGAAAGTGGCTATAGTAATTATATAGCCCTTATGGCACAGTAAGTAACATTCACGTATGCTTGAATTAAATTGCACTGAAGCTGAACATGCTCATAGCGTTGCTTGTTCAGTTTCAGACAAGTTACTTCAAAAAGGTAAAAATCTCGTTCTAGAACAAAAGGCAAATTTAAAACTAATTAGTTTAGCTGAGAACAAAGTTTTATACATATGATGCTCTATATAAACTATATTATTCACCAAACATTTTCCATGTTACTGCATTTCCCATTCGTGATAGCAAGGCAGGTATAACAGCCTAAGGTGCATGAGTTAAGATATTGAGACAAGCTTCATCGGGTATTATCTTTATTGTATTGTACTTGAGATGTGAAAAAAGTGTCTGTTACTTCAAGTACTGCTCTAACCACAATGCTTTTGTGTTCACTGTTTTTATTTTCTGCTTAGAATCCCAAGTATTACAAGTTAGAAGGAAAAGCACCAAACTGGTCCACGTGAGTACCTGAGCAAAGACTAAAGGCAAACATTCATCACGACACTCATTAGCGTGTTTGTACAACAGAAGTACAGGTAACATTCACAACACTCTACAGAGTATGACTGGTAAGTGGCACTTTTTGTGAATTACAACCATTTGTACTAATGCAACCATGTTAGAATACCATACAAAAATATACAGAAGTGTTTATTTAGCAGAGCGTATGCTATACAGTGTACTCTAAGTCATGCACACTTAGGTAAAAAAGACAAATAAAAAAATGTGGAGTATACACTGCAGACAGGGAAACCATCAAACAAAATGTGAACATCCCAGAGTAGCTCCCACTCAAGTTGCCCTCAACTTCAACAACAACAACAAAGTACCAGTATCTAAAAGCACAGTTTAAAAGACACTGAGATTGCAGCTTTCAGCAATTTCAACATTAGCTGAAGATACCTATTCTCCAAGGTTTTCTCAGCATCTCAAAAGACAAGGACTTTGCCAAAGCTTATCACACATTGCATGAACTGTATCTGAGAATTCAGTCATAAACATTTTAATAAGCACAATAAGTTATTATAGCATTATTCAAACATTTATAGATAAGACCCTGTTAACATCTCTAGAAACCTGTAACTATTAAGAGTTAGCTCCACCTAAACCACCAGATTTACACTAGCTACATAAGAACTGAAAACAGAGGAAGAGTTAAAAACATGTAAGACAGGTTGCTTGTGAAGCAATAGATGTGTTCTTCAAAGTTTTAAGTCCTCTGAAAACCAAACAAACAGCCCCTCCTTCCCCTCCAGTTACCCCAAACAGGTATTTTGGCTAACATTCTGTCTCCATGCTTGAAAAGGTAAGCAGGGAATCAAGTTACTAGGCCTCGGTTACACAGTTTTTCTAGACTAATCATCATATATAAGGGCCCTAAAAGTAGTTCTGCCCTCTCAATCATTTTAATACTAGAATACTCCTGTAGCTAGGAAATCAACGATGGCTAGGATTACTGAAACATCATCATCACAAAAGAAGGAGAAAGTTAGGTGACCAGAACAAGAGTTTTAAAAGTCCTAAACTAACATACAGAAGGAAGTAGCAGGGAAGACAAAAATTGCACGTTATCTGCTGTGCCACAGCATCAGCAGCATTGTGGCAGCCAGGTTCAAGGTAGTTCTCAATAAAAGAAGGCTAAAAACTTTTGTTTTGCTTCAAATAATTACTGTGATCAGCTGACATGCAGCCAGTTTGTGTGCATATCTAAATATCCACAGTCCAATGATAAGCTTTGAGATGGCATCTTTATTCAAGACTCAGTGTTACATAGTACTAATACTGGGAAGGCGGGGGGAAGTCAAAATTTGGAGGGTTTTTGTTCAAAACATACAAAGAATCCTGTAGAGACACATAAGAAAAGCCAGTGGTGGCCTCTCCTAAGCTCTTCATATTAAAAAATATACATAAGAAATCCTTCTACTTTATCAAAACACGATTTTAAGACCTTGGCTATTTCTGGTTTTCTTTAATGAATGGAGAACAGAATGTATAAACCTTTTTTTTTTTCCTCCTCAAAAACAACCTTTCAGGTTTTTATATATGAATATTTTTCCTAAAAAAAGTTACATTTGTTACTCAAAACTTCTGGAGCTTAAAACAACCAACCCACCCTACCACCTTCTAGCTTTCTTCTCACAATGGCATAGATATCGATACTCGATGGCTTGAATACAATATTTTGCTTAAACTACAATTAGAGGATTTTTTTTTTCTTTATTTTGAAGAAACTAAAGAACAAGATTTTTAAAAAGAATTTGAAACACAGACTTCGAAGTTGAGACAGATATCTGAGACTAGCTTTCCTTCCTTATTTTTCTTTTTGTCACAATAGAAAGACTTGAGAAATTAAGGTCAGCTAAAGCTTTCTGACTTTGGTTGGTATGATTCCAAACCACAAATATACTGTACTTGTCATAAATCTTCATTTCTGTAAGTGTAGTAAAAGGGGGTCAAAATCATTTTTTAAAAGTATTTTCCCCAAATCAAGTTTCAGTATGATCCACACAAATATTTTTGGTCAACTTCAAAAATCAAATATAAGGCTACAGAAGTCCACAGGCTACAGTTAAGAGTGTATTCATTTACTGGTTTAAGGCACAGTAATTTTTTTTGCTCTAGAAAGCTACAAGTTTAAAGTCACAGTGAGGAATTTCACATTTCAGTTTTGGTCTGGCACTCTAATTATATATGTCACATCTACTACTTGTAGACTTCTGTAAAGTATTTCAGTTGTCAGGTGCTGCAGTCTCAAATACTGTTTTCACACTCAAAGTGACATAAGTGGAAAATACTGAAGCCTGAATTGATCCCAGAATAGTGCACTTAGCGTTTTAAAAAACTAAACAGCAACACACTTGCATGTTTGATACTTAATATATATACCCTGAAATTATTTAAGTTGGAGGGAAGAAAAGTCTTTGCTGGTATTTCAATAAACATGCAAAACTTCAGTAGAACAGTCTACAGGACAGCTGCTGCGTATCTTCTCTAGGTCAGCCACGGTGCCTACAAAACATTACGTTTTGTACTACAGCGGAAGGATACTGCAAACCAAGGATAACTGCCTATGGAAGGAGGAACTGGAATGATGTGCCGCAAAGTAACAAGTTTGTGTGTGCCTTTCCTGACTTTTATAGGCACAAAATTAGCTCTGATACCACACACTTCCTACAGAATCTAGACCACAACCTGCCAATAACTGTAGAGAGGCCATGCTTACAAGATTTTGCTACTCATGCGACCATAAACAAATCTGTCTGCATTTAAGAATGCAGAATGAGACCCTAAATCTTAAGCAAAATTAAAGTCAAAACATCACAGCTTTGACTTGGGTTTCCATTCTACAAGGCAATAAGCACATACTTGAGGCAGTTACGTGCTTAGATACCTGAAAAATTGAGGCGCTGGGCAGATTTGCTTAAGAGCTACAGAATTTTCTCCTTAAACGCTTAAATTTTTTTTAAAAGCAGTAATGTTTGTTAACAAGATGAAATTTATAGATTTTATTTAAGCTGTAAGATAAATGAGCTGATTAAAAGCCCTCAACACATTCTTCCATAAATAAGAATATACATCAGAAAATACAATATTTGTAAAAGGTTTTCAAATAAACTTTTAGAGATTTTAAGGATTCTATTATGAATACTAGCTTACAGTTCTGGTTCTAAAAAAAAGTAGAAAAACTATTTTACTTTAACATAAAAATGAATTTGCTTTCAATTGTCATTCATTGGCACACATTTCCAGAGGTATATAAGAGCAGCATGTAGCTTTGGTGACAGAAGTATGTCTCCCCTAAAGGAACGGTGATGAAAGTTTTAAAACCATTTACAGTACAGTGCTAAGCGCTTATAAAAGCTAGCTTCATTATCTCCCAGAGAGAGATGTAAAAAGTCGAAGATATAAATTAAGTGACTAATATTCACCATGAAATGGAAAACAAGCATTAAGAATTTAGTCTGTTTTACAGCTAACAATTTTCTAGTAGCTTAGTGACTTAAAACAGCAGCACAATTACTGTACAGATGCTGTAACTGCTTTCAAAAACATTTCCAGTAACTCAGTATTGAAGGTCTTTTGGGATTTTTTAAAGTATCAATACATTTTCTTTTATTTTTTTAAACACTGACTTTAAAGGTAACCCAATTAGGTTACAGTTGAAAAGTTCTCTTAGATGTACTGTGTCTTCTGCAATATATTACTACCATACTGTTTAGGGTTTTGTTGTGTTATTTGTTTGTTTAAGACTTAGCAAATTAGTCTTTTGGAACGAATTGCTACATGTATCAGCTCACTCAGAACTCAAATCAGAGCAGAACTCTAAATATTAGAAATTAATATTAAACTTAAATTCCAGTTACTGCCATTTTTTTTTTTGAAACAAAACAAACAAACCCCCCAACCAAAACCCAAAAAACAATCCCGCTTTTAACAGGATGCTGAAACATGACATACCGCAACCAACTTTTAAATCAAACCTGAAAATACCACCTCTGGACAACATACATTCAGTCAGTTTCAAGGTACATTTGGTAATTCCAGTTAAGAGGTAACAATTTTTCCTTCCCAGACAAATATAGACCTTTTAGGAACTGTTAGCTACGGGTGTAGCTACTATGATTGCAGCGTGAGAAGACTACGAGGAACACATGTTTGATCCTATCAACCAGAAACGGTTATAGACTTCAAGAGCAATTCAGGGTATGGAGATGTCACTAAAAGCTTCTCATTAAATCTCCCCCTGCCCCGCCAAAGAAAGATTCCGCTGTACATATATGCTGTACCTAAAATTAGTGACATTTGCTACTCTACCCTACTCTTACCCTGTTTTTTTACTGTTTCTGACAGCTTATAAAAAATATTAGAAAAGAGCCACACCAATAGTTCTTATTTTGAATACATCCTGAGGTACAAGCCAAAAAAATGGTGGCTTAATCTCAACCTAAATGCTTGATTATGTGGCATAATCTCCATCTAAATGTGGTGAACATCCACATGGATGAAGAACAGTGGTTTTGCAAATTAATACCGCAACTTCTGAAAAAGGAGAGAACAACAGAATTTGGGACTGCATGTTAATAGAAATCCTCCCTTACAGAGCAGAGGTCTAATCCATTACAAGTTAATTTGCGTCTGATCGTCTCCCACACAGTGTAGATAATCTAAAATTTGAAGAATAAACTGGAATTTTAATTTAGTTAAAGGTACTAAGAGACATTACAATATATTTGCAAAAAGCTGATTTATAAATGCAGCCTACTCATAATAAAGGATATTACAGTAATATTTACACTTCCTCATACACAATTGAAAGTCTTTATAGTGGGTTAGCCTACATTTCTGCTGAGATTATAATTGTGAACAGTGGCAGAACTAGAAATTTGCGAAACAGAAGCCTCTTCTCCAAAAGTAACAACAAACAGTCATTGTATTTTACCTGAAAAACAATTTTAGACTGTTATAAAATCTTGTCCTTTTCAGAATGGCAAGTAGGACCATTCATCCTCTTTTAGAACACGATGAATTGTTCTCTGGACTTGTTCTAATCCTATCGCCCTCCACTGATTATATAGAAAATCTAGTTGGGATTAGACACTTAATCACTCAAACAGCTGAAGTTACGCAGGCCACAATCACTGCAAAATCCAGACGCACGTCTCTCAGAACAGTTTTCATCTAGCAAATGACACAGAATGCATATAAATCCAAAGTAGCAGTAAGACTTCCCCTCCTTCCCCCAGTGAAGGTAAATCATCTCTGAAAAAAAGGAGCATTGAGGGAGATGTGATAAATTCTGTCATCTGGGATCTCAGACTCGGGATTATATCTATTTCCTACCTCCAACTTGAAAATCAGGTAGGAATCTATGCAAGGTTCTGTAACCTATTTCACGAAGAATGATAACTATCACCACAATTCCCAGCTTTAAAGATATAATTAAACTTAAAAATTGGTGTTATTCTATGCTGCTGTCATTCAGAAGTTTCAGATTGTGGCAGATTTTGGAAGCTATCAAAGCTACTACCTGCAGAGACTGTTTGCTCTCCTTTTTCTGATTATTATTTTATTCCACCAACAGCTCCAACAAATGGATTCACGCATAAAGAGCCCATTAAGATGGCAAAACAAAATCAGAAGTAAAATACAGTAGTAAGCCAAAACGACTGTGAAGGCCAAGGAAAATTATCTTCCACAGAAATCAGACGCTGCACATTTCACAGACAGCCTTCTACCAGCCCCAATGCAGTTCTGCCACCGTCTTTCATTCACAGCCATTTGAAAGCAGAAAACCTGTTCTATTCTTTTATGTCTGAACAGCAATTTTTAAGGTTAAACCAACTGATGGATTTAGCTACAAGTATATTTAGACATACAAATTATCTTATATACATATACTGTAGCATACATTTGGTTAGAAAGTATCAGGATATAATCTAGTCAAATAACTTTTCTGATTTACAAACACTATGTATAATCTAATCTTTTTTAAAAAAGGTTAAGACTAGAATACCAGCACATAGATTATTGATAACAGTGACAGTGGTTTGGTTAACTACAATAATCTTACTCAGTGAAAGCAGTTTTAATGACTTACTGATAGCTTGAACTGCTGACTTGTATACAAGCAGACAAAACAGGTGCCTACTTCACACTTGTCCTTCATTTTGGAAAGTCACTGCGTGAATTTAGTCTTTCCAGCCAGCACAAATGAATTGACCCTAATAACACACTAGAACTAACTGAGGCACTTTAGGCAAGATTAATGAGATAGGATAAAATTAATGGGTCAGGCTGGCTGTACTACTATAGCAAGAATACACTTGATTGACTGTGGGTAGCAGATTTCCTCTTACTATACGAATAAGACGATTGAGCTGGTCTAGTATTTCCGTATGAAGATAACGGGTATCTCAGACAGAGTGGAGACAGCTAACACAGAAGCAAGTAGTAGGCTCATCTCTACACAGAATCAATACATCATTTTAACCTAATGGCTACTGAGATTTATTCTGTTGGCAAAACACATACCCAAGGACAGAATTCCTTGCACATAGCTATTTTAGGCTTTATTATAAATGGCAGTCACTGTAGCATCTAGGCACTAAGATAATACTTTATACAGAGCTAATAATTATGGTCAGTATTTCCCACTATTAGTAAGAGTTTGTCCATGTGAGGAAGTTAGCACTGTATGGCAGGGCGTGAATTTACAGCGTTGTAACTATTCCATATTAATTTCATGTGTGGGTATTTATTATGAGACGGTTGATTCTCCATTTAGAATAGGAAAAAACCCCTGCCTTGTCTACTTGGAAACAGCGCAGTACAGCAACTGCACTGTAAACTCACACCATACCTCAACATTTGCGAGCTTCTACATATGGACAAGGTCCAAGGAGTAATTTCAGAATTGACAAAATTCCAGAGAAAACTGGCAATGTTTTAAAACAACATTACAGCAAATTGTTTAGGAATCTGCTGGTATCCTTCCTGAATAGAAAGCTACACAGAATATTGTTGTTTTCTCACTCTCACAAAAAGTAAAATGTATAAGACTTTCAATAATCTCACAAATGTTCAACTCACACTGATTGAACAAATAATTTGATAGAAATAACAGTTCTATATAAGCAATACATTCTAGTTTGTCTAGACACAACTGTGGCAACTTTTAAATGTAGCACAAAATGATTAAAAGTATACTTGGCTGTGTAGTTTTTGTGATAGTCACAGTGTGCTTGAAATGTATTGAGTTTTAACCAGCATAACTGAGACCTGCAAGAGATGCAAGTTCAGAACATACGCACTGTATAGCATAGTAAGTAAAAAAAAGTCTGTTTCAACAAAGAAGTATAGTGAAATATCAAAGTGTCTACAAGGCAAACTGAGTATTGAGATGTTACACTAATACGATTTATGTGCTTACACACACACATAGTTAATTCACTTAATTTTCAGTCAGGAAATAAACACCATGAAAAGCTTTCTAAGCAACACGAACAGAACCACGAACTTTTCATGAAGTATTCACAGTTCTGTCTTCTTTCCCACATAATGTAAACTACTGATGATATTAATCTAGGCATTTCTTTGTTGAAATTTGCCCCACCTCCAGTGTTAAGTTTCTAGGCTGCACTGTTCTTCGTATGTATAACAAACGTTACACAATACAACACAGCACATGTAGAAGAAGAGAAAAAGTTACAAAGTGTGGTACTTTGTATAAATGCATTCGTCCAAAGGCCAACATTGCAACAGACAAAGGGAGTGGAACTTTGGCTGCGATCTTCAAGAGTTTACTGTAAGAATATAAAGAAAAAATTGCCATTTTTGTAGCCATACATGCAGAAGGTATGCAAATACCATATTTCACTTTCTTTTGAAAAATAATTTATAGACTTAAAGGATTTTTTCATTTTTAAAACAGAACAAATAGGTGTAATGGGCAATAACAACTGATGCATAAGCAAGAGTAATTATTCAAAAAGGCTAATAAATATAAGAATATTTTAAAACGACATTTAATTTAGAAGTAAGTTTTCTGTAACAAAGAAAGATTTACTGGTTTAGATCACTTGAGTTGGCAGGTACCAGTCAAGAGAATAAGCTACATTGGTTATTATTCCTTGTCTTTCATGAGGCACTAATTCTATATCTGAACAAGAAATGCTCTTCCTGTCAGCAAAACCAAGTGCTCAAAACTTCTTAATCCAGTAGAAACCACATTATATTTCCACAAAAGTGTCCATAAGGGGGAATTACAAGAACATAACTATAATGGTTTAGAATTCACTTTTCCTTGTAACTTTCTGATAATAATTGCTAAATGTATGAGGATTCTGTAACATTTGGAAGGATTCAATGACTTGTGAATGAAAAACTCACAGTTAAAGAAGTTTTCATGTTACTGATTGTTTAGATAGCAAATATTTCACTTAAGTCCATGTGGTAAATACCAGTGATCTTCTCCACTTAGCTGAACTACAGGTAATTTGCATGGCATTTTACCCAGTCTTTAAGATTTAGCCATACGAGTCTGTGAATCTTTATGTAGGCTGAACAATTACATGTCTGTGCAGCATAAATTAAGTTTTACCACACAAATGGAAGTAGTAAGAAAGAAGCAGGAAAACAAAAACTGGGGATTAGGCTACAGTACCTTGATTTCACTTCTGAAGTACTTGAATTCATGAGAATTTCTAAAATGCATACAAGGATAATAGCTGTAGACCTACATGGATCAGGATCAAGTCTAACATTGTACCTGCAAAAAAAAAAAAAAAAGCACGTTACTTCTAAACTAGGCTACTAAATAAAATCCAAGTTGGGAACAAGCATGTGCTGGTAACAACATACATACATGAAATGTATATGGCATCACAGCCTGACTTTAAATCCTTTCTGAATCATTACTTCCTTCAGCATATCACCGATTCACTTAACACCTACTTATAACATAAACCAGATTGCATAGAAAAAACAATTATAATTAACAGAAATCTTTGATACTATAAGGTAGTTAATAACGTAAAGAGTCAAACATTTGCAATTTTTACTATCTTCAAAGGTTTATATTCTTTTCTTCCACCTTACTGGCAATTTAAGAAGTTACCTGAGATTTTTTAACCAATAAATTAAAGATGGCAAGTTGAGCAGCACAATCCATGTGAATAAATTGAGAATTGTAACATGCATCTTAAGACTGTTCACGGCTTCAGCAAGTGTTGTGCTGTTGGAAAGAGATTGTGTTGCTTTTGAGGTACTGTCCATCGAACTCTGGTCTTTGACTGTGTGTATACTGGAGTTCCGTGAAGTTTCTTTTGAGCAGTCTGAATCCTGAAAATAAAAGGAAAAAGTCATAAAAACATACACATGCTTGTAAGAACCCATGCTGGGGGAGGAGGAGGGAAAAAGTGTCGCAACAGTATTATACCAGCTCTGGTATAATTATAATTTGCAATTTCTCTCTCAAAAAGCCATCAAAAGCAAAATTCAATAGTTCAATTTTTGAAGCATCTAGATTTAAACAGAAATTTCCCTTACACTAATAGTTTATATGTCTTTGGAAGAAAAGAATGAAGGGTGGAGATGCCCTAACACCAATGTAGTGATAAGAAATGGAGTTCCTAGAAGGAGAAAGAACAGAATAAAAGGAGTAATAAAGCATGTGGGTGAACATCACAGATGATCATTTATGGAAAAAGACAGAGAGGTAATGCAACTGGGAGTAAAACATTAGCTGTAGGAATAAATAACAAAGACAAACTACGAGCTGGCAGATGCTAACTTCCAATGATAGAAAAAAAAAACCAAACCAAACCAAAACCAAAAACCACCCCACAAATGAAACAAAACCAAAAAAAGTTATATGGAGATGAAAGAAGAGAAGGAGAGGATTTAAAACTAAACAAACAAAAAACACTTAAAGAAACCCAAAGAAACCTGTCAACAACTTTTTCTGGCAGACTGCTTTTTTAACTATGTTTACAAAAAAGAACAGGTAGTTATTATATGCTTGTATCCACACATGCTTACATCTTGGATCCTATACCTTAAAGTAATGGAAAAAAAGTTCACAATGCATGAAACTCAATGCTTCTTCACTCCTTTTTAAACAGCTCCCAATTTACTGTAGTCTCAGTCTATATCCATCTAATAAATCATATTTGTCATCTCCTGATTAAAAAAAACCCCTGAACTCCACAAACTACCTATCTGGAAAAAAATATTTACCTGTAGTATAGACTATCATCTAGAAATTAAATTTATTTCTTTGGATAAGGCATGCGTAACCAAATACCAAAATTTTGACAAAAACTATTGTTCTGCATGTATTCAGAGACTGTGAACTTCAGACAAGTTCACACTGCAGTGATCTTGAACAGTGAATGCAGTGGTCATATGTGATGGAACAGGCTACTCAAGTCCTGGCTTCTCTTTCACATCAGGTACACAGTAAATAAACTACAGCCATCCAGTCATCACAGCACGACCTAATACTACCAAGGCAAGATGATAACAATTCATAATACATAGGTTTCCCGAACAATTTTTGGTCACAATTTTGAACAGAAGCAGGAAACAGACTTACCCCATTAAGCATGTTTTGTTCTGCTCTTACATTCACATGTAGTTTTATAACCTGTAAGACAGACAGTTCAGCTTCTTTTAGTAACGTTTCTTTACACAAAAGCTGTAGTATACAAGAAATAAAAATTTGGGCTAATTATTTTTTGACCCTTCTTATAGCTAGATGATTCTAGGGGCCCCAATGGAGCTGCAACACAAGAACTCCCTCTGCTTTTTTTGCCTTTTTTTTTTTTTTTTTTTTTTAAGAGAGCACTTTGGATGCTGCTGATTTAAGGAAGGATTTCCAAGCTCAGAGAGAAAACTTACACTGCTCTGCTTTCTCCCCTTCCACTGTCCTTGACAGAGAACACAGAGTGGAAAATCTGCATATTCCTCACCTCCTCCTGCTAATTCAGTTCTACTTCACTTTCTGCAGAAACCCATAAACAGGCCACATAGGAAAAGTCCCATGTCAGAGATTTACTACAGAAGGGCGGTAATGTCAGCATGGGAACATCCTTCACAGGGCAACCTTATGTCACAGGGAGTTCAATTAGAGATAGACCTGTTCCTCAGGCTGTGCTTTCAGCTGCCACCTACCTACTTTAGACCACCCGTAAGATGCTCTGCTTTGTGCCCCTTCTCCCAGATGCATGCTCCAATAGTCCCCTAGTAGCTAAGTATAGTAGCTGATTTAGCAGCTATATAACCATAGGGTGAATCAGGTAAGTTAGATGCTCTGATGCAAGGAAGACCATGGAAACTGAATGGCAGGGACTAAATATGGATCTTTGTGGCACTAGCCAAGGGATCAGATTAGACATACAGTAAGACTATCCTAATTCTACAATATATCCACCCTCCTTCCTTTTACTCCATAAAGATTCGTGGAAAGTCTTTAAAGATAAAAAGTATTCGACAGAACATTTCAAGTCCTCCCTTTGCTAAAGTTTCTCTTCAAGGGAGTTATTGGTCTTTGATTTTATAACATTACCTATTCATAAGTTAAAAATCACAATTATATGCATTATTGTAGGGGGCATATGGGACTGTACATTTATTTGGAAAAAGTATTATCAAAAGAACAAAATCATTCTAAAGATTACTAGATTGTGAGAGTCTGATAAGTTCAAAAAAGACTATTTCAAGGATGTGAATAACAACATTTCTTTTAAGTATGAAAAATGGTAATCTGTATTTTTGTTTTTAACATGGGGTTAATTCAAAGCACACAAAATTTTGAATTGGGTTATAAATTCAAAATGTTTAGCCTTTCAGTACCTTAAACAAATATTGAAGATAAATAATGAATACAGCAAATGCACCGCAAGTAGTCCAGCTAACCAAAGCAAGGGATAACACCCCACAGAGTCTTCTGGGTGTAATCAACTTGTTATCTTTTTGAAGTACAGTAGGTCTAAAAAAAAGACAAAACTGCTGTTATACTCTTGTAACACCATCAAAACTACAAAGATCAAAGAATAATTCTGGTTTGTGAATGACTGAAAAGAATAAATTGCTCCTGAATATTGATTAAACACTGGAAAAATCAAGTTAGACAAATTTGAACATATATACCAACTGCTACTTTCTTGTCAAATGAACTAACAAAACAATCTTACACCTTCCAGAATGTAATTACTGTATCATTTTTACTGCATTTGGTGAACATAAAGGATACATTGGTGAACATAAAGCATTAGATAATGCTAACTGTAAATCTGCGTCAGTCGTTATTTGGTAGAATAAGACCAGAACCGCTAGTGATGAAAAAAGCAAGAGTTCATTTAGCCGATATTTTCTGAGTAAAGACCTTCTGAAAACAGAGTTGGCTCAGATCTAGCTGAGGACTGTTATCAGTGTGAGAACAGTGAAACCATTAAAATAGTTAAGCATGTTATGCAATTTACTAATTGACTCTTTCAAAATCTTTTTATCTTCCTTGCTTTTTTAAACCCCCTTTCATATTTGAGTACTCATCTCTACTAGCAAAAACATTCCAGTGTTCTTAGATCTATAAAATTTATCAGTCTTGTAGGGTGAAATTAACGTCCAGTAAGTTTTTGTTTACAAACCTGTTTGCATTCTTTAATGCAGTTTATCCCATATGAACAATGAGGAATGGATTGCAATGCTTATAGTCCCTCTTCTAAATATATACATTTATTTTTTGAGCTGCTGAAGAGGGAATAGTTCAGATGTTTTCTCTTCCCCAACAAGCTTTCCTCAAAAACAAACTGAAAACCTTCATAACAGCTGGTGAAGGAAACAAGAAAGCCATTTATGTTCCCTTTTGGAGACGTGCAATAAGGAATACGAGGCAATCCTCATACTTCATTAGTACTTAACACTGACAAACCCAGATGGCTAAAACCATGTATGAACTATATTGCAGAATTTATTCTGCCCAAGCGTTCACACTGAAGCAAACAGAAAAAACTGACAAGGTCACAGTCATCTAAAAGAGCATAATTATATAGCATAATGTTGTTTTACCTAATCAGAGTTAACCATAATGAAGAGAAGAGTCTCAGAGATGTAGAGAAAAATACTCCACTCCAGTAGGCAATGCCTGTCCCAAAAAGAAATAGAATCAGGGACACAAGGGGGAACCATGCATCCTGACTACTCAGTACAGCAGCATCCACCTCTGGCAGTGACAGTGATTCCCATATCTCTCTAAACCAGTTAAACCTGCCAAAAACATGAAAGCAGTATTACTTATCACTTCCAATTGCCGTTACAGTAAGATATATATCAACTATTCCTCCTACTACAGCCTTTCAGACAAAATCAGTCAAGTGTTCACAATGACTACAGATAAAATAATATTCCTCCCCATCAATAGTTTTACTGAAACTTCTGTTTTGGAAACTGCTTCAAATAGATAAATAAATAAGTAAGTTATGCAAACTCACCTCTGCAGAAACATAACAATGCTTATAAGAGGTTCTACTTTGTAGGGTTTAGCTGTCCTAACTATTTCAAGGGAAAAGTCTGAGCACTGGCCTAGAATCAAGAACAGAAAGCACTTACAGTTACTATTTTGTCATTAACTTTAACAAAGAAGATCCACAACAAAAAGTAAGTTCAGACAAAGGTTTGAAAATTTACTTTAAAACAAGATAACCATGTCTTATAACGGTACTGTAAGCCAGCATACTTCATCATCAAGGCACTTATTCACTGGATCACTCATATTCAGGTAATATGTCACAAGAGCTTCTAGAGAGATTATGGAGTTTGTTACAAACTCCACCGGAATTTAAATAAAAATGCATTTTGTTTGAAGATATGTCTAGAAGTTAGTCTGCAAATCTCATCTTCATGCAAGAAAGTGTTTTGTGCATATTAACAACGTATTTTAAACTTTTACATATTTTTTTAAGTAGAATTCTATTAATTCTAAAATATTGTGCAACACCAACCACTTGCAAAGAAGGGACTGCAGAGTAAAATAATAAGGAAATATTCTGCTACAACGCAACCTTGGAGAACTACTGACAAACAAAAACCGAAACTGAAAAGCAGAGATCTGAGTACTTGCACAAGTTCAATGATACTTAGCTTAAAAAATCCACAACAACTAGCTAGTCTTTCAACAGTAAATTGGATAAGCAATTTCTCTGAAAACACTTGTGACAGAAAAAAAAATACTTTTCTAGAAAGCTACCTGTTGATATCAATGTGCTCAATTGTCCTCCATAAGTAAGAAGAATATTAGAAACAACATAGACAGGAAGAGCGCCAGCATGGAACCTTATTATCTGAAAGACAAGGATATAAGGATAACTTTTAATTCATATATATAAAAATATATTAAAAAAATACATACATATAAATATTATCATGAAGCCAGCACGATAATGTGGTTAGCAAATCTTTCTTAAAAGATTCAAATAGTTTCTCATTTTGATGTGTATTTGATAACCACCATTAGCAATTAATACAGAAAATTAAAACAGAAAATACTCAGATCTCTCATAAATGGCTAAGCAAACATGTTTTGATAAATGACCAAATTATAAATGAATGCTTTTTTCCCAGTCCAGACAAGTATTAAAAGAATATAATAGCACATTAATGGTGTTTCAGTAAAATAAATTAAAAAATTAAAAGTGAAAGGCCACTTTCCAAGCAAAACCTGCACATAGTTATATATATTTTGGGGCAAAGAATTTTTGGAAGCAATTTCATGTATGTTTTAATTGGCTTCCACTGTCCCAAATCATGATTAAGATACAAATAGCACATAAATTCTTCTAAAATGATAACAAAATGAAAAATCCTTTATATAAATGCATACATTCAAATAGAGAGACTTGCCAGTAATATTCCAGCACTACACTGAGGTGCTTGTGAATTAATTACTTTTTAGAATCAGAAAACTGCACTTGGCTAGTCTATTTTTACTAATACCAATATCAAAACGTATTCTTCATTGATAATCAAAGAAAATTTGTTGAAAAGGAGCATATGAATCTACTTAGACTTTTTTCCTAACTTGTAGTTGATGCCCAGTACATTTTAAAGTTTTAACACTTCTGACACATCAGGCAAGGAAGTGAAAGTGACCTACAGTGTCATCCCTTTACAGATATTTGCCTAACCACAAAGGCAAATGCTCAGCATTTACATTAGCTCTTTAGAGCTAGAGTGCTTTTCCACTCCTCTGAAAACTGAGGCCTGATGCTCATCTGGTTGGGATGCCTTGCCAAGTGACAAGGTTTTAAATGACCATTGAATAGTGTTCCTCTTGGCATCGAGAAGGAATTTGAATTGCTGTAGTAGGGAGGGGAGGAAGGGAAAACTTCTGTAGATGCCACTGACATAAAAAACAATCTAGTACTAGAAAGTTTTCTTACTTGCCCAAGAATCTGTAAAAGTGACGTCTTCAGAATTACCTTGGTAAAAAACCAAATATTTTATTACTTTATACAATTGTAAGTACAAAATACTTTTATTTTTAAGAAACCAACTTAAATATAATAATACACCAATCTTGTAACTAAAATGTACAACAGCTTACTACTGACTTTTTGAAAACAAATACTTTAAAATTTTTCTTAGAAATGCGAGCCCAACTTTCAGTATTACAAGTATTTTGCAGCAGCTGGAGTAACATGCACTACATTTACAAAAAGGCCAAACAGCCCACCTTTAGATTTGCTTAGTATTTGTTTTGATTAATTAGCTACATGTTTTAGAAGACTGAATTATGCAAGAGTTATACAGCAATGCAAACTAGCTATAAAATAAATCTGTATTACTCACTTCATACTGACAGTCTGAGGAAGAGTAAATATTTAACTCTGGAATCCTGCTGTCATTTTGAGGCTGAGCAATATGCAGTTTTGCAGAAATCTCAGTAAAAGACGGAACTCTGAAACAGCAACTTAATTGGTAATTGTTGTCCTTATGATCAAAAAAAGCCAAACATGCCTTAGTCTTCAACAAGTGCACATAAAGCAGATCTAGTACACCAAGTGTCACCACAAGCTATGAGCAAAATGGTAAAATGAAGTTGTTTATTCTATCACAAAGCACTACATAACATTCTCAATCCACTGTCCTCTGAACTATCAAGGGGCACGGTACTAATGAAAACAGACAAGTTTAGCATTAGTGTACACACTGCCTCACAGAACACATAAATACGCTGAGTGACAAAAACGGGAAGGACAGATTCTCAAGAATACAATTCAGTTTCCTGCAAGTTTTGTTAGAAAATAGAGGGGGGGAAAAATAGGGAGGTATCCCTAAGACCTCTAAAATAAACAAGGAAGGCAGTTTTCCAGTCATCTAAAAGGTAGGTTGTTCAAATGCGATTCACGAGTGACACATATTTCAAGCTGTATCCTTTGATTTTGTCAGGACTATGCTCTGAAGCAACTTAGGGCTGCTGTGTGATCCAAACCCTGGGTTACTGGAAGAAGCCAGCATCCAGAGCAGCCTCTATTCCCCAGTCATGAGGGGGTCAAAGATTACGCCGAGAATTTCAGACCAGCAAATCTGACTTCCTTTTTAAGAAAATTAGTGAGAACTATTAAACAAACAATTAGTAGAAATTCTTATTCTAAGGAAAAGTCAAAACAACTTTGTCAATAAGGGCAGAAAGGTAAACGAGGAAAAGATGCAGAAGCCAAACACTTAAGACCGGCAAAGTTGTCTCATATCAGATATTTTACCACAACAGGATGTAAACATTCTTCAAAAACATATCCAGAAGCAAATTATAATTGTTAAAGTCCTTACTTTGCTACAGTTATTGAGTCTTCATGTGACCAGGGTATATGAAGTCTGTAAACACTAGGTTTTCTTTCTGAAATGGAAGAGAATTAAAAAATATAAAATTAATTAAGAACAAGATGTGGCAACTGTCTCCAAAAACTAAAATGCAAGTAAAACAAAAGCGGCGTATAGATCACTATACAGAATCACTGTGCTTGCGGTTACACTGCAATTGACATTGCAATGCACATCAGTGCAGTTAACATCGAACAAAAATTACATTTTTTAACACATTCTGTTACAGAGCAAAAGAGCGAGACATTAACATTTAAAAGCAGGACAGTTATGAGAAAACTTCTGGTTTTCAATACAAAGCTGTAAACTCAAGCTAATAAATCCATCACTTTTTTTTTTTTTCTTTTTTTGAAACAAAGTTCTTTAGCATCCCATTCTGTTTAAGCTCATGTAGCTCAACACTCAAATTTGCATCCCATAATTAGCAAATAAAAATCCTATCCAAATGTGCTATTCTTGAGAAACACTTGCAACATAATGCAGAATCCTGCTGGAAGTTCAACTTCCCTTTGCTGGGAAGTAAGGAAAACAAACATATGAGGACTAATTCCACATTTTCTCTGAGATATCCTTCTTAACAAAAAGTGGAAAGCGAGAGATATTAGCAGAGACATTTGAGCAGATATAACAGTACTGCCTAAACCCCATTGTATGGCAGGACTTTTGTTTCCACCGGCTTCAGTCTTGAGAATTTTCAACAAGTGTTTTTTTATAAATTTATACTTTAGAAGACTTATACTTACCTTTGAGTGACTGGCAGTGGCTCTCTATATAAATTTTGAAAGCTTGATATATCTAGAGGATTAAAAAAAAAAAAAAGAAAAAAAAATCACGTTCTCCAAACAGTGGTTACATTAGCTTAGAAAATTAAGTAGCATTCTTACTCGGTTAAAGTGCTGGAGCTGTACATTGTAAAGTAAGCCAGTTGAATTTAATAGAATTTTGCTTGAAGAAAGCCCTGTAAAGGATGTATTATTTTCACATATTAGATAAAATTATTTGAGAACTCACTACCATCTTCAGATTTTTTTTTTTTTCCAGGAGACTTATATGCTTCTATATGTTAGCCAAAGCCCCCACATTTCTTACTTCTTTGTCTGTTACTAAAAAGAGCAGTTATAAACTTTAGTAAAAGCAAACCCCTCAAAACCTCCCTGACCATTGGAATTTTTAGACAAATTTATTATCCAAATGTTAGTAATATTAGTTTTCCATTTTTTTCCAAAAGTAATATGCTATACTTACCAAGTGAAAAAAGATGTGTTACAGGAAGCTGTACTGTTCTGGAATCCTCTTTGAAGAATTCACAGTCCAAAGTATACTGCAATTCAGGATATTAAATACAGATCTAAACTGAGCACAAGACTATAAAGCCTTTGCACTTGCCAAATTCTATTCACAGGCTCAGGCAGAGTACAGGACACAAATACTGAAAGCCACCTCTCCACACGCCACTGATAGCTACTGGCAGGTAGTTCGTTCCTGTACACAGCAGTACAAGTTTGGGTCACTGAAGCATAACTTCCAAGTTACTTTGGCTCTCACCCATTTGCAACAGCCTTCAAAAGGCTACTCAAATAGCCGAGAATGACTAGAATCATAGAATGGTTTGGGTTGGAAGGGACCTTAAAGATCATCTAGTTCCAAGCCCCCTGCCATGGGCAGGGACACCTTCCGCTAGACCAGGTTGCTCAAAGCCCCGTCCAACCTGGCCCTGAACACTTCCAGGGATGGGGCATCCACAGCGTCTCTGGGCAACCTGTGCCAGTGCCTCACCACCCTCAGAGTGAAGAATGTCTTCCTTGTATCTAATCTAAATCTACCCTCTTTCAATTTAAAGCCACTACCCCTTGTCCTGTCACTACATGCCCTTGGGGTGTGGGGGGTTGGGGGTGGGGAAGAATGCAAAGGAGACTGACTTGTCCAAACTCTGGATACAATTTCCTAAGCAAAAAGAACCTTCAGTTTGTCTCCTGAAATTTAATCATGCAAAGCAAAGTATCCAGCAGGTATGAGTTGTACCATCTCTAATAAGTATTTAGTTCACTTGAAAATTATTTTTCATTCCATTGTAAATCCAGCATTTGTTTACTTTTTAAAAGCAGTTTCCAAGATTGAACACTGGACTGCAACTTAGCAGGTTACATTTCACAAGTGATCTCTCTTCTATCTTTGCTTATCCAGAACGTTGTATATTACTAATTTAACTACAAGATGTCTCTGGCACACCTGTCTGAAGATACACTCATAGAGAAGCATTATAATCACTTCAGCTGCAAATAATTTCTTGGACCATGGATTATTATACCACAGATGCAGAGACTGTATTTGTTGCAGAAAGAAATGTCAGATCTGCTTAGACTTTAAATTCAAGTTCAGTGTTCTGCCATTTTCAGGACTAACTAGAAAGGCCTGCTAGACCCAGCTGGGTAATACACAAAGGCTGCCTACATTCAGTGCAAGTGTTCCTCTTACTGAGATCCTGAGAGGCCTTGATGCAAAGATATCCAACTTGTCTGTGAGATTCAGAACTATCAAACTCTGCACAACTCAGACTACCACATTATTTGTGGTCTCAGAGCTTGCAGAGGTATCTGTATCAAGCTCCCCAGAATCCATATGTGGTGTCTTCAATTATCTACAGCATTCTCTGCTACCCTGGATAAGAGAACTGACTGTTCAAAAAGATAAATATTCAGCAACGCAATCAGAATATTAAGAAAAACAAGAAAGAACATTAGAATCTCCAACAAGAACTCTAAGAACTGGTTTGGTTGCCCTGTAGGTTTCAAGTACTATTCATGTCTTGCATTTGGTATTTTATCGAATGAAAATGTTTCTGAGCTTACAGAAGATAACAAAGTTATCTTCAAACTACAATGGAGTGTAAGTTTATGGTTTCTCAAAGTAACTTAGCACATATTTAATATACTTTCTTTTCCTTCCATCATAGCATCTGAGAGCTATGACCACACTAAGCAAGCAATTTCTGCATGTTTGGTTTTTTTTTTTTTTACCTTATTGCCAGCTGTGGGTGGTACCTGAATGACAATGTGGGACAAAGAAGGATAGTCCTGAAGTTTCAGTATTACAACCTTAAAAAAGAAAAAAAGGAAAAAATAAAGGAAAAAGAAAAAGAAAAGCCCTGAACATACCCCCTGGCTTGCCCCATGCCAGTTCCCAGATGTCTACCTCTTGTACCCTTTCCTCTGGAATACAACTGCACGTTCCAATGCTGTAAGCAGGACAGATCCTTCTCCCATGACACGCAACTACCCCACCAAGCACCTCTCCCTCCTACAAGTTATGTACAATACTTACCTTGGTGGTTGGAAGTAACTCAGCTCTCCAGGATAAATCAGTAGCTTCCAGGCTGTAAAAATTCATGCACATTAAAGGATTAACATACTCATTATACAGGCACTATGTTATGACAGTGGATTAACATACCAGCTTTTCTCCCTCTCTATATGGATTCACATGATTTTAAATTGCGAACAAGTTTGGGTCTACTGCAGTTAGCTACCATAGTAATTAATCAAACTATAATCATTTCAGATACTGCAAATCTTGGTTTTTGCAAAAACAAATTAAGCAAAGCTCTAACTTTGTCATATACACAGCATTTAGCAGTTACTAGCCATGCAACTTTGGACACAATGAAAACTCTTAATGAGCTAAAACAGCACTAGCATTGAATTAACACAGTTTTATTAGCATCTTTTAAAGATCAGAAGTACCAATTTTTCCTATGGGAACATCTAAAACATACTATATAAAACAAAAATTTTGTTAGCTGCTGCAGAGCTTGCAGCAGTTCTAAAATGGTGTGTACTTATATTAACACACTGAACTGCAACACATTCATTCAGTCATTTTAAGTTGTGATTTTTAGAATACCAGGATACTTCTGTTTCTCTAAATACTGTTACATGACCTCAGGAGACACAGTCCACAGCAAAATCACTATTATTAGATGAGGTTTTAGGTAGCAGTACTGAACTAGGCTAACCTGCACCTAATGCTGACCGAAGGTTATACAAAGGAGTAACAGGCAACTTCTCCTTGGATCAGGAAAAAGTAATTATGACATCTGGCTATCCCCTGGAGGCAAGACTCTGTGGCTATATACCTCAGCACAGATCCCAAAACAGATAAATACTATGCTAGCTCAATTCCACCTGAAAGCTTTCCCTAATCTGAAGAGTAGATCGAATTGACTTTGAGCTTACTTTGCAAAAGTAAGCTAAGCCAGTGTTTTAAATCCATTTTGTAACGATTGTGATTGACCTGATTCAAATAATCACTAAATCACACACATTTCTAAATATTTTCCACGTGACAATAGCAATTTGGGGATTAAGAAGAAAAAAGAAAAAAAAAAGAGAGAGATGCTTAAATCCACTCTTCTGAAGGCTTTGAGTGACATTTGATGTCTTCTGTCATAGGATTCTAAAGAGATGCTACAAAACACACAATTTAGGAATCCAGCACAGCATGTAGCGTCCACAAGAGAGCAACAGGAGCAACTTTTCACTGCCTTGAAGGTCAAAAATACAGCTTAAAGAAGAAGTTCACCTATTTTATTCTGCATTCATGAAGTAATTTTGAGAAAACCTATTCTTTCCTGTTTTCTTGGTGATACAGAAAGCATGAATTATTCACAGTAAGAATTTTACTTTTTCTCCCAATCTCTTCCTTCCTAAGGAGGAGGATATTTTATATGCTTTAAATTCAAATGTAGTCTCACAAGATCCATTTGAATTAAGAACAGGAACTGTTTATACTCACCACATCGATGAATTACTGTTCATACAGCCATAAATCCAGCTACTTGCGTCCTGTAAAGTCAATACCATAAAATAGTACATTACCTATGTGTGAATGTATTTATAAATATATTAAAAATAGCAATTCTTCACTCCAAACAATGCAGGAGTTAATGCTGATGAACTCCAGAATTTCTGTATGCTAACTGTTTCAGTACACCAGATGTCAGCAACTGTTCTAAAAATCCTGATAGCAGAACCTTGGTGCAATTAACCTACTAAAAAGAGGAACAAACTTCCATCTTCATCTCATTCCTCTTCTATTAAGTGTGTCTGCAGCAGCTATCACTATTAGTGACCAAACTCTCATAACGATGTCAAATGCCAAAGTGTAAAAGTGAAGATGTGAAAAGTGAACCAGTCTCTCTCACAGTTCCTCAATTATTTATAATGAAAGATACCCACCAACTTTTTTTCTTCATTTCACAATGAAGTCAGACTTCTGTGATAGATCAGCAAGTGATAGCCTCCATTAAAAGTCTGATATCATAATCTTGGAATTACAATTACAAGGATGGAAAGATGAAGCATAAGAGTGAAAGTTGGGGGTTTCTAGAAACCATTTTAAATAACTTCCATTTGCCACCTTTTCTAGTTATGAATCGATACATTTTCTAAAAACAAATACAAGCTTAAACAAACACACTTTCATCATTTCTCGTAAAAAAATCTGCCTTACATATGATGTAAAATTCCATTTTAGTAGAGTTTAATCTTTTCTAACTAAAAGAAACATCTCAAGGTACTATCCTAAGTAGTCGAGGAATACTTTAGATTTTTAATGTTCTACTGCTCCCCGCCTTGAGAATTTAAGTGTTCTGAAGTGATAACACCATGATGCAAGTATCTCAGACATTGTTCTGTACCTCCTTCTCTTCAAGCAGTACTAGTCCTGTCTTGTCTTTAACATGTTATACCAAAGGTAAAAGTTACCCTATTAAAGCACAACTAAGATCACAACAAATGTGTAAATACTGAAGGTGCTACTGGGAAAGACAATAAGAAAAGCACTGAGAATATACACTCTTTTTTCACAATGGTGGTATGAGCCTCTTCTTTGGTAGGGGGAGGAGTGGCAACAGGGACAGGCAGGATGGAACAGGAAAGCACCTCAATTTTCTCGCCAGTAATCTAAAATACTCACGTAATTCTGAAAAGCATATTTATCCATCTGCAGTTTGCCAAGAGAATACATTCATTCCTTTCAAAAAATATTTAAAACAAATATTTCAAAAACATTTTGGCTGAATTTATGTGTCTTGAGCTAAAAATATAAGAAATGCACATTATCGCCTCTCCTCTCAATAGAGGAGGCAACTGAGAAGGCGCCGTTTTCTCGTGTGGCTTCCATTCGCTTCCACTGCTTAGCAGAAGATCTCTGTAGCCTTTCAGGCTCACTTAAATTTTATTATGGGAAAGCAAACCTATAAACAGCTTTCTCAAATTAGAAACATGGCTGAATCCTGGCAACACTAAAAATAACTTCTTCATTCAAAACCATCAATACAGACCTGCACTAAATTAAAGGAGAAAGCAATCTGGGGCTAACCATAAGAGAGACAAAAATAAGACATCTGAGGTTCAGGCGGCATTGAAGGTTTCAGACCTTGAACACCAAGTGTGACATGTTAAACCAGGAAGTACATCTAACACAATGTATTAGGCTGTGAATGGATGTCAGTGATTTCAACAAGTGTTCATTAACTGCAGCAAATCTAAATTAAAATAATACAGCTTTATAAACAAACTCCAGACATTAAAGAAGTATTTTCTCACCAACATACTGTTTTCACAGTAAACATGACTGTATGATTTTCTGTGGCTTGCAAGAGGAAATGTGAAATATTTTCCATCAGAATCCTTAAAAGAAAAAAAAAATGCTCATTAGTAAAAAAAAAAAACCCAAACATAAAAACACGAGGAAAAAATGTTACTTACATTGTAAACTGAGTAAGTCCATTTTGAGGCTTTGACTGTAATCCACATGAAAGCTCCTAAAAATAAATGTTTTTATATTCCACACTGCAGGAACTATTATCCTTATCTCCAAAATCTTATCTTTTACTTATCACCAAGGTCTTATCTCTTACCTGTAAATGGTCATAAACTTTATAAGCTTTAACCAACACTCAGCATTGCTACTGCTTAGAATTACATGCAACAGTTATCAGTTACACAAGAAACAGCAAAACCCTAGGATCCAATTAGTACATATTAACTGTAAAATAAAAACCCTATGGATCTTGAAACAAAGCTCTCAAGGCAACAAAACAAGTAAGAAACTGAATGATACTAATGTAATTACAGGGTAAGTGACCGATTAAAGCTGAGGCAACATTAGAAACAGCCCCAACCTTTGCTCCTGTCAGCCTTTTAAGAAAACTAATACGGAAACCTGTGTAGAAGCAAGTGAACGATGAACTGAATAACATGTACAAGAAAATGGTAGCAATTTAAAGATATGTCTGGAGAAAAAGAATAAAACAGAATAATGAAGAGATCAGAGATACAAACAATGCAAATTGTCATGCAAGAAGGTTAATATCTTTCTTCTATGTAACCAGAGTAACAAGTTCATCACAGAAATTTAGCTAAGTGTCAAGAGTTCACCAGAAATACGAAGATGCAAACATGAAATACAATTTAAACATACTCCTCCTTATTGCTAAAAACTGACCCAAAGCAAAGCAAACAAACAAACAAATCAGTTCCACAACCTTTTTGGGCACCTGTTCCCATGTTTAACCACCCTCCTGATGAAGTACTTTTTCCTAATATCTAACTGGAATTTCTTTTGTTGTAACTGGACTCTACAGCCTATTGTGTTATCACTGTGCACTTCTGAGAAAAATCTAGCTTCACCTTCTCTCCAATCTTTCATTAGGTAGTTGAAGACAGCAACAGGATCCCCCCCCAGCATTCTCTTCAGGGTGAAAAAACCCAGTTCACACAGCCTCTCTCCCCCATGTCCTGTGCTCCAGGAGCTAACCATCTTGGTGGTCCTCTGCTCCATACTCACTTCAGTATCTGTCAATACCGAAGTGCCTTCTTATACCAGGGTGGCCAAAACTGCACACCAAAGTTGAAGCTACCTTAGTGCTTCTGCAACAGCTTACACTAAGAAAATTCCTGAAATAAAATGGTTTTCATAAAACGGTTCAGCCTACTTCAGCAAAGCTAGGAATACAACTGTGCCCTGCAAAAGTTCTGTTTAGTTCCCAAGACTCCACGCAGTCAACATTTCTCACCTTTAACTATGCATTCTTAGCAGTTACAAGGAAACCATTAGTGTGCAGTCCATTTTACCCTGCCATGTCATTAAAAAAAAAAAGTCACTGATGAAGCAGATCTGAATATTCAGGATTTCCATGAGCAGCACAACAGTAACACAATGGCTCTACAACACCCATACCACCCTCCTGCAAGCACGGGATGTAAGCGTAGATTAGACTGTGCTTTTGACATCCAGCTATTCCCTATTTCTGAGATTGTCTACTGGACACCTTGGTGTAAATATGACTCCTGCTCGTCCCCCAGAATCTAAGCCATATAAAAATGACAGATTTTTGCTCCTACCCCTTTTAATCTATTTAGTGCTGAAACCACACAAAAGCCGATAGTTTAAGTCTATACCCGTATGTAATTTTAGCAATGTCTGAAGAAGGACAAAATGTATTCCAGAAGTTTGTTAGTGAGAAGATCAACTATTAACCAAGGAGTATCACTGAATCCTGTTCAAAAGAAAACTGCTGCACACCTAGGAGTTCTGTAAAAGTTTCAGGATTTTCCTCAAATATCTTTGCAGGGTGTCTCACAAAGTGGTGATTCAGTACAGACATTCTCTTCTTTGGATCCTCTGTTATCTAAAAAAAGAGCACATTGTCAAACTTCATTTTACCAATTTGTGTGATTTACAATCATCACATGATCGCAGCTAGCAATACAGTTTTGGGGACGAGAGGCAGGAGAGATTGTTAGAAGACATGGTACACTGATTCTATTCTAAACTCAATAATCTGAAGAAATAAAGTGCCAACAATAGTCAATCACTGCAATACAGAAAGTCTACACGTTATAAAGCATAGCTAAAACTTTTAGTTTTATACCCTTGCCTACTCTTAACACAAGGAAACCATTCTATTAAACTTTCTTTCTAGACACACATGCATTCTTCATGAAATAACACACTTATGCCAGAGTTTAGGAAAAATTCTCACGTTTATATTTACTAGTCTGAGTTCACAAATCCAGCTTACTAAATCTCATCTTAATATTTCAAGCACATGGCTGTAAAGCTACATTGGGATTTGCTTTCATTTTGGGTTGGTGGGTTGTTTTTTGGTTGGTTGGTTGGTTTTTTTCCCCCAAATCAAATTTCCAGGACTAATTTTTGCCTATTCAGCTTTTCAAAATTGTGGCCATTACAACTGATTTCTGAAAAGTTGTACCCTTCAGCACACTGCCACTCAACTCCAGAACAACTGTACCCCCTTTATGTCTCTCTAAATCACATATTAAAGTGAGTACATCTAAAAAACTAGAGAAGTCGGCCCCAAACAGTCTCAAAAAGAACACCTGGAAGCCTTCCTTTTCCACGTCTGGGGCTCTGCTCTTAGATATTTCCAACCTCTTAGACCTTAATTCCAATTCATATTTATTGCTGCATAACATTTCAGAAAGAGAACAGAGTACAATGGGAGATTTCTCCAACAGTTTTCAAAAAGTAAGATGCAGGATACTTATTTAGAAAAGCAATAAATAATGGTAGCTGGAGGTAAACAAATATGCTAGTACTTGCATTCTATTTTTGTAAGGGCTATTTGCGAAAGAACACCACAAATATGTGCTGGACACTATGATGACAGCACATGGGGAAGTTCGAGAAGCATTATGTCCGAGTTAAAAAGTTTATCACCCTTTGTATACTAGTCAGCGAAGGTGACTCGAACACACATTGAGAGGTCACATTCAAAGCTACACAGCTAGCAAAATTTGTTTATCCTGGTGCAAGGTCAACTAAACCTGCTGTATTATGGAAGAAAAGTTCAGTCCACACCCCAGCTATAAAGCATCGAGCAGTCAATAATAAAAACTGAGTTAACGTCTAATTGTTTCTGACACGTTGGTCAAACAACACAAAGCCACGGGATTTTTCAGTGATTGGTACAAAACGGTAACAATTTTCTCAGCATGACTTAGAATAATCAAAAAGGAGTTTTCTGTATAATAGGCTGCTATTTGTCCCGATTAAGCATTCTGGGATGGAAGAAGAAAGTGTGATGGGGAAATATACAGGAGATCACATATACAAACCTGCCTTGTGTTTTCATCTATGAGATCAAAAAAAGCTCTAATAGTAGCCAGGATCAATTCTTTGCACCTAGAAGAAAGAATAAGTAAAATTAAATCTAGAAAGGAAATATCTAGGAGAATAAAAGTGGTCAGAAGAGACATCATAATAATATTATGTTGACGTTAAATTATTGTATAATATGATAATAGTAGAGAACAGAAGGATGTACGGTCAGTCAATTAACCTTTGTTCCATGAGCTTACCACACTATGGAGAGATGGTCTGTTGAGGCCCAAGCTCTAGGTACAGCTGAGCTCTGTTTGGGGAAGGAAAAAAGTTAAGATTTTGTTAGTATTCCATATTTTAAAATTCTAAGCAAGCCTTTCCCCTCCTTATTTAAACATATTTGCACAATTATTAAAAAGAATAGTGTTTATCTTAAGAGTTTCAGGGACTAGGGTACAACAGAATGACTTCTTCAGTCAAAAATCTTACAAGTGCTGAAGCGCTTATAAAACAGGACTTGTAAAACAAAATGACCAAGTTATCCATGTTAGATAGCAGAGACTAATGGTGAAAGCGCAAATAATGGTGTGGAGGAAACTTACCAAAAATTTCTTCAAAGACTGCTTCTATGACTAATCTTACTATTTTACTAAGTGATCCTGGCACACAAGAATAGAAGCATGCCAACAAAAGCTGCTGCCGAAAAATCAAGAGCATCCTCAACAGAAAGAAGCATCAGAACACCATGCAGAAAGAACTGGACAGTTTAAAGCTATTTATTTGTACTGCATATATTGCATTTTAGGGACTAATATCAAAAATGCCTCTCATAAATGGAGCTCATCACCTAGTTGTACAACTTGAATCAAGTAAGCTATAAATTATTAATGCACTACAGTTGGGGAAAAAAAAACCCAAACCAAACACCACCACCACAACAATCCCCAAAACAAAACAAAAACCCCAAAACCCACAAACCAAAAAAAAAAAAACCGTGAGAAAGAACTGGTACCACTACACATGAGATCTCATGCAAAATTCTGGCCACCAACACTGAAGAGTAATGAAAGCAGAGCAGATGCAGAGAACGGTTACTAGGACAAAGGGAATGCAGAGTTAATCTTCTTAGCCTAGCAGAATCAGAGCTGAGACTATTTATAGACAGCTTTCTGTACAATGAACAGGGAGGTAAACACCAAGGGAATGACAAGTATTTCTGATAACATTTCAAGTTGATGTCAGGACAAATGCATTTAAAAACTGGCTTGCACAGTAAATGGAAGTCGGAAATTACTAATTTTCTCCCTACTGGGGAGTGTTTTCCAGCTTCTTCCATGTAGGGAACAGGTTGATGGCAGGGGGATGGAATGAGAAACCTAACTACTTTATGACGTCTCTTGATGAATTTTGGAAGGAGATAGATGCCTGCAAAGGCAGAAGACTGGACTTGACAATCCAGTGCATCCTTTCTATTCCTAAATTCTTTGAAAACCAATAAAGACAAAAAGAAGGCTCCAAGCCAGAGCTCTCTCTTTATAATCAAACAAGCAGTCCACTTCTACGATGCACATCTGTCAGTCTCCATATACACATCTCTTGCCAAAATGCAGGAAAAGAAAACCTGAGTTCTGGAACTGAAAGGTGCAAGAAGGTGGTGAGAAGAAATAGTACCAAGCAGTAGATGATTCAAATCAACCCCAACACATACTCTTCCAGTGGACACCCATTTATACTACATCAACTACTTATAATTTTATAACCATGCACTATCTACTCTGTGTTTTCACATGTAGTATTTTCATATTTAATTATACTATGCTGCACATACAGACTATAATTAGACACCGATACATGCATTACATAAACTACTATCTAACATAGCCAAAAAATAGTTGCTTTTTTACCACAACAGATAAGGCACTGTCATGTTGACTCAATCTTGGTAGAAAAGCCAGTCCTGAACGAACTTGGTAATCTCTGAATCCTCCCGCCACAGAAAGGGTAGTTAAATTTCTTAAATCTTGGGCCTTTAGAATCCAATGATTGTTTACAGCTGTATAAAAATCTATAAAATATATTAAAATCAATCACAATTTCCCCATAAGTCTATTTAATATATAAAAATGCTATAGAAACATTTAACTAAAGTTTCTGTAAGCCCCCCCCAGAGGCATTCAAGATCTGATTATCACTTTTGATTCATATAAGGAAGGAAAATTCTTGTTTTAACCCCAAGGAGGGAGCAGTTGGGAAAGACAGATACACTTATACTTTCTATATCAGCTGAGTACATATATTAAGTAGCAAACCACAGATTTATTTTAAGGACAGACAGAGTCCAGAAACAGTCAGCAAGGAAGCAGCATTGCATTGCAATCAATTGTAGGAGGGAGAATTAATACAAGCACAATAAATCAAATTCAGCAGATAAAGATAATCCATTCCTCTCGGGTGCCACAGAGAATAAAGAAAATAAACGTCTATTCCCTTTCCTTCACCAGTTCACTCAATAACTACATGTAGCAGCACAATTATCACTGAGCACATAGTTCATCAGTATAGTTTAGTCAAATCCAGCTTTCCAAGAAGTGTATAGTACATGCGTAATGATTATACTTCATTTTTTTATGCCACAGTTATTTAGGCAAGCAGAAAATACAATCTATCTTTTATGTAAATATATATAAAATACATAATTATATCTATGTTTAATATTCTCACCCCCTCCAACCTTTGGGCGTGACAAGCATTAAATTTAGCAACTCTATTTAGGCAATTCATTTGATAAAGCAAGCCATTACAGAGGTCAAGTTTTACAAAAAAAGAAAGAAAAAATGACATTCGCTGGAGAGCTTACAAATTTAGTAACATGATCTGCAACTTACTAAAATTACAAATTATTGAGGGCTCCAGGCCCTGCACAGAAGCTCAAGTCCACATAATCCATTTTATACGACACCTTACTTTCTCTCAGTATCCTAGTGCTCTCACGCAACCACCTTAGTAACAAAGGAATAGATTATTTACAGTAAACAAACCAGCACATTTTGCTGTTGATTTGCAAGAATCTCACCTATCAATGCTTGAGAGGATCAATACAGAAATACAATGTACTTAGATAACCTGCAATACTTACCGGTAAGATATTTGTCTAAAGGCATTACAGGTGCAACATGAGGTGTGGCTTGTGTAATGAGGAGGTTTATAAGTTCAGGCTTAAAATTCTTCAGAGTAAGCAATGCTCTTGCAACAAGACCACCCATGGAATGACCTACTATTGCAACACTGGTCGGTGCAAATTCTCGATCCTTAAGCAAAGAGCAAAGAGTAATTAGACACATCAAAAACAGATTTGACATTGAACTATGGTTATCAGTTGTACATTTTTTCCCCCCAGATTAACTTATGTCCTCTCAAGGATAATATTAACAGTATCAACTTGACAAGTTTACAAAATGAGTATAAATTTAGTTGCTATCTCAAAAAAGTGCTTAACATGAAGTCTGCAGCTCAGAAGGAAACATTATATAGCCTGCGTAAGCATAAGAAACTTTAGCTTATTTTAATTTCTGAGACTCTTAGGGACATAGGCCATCAAAGAACTTTCCTACAGAAAACTGGATGTAAGGTGATGCTACACTAATGTTTTAATAAGCTAGGGGAATTTTACATGTCTACTACAAAAAAAGCATACATCGTGCATGGAAGTATTTATTTAGAAACACAATATAGAACCTAACACCAAGGCTCTGGGATTGTCACAAGCATTAAAAATCTATTAACAAGCAGCACTTCTCCATTGCACTATTATCACATTCAATTATCTACACATGTTATGAAGTCTCCCTCCCTTATTCATCATTCTTCAGTTTTCCAGCAGAAAAGGCAGCCCTCAATTCCATTCCAAAATGCAAGTACATTATTCAACATATGTCGCTACTTACCCTGTACAACTTCAGAATTACTTTTATGCATTCGTGCACAAACTTGGTCTGTCGTTGCAGACTACCACCATACAATGCAACCAACTCCTCATTAAAGTTGACACTGAAGAAATTAAAATGATACTTGAAGTCAACATCTTCTGCTTTTCTAAGTGCAATGGAGCCAAGGGAACGTACTAGGAAAAGAAACCACATCAATTAGAACAGTCTAGTAGTCACTGCTTAGCACCATCATTAGTAGACAAACACATAAATATATAATCTATTATGAAACAAATGTTATCTTAAAGCCATTGTTCATCTCAAGTCATTTATAAAAGTAAAAAAGGATGAAAAAGACATCCAAAAGCAAATAATCTCTTTTCTAATATGCAATCACACTTGTTTTACAAAAAAAGATCTGAAGATACAATCAGAGCAAAAGTATCAGCCAGTCACTGTCAGAACCAATTGTAAAATGAGAAAAGAAATAATTGTATTTCTTATTCTTATAAGAATCCCTCTGATAAAAAAACATTAGTAAACATATCATAACAAGAGCTTACAGAAGAATGTGGAAAAGAACAAACCTGCTGAGAGGAAAAGAAAGTTTGGAACGAGTTACGAAGAGCTGCATGCTATGCTTATGGCAGTTAACCATGCGACCTAGCTTACCACTGACTACAGAGATATTTTATGTCAAAAAAAAAATTTATACAAGATCAAGAACTACGTTCCTCCACCTGAGGGCTGCTTTTCTCATCTCATTTGCACCTTCTTACCTTCACTAGGACAAGAAGGCAAAACGAGCAGTCTTGACTTCAACTCTAGAGGCATTGCTACTGCTAGGCTTTCCTAAAACCCCTTTGAAGATCATCAACTCTAGGAGAACATTCCCAAATACCACTGAGATATGTACGGTGGATGGGAAAACCAAACCCCAAAGGACACTTTTCCACCTACAATCTTTTTCACAACTATATACCTTGGAAGTCATAGTAAAAGCAACAAGAATATTGCCAAAGATCACAAGGCAAGCGTGTGACAGGCTCCTAAATAGAACTCAGGATCTCAGTTCTCCCAAACTCACATTCACTCTCATCAATTAAACCAGATCATCATCTTTAAGTCAAAGTCTGAATTTTGTACATTTTAAAAGGTTCATTTCAGTGCCCATGAAAGATGATGAATTAACATGTTTCAAACGTGCCTGTAACACATCAAAATAACAAACCCAGCAAAGGCAGCAGCAACGCTTCCATCTTCATTGATCAGCGAACGTGAATATATTTTAAACAAGTATGAAAATAACAACACCTTCTCTGCTCATCTAGGTATCAGAATTAAAACGTGTTATCCCACAATAAATTCTGAACAAAATATGAATTTTCATAAATTCCATAATAAAACAAAAACTATTCTGAGACACTGATTAAGGCAGAACAATTTATTTTAACAAAGATTTTGAAAAATGAACATATGACTTATTGCCAGTCTCCCTAAATCAGTTTCACAAAACAAAGAATAAATATTTAAATATTTACTGATCTTAAGTGGCACATTATATCCACAGCATGTAGTACTTCTACTCACCTAGTTTAAGTGTTTCTTCGTATACTTCCTTTTGATTCCTAACATACTCAACCATAGTAAAGTACCGTTTTATTTCCTGCATAGTGATGCACTGCCATGTTTTTAGAGACAGCATTAATTCAGACTTGCAATACTTTATGCACAATTACAGAAGTCCATATGGTATCTCTCATAATCACTATGTTTGTAATCTTCTTTGGATACTATTGTGCCTGCAAGTCTGCATGGGTTTTCTGAAAGTACGAGATGGTAAAATATTTCACTTTGTTATAAGCTAAGCGGGTATGTTCTCAAAGAAAATAACTTTGTAAAGGTTCTCTGAAATCAGGTAATTTAATCATCAGGTTCAGTGCAAATATATGGAAAAAAGATCACAGTAAGACATCAGGGTTTAGACTGTGGTGGTTTTCCCCATACATATGGTGTTAGCCAAATTGATGTGTAAGAGTGTTACTGACTGCCTCAAACCACATTTTAGAGAACAGAAATAACAGTCTGACAAACTCAGCCTGGAAGAAATACTGGATACTTGAATAAACACTTAAATACAACTAACTTCAGTATTTACAATGAAAAATAAAAATGCTTTGAAACTATCACTTTTCATTTGGAGCCTAGAAGCGTAAGAGGGAATAACCCGGAAAACAAAAGCAGGCTATGTGTAAAGTGAGAAGCTGATGCTAAGGAAAAAACACCATTACATGAAAAGGCAAGAAATAATGCAGCTAAAGGGCAAGCCACAACATGATGCTTATTTCTACAGCACGTAATTGCTTCACATCACAGATGGTAGCTTGTTCAGTTTCTTCTAGTCAAATTCAGGTCTCGTTTTATTTGGCATAACTACACTAAACCTTGTTCAAATCAAAACCAACTAGATGTTTGCAATCAAAAACACAGCAAGGGTGCAGTGCTGCCACAGTACAGCATAAACTGTACTGTTTCTGGCTTTCAGAAGTTTAAGTCTTACTCCAGAAAAATACTCCAGCTCAACTCTTCAACTGATTTCAAACAAAAAAGAAGTCTTTTGACTGCTTGAAATTAACCATGGACTAACAAGGATTTCTACACCATAATATGATCAACCATTATGACTTTTGTTGATATGATTTCAAACAGAAAACTTCTTGCCATTAAGTAATGCATAAAGATGAGAGCTCTTTGTAACAAACCTATAACTTAGCTAAATGCTTACCTTGTTTGTAACTGCCAGCATTCCCAGGAAGAAAGAGAACTGGAATTCCTGTCAATAGGAGATTTTTGTTTTCTTCAGCGTAGTTCCCTTCCCCATAGAGATAGAGCTCATATGCTGGGTATCGTCGGGCTGTTTTCTTCGGTAATTTTATTTTCTGTTGCAAAAGTTAACAAGAAACCAATTACTTGTCTATATTGTTGCAAAAAAGCACTCAAAACCCAACCACTTCTCCCAGCACATGAGACTGAGAGCAGAAACGGAGGCACACGAGTGATCCCAATTATTCCTACTGCACCTGAATGGCTCAGGAATCCTTTCCAATACCACGTAACTCAGAACAAGGATATGCTACCGCTCCTGATACCAAAGCTAAATCTTGAGAACAGGGTTACGTAGGCCACTGTCAGATGACAACTATCATGTCAAGGGAAATTACAGATGCAGTGTGAATTCTCTTAGGTGATTTTTACAGAGATGTAACCTGCGATGGGAATTAAAACAATAGTAGTAACCACCTTAATATGGCTTGTCAGAAAAAATAAACCCGTGATACTTTGGGGACTTTTTGTTGTTGTTGTTTCCAGAGTGGGTTATATGACCTAGTGACAAACAACCTGGTTTTGTAACAACTCGGGATCCGATTTACACAGCCAACTGTCATCTTAAAAAAGGCCATATTTCTTGTATTAAAACAAAGAAGCAAACAACTAACCGCCTAACCCATCACATAACTTATTCACAGGATTACAAATTCCCAAAGAGAAAAGAACAAAATATCTTTGAACCTGAGAGCTAGGTGATGACCAGTAAGTTATGACTCTTAGAGCCATATGACACTGCTTTAAACCAAGTAAGTAGTAAGCAAGAAAACATTTAATTAGCTTCTGCATGGAGGTTGGTCCATTTACAATTTTGAGTTTCTAAGATATAGATTTTTCAAATTTCTATGAATGCAAATACATTTGTTCTAGTATTTGATTACTTATGACAATTCAGAGACAAATAAGATAATTAAAAAATAAATTGATTAAGGTGTAATTTATATTTTAAGGAAACACTTTATTTTACAGAACAAGGTCAAAACTAAACTCAGTTTTGCATCAGAAATCTTCTCTAAAGTCTCTCTTAATTGCTGTCTCAAAACAGAAGCATCCCTATTTCAGATATTTCAGTTGTTTCTCTCAACTGCATCTACAATAAAGGCGATTTAGTTTTAATTCCCTGCCCACACACACTCTTTCCCTTCCCCTGTTCTTCTCTGTTTCTCCTCAGCTAAAGACTATTTCCTTTCTCCCTTAGCCTTCAAAGTGTTTGCTGTATTGGTTATTTGCAACCTCTTCTTATAATGTTTGATATATATATATTTTTAAAATGTATATTCTATAATATATAAAAATATATATTCTATAATATATAACAAAATACACATATCAGAGAGAGAGTATGTTTAATTCTTTCACTGTAAACAAAAAAGGTTAAGCTTTGTTCAGGGCTTATGTCTTCAGATCATCCTTTCAATGTTCTTTCCCTTTTCTCCATCATCTTGCCTTTCCAGCTTCACTGACCTCACTGTCCCTTTTTCATTCCTTTCTACTGCTCCTTTTTCAAAAGCTTTTAAAACTCTGTGAAAAAAACTTAAATTAATCAGTTTCCATTACTAAACTAAGAAAGCCATCAAGATATGTTTATATGACTTCCTGAAGGATTAAATCAACTGTTCTTCCACAGTATCTTCCTGGTTCATTGCCTTTTCAAAAACTTTTACAGAACATAAAATTAACGAACTGCCCTTCTTTGGGTTCATGTTGAAAGCAAAAAACTACACAATCCATGAGAATTGTACTATCAAAAGAATTATTTTTTTTCAGTAAATGAGTGTTCAAATATTATAACAAAATGGCAACACATAACTCCAAAGGAAAACAGACGTTCATGTTCCATGACAGTGGTTTTAAATTCTGAATTCCCAGGACATTGGTTATATAATTGGCTGTAATGAGCTACAGTAACTTTTTACAATGTCAGTGTAGGCTTCATTTTTCACCCTGGTTCCCAAAGAAATTAGGCTTATGTGAAAAAGTCCTCATTACTAACTTCCGAAGCTCTTACCAAGCTTAGCTGAACAGGACAAGGGTAGGTCAAATTCAAATACTGCAATTCTACAACTCACGCAAAAAAAAAAAAATGGTTAAGTACAAAAAAGAAAATAAAATCCGAACCAATTCCATTACTTAGTACTAGCTTGACTGTGAGCTAACCCACACTGGTAGACACAAAAGAAATGAAACTTCTTAAGGTTTAATTGCTCAAATAGTTATTTGTTTTGTAATGTGATACCCAATCCGGAAGGGAGGACAAGTACCTTTCACCTCAAAAAGACATTCAAAATTAAACAAACCACCCCTCCAACAATAAAGAGGTACTTGAAAAGTATAATGCCTTCGCAAACCCGGACAAATTCATAATTTCTCCTGCCCAAAAGTACTGTTTTCCACACAGTAAAAGTGATCATTCAGGAAACAGAAATTCTGAGAGGCAACACAGCCAGCTGTGACTTGCATCTCCTGCATGGAACTACTGCTTACCCTTAAGCCTTGCACCTCTTACCAGCACAACACTTGCCTAAAGATGGTTAGAATTTAAGCCCTGACATAATGAGTAAATACAAAAGATGTGTGGTGGCAGATGAGAATTTCAGGCAAACGCCAGTAACATCACACAGATTTTGCTAGTAGCTTTCCGTTGGTTGGCTTCAGATTGAAGCTGAAGAAGGTTTTGGCTGCTAGGAGATCTGAAAACTCACCACGTAGTATTTAAGTATTTATAGCTGCTTAAACAATTTTGTCCTACAGCACTGACAAAATAACCCTTGTAGCTGTACTAAGGTTCTCTTTTGTAGGCTAACACGACTATGTCAAGGTTAGCAAATGAAAGTTAATAGGTCCACAAATTAGCTTGCTGCTTCATTACCAATTTAGGTACTGAGGTTTTGCTTTACGATCTTCTTTACTACGCAAGCCAGCTTGCAACCTACTTCAGAACAGAGTATTATTTAGAATACTTCATATTTTTTCCAACATAGATTATATGCTAGATAATGCTAAATGAATGCTTAGGAGCCAACAAATTATGCTTTAGGATGCTTTTAATAGGACAGAAAATCCCGTAGTAAGAACTACTGTTAAAAAGAGAAATTGTTTTCTAACAGCTGCATGCAGTATTAGCAGTGAACGTACATATACTCATATATTTACATCCTCCCACTATTAAGCCATAATACCATGTCTGGAAAACAACAGTTCCATTGGCAGTCCTCTCTCTCAAACTGATCCAAGCTTTTCAAAGAGGCTTCTAAAAGGCTTTGTCAGCAAAGCAAGAGGGACTTCAGACAGATGTACAAGGTCTCCCACACATTGTGGGACCATGCCACCTACAAAGTGCTCACCGAGGAGACTTTGCACTACTGTGCACTAGCTTGAGAAATATGCTCATATTTGAATCTCAGTTATTCACTTTTTTGACATATTAGCTGCTTCATAGTCTATAAAGTCGCAAAAAGGACCAAGAAGTACAAGAGTTAACCTCCTGGGCACTAACAGTGCTGTGGAGTGCTGTCAGAGAACCTGGCACAGCCTCTTCCTTTGCAAAAGCCTGCATGAGCTTTTGACCGGTTTTACCAGGACTACAGGTAACTGCAGGCATTTACAGGTTAGAAAATTGGAAGCTTTTCTAGTCATTTCCTTTTGTGCAGGTGGCAGTACGAAACACCTCGTTACTTTACAGCTTTTCCCTTCGGTAGCTACCCAAGGTGCACCGTTACACGATGCAGCCAAAGCAGCGCGTTTTGACAAATACACCAACCTCTCAAATAAGCCAGAGCTATTTCTGCCCCATTTACAGGTTGCTATTCCGCAGAGGCCGCCTCAGCAAGTTAGCTAACCCAGAAGTTACGGGAGCAGCCCGGAGTCGCCTGTGCGGTAGCTCTCCCGCGGCTGAGCGCGTTCGGGGCCGTTTTCCTTCCCTCCTACCCCTACAAGGGCAGCAGGGAAGAGGAGGGAACCCACCGGAGGGCTGCGCCTCAGGCAAGCGGCTGCCGGCTCCCAGCCGCGGCGATGCGGGCGGCGACGCCCCAACGGCTGCCGGGCGGCGCGAGGCCGGCGCGGGGCCGCCGCACCCCGCCCAGAGGCGGCGCCCCGGGACCGGCGGGCTCCCACCTGTTACACCGCCGCCCGCTCCCTCAGCGCGGCCCGCCGCCGCACTCACCAGGTACTCGGGGTACTCGTACATGTAGGTCATGCTGCACCGGTTCTCCTCGTAGAGGAACAGCACGTCCCGCACCCCTAGCAGCACCAGCACCGCCAGCGCCCCGTAGAAGACCGCCGCCACCACGGGCAGCCGGCGCCCCGCCCGCCCCATCACGCCCCGCCACGCCGAGGTGCGGCGCGGAACGGAGCCCTCGTCCCCCCGCGGGCTCTCCGCGCACACAGGCACGGCGGGGCGGGGCGGGGAGCGCCACCGCCCGGGAGGCGGGGCGGGCGGGCTGGCGCCACAACCTGGCCGGCGCCGGGAGCGGGAGGACGGCCGCCATGTTGGGAAGGTCCGGCGCTTGGCTGGCCGCCCTTCCCCCAAGCTGAGGAGACTCCGTCCGCCATGTCGCGGGCATGAGAGCCATTACGGGGAGGTCAGGAGCCTACCTACGGGCTTCCCCCAGCCGGTGGCGTGCGGGGGGAACGGCGTGTCCGCCATGATAGGGAGGTCAAGTCATCGCGCTGCCGCTGTGGTGCGCCTGCTTATCCGCGTCCTGCCCGCGGGGCTGCTGCTGAGGCGGTGCCGCCCCGGCCTCAGGCCCGTGAGGAGACTCCTTCCCCTCGCCGCCCCCCTCAGCGGGCAGCCGGGCGTCAGGTGGTGCCGGCGGCTCGTCGGCGTTTACGGACTCCAAAACGCCCTCAAACGCCCCCCGGGTGTCGCGGTGCGCGGATTTACCGCCCGCTGGCAAGGGCCGGGGGTGCCGACGGAGCCGCGCCCCGCACCCAGCGAGGGCCTACTGCCGGGGGACGGACCTCGGGCCCGTTCACCTTGCCGAAAATAAACCTGCAAACCCCACTGTTCCGGTGCTTTTGCAGTTCCTGGTCTGTTAGCAGTTTAGTCACAACATCCATAAAGCTTCAAGAGCTCAACACGTAAAAGACATTGTTGATGGTGGCTAGGGTTTGGGGGTGGGGGAGTGTGTGGGGTTTTTTTTTTTGGTGGGGTTGGTTTATTTGCTTTAATTAAGAACTTCTAACAACTTTCTATCTTTTACTATCGTTAGGCACTTTTCTTCACTGGATTTTAGTCTCTGTGGGACAGCCACCTCACCCTGATGCACGACACACCCACAATTGCTGGTGTTGCTGATCAGTGAAAACTATCCGTATAATATTTAAATGTTACTGTTTTGGTTCTTTTTGTTTTTTTTTTTCCCCAATCTACAGAGGAAGCAATACTAACATCAACTTACTAAGACAAGGGGTAGTTATGTATGAGGGAAGTACAAAGTAGAAATACATTTAGTTGCATTTTCATCTTCTTCACTTCTAAATACTTAAGCCTTTCCCCCTCCTTTAAAAGAAAGAAAATTTACTCAGTTTTCCAACAGTATTTGTACCATTTTTATTTGTAAAAATAACCATCTGAATGCATTGCAATAGTAGTTTACAGTTAGGGTTCTTCATTACATTAATACAGCATTCAGTAGTTGAAAAAGTTACTAAACTGTGCTTGAGAAGATTCAGGTTGAACTCCAAGTCATTCACCGAAGTAAGTCTTTTTCCTCATTTCGTATGTGAAATTTACCCAAGTCCTTAAACTTCAATTTACAAAAGCAAACAATACCGACAAAACCCCACTGAAACCATCAAACAATATTTTATGTTGTTTATTACAAACGTTATGCAAAATATAACACTGGCACCAGATTCGTATCACCATGGTTTGTAAAGATATATTGCACATGCTAAAGCATAAAATATAAGACAAAACCTACAAAACATAAGATATTGGCTTTAATATGTAGATCACTGCATAAGAAACGCATAAAATTACATTTTATACACACACTCAGATTGTCACTAGTTTAAAACGCCCTTTCCTATAACACTGACCTAAGGTTTACTTTTTGTGTAATAAGAAAGCATTTTCAGCACTGCAAAAATTATACATTATTCCTATAGAAATTTAGCATATTAGTTTTCATTTCAATGCAGGTAGAACATACAAAAAGAAGAAACACTTTATACATTCAAAGAAGGTCTGAAATGAAAATTTACTGGTAATATATTGCTTTTATAACACTCAAATGAAAAAAAAAAAAAGGACAAGTTTCACAAAACATTTCCATAATACACAAATATAAAAAGGCACTCTAATATTTCTTACATGACTAAGAATAAAAATCACAAATTTTTTTAAAATCATCCTCAAGATACATAACCAAGTTTCTCAACAGTACAATGGATAAACAATTCATTTCATGTGTTTGTTCTAATTCAATAATCTGGCAGTTGTTTACTGCATAAAAGTACCAAACACATTATGGTGCCCTTTTAGTAGCGATGAACAGAAATCCCCTGAGCTATTTCACAGCAATTTCAGGCAGTCCAGAGGTTGTAACTCAGTATTTATGAGAGAGACTTGGGACCCCATCCTGCTATGGATTCCACCTGCAGCTGTGGTTAAAATACAGGATGAAATGATCCTGCTAATTAATACACCTGGGCAGACAGCTGCCCCTCCCCAACACCCTTTGCTTGGTGCAGACACAGAAGTCATCCATGTACTGTAAATCGCAGGATCTAGGGTTAAGTGCAACAATTCTGTACGATTAACTCTACTCTTGTAAAAAGTCCACAGAAAGGCGAGGTGATTATTTACAAGAGTAAAATTATTCCCATGCTTAAATATCTGCCCTAAATTACAAATTTATTTCTACATGTGATAAATTATATTACAGATTAATGTGCTAGCATACAAAAAAAGGGATTCTGGTAACTCACGTGAGATGCGGGACAGGCCAATACCAAGTACTTCCAAGTGCCTTGCTCATGACAGTTTTCCTCCTCCTAAATACACCATACTCAAAACATGACTTTCCCAATGCCCTTAAGATGCTAACCAATCATATGTTTCTATGATTTTTGGAATATTGCATACTTACATCCTTGTTAGTTTGCAGAAAAATTTAATCAGTAAACTTTAGATTTGGTTCCTAGAAGGATCAAAGTAATTCAGTAATCACCTAAGCTTCTATAATGTTTTGTACATCATTAAGAGGCAGCAGTTGTTGCACTACGCAATTACCAGAGTTACGAGGTATAGCAAAGATACAGAAGTATTTTCAGTAACTCTGTATGGTAGTACGTAAAAATACTGAAATCTTTAAAATGTTTCCTTAAAATAACACGACAAACATCCTCTTTGTAAAGAGGACTGGTTTTCTCCTAATGAAGCAACGCCATGTAGGATAGCGTAACTTTCTGTATTTCAGGGTGAGACTTACAACTAAATCCTGCCAAAGAGCCTACCTACATCTCTGGTTAAACTAAGATTAAAAGGCTGATCCTGCTGTTAGACAGGTGGCAGCCATGTCCCATTTGTTTATTTGTTTTCAGTGCCATCATTCCACATAAAAAAAGTAAAGTTTGGGACTTCTATGCATTTCTGAACAGACACCACTGAAAACTTTAACAACTGATCTCTCCTCTCATTTTCAGTGCTTAAAGTAAGGTGGTTATTGCTATTCTGCAACTCTTCAAAGCAAAAACGTTGAGAAAAATCAATTATAAAGAGTTATTCTGTGCTATTTCTGAGGAGAAAACCAGGGTTTCAGGTGTTCTGTCGTTCTACTGCAGAAAATAGTCGAGGGAAAAGAAATGTTCACCTTTAGAGCCACTATCTCTTGCGATTTTTTGTTGTAAACTTTGGAAATTTGTTAATGTTCAAGGAAATAATATTTAATTTTACCTAATGTTCAAGGAAACGGTATTGAATTTTAGTAAGGCAAAATAAACTTTAATTAGGAAAAATATTTATATATTAAGAACTGGGATCTGCCAATAGATTTTTAACAATTCAGTGGAACACAGCTAAAAACTGCAACTGAAATAAAAATGCTTACTTTTCATTCGCCCTGCCGAAAGCGTGCACTGAGGAAGCTCACCTCATCCTCCCAGCACAGATGTAGGCCTGCAGATAGCCTGAGTGTGAATCACAGGAATTTAACACCTTGACTCCATGCTGTATTACCTTTTCCCCCCTTTACTGGAGCTGTACAGTGTTCTCTCACTTGTCTAGCAAGGGGTTGGATCCCTTTCTTATGCTCTTAAGTGGCGGAAGATGTTTTGCTCTCTGCTTTTTAGCAGTACAGCCTGTGGACTTTGTCTTTGCATTCCGTACAAGAAGGTGGACACTCTCCTGGAGTCATCAGCCCTTCCTTTTTCTACTCAGGCCATCAGTCTTGCCTAGATTCACATTTCTTTTTGCATCGTGCCAAATAGTATGCACAAACATAGGAGAACAAGCCATAGTTATTTTTCCTGGGCATTTGTTTCATTTCAAATAAATATAAACACATTTACATTAAAAGTATATGAACATATTCTTTAGTCTGGAAAAAAAACAAACCTGTGGTCAACACATCATCAGTTACAAATGTCAACTTGAAACCTGCGTCATAAAATGCAAAATTCACTGAAGACTACTCATTACCTCAAAAGTTTGTATTTTTATGGTTTAGAAAAACTACTTCATTATGTTGCTCACATTTGAAGAAAAAATAAAAGTAGCAAAGTCTTCCATTTAATTACTGAAGCATTTTGGTCCTCTTGGTACAGCTGGTTAGTTCATGATAGCTTTTTGTTTAGTTTTTGTTTTTGTTTACAAAGTCTCATTCTTCCTTTTGTACATCTGTTGCAGACGAGGGTCGTGGTCCATTTGACCTAGAAACTTTGGCAGAAGGAGTAAACATATTCACAAAGTTGACATTGCTTTAAAAGCTGGTGACAATAGGCTTTTTTAGCATATATCTCCAATCCCCTGCACAGTACACTGCTATATTTTCTGGTGTTTGGTATTTCAACTTTTGGTGTTATGCTTTCATTGCTTTACCTTTGCTCTGTTAATCCAAACACTGGCAAAAGTATTTTAAAATTCGATACTGTTTACAGTAAAAAATAAGTTATTTAAGCATAGAAAAAGAAAAAAAATCCATTTAAGTTGGCAAGTCATTATAAACTTTTACATACACCTTTGTCTACACCTGGTAGTTTTTTCTTTTTTTTTTTTTTTTTTTTCTGATACTAGGTTCATGGTTAATGGCTCAGGTGACAGAAACGTCTAATGACCCTAATTCTGTAGTGCAAATAAACCGTACGTGTTTGTGCTGAATTGAAAAAAAATAAGGGCCAAGTGATTTTCATTTTACCCAAGTGGTTCCACTAACGTCCGTGGGAAAATATGGTGAGACAAGTAGAATTTGGCCTTAAAGAGTTTATATTTTTCTAATTGTGTGCTGCAACTAAGAACTGTAAAAAGTGCCTTCTGTAGGTTTAAGTGCTTAATACACGCAGAATGTAAAAGGTTTTGTTTCCTGCAGAAAAGTAATACAGGCAGTTTTAAGATTTACAACTTTACCTTTGGTTCGTGTAAAAAAATTATCTAATTAACAGAGCCCCTGGAAGCAGGATACAGACAAACAGAGGAAAGGGGTGATGCTCAAATCTATGAAGGCTATACTGGAAATACGTTCGTGTACTAAAGGTACAGCTAAAACACGTAAGAATGTTTTACAAACAGTTCCCTGTTTATTTGTGCTGTCAAAAAGAAAAAAGGCATTTTCTCTTCTTCTACTTAAAATAAGAGGTAGAGACTTTCCACAGGGGCACTTAGGGCCTAAAGAAAACATGAGGAAGCTGAAAAGCTGCAGAACATTAATGGGAATACGTTCCAGTAAATCCCTCTAATTTTGTTATTTAAAGCCTTGATTCTCATCAACACTACAAATCTTTCAATACCTACTTGTCAAGAATAATAGTTAAGAATATAGCTGTGGGACTTAAGCTGTTTAAAAAGACAAAATGAAAGCTGAAATGAAATAATAACAAAAAAAAGTTTTTGAATACCAAAAAGTCAAAATGTTTCAGAATCCGAATCATTTTCATTGTACCCATCCTCTGTTCCTACGTTATTACTCAAGGGCTTATTGTAAGAGTTAATGCTACCCATACTGGAGCCATCGCAGAGATGTGTCCTGCCCAAATTGTCTTTTTTAAAACAAACGAAGTTGAAAGCCGTCATTGAACTGGAAGGAGAAAAAGGCATCATGGTAGCCAAAATGAGTGCCAGGCAGTCAGCCACGTCTTTGTTAGGAGCGCAAGCCAGGGCTGGCGTATGACCTGGGCACAAATGCAGACAAGGCAATGGTTAGTACTAAGGGTACCGAGAATGGCACTGAGCATTCCTCATATACATCTCTAGATGACGTCGTAAGCAGGAGATGTATGCTCGGTTACAATCATGCCAGGCAACAGGGGTATGTTACTCATTTTAAATTAGACATGCTGGGAAAATACACACTTTATGGAGCATTTAAATCACTGTGACCACAACAAGCACTATTTTTTTAAAATCAGGCAGCAAACAGACTTCACAATATGAATAAAAGCACTTGCTAAACACAGTTCTACAGCACAGACAGTATGATGAATACAGAACACGGGGAGTACAGCAAGAGGGACAGAAACTGGCTTCAGCTTCTGTGCATATGAACAAGTCTCATTCTGAGAACAATGACTTTCATTAGAACATAAAAGATATTAGTTTTAAAACATTTTGAAGTAATAAGCAAACGATTTTAAAGACTGATCAGTTGAGTATCAACTCAACTCCGAAAGCAGTTTATTTAGGAATTAAATGATGAGAGAAAAGAATTAGACCAGCGCACGTGGTATGTGTATAGCAGGTATGACTACGTGGATGTTTAGTTACCCAAATTTACATTACGTTAGAAGAATAATGACTGTATTCAGAAAGCATGGCATACACTTCAAATACAAAGTTAATATTCTACAGATGTCAGTAAAACGAAGAGCTGTTACAAGTTTGTCTTCACTGCAGTTTAACGTGGCTCCTGCGCTGCCCCTAAAGCGGCTCTTCACGTATACAAATCTTGGAAACCACTATGCTCGTTACAGTTGCTATCTATACATTTTGCAGGCTGCTGTGTAGTACTCCAGCACTTTCCAACAAATCCTTCTTTACACTAAGAGCAAACAAATTATTTTGAAGATGGCTAAATCTTAAGTGCTGCAGCAATAGTGATCCGAGGCAATGACCACTGCTGATATCCTACTGCCTCAAGTGAGCTGAGAACACCTGCAGTGTAGATGAGTTTGGTGGACAAATGTAAGTACAGTTTTGTAGCAAACTACCCACATTTAAGCACTGACTGCAGTGAATGCGTATCCTAAATGGAATTTCCTCTTCCACTGAGTTCCAAGCGTGAATATTCCTTAGAGTTGTACTTATACTAAGATTGTACTTAAATTTCTCTCTTTTAAACTGTGTATGCAGTTGTTCCTAGAAAAATTAAATGTGTATCAAATTTAAACTTAATTTTCACTCGTTACATACATGCAAATTAGCTGGATCTGTATGTACAAGTGTAATGATAAAAGTGGTTAGAAGCTAGTCTGGTTCGTTCTTCTGTCCCCTATCTCTAAAATGAGGTTAGGGCCAGATGACTTCAGTGGAACTCATGCATGCAAGTATATCTAGGTAGCATTTGGTCAATAGTAAATACTCACCACTCAGTTCTTTTCATCCATAGATTTCAAATGTCTTGCAATGATGGGGGAGTATTATTATTGTTACTTTACAGATATGGGAAGATGGAGGTACTGAATTGTTACATTAATGCCATGAAGTCAGTATTGTAAGAAAGACCAGCTTATTTCAGGAAGACATTTTTGAACACATTAATTATAGAAGCGCAGCCCTCTATGGGCTTTATAATGTTTAGGGAAGGACTTCATAGAGATCTGAAAGAAAATTATCAGATTTATTAACTAATCATGTATTTTATGAGGCAAGAGTAATTTACGTGCATCTTGGATTAGGTCAGACAATTGGTAAGCACAAGCTTTGGTCTCAGAATGAACTAGGACACAATCAAACATATGTCGATGGTTTTCTTCCTACCCATTAAAACATGCGCTGATTGAATGCATAATCCTTAATTCTTCTGCAAGGCGTCAGAATTATCCGGTGCCACTTGCATGTTTAGGAAATTCAAGTTACCACTGCACTCAAGCATTAAAAAAGACTAGCTGTTGACAGTACATGCAATATGAACAGTAAAAGGGACCGCTGTGATGTTTAGAATACATTTTTATGTTAAAGAAAAATAAATAGTATCTTTTTTTTTCAATAGGTACTCACACAACTCATTGTCTGTTCTTGGAAGGATAAAAGCATCAATGATGTCTATCATCAGCTTTTAAGTCTATTGCTTCGGTCTGTTGTAAAATTACCTGTTGGGTCCTACTGAAGATTGTCAAAGCGTATTATTTACTTACCATTTTCATCTACTGCCAGGACACATGCCCCTTTGGCTAGCAACTCTTCAACCACCATCTTTAAGCCGTTTCGTGCAGCAATGTGGAGAGGTCTACAAAAACACAACAACTAAATTCAAGTGCAATTTAAAATAGACTTTCTAAAAAAAGTTAGGTAATGCTTAAAGCATACCCAGCATCAGAAAGAGAATGTTTTCCTTTTTTGGATCATTACAATTATATTGTAGACATTAAATTATATGACAGCCTTTAAAATAATCCTCATGTTCCAAATCTGTAAAACACGCGCAAGACAAATGTAATTACCTTTACAAACACAAACATTGCTCAATACTTGCCAGTCTAAAGGCTTTCTTTAAGAAGCTTTCATTTTTCCACTGTTTGCAGCACACAATTGACATTTAAAAGGAAAATAAATCTAAGACTGAAGAAATGCCTTTGTTCCATCCTTCATTTTGGCTACTACAGACCGTTCAAAATTATTGTATTGCTTTTTTATCCTTGAATACTCAGTTGCTAATCTCTGTTATTGCAGAGCAGCTGGAAATTAAAAATAACCACTGGTTTGCTCCCTTCCTGGGCCAACACCCCATGCTCCGGTTTGGGGACAGGAAAAACAATTTGATATTGGAAGGGGGAAAAAAGGGCTAAGATGGAATGAGTTCTTCCGCAAGCGCTAGATGATCTGCCACCTGAACTTGTGGTTGAATCTTCTCCTGCGGGATTCCCCCATACCAGTCAAACAGTTGCAGCTGGAGTAAGAATATCGATGGTTCTAACTCTGCTGATAATGTATGTTACGGACGGGAGTTGCGCATAAAATATCACCTAAGGAAACCCCTGAAAATTAAATGTACCACCTTAAGTCTAAATAAATTATTTAGATTTAAGATGAAGCTCAAAAAGCTAGGAAATGCCAGACGTATACTTACACATTCACATGATTAATAGACATTTTGCTATAGTCTTCAAATAAATGACCTCTCATAATTTTTCCACTAGACCATGTATAGAGTTGGCATCAAAGCAATCAAAAGTGAAAATGCAATATCAATCTGGTCTTTTCAAGGGCAAGCACTCAAAAAATCAGAAATCAACTTTTTTGTTCTATGAAGAAATCTGAGACATGAATTTGAAATGCTAAATAGGAATCTTCTGGTAAGTCAACTGAACTTGAGAGGATCAGGCTATACTTACGTCTGCAATGCATTATTTTTTGCATTAATAAGGCTCTGTTCTTGTATCTTGTCAAGTATTAACAAGGCACATTTTTCATGACCCTGTGGTTGGGAAAAAAAACAAATAGTGTTAATTTGCTAAGGAGTTTGAAATTGAGGCAAAAGAAATGTCACACATAAAAGTGAAATTTAATAACTCAATTTGAAATACAAAACATGCTACTCAGCTTATAAGGCTGTGTAGTATAAGAACTGTAGGAGCCTTAAAATACCATTTACAAACCACCACTGCTAGGATGCTTTAGCACATTTAGAAATTTAGACCTTCACCTGTCGTTCAACCCTCCATTCTTTATATGTGAATTCACTCCTCAGCTTTCAGAGGAGACTGCTATTTCTCTTGAGACAGCATTCAATGGATTATTTATTAGAACGACCCAGTAACATAGAAAGAGATGGTTTAATCTCAAAAACTAATACTATACTTTCTGGGTCTTTAAATGCCTTTTTGTATTATTAATAAGCTACTACAAAATCCCTTTGGTGTGAGAGCTCTAACAATGAAACTTTGGAAACAATACAGATCCGGGCCTGATTTCTGATACTGTTTGAGCACAGCAAGTCGCAGATGCTGAGCCTACAGCCCTGGCAGGTGACGAGCTGCCTGAAGGACCTTGAGAATTCAGCGAGGCTCATGTGTCTGCAGAAACTGGAGTAATACTATCACACTGGAATCCAATCTGTGGAGAAGAGCAAAAGAAAAGGCCCAGGAGAGGGAATCCCGTGGGCATTTTTTCTTGCAGAAACAGCAGTAGCAACTGGAATTAAGGGGAAGAAAGGATGGGAAAAGACACCACCACTGATCTAATCAGTGCCTCTGGTTTTAATGCTACAGAGCATAAGGGGAAATTTTGGGTTCCTTCCACCGAAGTTGGAGAATAAGAAAAAAGAATAAATACCTTTTTGTTTTTTTCTTTGCCACTGAACCTATGTTAAGCTATTTTACAGTGAGATTATTTGGTAAAATCTCAAAGGATTTTCCATTATTTCTCTTAGTTTCACGGAATCACAGTCTCCCTTCCTTATGTTTCAGCTGTCATAAGAGGCATCCATATTTCTCAATTTACTAAACCTTGAAACAGACTTGAGAAAAAGCTTGGAACAATGCTCCCTTCCTCACCACAAGTTTGACCATCACATTTCTGTTGCACAAAAATTTTTAGGAGCATAAACACACATACGTACACACAGACTGCAAAGAGAATAGAAGCATACAGAGGTTTTCAACTTACTTTACTGCTAGCCAAGTGCAAAGATGTATTCAACTCCTTATCTTTTAATGTCAGGTCAGCCTTGGCAATGTTCACCAAAAAGTCTGAGGTATAGAACAGAAATCAACAAACAAACCCAATGGGCAGACGAACATGTAAAAACAGAGGAAAAAAATTACTATTTCAATATACATGTGCATACAGGCTGATCAGTTAAGCCTTTATGTGATGTAAGATTGATGAACATGAAGTGAAAATAATGAACGAGAACAGATTAATCTTGTGCAGTTAATCAGCAAAGGCAGAGCTAATAGCTCATTCACTGTGCCCCAAACTGTCACACATATATTCATCTTAATTTATTTATGAACTTCCCCATTTGCAGATCAGCATGTTCTGCCTGAATCACCACCTCCTGAGAACAACTGTGGATCCTGCTTTGAGAGGACTAAGTGGATATAAAGAATTTAGGGTGCAGTTTGTGCTGTTGAAGCTAGAGAAAAGGGAATTCTGCTAAGCCAATATGACCCTAATCTGTATGTCGATAGTATATAGCCTGGCTTGGCAAAGCAGCTGCTGATAGCTGCCATTTTAAGAACAGGACTTCCTATAATAGAGCAGAAGAAAAGGTTACACAGTCGTCTTCACACGTGCAGTTTTACTGCTCCATAAAATCAAGGAAGTAAACAGGAGAATTGAATTACTACTCCCCTCATGCTCTTTACAGTGTGCTCTTAGGACGAAATAAGATTCAAGTCTGTTATTGCATATGTTCACCAAGACTGCTGAGAAATAATGACTGAAAAGAAAAGGAGTTTTTTTACAGATGTCAAGGTAGCTTCTTACAGACATCCACACAATTTATTTTTCTTCCTTAGTTTTCACAGGAAAAAAAATGACTGCCTATTTGGGATAGTAACTGCAGTAGCACTCACCCTTCAAGACGAACAGAGGCAAGGATGTACTTACCCACAGCACCTACGTGACCGTTTTGAGCTGCCATCATGAGAGGTGTTTTCCCTGCGTGATCCGCAGCATTCACTTGTGCGCTGTGACTCAGGAGGAGCTGGAGGCACTCCACGTGATCCGCGAAGGCTGCTGCGTGAAGGGGCGTTCTGTGGGGAAAGTAACACGACCACAGCTGTTGCTGAAGAGTGACAATACTCCTGTTTACTTACCTTCCCAAGAACCTGAAAATGCAAGACATTTTTAATTTTTTTTTTTCCTATGAAACTGAGATATCACCAGGGGAATGTTACAGTAGCAGCATCTGAAATAAGTTAAATAATATTTACAGTCTCTGTCTTGGTGCAATAGAAACTTTAAAAAAATGGGAAGCATCAGATAGTTATGATACTGTGGAAATCGGATACTGTGGAGAATCTCATATTAGCAGCATATTTATTTTAATGGAGCATACTGCATAATATGAAAAGCAGTACAAGCCCTCATTCTTATTCATCCCATTTTATTTTTTTTAACAAGCCTAAGATGGGAAGAACTATCAGAAAAGAACAGAGCCATTATTTTAAAAAAAAGTATTTTAAGTTATAGTCAAAAATACTGCAGCAACAAGCTGCAATAACAGTATTATTATAAAAGGCAGAAGGAATTCTGTCCACTTTGAAGGTTATCAGTTTCCACAAGACTGAGACACTAGAATTTGTTCGCTGTCTCCCTGTGTCATTTTCGGTCTGAAGTGTGACTAGTAGAAATGAAAGATAGTTGGCACACAACCCAGCTCGTAGTGTTACTTCTGGTTTTGCTCATCAGTAAGGGTGAGATGGTCTTACCCTTATAGCAGTAAGTAATCACCATTACTGAAGGTCTTGAATTTGTTTTAATTAACAGAAACAATAAGTATTCCATTTTTAGAATCTCAGCAATTTTAACTATATATATACACACACACACATACTGAGGAGATTATCAATGTGTGAAATTAAGGATTTGGCTGAACGTGTATCTCTTGCTGTATCAGTATTATTTTGCTGCATAGATGTTTTGAGTTGTGTGCCCTGAAAATGCTAACATAACACTAAAGCTCTTAATGAAACACTTTTCTATGTGTACATAGCATCACTCCATTTAGCAAAGATAAACATGTTTAAATATTTAACAAAGAAAACTGGTTCAGGGAAACAGCCTGTAGTCATAGCTGTTCTAAACAAACAAAATACTATTTCTTTTGTATTTCTTTTCATATGTACTATGAAACTGAATACTTCATAGTATTCTTGCTTCAAGTGAGCCACCATTTAACTCTGTTGCAGTGTAAACTGCTGTCTGAAAGAGACAACATGGCAAGTGTTAGCTCAACCATATCAGATAAGGATTAGTTCCGGAGGTTCAGAAAGAATTATGAAAAATACTAGATGGATTCATGAAGATGAAATGCAATTTGTTTAAGAAACTATTACCTTCCTTTGTCATCTTTGCAATTGACAATGCTGGCATCGATGGCTCCGATGAGCAGTGATGCACAGTTTTCGTGATCATTGATTCTGCCAAAGAAAAGACATTTTCAATAAGGTAAAAAGTCTCCATCTTTTCCCACTTTCCAATATTATTTTACTTCACTTCCCATTAATATTTCTTATTGGTTATTTATAAGTTGTCCTAACATACCTTTGCCGTAATGCTTTCAGTCACATTTCTGATTATTCATCATCTCTCCATTTAACTAAACTGCATCTGCTACTATGAATTTCAGTCTCTAAAGCAAAGCTGATCCTGGAATTCACTATGCACAAAGGTAATTGAAAGTGCAGCACAAACCTAGAATTAAAACCTTCCTTAATACCTTAAAATCCTTTAGTCCAAATGTCAAACACACCTGGATCTGGAAAGCACTCAGTCATAGATACCTAAGTATAGAAAGCTTTATTCTAATGTTTTAGGTACTGAAGCCCGCATCTCTTCCAACTCACACATTTAATACTTTTTTTGATGGATGTACTCAATTAATACTCTTTCTGGTTATTGTTAATTTGTCTCATTTCATGATGAAAATAAACAGTGTTTAGTAACACTATTGGACATATAGTGTAGCTAACACACACCCACACTGGATTAGCAGCTGTTTTCATTTCAAATTTGCATGCATTTTTAAGTTGCACACATTTTTAATGGGTTTGAGAACCACATACTAGTTTAAAAGAATATAAATACTGAAAAAAAAAATTTCAAAGCCATCACTAGAAATTCAGATTTCAAATACTATGTTTCAGCCACAAATGATTCTTTTTTAAGCAGAGTAAAAACAGTGCTTTATATATGCTTTTATTTCTCTAATATATTGAGTTTTTAATAATTTCAAAGTCTGATACATGAAAATCACTTTTCCACTCTCCAATGATGTGGACTGTAGAAGGGAAGCCTACACAATAGTAACTCCTGTCATCACTTCCAGAAGACATTCATTCTTCTCATAGAACGCAAAATAGAATACAGTCATTCTAATTGTTGGCAGAAATTAGGAAGGTTTGCATTTGTTTTTTCAGTGCTTAATTCCTTACTCTTCTGATAGGTTACATGTTTTCATAAGCATGTTAGGTCCTACAAACTAAAGCAATCTTGCATTTTTAAAAAAAGGCATTTGCAATTACGTTATTAAAAGTTATGATTTGGCTCTATTAGAATCCTTCCCATATGAAAATATACTGCTTTATTTGAATAAGGAATACGTATAAAATACATGCATGGAAGAAGATGAATAACTCATAATAGCCACTATCTTTTTGTTGTTCATAAGTAATATGAGAATTCTGGGTACAGAGTCTGCCTCTGTAACCAATCAATCCCTTTGGCTAGGACCTGGGAAAGAAGTACCACATCTTCAAGATCGAGATATCTCAGAAGGAAAAAAGACCATGAAGAGAATCAGTCTGGAAAACACTCAGCTGAGGATGTCTTGGAAAAAACATGGCCTGCACGAAACACCACTCTAGCATGACATAGATTGTTGTTTCAAATCCTTCCTTCATTAACGCTTTGTTCCTATTGCTAAAAAAGAATCATCTTGATTCTGAAAAATTTCTTAACTCTCAGCCGTTGGGTTTCAAAGGAACCTCAAAAAGCTCATACCTACACGGACCAAGGCACTATAGCCAGGTCATGGCCTAAGAATGGAAGAGCTATGAAGCTCCAGCCTGCGTGAAGAAAAGGCATAGGTCTGTAGTTGTAAGCGAGGGAAAAGAAACTAGAAAGGGAGCAGAAACGCAGCTATTTAATTACAAGTCAAAGTTTCATCAAATAGCCTAAATGTATGAAATTTATGCAGAAATACTCTTTATTCTGCTTTCTTCAGCAGAAGTATAAGCACAATTTTATGATCAGCTTTAAAATTACTTGCTCATGCAAATAATCTAAAAAAAATTTAAAAAGCTTTCTTCTCATACTGCTAATTTTTCCAGATGTATCTAAAGCGTTTGTTACTAGAGATTTCTACTTACACAGCACAGTGCAATGGAGAGAAGCTATTACCATAGAATGTGCGGAAAAATTTTTGTTCCAATAGTACCTCTATGCAGTTTTCATGACCTGTAAGAGATCAGACGTTTCACAGTGTTGCACAAAGCAAGTAATTCACTTAATTCATATTAGGCTTATACAAATTAGAATATAACACTAAGTTCAAAGTTGAACACAATGTGTATATAAGCTCTTATGTGATGAAATTATAAGCAGATTTTTTTTTTTTAGGGCAGCAGCAAGATGGATTCAGGCTAATATTATCACTTACCGAAAAAAAAGGAAAGAAAAAAAGTCTCTTTTTTATGTGATGTTATGTATGTTGCCTTACACATCTCCAAAGATGGTCTTAAATTATGGTATTAGGAAGCTTTATCCTTATATTACGCAACAAGTTCAGATTATCCAGTTTAGAATAATCAGTTCCGTTCAGAATGCCCATCTATTCACGTGGTCTCTTGCATCAATAAATAAGCAGGTGACACCTCAAAGGAGCATTCCTGGCCCCACAGAAATCAATGAGAATTTCATCACTGACATCAGTAAAACCAGAGTTTCACCCTGGACTCTTGTGACAGGGAGCAAATGAGCTGCAAAGCCTCGGGGAGGCATTGCTGGAATTTCCCTGGCTTCTGCACTGAAGGGTGAACGTAGGGAATGCTCACTACAGAGAGCAAGCAGAGGGGAGATAATTTGCCTCGTCATTTCAAGCTTCTCAAAGTGTTAGGCTGCTTTGTTATCACGTTTCCCTAAAACTGAGGCCACATTTGAACTTGGCAAAAATCCACAGGGAGAAACTTACCATTGTAACAAGCCCAGTGCAGCGGTGTATAACCTTGATTATCTTTCAAACTGCAGTCTTCCTCTGAAAGTGCTATCTGCAGTAATTCGCTCAGCCAAGTGGCGTGACCCCGAGCTGCTGCAAAGTGCAGAGGTGTTCTGCCTCTGGCGTCTTTACATAAAATAGACACTTCTTTCTCTAACAGCATCTGAACACACTCTTCATGCCCAGTCATAATCTGGTAACAAAGAAATGAGTCAAGAGGTTGACATAATACAGATTCTTGCCCAGGAAATACGGAATATGATTGATGCCTGTGAACATGAAACGGCCTGGATGGGATTCAGAAGGCAGAGATGAAAGCTCCTTTGCTCCCATGAGTACCTATGAAAACTGATACACTGAAATGTATTTGGTGCTGTCTGTCAAAGGCATTGATTCCTAGTCTGTGGAAGAGACTCCACTAAGCGAGGCACAAAAGCAAGGAGGAGTTTAAGACTAAGGAATCAGATGAACAAGAGGTGAGGTTCGGGGAACCTGAGTCTGGCTTCTCAAAACCATGTATGAATGTGAGAGGAGAACTGAGGGGAAAAAAAGGATCAAGAATATCATCAGAACTATGAAAAGCTGTTTTAACAGCTGGCCAGCTACTATCGGTGACCTCTGTATCATACGTAGGGTAGCTTTGGTATCTTGGTCACGTTCATGTATTGCTGTCAATACAGAACAGAAATTTTATGCCACAGCTTTTATTACAGACTTGTGCTGAACTCCTAAGCTGAACTGCTCACTGCAGTTATCATAAAGTTTGGTATAAATATCATCTCTTCATCAACTTCACAATTGGTAAGAACCTGACTCCTAGAAAAGATTCGATCTGCCTCAAGTTTCACTGCCTCCAGATCAAAACTCAAGGCTTATTTATTTACACCATCCTCCCCAAGAAAAATGAAAATAACTGCTGGGCAGCTCTTTTAAAGAAATTATTTTCAGAATTCATAAGGTGCTCAGTTATAAAAATAATGATTGCTATATTGAAGTGTCAAGAGCCAAGAAAAATTGGTCTAATCAGTATTTTATCTAATTAATTAAACTTAATATGAAATAAAGTCAAAAGCAGAGCATTACTGAGAGCAGATCTGTCCTGCTTTTTACCTCATTGACTGTGCTTAGTCAGGTTTCCAATCATATACAGTATTCCATGTATTTATGTTCCAATCATTCAATATCCCTGTATTTCTAAGTGAGTTGTAGTCACAGTAAAACAAATAATTAAGAATCATAAAAATTAAGTCACCCCTCGGTGTAAAGCTGTGCATCCCAGGAGATCAGCCGCATCTACAGATGCTTCTTTTTCAAGTAATAAAGAAACAGCATCAATGTGCCCATATGCCACTGCAAGCATTAGTGGGGTTCTAGAAAAAACAAAAACAAACCAGTCATAGCTATAAAATGACATACTACTTGCCACTGCTACCTTATGGGAATAGAGAAATCAGGAAGCCTTGCATTTCTCTCCATTCCTACCCACAAACCTGTTTCTTTCACCATACTCATCTATATAACACCCAAGCGAAGACCTTTTGTATGAAGTTATTAAGATGTTTAACAACCAACTACCATGACTGAAATAGAAACGAACTCGTGTGCAAGCAGTTTACAGAGCAACATCATTCAAGACAATCTGTTCCCTTAATAACCTACAATTATTGTCCCCTCCAGCAACACATGAGCTTTGCGATACCCAGGTGTTGTGAATGAATGTCCCTGCTAGTTACCAAGATGAGAACAACCCAAAGCATTTCTTTTGCAAATGCTGCGCAATTGCTTAAAGGGGATGAAGGGACATGAGGAAACTATTCAAGCCAAAATTTGGACTAACGTATCTTCCATTTTTTTCTGAAAGGGATCTGTTCTCCCTCTATTTTTAGATAAGACTAATACCATTTAAAATTGTATGTATAGTCAGATATATTCCAGGCACCTCAAATGAGTTTTTTAAACCATTCACATTTTCATTTTAAAAATATAGTTAATTCTCCCTCTATAACTGTCATTTAACGAGAAGGGAACATCTCAGATTCATGTGTCACCTCAAATAAACATTCTCTCACTGCACCAGCCTAATATACCGAATATACCCTGAAATATCAATGGTTTAGAAAGAAAAAGACTCTCTATAGAAACATCTCAGGAACTTGTTAGTTTTTATTGAGTCTGGCCCTCAGCATCTATGAAGAATTGTTTGAAGTATGAAGGAAAGGTTAAGAGTAATGAATAATCCTTTCCACATGTCTTAGATCAACTGAACGTGTACTTTGTAATCTCTGCCAAATTCTATAAGGAGACATGCAGGAAATACAGTATTTCAAATAAATGCTTTTTTTTTTGTAAGAAATCCAAGATGCTATTTGAATCACAGAGACGAAAGAAAATCATCACAAAGAAAACTTACTGTCCTTTGGCGTCTGTCACATCAGGGTTGTCTGCAACTTCTAGCAACAACCGTAAACAAGGTGTATGGCCATTAATGACTATAAAGGAAAAAAGTATGTTTAATTAAAATATGTTTAATTTCAGATACTTTTCCATTGGGATGCTTGTGGATAAGAAATTTCCTTATGAACATGGAAAATATTTAACAATATAAGAAATTAATATTCCCACAATTTTCATTTAACTTGTGCCGATAAAATGGTGAGCTCTTTTCTCCCTGACCTCAGTAAAATGAGGATTAGTTCTCTTACGTACAAAAATCCCAAATGAGTAAGACAGAAATTGTGATTTTCATTACTGAGAGATCTACTAAACCAGACAGCATTTCAAAATCCCTCAGAGCGAGTGGGCAGACAAGGCTTTCTGCGATCGGATTTGGAATGCAGTAGGAAGTACGTTGGTAAGGCTCGTTAATTTTGTGTGCACTGTGCAAGCAAGTTCTTCAGTGCTGCTATGGAAAAAGAAGCATCTGCAAAGAATGACCAACGACACATATCATACTCATAACAGCACATAACACCAGAGACTAAAATTCCTTTGGGGTTTTTCCAGCTTTTCTAGTTTAACATTATTGGAAGCCACAGCTACTTCTCAAAAACAGGGTTTGCTTTTTAAAATGCAACCCATTGCCGATGGCAAACAGCTCCGAGTTACTACGTTTTGCAGGGCCTGACACTGGAAACCCATCTGTGTGTCAGCTGGCTTAAAGGCTTCAGCTTTATACAACTCACGGGATGAACAGAACAGTATTTTCTTCTTTGAAAAACAATAAATCCTGTACTCAGTCGATATAGATTGTGTTCTTATTACAGCAAGTCATGCATTCACACTGCCTACACCCTGTGGGCTGAGGCAAAACCCTTGGACACCACCTATGTCACATCATTCTGGCAGAGAAACGGGCGGACATCATCACATTTAAATCACTCATCCAAAAATAATCTTAGTTGCTCTACCCAGAAAAAAAAAAAAAAAAAAAAAAAAGACATTTTTAGTTATTTACCACTAAGTAATGCCATATACATAACATGTAAACAGTTCTGCGGGGCTGATGAGTCACTGGCTTAGGGGAAAAAAAAAATAAATCTGTTGTTTCTCCCAGCAGGAGGAAGAGAAACCATGACTTGTTCACACCGACGTCTGAAAAGGATTTGGGTAAATGAGTTTTAGAACAGATACTCCCAGAAACTCTGAGGAGCTGACCCAGCGATTGCTAAGCACTACAGACCCCGCAGGGAACGCTGGTTTTGCCAACAGAGCTACAACACGAACACAAGGGGAACATTTGCGATGGATTCCCCAAGCTAGCCAGAGGAAAGACTGGTGGTAATAAAATTGTACAGGGAACATATAATTTAGGCTAAGGAAATTCTCCGTGTTATGAGGTCAGAGGAATTCTATTCCCTGAGGGAGGGAGACAGAAAAAAGAAATACTTCATTTGGTGATTTCTCTACTAAAGTTACAAATCCCTTTACTGAAGGGAGCTCTGCAGAATCCTGTAATCCAATCCACCACTTCATGTCTCCTTGAGTGTTGTGTTCTGCAGTTGTGCTTGTGTAATTAGAAGGAATGAAGCCAAACACGTTTAAGGGGATGGGCACACATGCCTTCTTGTTTCTTTCCACTGCACAGCAAGTATATGCAAGTATTCACTTTCGTCTGTGCAAATGCACACTGTCACTCAAGGGATTAATTCAGCAAGAATTCTGTTTGATTTCTCAAAATATGCCAATTTACCTCTTACACTTGCATTGCAAATGAAAAACACTGGATACTGCAGTAGCACCACGCAGTTTCCAATAGGTGGCATCTTTTTTTGCTAAAACACTCCTAAACAAAATGTACTGTTACGAAACAGCATAATAAAAATCATCAGATTGCAAGTGGCGCTTCATAATAGTTAGAAGCTTTATTCCAGAGCTAATTTTCACAGAACTCTGCATAGCTCTTGATCTAAACGTTGTCTTAATGGATATTTACCCAAAGTGCACTTATCTCCCATTTTAAAGCCTCCAAATTCATGACAGTGATAAATTTCCTTTACTACGAGTTCAAATATTCAACCTGCCTGTGCAGTATTTTTCCTTCTTAAGGCACATGTTTTCTTTAGTGTCCCATTCCTGTGGGTAGGGCTTTCTTGCTTCTTGCCTTTCCCCCCTCCCTTTTTTAAATACACACCTAACTTATTTTATTTCACTGCAGATTTAAATAACATTTTGCTTGTATCCCTGGAAGATTTTTTTTAATCTTTTAACATTTAAATTTTTTTTAAGCAAAAAAATATCACAGACTAGAAAAGTCTGCAATGCATCTTCCTCCTGCTTTTACATGGAAGGCACTCATACTACAGTGACGGGGACAATTAAAAAAGAAATTAAAATAGGGAAAAAAACCCCACAATCAGAATTTGTATGAAGGTAAGAAATGTGGGTATTAAAATAACATCTTCTATTCAACAAATCTGCTCAATTCTATTCAACAAATATATTCAACAAATCTGTATTTTAAGTCAGAGCTGCTAACAAAAATATGGCTTTGTTACCATTTACTTTTCTCAGTACTGCAGAACCCTTACAATTCAGCTGTGACAACAAGAAACCTATGCCACTGTAACCAAATTTTTAAATAAATGCAAAATCATTGCTGTAGTGATGATGTACCAGACAAAGTCACACCTTGTTCACCATCAGACCCTAAGCTATGTTTGAAGTAACTATAGGAAAGCTCTTGACCAACACAGCTCCAGTTTTGTGGTAGCACTGATCTTGATGGAAATTAATTAAACCAACAGTTTTAACAGGATGAGGATCAGCTGGATTTACTATTTTGTGTTTTTATCAAAAACAACTATAAGCCCTCCTCACTGAATTCTGGTCTCAAACTTCTGATATGTAAGCTCTGGTAGCACATCTCTATATCATTAGTTTATTGTGGGGAGTAATGTACTCAGTTCTGATGCAAAATTAAAGACGACAGAAAGCATTTTTTAGCATGCTGTGAAGATCTGTTATGCACATTTTCTTCAGTACTGCACACAAAATTGATAATAGTCTATTTGACCTTACGCTTCTGGGTTGCACTTACATGATCACACACAGAGGACAAACTGGTATTAGAGGTTGTATATGCATTTTAATCTAAGCAAAATTAAAAGATAAAAAGAAAGACAATTAAGTCTGTCCCTGAAAATAATTGTTCTCCAATGAAGTATTAATTTTACTTCCCACTAGAGGTCACTGCTATGCTGTACTGAGCCCCTCAATGAACAGCCAGAGGAGCAACGTTCCCTTTGGTACCCCTGCATATTTATCTGACAGGTACGTATTAAATAATAACCTCTAAATAAATGACAAATTCTGCATTTTCCAGTTAATTATGCACGTTGCACAATTAACACCCAACACATGAGGAATGGAGCAGACTCCCAGCAACAGTAAGTTCACAAGCTAGCTCAGAAGGACGATGATGTCTGAAAGGGGGTGAATTTCTGTAGTGTTGCCCCTGCAAAAGGTTGAAAGTTTTGAACACCAAGATAATTTCATCACCAATGAAAGCCTACCTGTATTTTTAACCTTTCTTCCTTAGGAGAAGCAGTGAGGCAAGTGTTCCTTCTTCCCCTGATTTTTTGGCTGAGGAACCATTAAGAGAAGGTGTCGTAGGGGAAACATCACACATCTTAAAAAGTAGGTGGTAATAGAGAGGTAAGGTAAAGTAGAGGCAACCAGGTAAGGGCAGAGCAGCAGTGGTGTGGAAAAATATGGGATGCTGTGTGAGGGAGGACTGAGCCACTGGGACACAGGAAAAAGACCAAGGAAATTAAAGATAAGAGTTAACAGTAGGACCTCAGCAAACAAGCAGCAGTCCTTAGTACAAGTTAAAATCTCCTTCTTCCATTCAGAAGAAATGTGCATAGGGATAGTAGGTAGGTAAAGGTAACTGCTTCTGTATTGCAGCGTTTATACCACGACTGTAGCATATAGATGCGTAGATGTGGCACTTAGGGACATAGTTTAGTAGTGGACTTGGTACTGACAGGTTAACAGTTGGACTCGATGATCTTAAAGGTCTCTTCCAACCTAAACGATTCTATGATTCTATGATAAGATCACACTCACCGGAGGCGTGGAGGGGGGTCCTTTTGGTGACATTGTCTTTTACAGTGACAGAAGCACCCTGGCTGATGAGAGCTTCCACGCACTCTGCATGTCCTTTAAACGCAGCCAGGTCCAAAGCAGTGCGTCCCTTCTCGTCCTTAATATCCAGATCTACCAGCGATTGGAGAAGTACCTCCAAGGCTTGATGATGACCATTATAGGCCTAGAAATATGAAACGAGTCATGTAAAGAACACAACTCTTGTCTTTCAAAGACTTTCAGATAAAACGTGAATAAAAATCCATCATTGTCACAGTCTCCAAAACACAGTAGAAATGACAGAGTTTTCTTGATTCCTTATGACTCTCTCTTCAGCTTGAAAGGATTTTCCCAAATTACACTGTAGCCAAGAAACTAAAAAATTCCCAGTGTTTAGGGACAGAAATTATGATCATTGATTTGCTCTAATGTTCTAATACAACCCAAGGTGAGGAATTTCAGGCAATAATTTGCCAATTCAGCACAGGCAAATCAACCATTCATTTGTCACATTCTACAGTATCTTTCAGGGAAACATTTGCTTCAAAAACTAGATTCACTAGTGATGCTGGTCAGAGGTCACATGGATTATCACCTAAATGGGGGCTAAATTCAATACATTTGCTGGTCTCCAACTAAACGAAAGCAATTCTCAAACCAGATTTTTGTGCAAATCCAAACACAAACTTGACCTGCTGTTTATAGCTGATGCTTCATGGAGTATTCCTGCCAGTAGGATCATTTGGTAGAATTTCCAGGTTAAGTAGCGGTGGCAGCAGCTTGCTCCTATTGACCATTGTTAAAAGTTCAAAAGAACAGGACAGTGCAGGGAACACACAGTTGTTTCCCTGTTAGACGAAGACAACTACCTTAAGGAAAGCAAAGGCAGAAAAAGAAAAGCAATGGGAGATCAGGGCACAAGGAACCCATATCTCAGAAAATACTCCAATGCAGTTGTCAGCTTTTCTTCTTCATGACAATTTTACTTAGAAAACAACAATCTGATCTTTGACACAATATGAGGTATCTATCCTGAAGGTGCCGTGCCGACTGTATAGCCCATCCTCTCCTTGAAAGGATAATAAAGTTGACTTTTTCTTCCTGCTGGTTTGCCTTGTGCAGTCATTTACTCAACCATCACCATAATCGTGCACCATAGCCTCAGAGAACGGCAGGTCGGTATTTTCTTGGCTGCTAGTCTACCCCTTGTTTCTAAATACTATTTCCGTTCTAGGGTCAAACATCTGTAAGCAGAGGCCTTGGCCACTGCGCCGTATCAGTCATTTGACAGGACTTCACGTTTTGGTGTATGTTGCTGGCTTTCTGGATCCATGTGTGGACACATTCATGTGGACATTGCTAGACCTGGGGAAGGATGACCACAGGCACCCCAGTACATGGGAGGGTTTGAAACAAATGTCAGAGACACTCCTGGATAGCTGCAATTGAACTGTGAAATAGTGATGTTTTATGTAAGCCTTTTTGTTTTTAAACTGTGGGTTTGGGGTGTCTCAGGTGAATGAACTGCTGTTAACCAGCAACAGATACAAGAGGGAGAGCTACTGGCAGTGTCCTTGCAAGGATTCTACCCAAGAGGGACCAGAGAGGAAATGAGTTTGCTGTCTGGCCAGCTGCAGGGCAAGTCCCTTCCCAGCACAGGAATTTGTGCTGGTGATAGGGCAGGCTGTAACTCCTCTTTGGGCTTGGGAATTGCAGAAGAAAAGATGGGGAGAAGAGTTCAGTGACAAACTCAGTCTTTTAACCCAACTGTTTTGGCTCTTGCTCCCTCAGATTACACATGGATAATTCAAGCATCAGGTCAGAGCTGTTCTGGCTGACTGGGAAACAGAGACGTGATTGCTACAGAACTAAAACTTGCCCCTATTTTTGAGTAAGCAAGTTGCTTCCCCTCCAAGAGGAGGGCAGCTTCATGGTGAGGTTGGATATTCAGTGAAGAGCCAGTCTGTGAAAGACGTATGAGGAGAGGCTGAGAGAGCTGGGACTGTTCAGCATCAAAAAGAAAATGCTCAGGGAGGTCTCACCAACGTGTATAATCACCTGATGGGAGAGCAAAGAAGACAGAGCCAGACTCTTCTCAGAGGCACCCACTGACAAGACAAGAGGCAATGGGCCCAAATTTAAACACAGCAAATTCCATTTAATGCAAAAAACCCCACATTTTTACTGTGATGGTGGTCAGACATTAGAATAGATTGCCTGGAGGCTGTGAACTCTCCATGCTTGGAGTTGCTCAAAATCCGATGGAGCACAGCCCTCAGAGGTGGAACTAGCTGATCTCCAGAGGTCCATGTCAACCTCAACTATTCTGTGATTCTGCACAAGAAAACTGGGAAGAGGGATCATGAATCTTGAGCTCTTGGGAGAGGGGAGCTATTGCGATCTCTGAGGCCACATGTGCTGGATCCCCTTTTGACAGCAGAGTTTCTGTGGCACGCTCCCAGGGCACTGCTGGGGTTTAAGCATGCTTTCCCACACCTCGCTCTGTACCATAGTTTTTTTGCACTCTGCACGTCTCCAGGAGAACATCAGAGTACCCCATTCCATGATCAAAGCCATAGGGTTAAGCTCCGCCCCCAAATTTATAAATTAGTTATAAACAAATTTGCAACTTTCCATTTAATTTCACTTCAGTGTCTGTGTCTTCTTACCTGTTAGAGTCAGTAAGAACCAAGAGCTTCAACTGTCAAAAACTTAATTAATGATTCCAGCCCAGAACCTGTTTTTGTTACATCCAGGCCTACATCCCTTCCCAGCTTTTTCAAAACAAGTCTATGATTAAACCTGCTTCAAAGACAAAGATTAAGGAATTATTCTAGGAGATAATGATCAAACACTTTACACGTCTCATACTTACAGCTAAATGCAAAGGACTTTTTGTAGCTGTAGAATCAGATTCCTCAAACATATTGTTGGTTTTTTCCAGAAGCTGAAAATGGAAAAAAAAAAAAAAAAAATCTTAAAACATCTTTGCATGAGACCAGATAAGTTCTCATGGACTATAAATCAGCAGGCAAAGATACATTTTGTCCTCAGATGTCCACAGTGAGTACTGAAGGACTGTGAGGAATAAATACTTCACAACATTTTCTGTGAAGTATTTTCAAGTTTTTCCCCACAGGGTAGAATTACAAAACTAGTTTAAAAGCTTGACATGAACATCCTTACCCCTATTAATTCGTTTCTCTGAAATCACAGGGCCTGCTTGGGTGAGAAAGGAGCCCTCAAAAGGAAGGACTTGTGGAGTAGAGCCCTCAGTAAGTGTACATTGGAAAAAGTGCAGATTCATGGTTACGCAGGTAATGCATATGCAAGCCATGTCTGATACAGCGTTTCAGAGAATTCGGACACATAATTAGCACTGGGAATAATTATAACTGAGCTGCGAGTCATTCACAGTCATTTTTACAATTTATCGAAGTAGAACCTGCTCCTATAATGACAGTCTTCTGAAACGCAACACATCCTTCAACTCTTACAAACATGCATCACACTTTTATATGATCCTCTTCATTTCAAAGGATCCCAAAGCATTTTAAGGCTCAACAAACAGGGAATTTCTCTCCATCTAGAGGGAGGAACTACGGGTTAGCACCACTCCACAACAGCACATGAACCCAGACAATTTATCCAATTGAGGCTGCAAAGAAAATCATACACATATTGGCAACAATTTGAGAATTCAACATTTGTTGAGTAGCACTGCTCACATGCATGGCCTTTTACTTAATAACTACTCAAAAAACTAGGCTCCAAATACCTTTGTGACTGGAAATTCGCATTTTACAGAAAATTAATAATAGGAGGTTGTAAAAAGGAAAGAAAAGCGTGACAGGTAACTACAACTGACTTGTAAAGTTTCTAAGGTTACAAGTCAATTTTTTACACAGGTTTTTTTAAGGATTTTTTTGACAGAGTAAAGAATTAACTAAAAGACTGTAAGAGAAAAAGAGGAAAGAAAGTTTTTGTGCCAATCTGGACAATTCTAGGGTATAACAACATGGAATACTCTCCAAAGAGGCCAGTGAAAGACTATGGTAGGCACAGAATTTACCTGCCTACACTGCAAGATGATGGCATATCCTAAACTCTGATGTATGCCTGAACTTTTGGTGTAACAAATTAGTCTTTAATAGACCTACATGAAGGACAAATTTATCCAAAGATCAACCTGGAATACAAGCTAGTATTAATAATGCATACGGTGTCACAAACCTCTTATTACAAGGACACTAATCCGAATCCTATGGAAAAGCTAGAAAATTAAGCAGTAATTTTGTTTATTTGTATATTTTGTGCCTAGTAAAATGTCAGGTCTGGGAAAGAAATGTGTGTTGATGCAAATACCACTCACAAGCAAGTGGGTGTGTGGATTAACAGGTAATACAGATTTTAACACATCCCTGCAGCTAAGGAAAAAAAATCAAGTCCCACACCCGTTTTTCAGTAGGTTTGGGGCAGGGTTAGGAAACACATTTCGTCTTACCATGTGGAGCCACCTCCAGTTTAAAAATAAGAGTTCTTCTCTTATACAAGATAGCTATAAACAGGATGAAGCAGTAGCCAGCTCTGAATACATGACTACATTCTGATTTTCTCAAGTGAGTAAACAAACGAAAAAAAATCCCACCAAACCAACCCAAGCACTAAGCCTGTTCCTCTGCCTGCCTAATACTGGCCTTTACTCTGAGTCCATAAGGCCAGCACAGCAGACTAATTTAATCACTTTTAATTACATTTATCATCATCTGTTGAAATTCCAGGATCAAAATCTTAACACAGAAATACTTTCCTTAACCTGTCAGAAGGCTCCAACAGTCTCCTGGAAAAAGGCTGATAATTGCCTTTCTAGTAGATGAAAAAAAACACACAGAAAATTGACAAAATGAAGGAACAAATTGTGGGATTGGAGAGCCCCTCACAAAAGGCATCTTCATGGCTTAGAGTTAAAGCAGCTTAGGCTGATGCAAACTAGGCTTAATGAGCTTATTACTCATAAGGCTGAATGTCTCCATCATAAAGTCAAGCGTAAACAAGAATTTGATGGTAAACCTGGTAGCTCTCAGATACATAGCCAGGCAGTGCAAAAAGAGAAATTATAAAGGAGAGAAAGAAGAGCAAGATTAAAGACATAGCACTAATAAATTTTTAGTATGCTGTGTCAAGCACTGCTTTATAACAATTAAAACTAAGTCATCTGAAGGATAAACATCATGCTCAAAGAGACAAAAAGTACCAGGTCCAAGTTACCAAGCAAATTCTCCAGTTTCACCAGTGTTTCTATGGTTCTAAGAACACATTTATGGTAAATTACATATACTTGTTATAAGAACACATAAACCAGTGTGTTCTTGGCGGGCTCTAGCTCCATAGTGCTTCCATCTTAGCGTATACTTGTAAGAAGCTACCCACAGTTGCCTCTGTTTCTAAAAAAGGTGAATTTATCGCTCAAACCCATTTGCCCTGACAGCCATGGAAGGTTAAACCCACAGACCCCGCAGAGCCATGCAAGCGTGGCTGCTGTGCTGCGATACATTCCTGCCTGCCTGAAGCTGGCCAATGCATTTCACTGAAGACAGACAAATAAGCATGAATTACTAACAGTTTATGGCTACTGGTGGCTGCCTGGAGAATGTCCCAGCATATCTCATTTCTGATTTCTTGTGCCATTGAAATTATGTCTTTTAGCTGATTACATTTTTATTTATTGACTGTCCACAGAATTTAAGTGGATGTCAGAATTGTGCAGAGATGCTGCAAGTGAAATTGGTGGGCACGGTTCTCTTTGGTTAGGTTATAACCTTTAAAAGGTAAGGATACCCCTACTTCTCTTTCTGCCTCTTGGAAATTCACTTCCCAGAACAGTGCTATTTAATACTGTATATAATTATTTCGTAAAGTCTTCTTCACACTCAGAAACAGGAACTTGAATGCTTTGGGAGTGAGATACAGACAAAGAAAGATAAAACATGTCAATTATTCAGTTCTATTGTTACAAACTAATAGCACTACAAGGCTGCTATTATAAACTGTCTTCTCTCCCCCAGCTCTGTAGGAAGATTAATAACATTTACAGTTCTCACAATTTTATTTTGTTTGTATGGTAAGAGGCTTTACTGCTTGATTTTATTCTGTGGTTATAATAAAGGATTATATGGGAGGATATGGTATGGGGGGTTTCCCCCCCTCCTTTTTTTTTTTTTTTTGACTCAGATGTGCCAGTTAATGAGTCAGAGTAGTTCTTATGATTGACCTTATAGACTGTAATATATTCTAAAATTCAGCTCTGGTTAAAAAAAAAAAAAAGAAAGAAAAGCTTCATGGAGCATCTCAGTATCTCAGTAATTTAAAATTACTATTAGGCAGATAAGGAGATTATACTTTCATCATGCATAAAAGGTTTAAGCTACGTTTTTAAAAGGAAGATGTCAGAAGCAACTTCAAACCATAGACACTATAACGACGGGTGCTATCTCAAATTCTAAAAGAGAACAGAACGCGTGATTCTGTACAAGCCGTCATGCACCCACACCTCTAGGCACAGCCATTTAAGTGCACTACTGGTAGTTGCGTCAAAGGTTTGCTCTAACTACCACTGAAGTTGAAGTGACTTTTCTTTGAGAGTTTTACTATTTCAGTGAGTAAGGCAACTTCTACATTCCAACACGCATACTTCCAGCACTGTTTGTACAGTGAATGAACTTCTTCAGCTTAGTGCTATTAATACTAATCATAAAATGGCAAAACATTAGATTACATGTCTATAATCTATAAATGGCATTTACTCCGAAAGTTTATTAAGCAAACAGCGTTCAGAAATTTTCACACACGTGAAGAGCTGATCAAAAGGCAATTAAGACAAAAGAAATAGCTGAACATTGCTCTTCTGCAATAATTACATAGCAATGTAGCTTATCACTTACAAGGTCATTCAGAAGTGGCAATTAGGAACAATTTTTAATGTCACTTTCAGAACTGAATAAAAATATATCAGCTAGGATGTCACTTTGAATCTCATCTTTCCTGATAAATTGCAATAGATAATTGTCTCTACTAGGGGAAAACATACCAGCAGCAGCTTCTTTTAAATAAAGGCTTTTCCAACAAGTAGCAAGCACAAGATTGAAGACTCTCATCAGTTGTTTCGGATGAGATAGAAAAGAGTAACAGAATTAACCTCTGTACTACTTTACACCAGGGAAGCCCATTTTTAAATCTCAGAATTATTCTTGATTGAATAATTCAAAGATGAAGTGGTACAAACATATCCTCAGGGGGGACAAGCAATCCTGTAAGCTCTCTCCGTATTTGTAAATACAAATGATCAAATTATTTTAATTTGATCAGGTTAAAACCTGATCCTTAACCCTGTGCCTGATATGTTTTCCTAAAAATCAGGCTTTAAAAATCGGATTAATTAGTGTTTACATCAATTTCACTCACGTGCGTAGATTATGGGTGAAGTTAAAATAACATTAGCAAGAAGTTTCGCAAGAGCTTAGGTAGACTGAGTCTGAAGAAATTTATTAGTAGTTCCATGCAACTCTTCCAGTACAAAGTTTAAATATCCAATATCCTACCAGAACAGTCACCACCATGCAAAGAGGACACTTACCTGGCATACAAGAGAACAATGTTCAAGTCTTTGAACATATCTAAATCTCAACATTCGAGCAGACCTCCAGGCCACTGGCTGTTCTCACGTGGGACACTCATCTTCTGTTGGAGCTCTTCCACTTCATACCAAATCATTTCATGTTAAGCCATATGAGTGCCATACTCAGTGGGTTATACAGGAGATTCTCACCCAATGAGTATTTACGCGAAGCAGGACAGCTCCAAACGAGAGCGAGAGATCCTACCCAATACCAGCCAGAATAATATGTTGGTCGCTTCCTGGGATGTAGAAGCCCAATTTCTTTGTCAGTCAGGGCAGAGATTTGAACCTGGAACTTTCACACTCGAATCACACGTATCATGTTTCTTTCTGGCCAGAAATTCTACCTCAGAGGTTCTGTAAGGCCTCATACTTTGGTTTAAGGACCCTCTTACCCAGTGAAAGTTTTGCAAAATTTCATACACTTGTGTAAAAGGTATAGGAAGACTTGTATTTAGAGAAATTATTATCCTTAAAAAAATTCCTCTTTAGCTAGAAAATTTGAGCGCTGGCAAAATACAGTGACAGTCAATTTAAAAAATGTGCATTTCAATGGTATTTTTGCTACTCTCCTCTCATTTGTGCCTCTACTGTGAAATACACGCAAGTGCTTTTTAAATTCAGACTCACGTGAAGATGCGTAATTTACATTTCTTCTCTGAACCACTTTGAAATTGGCCACAAACTTCCAGAAAACAGACAAGTGTTGGTTCCGTTTCACATTACCAAATGCAAAGTTACTTTAACATCCAGAAAAGTGTCATGCCAGTCAGGTACGTGCACTTGGCTCACAGCTCCTAAGACTGACTGAGGAAAAGCAACAGACTTCCTAGCAAAGCTTGAGTCTGTAAGCAACAGCAAGTAGGAAACCCAACGGAAACGAAAGCAGCACACATGCAGTTGCTTGAAGTACATGGCATGCTAGTTAAGAGTTGTGATTCTTCTTCTTCGGGCTTTATCAGATTGACTACAGGGATTTGCAAAATACAAAGAAGTTTAAACAAAAATGAAAATACACAACATGCAGTCATTTTTCATTTACTCACTATATCCAATGGAGTTTTGCTTCCAATCTAATTAAAAATGTCAATTAGAATAATTAAAGACATAAGTATTCAAGTGTAATGGTAATCTGCAAGTGTTTCTTGTTTGTTTTGTTGTGGTTTTCCTGTAGAATAAACTGCATTGCAAGCAGCGCATGAACAGAATCATAAACCAAGACCTGATCCTGCGTGCGCCCATCTCTACACTGCCCACCTACGGACGAAATACTCCTGAAGCAATGAGAGAACTGCCTACTGTCAGACAGCCGCTGTGAATAATAGATACCAGTTGCATCACTTCATAAGGGAGGAGGGGAAAGAGGAAAATAACGAGAACGTTTAAGATCAATCATCTACTCAATTGACAAAATACAGATACACAGACACAAAATACACACACTGTGGGAGACTTTGCCTAAGGAAGTCAGATTGCTTTGCAAGCCTACAAATACCAACAAACCAGTGAGAGTTTCTTTCTGAAAGTCTGCTCATGCAGGCAAAATCTTGCCTTGGATAAATAAGCCCGATTACACCCCTGAAACCCCAGTGCCCACAGCTCTTTCCGAGCTATATGGTCAAATGCAATGCCATATGCCATGATCCAATGCCCTTTTCACTGGATTCACACGTTTACACATTCACATTTAAACACCACACGCACAGATACACAGACAGGTTTTTAAGGCAACAGCAGAAGTCCGTGACCTCTGTCCAAACTGAAGGAAAAATGTCTCCCGCAGTTCTGCAATGGTCTTGTTATTCTCTGTCAGAAGACAGCAGATGTAAGTGCCTTGCTTCTCCACCCCAGGAAAATAAAAATATAAACTAAAAAAAGACAAAATCTGTCAGAGAGACAGAAAATAAACCTCTGAGACGCTAGGCAATACTCCTATCCTACAAGCCAAGTGCCAGCAGGGTGCCAGAGCAAATGGTAAATTCCTGCACTCAGTGAGTTCACAAGCAGCATTAGCTTCCTGGAAAACGTTTTTAGGATCAAAGTGATCTAGTTTCCAAAATATAAGATCTAAGCCAAAATGCACTGCTATAAGCTAGCATATATCAGCAAATCTAGCATATATAGGCACCTATTGGTTGTTTAACCAGTGGGTACATATTGCACTAACGCTGACATCAAAACTTAAGTAATTAAATCAATCTACCATGATTTGGGGGGTTCTAGGACTGATATACAAATTAGGTTTATTAAAGTTATTTTCAAGCATTAAGTTCCTAAATTCTTTTCCTTTTTAGAACCACTCGAGTTAATGACTTTGCACTTCTCCACTAAAAAAGGAGATTCCACGTGGGAAAAGCTCTCACAGACAGAGGTACGAAGTCATTCACCACACGAAACACTATCACCACTGGTTTCAGACAAAACTCTCCCTTTACGAATGAAGGTGTTGGTTGTGGAGATGGACAGGGATTTATGAAGGAGAAAACCCAGAACGTATCCCCTGAATGAAGAGATCTGGGTTGGAAGGAGGCCTAGGGGCTGCCGCTGGACAAGCAGCCAAGCCAGATCCCCACGTGGCGAAAGGCTTTTTAACACCTATCCCAACCACACTTGTGATTCACTTGTCACTAATTACCAGTGTCTTGCTCTCAGATGGATGAATGAACAAATTCTGGTTGATAAGAGACATAAATAATTAGTAGCAGCCACATCGAAGACTTAAGGGGTCTGTGATTTCAATTTCTCCACAGGTTAAGGAACCAAGTGTTTGAAGGCACAGCGTTTTCTTTCTCTTCAAACCCAGCCTCTCCTTTCACGGCACGGCCAAAATGGCCTTCTGCTAGCAAGAAATCCCCCTCTGCCCCTTCTCCCTGACACACGCAGCTGTGCAGGTCACCTTGCTGCAGGCAGGCAGGCGGACTGAGATTCGGCTTTTCTTCTGGGACACGGTTTTCAGTTAAACCATGCTCTCCTCCCATCCTCAAATGAATTAGCCCCTGCGCCGATTCAATTTCTATTAGCCAAAGACTGAATTTCATTTGCCGATGGAATAAAAAGAAGAGCAGATTAAAAGAAAAAAAACCCCATCAATTCTTACAGTCAGAGAAGAGATTTCACTACAAGAGACAGGCATTTAATTCTGTTTGCCCCAACACGGCACAGAGACCTATTTTTACCAGCACAAAGTGCTTGACTGGCTCTCCAGATAGAATTTTAATGTGAAATTACAATTTAAATTTCACTCTTTTCACACCAGTAAGGATTTTGTGATAAGAGATCATTTCAATGAAAAACACCACCATATTTTTCTTTTTTTCCAAGTAGTTTGGTGATGTGATCAGCTCTAAAACACCAGCTAGCAATCGTGACCAATATCCCTGACTACCGAACACCAAAGAAGTCAGTCCCAATCTAAACAAACGTGAGGTTATTTTTAGAAGTGGGAAAGCAGATGGGAGTTTCAGTTGCTTGCGAGCACACATGCCCACCATTCAGCCTTTATGAATGGCTCCTTACAGATGGAGAAAGAATTCAAGAATCTGCTTCCACTCGTCTCTTTTTAGCAACATCACGTCATTCATTGCAGGGCAGCTACCCCACTAATATCCCGGACAGCCTAAAGGTCCTCCAGGAAAGAAGCTTCTGTCATTGAACTCTGCAGTCGAACACAAACACAAATTTTATTTGTTTGGGTCAAAGGATATGACCGTTTCACTCTTAATCCTTATTTCTCCTAATATCTCTCCTCTCCCCACAAAGAAATTTAGCTTAACTCTGGCCAAGGTATTGGGCTCACAGTAAACACAAAAGTCAAAAAATGAAAATACATTTTTGTAGATAAACCAGCCTTTCCTAAACTGTACTCACACATGTAAATCTTTTGTAATGCTGAGAAGCTATGGTGCTTAAAGCACAGATCAGATCCCTCAGCGAAGGAAACTCCACTGGATACTGCATCTTCTTTTTCAGACTTTCTTTCCTAAGTGACTGTATATTTAGAAATAAGCTATTTTAGATACTTGTTATAAAGCCAGGGGGGAAAGGGGAAGAAAAAATTAATCTTACAAGGTAAGATAAACTTCACATATTCTGGAACACTGAAATAATTCCCTAACGTTTTGCTGAAGTTCAGTATTGTGCATGTAGAGAAATACTAGTAACAATTACTCATAAAATCAAGCTTATTTTTGCACCCACTTTGTCTTAGTTTTGATCAGAATTAATATGAACTCTTTCCTCTAACAGTTTTATGCCCATAAAGAACTGTCTTGTTCTAGGGAAGATAATTCCTAGATATTTTCATCTATGAGCCATCAATAATAAACCAAAAATATTTACCCAAGGGATAAAACAGTAAAATGACAGTTAATTTGGCACTGAAAAATAATGTTTTTATTTCAATAATCCTGCCTGAAACTCTCTTCTTCAGGATGGAAGGGAGTGGAAATATTTTAGAAGGAGTATTCCATATGTCAGAGTTCCTGTGATACAGATTAGTGGTTCAAAGTTAGCACATTTAAGACAGATATCAATTTATCTCTGTTATTGCACATGTGAAACCAAAATAAAAAATCTCCCTGCCTATCTACAGACATATTTACATTGGAATTAGGATTGCCGGGCTCCCACTGTTCCTTAAGTAAGAGCAACTAAAAATATTGTGAATCTTATTTTCCTTTTTATTAGCACTGAAGTCAAGAAAAACAACAAGAAAAATTTATTTCCAAGATACAGTGATAAAACCAGCCAGGTACTCCTCAGACATAACCAGCTGTCCTTGTGCACCTACTCTACACACTAACCCATCAAGTCAATCTGCAGCGTTAATCGGAATCGGCAGCTGCCTGCACTATTACTGAGGAGACCCCGGTGCGGCTCAGGAGAGAGAAATAAGGCAAAGAGCATTGCCTGTTTTCTTGATCTCCGCTGGTTTAGTTTTCAAAACAGACAAACAGAAGGCTTGAGGACTAAGATGGCATTTGATGACTCACTGTTCTTTCTGCTATGTGGAAAAGAAGGGGCCTCTAGCTAAAAGTCATGCCTAGAAGCAATTAAGCCTTACTGGATGCTTCATTCAACTATGAGTAACTAGAGCGGTCAATGTACTGTGGTTAATAGCTACCAGAAATAAAGATCATGGTTCATGACGAAGTCCTTGTCATAGGTCCGCCACAGAGAGTACAACAAACTGTGTCCAAGCCACTGGTCAGCCACACAAGGCAGCGAGGCTCCTTTCCATCTGCACCAGATGAATACTTACTGCAGCTTTTCGATACGGCCTTCCAAGAGCCATGAATAACCATAACTCTGTCAAAAACAATTTGATTGCATTATGGGATTGCGATGTCTATAGATGACACTACTTTATCAGATGAAGCACAGGGATCAACAATTGGCTTAACACCTGGGAGTCTCATGTTGGAATAAGTGAATAAACCTAGGCATGAGGATTATTTCCACTTCAAACCCACAGCACAATTACCTTTCAGCTACTCAAGACCTTGGTCTTGGCCCTTTTGCCATCCTGAATCCAAGCAATGCAAAGAAATCGGTGTAAAGGTGGTGCCTGTATCAATTAGTCACTCTTATCAAATATGAAGTTATTAAACTCAGGACTCGGTAACTCACTAGAACTAAGGGACAGCTGCTCACATGAACAAAACAGAATCACCTTCTTCTAACAGCGGGTGCAAAGACGATGAGTCCTGGTCCTACTGTTGATCAAGCACAAATGCTTTCTGGTACATTTAGCTTTTGTATTCCAGAGAGAAAATGAGATGCCTGTCAGCCTCTAAACACCAATGGCAAAATCCTGGTCCCCACAAAACATTCAGGGAGACACCCTAGTACACAATAGTGGTCCTTTGCATGCAAAAGGCTAAAATTCATAGCAGTTTTCTTTCATGCGTGTACACAGAACAGCTGTATGACTATAACTCTGGAAATGATGCTCGACCTTGGGATTCTACACTGCAGCTATAGTCACAAATATGGGAAGACTGACATGGAAAAACATTGGACTTCTCTGGCCAATTATAGAACACTGCCTGCACAGCTGTCTCTGTCCCACAGTTTGTATTCCACCCTCCAAAATTAAAAGAAAGCCCAACACCTCTGATACGCACTGCACTCCCTGCTCTTCCTTTTGTCTGGCAAGTCTAAGCAACACTAGGACTTGATAGCAGGTCATTGTCTGCAACTGATATGTTGCCAGAAAACGTGCACAGCAACAAGCAAAAGAAAAGAGATGAGACCTTGCCCCATGCCTGCTCCATGCCTCACGGAACACAGGGACTATGATACGAAGGCTGAAAGAGAATTCCCCAGTGAAGATGCTTTTATGGAGGTCTCTGCTCGTGCAAATCATGCAAGAATCTGGTAATAAGACATGGGTGAGGTTGCAATACACATTGCTGCGGCCATACAAGTGTAGGCTTGTACACAGCACAGAGGAGGCTACTCTATATATATGCCCTTCAAATACCAAGAACATTTGCTTTTGTTCCAAATGGGTGACAGGCTCAGCAGAGGACCCCTCCATCCCCACAGGCAGAGTCAGGAGAGATCAGCTCTAGGAGAAGGCTCTAAAGAAGGAAAGGCCAAACTCGCTGCCACAAGCAACAAAGGAGCAGGGATATTTTAAGTGTCCTAAATATACATGCTTGCAGGTGGGAGCTAAAAAGGCTTAACATCCCGCCTGAAATTCTGACCCAGGGCTGCCCTGCCGTAATTACAGGTCAAGGCTTCCAAGCTGTGGTGACCCTGACATAGGCCAGCTGCAGTATTTCTCCTGCGGTGGCAGTAACTGACAGCGCTGGTAAATGTGGTGTGCAAGCAGCACGTGCTGTGCAGAGCTCCTTTTCAATAATTAAGTACTTTGACTCTTCAACAACAAAAGAAAGAACCAAACAACATAAAACACTAAACAGCACATAGTGTTCTTACTAAAGCATGAATATCTATACAATTTTCTAATTAGAGCTTTTTTTTTTAAAAGTAATTCAAGTCTATTTATATGTGACACAATAATTTTGGATCACCCTGTATATCAAGAAGTTCAATTAACACCCATCTTCATGACAGTTATTTTCACAAGTCATAAACTTCTATAAATCCATACTATACATCTCCCATACCCAATTTTTGGCTAAAAATTTTTGGCTTCTTATGAGATGCAATTTCTAATCATTCAGGTCCAGGATACTAAAAAACAACAACATCCACCACCACCACCCCAGTTACATTGCATACAAGGTTAATCTTGATTATGGTAACTTTATCAATGCTGCTATTATTTCACCAGAGGCAAAAAGGCACTGCAGGTATGCAGCTGACAAAAGCTATTTACTCTCTCAGTTTGCAAGTCAGATAATGTGCCAGCTAAATAAGGCACATACTCCGTCACGCACTGGTAGTATCCCCTACTACTGGCACATACACGTACACTGGGAATATTTTGATCACAGTTAAAAATAATTTGAGCGTACATAAACTCCACTCAAAGACAACATTTAAGCACCAGCTTGTTGAACAAGGACTTGATTGTCAAGATTAACATGTTTGTAAGATACATCTGGTTGCATATATTTGAGTTTACTGCACCGTATTGCAGGTTTTCACAGATTTCTGAATATCCAAAGAACTCAAATAGTAACCGTCAGGGGAGTTCATAATACTAGCATATAAACATACACATCAGCAGATAAGAGACTTCCAAAACTGCCTGAGCACTCACCAGTTCCAAACACTGCCGGTGCCCATATGCAGCAGCGTAATGCACAGTGTTGTACCCCTCTTTGTCTTGGATGGATGGATTGGCATCATTCTGTAGAAGGAACTCCAGACACCTGTGGACAATTCACTCGTGTAAATGTGAGCTCACAATATTTAATAGACTCATCCGTCACTGCAACTAGGAGTGGCACTGAAAACCGGCAGTTAGTTCTGTATTTCTAGCAGCACCTCAAATCACTTTTCACCAATAGCTCCTCACATTCACCATTTTTTTAAACAGAAAATCCCCACTCATCTTTGAAGATCATCTTCATAAAAAATAATCCTCAATCTAACTTTTGCAGCTAGTCTAGATTACAAAAATGATTTTCTATTACAAAGCCTGAAAGAAAACTACACAACTCTGTACCATGATGTAAACAGCCTAGAACTGCTACTGCTCACATAAAAACTCATGTATCAAACCATTGGCCTCCAAACATGCACTATGGCAAGCTGAAAAATAAAGACTTGACTGAGTTAGTTTCCTGGCATGTATGTACATAAATATATTTTCTTCTTTGTTGGCTTTTTTTTTTGTTAAATCATGTGTTTTTCAAAGGATCCCTTATGTCCTTTATAGCTCCTGCCACGTTTTCTTATACCATCAAGAAATCATCATTTTGTTATTAGTACTTTCTTCCATAGCTTGTAATTTGTAGTGAACGTAAGGCTGTCATACGAAAAACGGGATTTTTAAAACAAAAAAATCATTAAGCAGCTAGATGAAAATGTCAATCCGAGTAAATGCATTGAGGAAGCCATGGGCTACTACTTTTTGCAACATACATACTCAGTGCAAAGCGTTAAAATAAGACAGTGCACGATACTAAAGAATTATTAAATTACCGAAGCAGTACATTTTCAATTAAGCAGCAGCAACAAGCACAGAAACAGAAATATTAGGGAATATGTGCACAGAGAAGAGTGTAGAGCTTTTTTCTTTAGGTTAGCCCTCATTAAAGCCAAGCATTGCATTTAGCAGAGCAATGAATGAGCAAAAGCAGGGTGTAAAACTGCAGCCCAAAGCAGTGGCATTCTCCAGAAATGAAGTCTAACTGCTTTATTGACACCAAACTTACAATGCAGCTTCTTTTTCCTTCATCTCACTGGATCTTTCAAGTTCTTCAGCATTTTCATGGGAGTTACCTAAAATATTCTTTCTTCTTAGCATAGAGGACAGAAAAATGCAACTTATTTTCAAAATATCATACCAGTGGTTTTGATGCAGTCTGCCACCCATCCCCAATCTCCTCTTCAAGGAGTTGACCTCCTCCAGCCAACAATAAGAATTACACGAGTTAAATGAGTGTACTGCATGGGTCTGTAGCTAATAAGTTTTGCAAGCTATGGAGACAACTACAACATGGTAGTTTATTGTCCTGCAAGTCAATGCCAGAAAAAAACCCCAAAACAACAACACCCCCCCCAAAAAAACCCCAGAAAATTCTGATTTCTGTCAGAAACAGTTTGATCATCGCTTTCTAGAATCCTTCCGTTTCTCCCACAGCAATGTTGTGCATTTTGTTTCCTTTGCAGAGAGGAACTTGGGATTGCCACATCTTGCTGCTTCCTACAGTAACCTGCTAGCTCTTCTCTAGCATTTAAGATTTAGAGAAACTTTAATCACTGATACTAAACTGGTCTATCTTGAATCTGCATTAGCTGGGCTGCTGACTCTCTTCACTTTCTGTGAAATATCTTGGCAACACTGTGTGGATCTCCCGGTCAGGTTCTTTAGATTCTTCAAAGAGCTCAGCATGTCTTCACATTCCTGCACACCCGGATCATTTTTGGCACCTCTGCTTCCCAGCTGGATGGACGGCAGACAGGAGACGATGATTTGTGATCTTACAATCACGAGCTTGTGATTATGATCTTTCTTGGCCACCAAGGCTAACACAGAATACGTTTACAAACTGCTGTCATCATGGATTAGTAGCTTGAAAGGTTTATAGAAGGACAGTTTGCTAATTTCAATGCCAATATAACACTCAAATTCTAGACTGGATTCTGCACAATGCAGAACAGCACATTCTTTAATATGCAATTTCCCATTTGTAATATCAAGATTTGACATTCTTCCTGTGGGTGCTAGCAATAATGAGTTGTTCTACAAATCCAGGGTCTGTCTGATGTCCATTGACTGAGAAAACTTAATTATTAATAAAATAACTCCCCTGACTATTAACATTGTAAGCTCATAGACAGTACGCATGTGCTATGCTGAAGTCCTACCTGCATCTGCTTTCAGTTAACTACAAATCAGTGAGATCCCGAAATAAGATGCCCTGAACAGAATAAGTGATGATCTGGAGAAACAGTACATACTCAGAAACTGCAATCATCTATTTAATGAAAATGCTGTTGTGATTTCCATTGCAGGAAAGGGTACTTTCTGAAGACCATAAGCAACAACAGTTACCAGAATAGCTGAAACAGTAGGGCAACCTCGCTGCACCAAAACTTCTCCCTGCTCATTAACTGCCCACATCCAAAGTTAAATAATTATGAATATTCTTTGGACTGAGATTGCCTGACCTTTGGAATTTTTGCCATTCAGCAGGAAAAAAAATATGCTGACCTATAAAATCACGGACTGTAAATAGCATTTCATCTATGCAACAAGGCTTCTTCCAGGACATCTCAAACTGGAAAATTTAATGAGAAGACAGCATCACCACATCAGAATCAATTTAGGTTTGGACTATGAGGGCAAATAAAGGCCACATATTCCTGCCAGTGTTCAGGATGTGACTAAAGTAAGCTTTTTTTTTTAAAAAAAAAAAAAAAAAGAAAAATCAGTGACAGAAGTAGATACATCCTGAAGTTAACCAAGAGCTTGTTTAAGTGCAGGAACTTCACCTACCAAGAGCCAAAAAAATCACCATTCTCCACACCTCAAGTAACACCTCACCCTGGCAAGACAGAATTAGAAACAGCCAGTGGTGAGAGAGTTCCTACAAGCCTACTCTGATTGTAATGCCAAGCACAGACCTTTGAAGATCCTGCTGCCTTCTTCCCAGCACTGGTGAGGTTTGAAGGTGATAGGGAAGACATTTTTTATATCAGTATTATCACAGCATATGATAAAGAAGCTACCAAGGCTCTGGTATGGCATCCAAACCTCTACCATAAAGTTAAGCCAAAGTTTTCCTGCAGTGGCTTTGAGGTGGTATTCTGCTGGGAATGAGCCAGATGTATTTTTACCAGACCTCACTATACAAGAAACCAAAAAAAATAGTTCCTTAGTGTCTAGAGGAATGAGACAGAGAAACACGGGATGACCTAAAGTAAATACAGGTCGCTAACAGTTTTAAGAGAGAACTAACAGGACAATTGAGCCTGTTTTATACAGTATAAGGAAGAGATTGCCAAAATATGCAACTATCTGGGAATTAGAAATTGCAGTCACTAACCACAGGATTTTTAAGTTTTGCAGCTGTTTTCCCCCTTTCTCACAAGAACAGCACTGCCAAAGGATATTCCCCAGGCCTCTCTCTTTAAAGTCTCTAAAAAGCAACCTGTTTGGACAGGGTGAGAATTTTTATCAGCTCTGACAGTAGAGAGAGACTGATGGGTAGATCTATCCCATCTTTTCCAGAAAGTCTGTCAGAATGGCCAGATGTCTGTCTGTCACTGCAGCCCATCTAGGAAAACCTCTCCTTCTGCTCTCTCTTGCTCCATCCCTTCTGATGGACTTGCAAAGCAGACGTAGAGAATTCTCTGAGCTTACTGTTGTGAGGAAACCACACAGAGGAAAACAGAAGACAAAATGTTGTGAAAATAGTTCAGTAGGACAGGGTGGCTGCAAAACTGTGCGTTACATCGAAGGTAAACCATAGAGCTGAAAATGCCACATCATCTGGGGATTTGGCTCACAGTTAGAGCAACTCACTGTGGAGTTACGCATACATCTGAGAGAAATTCCTTCGCTAGCAGGATCATTTTTTTTGGCTCAAATGACATAGCATCATGAAGAGAATAGAATGACACTTATTTAGCAAAACACTTTAAACAAGGAATACAAAGAGGCTTTCTTACTTTCGGTCTATGTCAGAAGCAGCAGCATAGTGCAAAGGGGTGCGTCCCCAGTCATCTGTTTCATTAATATTGGCTCCTGTTGTCACCAGTGTCTCAATACAGTGGAAATGACAATTTGCAGCTGCATAATGCAAAGGTGTCCTGGAACATAAGTGACAATTTGTTACCTTATATTCCAATACGCACCACCAAGGATAACGATAAATCTTAATTGCTGCATTCCTACAGATTTCCAGCAGTCAATATCAGTGCCTTATGTTCCTGTGATGACATGCAAAGTTATGGAAATTTAACAAAATGTTGTGTTAGTAGGAAGTTTTGATGCTCCTACGAAGCCTAGTAGGACACAGATCATCCGTCTGTGTCTTGCAAACAACCTATTCCCAGCGACAGCCTCTGCTGTTGCTCTGCATACACGCTACTTTCTTCCAGTTGGGAGGCAGAGCAAAGCACGGTGTCCTTCGCAGCATCTTATTTAGCTGGCATAGCAACACTCATAGCAACACTTCGTATGGGGAAAAAAAACCTCTAGGAAATACGTCAAACAGCAGCAATCCTCCCATCATAACCCAGGTGTTGTCTTGGGCACACAAGCTCAAGAATTTAGGCAATAAGAGAAGCAATAAGGAAAAAAAATAAACCTGTGATATTTTTAAAACAGAAAACTCAAGAGGGTGGGATGGCTTTTATGTATTTAATGAAGTCTGCACCTGTCTGTCTGGCATATAACTGCAGCAGCAAGAGTTCTACAGGGAAGGCCAAACTCCTACTTTATTTTACTGTCATTTTTCACAGAACATATGATTTCCAGACTGAGGTGGTCTTTCTTCCTGGCCTGCTAGATTCTTTTTTTTGTTGTTTTTGAAATGAGCTTCATCATTTACCTACCTCCCACATTTGTCCTTCTTATTGAAATCTGCTCCACTGCTTTGCAAGAGTTTTATACATTCAACATTACTGGAAAGAGAAGTAAACAAAACAAAACATGAACAAAACAGAAGTTTACATCTGTGTTGCCCCTGCCCCCAAAAAGGAAAAAGTTACTCTAACTATTTTTGTATTATTTGCCGTGTGAAACCAGGGTACAGCCAACTACAATGTGAAATTCAATCAAACAGAAAATGAAGCTTTAAAAAACTGTTTTCTTTTTTTCTAGTAAACCTCAAACTTCTCTTCTGCAGAAGAAAAAAAAAATAATAATAATTTTCCAAAGAGAGCGCAGTAAATGTGATCTGAATTCAGTGTGTTTGGAGATTTTCAATGGGAGCTGTACTCTAATGCTTCCCACACTGAACTGGTATTTTATAAGAGAACTTTCAAAGAAAGTGTTGCTAGCTTATAAATGCCAGTCTAATAATGAAGAGGTGACATTTAACGAAATCCACCCCCATTCAGCAAAGCATTCAACAGTAAGCACTTTGCTCAAATCCTGTTTATTTAGTGAGATTTAATCACAAGAGTTACTTTTAGGTTTATTCTCATACGATTTGTTGACTATTGATAGATTTAAGCACATCTCTTAAGTGCTTTGTTGAATAAGGGGCATAGCTATTTAAAGTGATTGTCATACCAATATTTCATTTATATAAGTGGATGAGTTGGACTCCATTGCTTTGTATCTGTTGAAAGAATTCACCACATCATAGCTGCTTTTTCATCTCATTTAAAGCCAGGTGATTTTTAATAGATAATAAACCAGCTGAATTCTCACATCTTTTGTCATTCAAGCAAATAAATCTATGACTCCAAGCCAGAAAATGACATAAAGTTGCACAGCACTTTCCAAGACTCCTTGTCATTCACAGGGGCAATAAATCATTTGTATTCACAATCAGAGGAGCAGGCCTTTGAAATATGTTCTTTTCCTAGTACCCATGCAACTCCTATTAATGTAATGGGAGTAACAGACATGTGTCAGGAAAAAAATGAATGCCTTTTGTATAGCTCCAGCTCCAGGAAAAAAAAAAAAAAGACTGGATGCAATATGTTGGCCTATGTTCATCCCTATTCTAAATTGCTATTGCATAAAATAGCTACAGAACACTCACCACAACGTACTAAAAATAAAAACACTTGTTGGTGATGACAACTGTAGTAAACCACTGGAAATATATAGTTTATTTTCATGAGCCACTTTTGCTTCTTATGAAGCCTCTCCGTCTCTTTAGGACTTGCAGGTTGTTTTTATTATTCTTTTGGGGTGCAGCCTTATCGAAGAGTTAGCATCTGAACTATACTATAATAATCTCCATCCAAGCAGCAGTCATACCTCCTCTATTAATGTGAGACAAGTATCAAGAGCAGCAATACCATAAGAATAAGAAAAACAGTATTTGGATCATTTTTTTTGGTTTTTTGTAATAACAAAAACTTTGTGATATACATTTTGGTCTACCAAGAAGAAAAAACAACTTCCAGAAAGACTGCCAAGTATTTGCTGTGGATGACCATTTCTGCTTGCTATAACCACAGAGAATCCAAGCTGGGTTCTAGGCAAGGCTCCATTTCAGCTGTTTTCTGAGCCATGAAGTACTCAACAGAAGAGTCAAAACCCAATGCTTGCCAAATGTTTTGTCCTTTTGCTACGTTAACTTCACAGCACTCCACTGACAATTATTTGGAAATATTTAAACTAACTGGATGCTACATTTACAACTTAAATTGACGTAATTCAGTTTTCATTTGTTTCCATCTCTGGCCTCCCAGCACTTATCAGGAATGCATCACCCTGAGAGAATGACAGTCTTTTGACTTTCTAATTTGGAGGTTGGGGGGGTTCTTTGTTTGTTTTGAGGTTGGTTTTTTGTTGTTTTGGTTTGTTGGTTTTTCTTTTAGAAACTTATAAACTTGCACCTGAAAAATGGGAAGGAGGGAGATGAGCTGCATTTGGACTCCAGGGCCGCAATCTGATGGGCACTGTTGCGTAGTTGCATTTTTGGACAAGGACACAGTCCAAAGGTGGAGGCCAGGAATAATGCCCTGCCAGCAGCATCCCAGGAGCTACAGCTCCTCCTCCTCCTCACTCGCTTTGCCCTAGGAACTGATGATTTCCTGCTGACTGCTGGCCCTCAGCGACCCTTGTGGCCAACAGACCGACCTGGGTGAGTATGCAGTACCCCCACCCAAAGCCGAAGCAGTCTTCACAGGGGCATGAAAAGAAAGAGTTTTACCCTATGCCTGAAACCCATGCTTCAAATCGCAACCCAGCTCTCTGCGGTAGAGAGAATCCGGCCATCTCCTTTACTTTGCAAGCAACCCCTACATGAGGGCAGTGGCAAAAGACAGCCTCAAGTGACCCCAGTTTGACATCAGACCGCTTTGCTTCCCTTGCACCGCAATAAATTCCTCTGTGGATGGCACAGTCAAGTGGGCTGGCACCAAATCTGCAACGAAGCCACAATACAACTTACAACAGCTACAGTGACAGCTACTCACCCTCCTGCAGCGGCAGCGTGGAGGCACGTTCTTCCAAAACTATCAGGGGTGTCTATTTCAAAGCCTGCAGACAGCACGTGCTCATTACTAAACAAGGACACTATGCTATACTTTTGTCCTAGTTAAACCACAAGAAACATTGCAGAGACAGAAAAATCAGTTAGTTGGAAAAAAACAGAACGCAAGCAACTACAGTCAGAAAGAGGTTGTCACGGGAACGGCGAGCGGCTGCTCCAGTTTGGCAGCTCCATAAAAAGAGCCGCAAAGTCGACGAGCATCTATTTCTGCATCCAGCTCTGCGCCACATCCCTATTTAAAACCATGCGACAGGCATTTATGAGGCAGATACTTATCAAGAGGACTGCGACAGCAGGACATGAAGACAGAAAACATGAAGAAATGAGGAAAAAACACAGAGTCAGCCTGAACATGAAATGAGGCCATTTTTATTGCGTGTGGTTTTCAGGTTGGAAAGAGGCTTCCAGGAGCATGCAGGGATACTCATCAAGATGCACAAGGCCAAAGATATAAGCCTGGCAGTATTAACTCTGGTCACCCAGAGCTTTTTCTCTTCCTTCTTGATCTAGTGGTCAAGGCCAGAGCATGCCAAGGTTTAATGTAATGGGGTATGCGATTGCCATTTTTCACACTTTTTTTATATCCTGCAGGACTCAAGTTTAGGGGAAAAAGTAGCTGTAGGAGATTTTACGTGTTAAGTAATGAGGCAATTGTCTAGAAAAAGCATATGATCTGCCTTGTGATTTTTTAACTCATGGGAACTCTTGCCTGGAAAACAAAATTTGGGATTTGGCACCTGATTACTGTCTCTTTTGAAACGGCTGAGTCAGCAAACTCCTGCTTCTTCTGCTTTGGGCTCTGGTGAGGATCCTGAGACTGCTCTCCTGACGCTACACTTTCACTCATTTCCCCTCTCGTGCCCACAGAGCTTTGGCCAGCCTAACTCCTTTACTCTGTCTGGATTCAGAAACACGCTTTAGCTGTATCTAAAATCCATCAGCATCAGTGAGATGTAAATACCTGCACCAGTGCGGGCCCCAAGGAGATAATTTCCTGAATTATTCCTTTGAGGGAAAAAAAAACCCAAAACAAAACAGTATCTCACATTCCTACAGTTTGGAAAAGGGTCCTAAATTTCCTCCCTCCTCCTGGTGAATTAATATAAACTCTCTGAACCTGCCAGGAGAAAAGAGCTTCGGGCATGAACAATACAGGACGCGAGGAAGTACCAGCATGCCGTTAGGAAAGCCTCGCACGCTCCATACACTACACCACACGGCCGAACACAGCGGCACAGGAAGTCTTTCATTTGAGCAATTCACAACAATGAGTACAAAGGGGCCATAAGCAGCAGAGACACACACTACTCAAGCTCCACAGACACTGCGGGATTTACTTACCCGATGACAACAATTTCCTGCAGCAGTCTGAGTGAGCATTCAGCGCTGCTAAGTGTAAAGGGAACATGTTGTGGATCCCACACCTGAAAGGCACAACAGACTCATTACACAGAGTCACGAGAAAATGCAGGTTGCAAACAGACACAACCCATCAAAAGCTCCTTCCACAAAGGCAGCATTTTTTATCCTTTTCGAGGAAGATTCTTCCTGCCGTGTTATCTTTATCTGTATTTCCTTACCAGCCTTCTCAGGAGTTAAAAATACTCTGATACAGCAAAAACTTGGCATTATACTTTGAACAGAATGTGGCAGGAAGGTTTCTAAAAATTCAAGGCGAAAGCCAAGGTAAGGGCGGAGGCGAGAGAGCAGATATTGCTTGGAGTCAATTTCCCGGTGTGGGACGCATGAATTTCTGCATCAGCTACACATACTGCAACTGCCATTCTGAGGTAAAAGTAAATGCCGAAATCGTCTCAATATTATTTCTGAAACCCATTTTTCCTGCAGTTAACATCCTTTAGATAACTCTCACGTGGGTTTTCAAAGCCTTCCGTTCCTCCCTCTGTCTCTCCCCTGGGGCTGGGGTAGCTGACGACTCTTCTCACTTTCCTTTAGGCTGCTGTGACACTTACAGTTTTCTTCCCACATCCTAAGAACTAAACATCTAATTTTCCTATTTGCTGCAGCTACTCTCCTCACACTCCCTTTCACTTTTTCCCCCCTTTAACACATGACCCTCTTTTCAATTACACTGTAAACTTCTCAGAGCGGACATGCTGCATGGGGGGAAAAAAGAAAAAAGTAAGCACCTATCATTAGGCTAAATCTGTATCAGGCAACCACGTAGTTTTTAAACAAGCTGGGCGCTCAGCAGCTTTTATTAATATCAGCAAATCATCCCAGTTCAGTCCCTAAGCATACCGCTGTTTACTGTCTTAGAAGACTTTCGGGTTTGGACATCCTGGTTTCTGTCATTTAGCATTGTTTTGTGAAAAGCATCTTGTTATTCTAGAAATGTCCTACCAGCAGTCCTCCAAGTGCGCATAAACATGAAGCCTCTGAAACCAACTATCTCGACAAGATTATCATCTACTGCCTGCTTCAGCAGATGTATTTTTGAAAAAGGACAAACTCTTGAACAATAGCAGATGGATTCATATCTGCCCTTCATTTCTGCAAGACAATTGGTGGATGGGAGAGTATGATCACCTCATGGAAGAGGATTTCAGATACGGACTCAAAGACGAAGGAACTTGTCTTTCTGCAAGACTCATCATAAATCATAATTACTTATGAAGCTTTAGACAAAAATGAATGTGGATGTTTATAAAGATATCTTGCTCTCTCCAACATTTTATACATATATGTATTTAACTAATTTGGGTTTGTTTTTAAAAAACTTATTCCTTCCGGAATCCACAGGCCCATCCTTCCTCTGTCTTCACATTAAATGTGTCCTCCTTGCTGCTTCATTACACTAAGGAGTGACTTGTGATGCTGTACAAATTTTAATTTTTCTAGCATCTGTATCTACTTCGTAGAGTAAATCCATTAAAAGACAATCTGACAGCCTGTTCTTTGAAGAAAACAGCACAAGCTCCACCAAGCTGCTGCATCTGTATAAACAGGTTGCATTTTTTAGCTGTGGATTCATTTATTTAAGCTAACATTGGACATTCTGTATTGCTGTGCTTCTTCCTACACCCATTTCCCTCTATCTGCTCCTCCACCTAGTTATCTAAAGCAATATTTTTCTTCTTTGAGGTCAAGATTTCCACCCAGCACACGTTTTGGACAGTTTCCATCAAAATACACTATCTGCACATCTGCTAACCAGTGTCACACTTCTATAGCGCTGTTCACACTGGTTCTTCCCATCACTTACTCGCTTTCCCCTTTAAATGCAGTTGCCTCAAAGACTGACCAAGCTGTCTGCAGTTGTTGCTAGCAACGCTGCAAAATTTTCTTTTCAAAGCCAGTTCGGGGAGCTCAGCCAGAGTTATTTACATGCAGCACATATGAAAGCCCATTCCCAGCGTTTCAATGCTCCTTGTTTAGCACAGACAGTAGCATCATTTGGATCTGCCTGGTATCTGTGAGCCAACTTCTTATTTCACTTATTTCTGCTGCTGGAAAAAGTATCTTATTCCATCAATGTTCCACTTGCCCAAGTATGAAAGAGAAATTTCTAACTGGATAACCCTGATTCCAGGAGTGGGCTATCCCACTGCATCTCGTTTTCCCTTTAAACCTCAAGATAAGAGACAGACTGAGACTTACTGTACTGGAGAAAGAGCTAGGAAAAATACATATCTATTTAGACACCAAGATCTTCATGCTGGCTATGTTAATAAAATCCAGTGACGTTAGCTGAAGCCTGTGGAATTTCATTATCCATGCCAATTGAAGATCTGTTCCACCTTCCAGGTTTGCATGGTGACAGTCGTACTTGATAAAGCAATATGGACAAATATGCTACTTCCTTAAACATCATCAAGTAAACAAACAAAATACTGAGAGCTGCAAGTATCTTCAAAATTAAAACCAGCTCATTTGCATATGAAAGCAGGTTTTCCTAAGTAGGTAAGTCAAGAGAAGTCACTGATTTCTATGGTAGGTTCTAGGCAGGAGACTCAAATTATGTTTTGGAGACATGCGGAGGTAATTGCTGAAAACTCACATTCATGAAATCAGATGCTGCTATTAAACACCTGGTACAGATATCCCTCATGGCATTGCATTACTCTGGTCTTTACACCCATTTGTTTGCCTTCAGGTTTGCTATTTTCTTTTGACAGACCATAAGAACCTGAACATAACTAACCAATACTCAAGTACTCTTAAAAATCAAGCACCTGCCAATATTTGCGTTGACAATACTTATCATGTTGTGGGTACAGTCTTGACACATGTGCAAGAGAAAAAAACCCAAACAAATAAAAAATTGAATTGAAGCAGAAAGCACTAACAACTTTTAGAAATGTGTCTAATTTCAACTCCTTGTCCTTCTATTCAAAAAAGACTCCCAAACTCACAAATCAGATAAAAGCGGTCCTATTATTTCAGCAACCTGAATATTAGAAACCATGCAACATCAAGACAGTCTCTAGTTATACTGAGATCAGAAATACTTAGTAACATCTGCTTTGCAATACTGCATTTCTATTGATTATCCTATGTCATAGCAAAAGATACAAAACAAAAGAATAATCACCATGTATGACAGGTCACTAAACATTAGGCTAATTTAGATACTAAGGAATATGCACACAACTCCCTTGGAAAGCATCTCAATTTTTTTCAATTACGATTCCTATACAAACTCATTGCTACAGACTTTCTGGAATAACTGTGATCAAGATGCACTTTATATACATATGTACTTCATGTACATTACATACCACTGTGCCACATCAATGCTTTAGGAAAAAGCAGCAGTACTTGTACTCCTTGTAACCACGTAACTGGGCACCATAGGAACTTAGCAGGGCTTCCTTCCCCTCCATAGAATCATAGAATCACAGAATAGTTTAGGTTGGAAGGGACCTTTAAAGGTCATCTAGTCCAACCCCCCTGCAATGAGCAGGGACATCCTCAACTAGATACTTCCCAAGAGTTCATATTTTAGCCCTATGTCACCCACTGAAGTACAGTACAATTATGCTTATCCATTTTAACCTTCACACTTCAGAACCTGAGGAGTAACTGTGTTTCCAGGCATTGGACATAACACTTGATCACTAGAAACAGCTCCACTTCAGCCACCTACTTGGCAGTATCAGCTCCGCTGGTTATGAGGGTGTTAATCAAAAGCTCATGTCCGTATCTTGCAGCCACGTGCAGAGGGGTGTTACCATCCTTATCAACACAGTCGATTTCCCCTCCTGCAAAAGACATTTTCATACAGTTTAACACTGAAAGATTAAGCATGAGCCAGTAACCACAAACATTGTTTCTCTCTAACGAATGCAGCATAACCAGTCTAGCCACAGAGACAGTAAATTTCAGAGACCAAGAACTAGCACACAGCAAGCTGTCAGCCACTGTTACTGAACGTGGTCTGGCAGCAGCATTTTCACCTCCCTCTCCAACTGCAGTGGTGGGGAAAATGGTGGGAAATAGGTGAACAGGATGACATACATCAGTCAAGTACATGATTCAGACTTGCTGCTAATCTAAAGGTTCAAATGGATGCCTTGAATTAAACTAACAAAATAAACTACTGAAACTATGCCCCCATTCATAGAGGCATTGCCACTCAACCTTACCTGTAAGACAACATTAAATAGAGTTCGTTCAAGAGGCCAGCAGGAACACACTGCAAACAAGGGTGTTGTGTGCCTTCTCTATGTCTTACCAAAGAACAACCAAACAGCGCCTAAGCAGAACTTTTCCTGTTGCAATTTAAGCCTGTCATCTCATGTTTTATCCTCACAAGCAGGAAAAATCAATTATTTCTTCCTTCTCTGCTGAGGCTTTTGACCCATGCAAAGATTGCTATCAAGTCCTCGTTTTCTTTTTGGACCAAGGAACTGTAATTTTTTCAGTCTCTCCTTGTAAGCCAGATTTGCTACGCTCCAACTATTCTCGTCCTTCCCCCAGACCTCTCCAGCTGGCCCACATCCTTCTGGAAGTAAAATGTCAAAAGCCAGAAACAGCACTACAGCTGATGTCTCCTAATGCTGAGCTGAGCAAAAGGATTACTTCATGCCTGCTGGCTATGCTCCTATCTATACACTCCTGTACATTGTACAGCACCATGTACATTGCTGATCATTTTTTTAAGCACCACAACACGGTTGACTTGTGGTCAACAAGTTTCTGATCCTCTACAAGCCCCAGATCCTTTCTTGACGAACCGCCACCCACCTGGCTGTTGCCATTCTGAACTCTTCCAACTGATAACTCCTGCCTGTGTGGGGGATCTTTCCTTTGCTTCTCTTGCATTATAACTTCTGTCTCCAATTTTACAGGATTATCTTCCATTCTGACTCCACCTTCTGCCAAACTAACAGTCTTTCCCAACTTCATGTTTTCTCCAAATGTTAAAAGCACATTTTCTATTCCACTATCCAAGTTGTTAATGAAAATACTGGATAGTCCCAGACCCAGGAGGGAAACCGAAAACCCCCTCACTACACCTTGCATTTCAACCACAATCCATTTATTACTAATCCCTGAGTGTAGTTTTTCAACTAGTTATGCACCAACATTGTAATATTTTAATACTCCACTAGTTTGCTGTGAGAATACTTTAGGAAAGCACGTGAAAAGTCCTGCTGACATCAGGATATGGTAATATTTACTGCATGTCCACTATTCACAGGCAACAACAGGCCCTAACTGCAACAAGAAAAGTTCTAGTAAAGCACTATACAGCATTTTCTAACAGTAAATAAAGGTCAGTGAAATGCTGGAACAGGTTCCCTGGGGTGGACCCTCCACCAGCGGAGGTCTCCACGAACATTACCTGCCCACAGAACAGTCAGAGGACTGTGCTGTGTTCACAAAGCCTATTACCCTGCTGTAAAAGAGCATTACGATGTTTCAGCATCTCTTTCTCTTGAGAAATCTATGCCAGATATTGCCCACTCCTCCCTAAGTGTTTACAAATAGTTTGTTCATTCGCTCAGTTCAGAATTTTTGGCTGACCTATTTAAAGTTCTCCAGCTTTTGTTTTTCTCCATTTTTAAAGATAGGTATCACATTTGCAATTTTCCAATTTTAAGGTAATCCATTCTTCCTCTACAAGTTGCTAGAGACAGCAGCCAGAAATTGAGACAGCTTTAGCCAACTCATTAAGTACTGCAAAATGAAACTCCATTTCTTTAAATCGTTGACATTTCTCTCTTCCACAATATCCCATGGCAATGAGGCATAAAGTCACTTGCAATCAGATCTGTGTACAATACTAAAATTAGAGGGGCAACAAACGAAGAAAGAAAGAAGCAAACCCCAAGTAACTTGAAGAAGAGTAGAGAGGCGTGAAGGACACATGAAGAACTGCCAGTCCTTTCACACACAAATCCAACAGAGAGCAAACAACAGCTGTAAGTCAGAGAACATACTTGACTAAACAACTGAAAATTGCATTAAAGCACAGTTGCGTCCAGTTTGCCCAAACTCCTTTTATTATTACTATTTTATTTATCCAAGTAGAGATATGACAACAATTTGCACGATGACCTGAAAGAAGCATGATGTACTGAAGACCTCCAATTTAAAATGCAATCTTGTGTAAATGTGTCATTACATTTACAGTGTAACCGTTCAGCCACCTTCAACATCTCACACTTAAGTTCCAACTTTGGGATTTTGGAAAACAAACAAAAAACCCAACCAACAAACCCCAGACCATCCTGTCTGGTATAGTGGCCAAAGCTGGGAAGCATAAGTAAACGATCAGTAATAGCAACCTCTGTCAATCAGAAACAGGCCTCTGCCAGATCTCCAACAATAATATTTGTTATACTCTGTAGTATTCTTGGACAAAAGAGGTATCTGATAGATGACTGATAATCAGGAATCCTGACTATGCCAGAACAAACAAGGTGGCGATGGTCCACCCTCCTGAGCATTTATTCAACACTTAATGAAGACAGTGGCGAGGGGTGGAGCTGAGGGAGGTGAGAGAAGTACAGCTGCTGAGTGGAGGGCAGAGAAAATGGTCTGAGCTCTAAGAACACCAGGGTTCCCGAGGGAGGACAACTAGAAACTTTTTCTTTTTTTAATTTTTAAATAATTTGAGAAAGAAAGTTGTGCCTGCTTCTCAGCAGAAAGAAGACCTAAATACAGCTTTGAATTGTTGTTTTCAGGTTAAGAATGATAACAGATCAGCTGGACCACCGTCAGCTGGAGGAATATGGGATTTTGTTAACAACCAAAATCTCAACTTGTGATGACATGCTGGATTGAGAGCTGTCAGTGCCGCTCAAAGCCAGAAGTTGATGTAGAGCTAAGCAGCTCTCAGAGCAGTCCTTTGGCACTCTAGGTCAGAACAACTGAAAACTGCAACCCGCCAGAAAAGACTGTCATGGTTTAACCCCAGATGGTTACCGAACACCATGCAGCCGCTCACTCACTCCCCCTCTCCCTGGTGAGGTAGGGGAGGAGAATCGGAGAGAAGGGAAAACTCGCAGGTTGAGATAAAAGCAGTTCACCAGGACAGCAAAGGAAAAATATAAAAATATATTAATAATGATGATAATAATAATATATGTAAGGATAATAGAATACATAAAACAAACGATGCACAATTTCTCACCACCCGACGACCGACACAGCCCGTTCTGAGCAGCAGCCAGGGAGCAGGGGTATTCCCCCCCAGCTATCCCAAAACAGCAAGTTCCAGAGAAAGCAGGTGAAGGAACGAACAACCAAACGAATGAACAAAAAGGCCCGAACGAATGAAAAAAGGAAAAGCAGGGAACAAAAAGCAACCAGAAGGGAACATTAAGGGAAGTGGCCCACCCTCACTTATACTGGGCATGCCGTCTATGGTATGGAATACTCTCTTTGGCCAGTTTGGATCAACTATACTGGCTATACCCCTCCCAAGTTTTTGTACCTGCACATTCACAAAACCTGGGAAACTGCAAAATGTCCTTGATCGTTTAGCAGCAACCAACAACATCAGCGTACTATCACCATTTTTCACACACTAAATCCAAAACACAATATCTGCTGAATAGCAATGCCTAATCCGTTGGAGAGTTGTTAAACAGGCACAGAAACTCACCATTCTGAATGAGGGTCTGCGACCGCGTGAACCTCCCGTGGACAGCTGTCATGTGCAGTGGGCTCTTCCCATCCTTACTCTAACAGAAACAAAACATAAAACCAACCATTTAGCATGTAAAGCGGTGGTAACAATTTGAGGTCTCTCAGCTCAACATCCTACAGCTATTCTTCAGATAAAACCTCCACTGGCTTCGAAAGTCTGTAGGACTGAATCTATACATGATAGTAAATGCAGAAGGTACAAGCATATAAGTAAAACAGTTCCTCAGCAATGAGTAGGAAATGGGCTGGAGCGGAGCCTGTCCTTACAGCCTGGCTGTACACAATACCTTATAGAAACCTACAGGTATATGACATATTATTCTTGAATATTATTTTTAAGTAACATTTCCCATTCAGTCATTATTTTCCATAACCCTTGCAATGAGGAGAATAAAGAAAAGCAAAGGAACCATAAAGCTAAGTAGGAGCAGTCTCTGAGAGATTCAAGAACTATATGATGTTTATCAATCTGCATTTTATAGATACATCCCAGAATAAAAGCCACTATATTAAAAAGTTTTGGTTAATAAATTTCCATGCAATCAAAAATAGGATGTCTACAAAAGACAATTAGAAAACAGGGAAAGCATATGAAAGTAAAGGTACAATGAGTAGAGACCAATGTTTTGCATTCTAGAGAAAGAAACTGAGATTGGGGAAGCCAAGGAGCTGAGGAAATAGCAAGGGAAGGGTACCAGCCTCACCACTCACATCACTACATGTTTATTGGCATGGGGTTTTGCATTCATTGGCAAGCACAATCCCTAATTTCATTTTAATCATTCTGAGTTTAAACAGTGCACTGACTATTCATTGATCTCAAGGGACTTGCCAGAGGTGTTAAATGCTAGGAGACCAGTTTTACGGATGGGAAACTGAAACACACAGAGTCTAAAGTAAAGCAGTCAAAATCTTGTATGAACTCAGAGATCTCAAGTCTTCTGGTACCTATATCGGTACCCTCTGGTGGATAACAGCAAGTCCCTTTCAGCTTCATCAAGATGTATCAATTTTATCTCAAGAGCATTCAGATATCCTAAACAGAATCAGACTTTGTAAACTCAGGCTCTAAAATAGGTAAACAAACAACCTTCAGTTCTTACTTCCCCAGGAAAGTCAAAAGGAACTTTTTAGAATCAGGTTTAATTAAATCCATATTGTAGGGGGAAGGAAAACACCAGAAAGGAATAGTTCCTTGACTTACCACCACTCCCTGAGATAACATTTTGACAGAGCTCCTGGGGCTATATTTTAGTAGTGGTTCATGCCTTCAGGAGAGTGGCTGGCCTAGAGTTTAAAGCTGTCATTATATTTATTAAGGCACTGAGAGCTCCTCTGCTGGGAAGTAATCTCATCCAAACAGTTTAATGATCAACATTCTCAGCATCACTCTACTTCCATCAAGGATGTAAAGCCATGCTGTACGCGTTATCATAGTTTCCAGTCTCCTGAGGTATGCAAAATAGGATAAAGTAAAACTGAAGGCCTGCAATGCAAGTTTTACCTGAATGTTAACATCTGCCCCATTATTCACTAGCAGTTCAAGACACAGTGCTCCATGAGCGGAGGCAGCAGCAAAATGCAAGGGAGTGAATCCGTTATTATTAGGCTGATTTACATTAGCACCATAGTCAATCAGCTCATTAACAACAGAATCCTGACCATTGTAACAGGCAATGTGAAGTGCGGTATTTCCATAGATGTTCATTTCATCAATCTAAAATGAGACAAGGAGACATGGTTATAATTACAGACATCAGCTTACCATTTTACATAATGCATCACACACTGCAAATGGAAATAGCTGGAGGCTTGAACTGTCATAGGGCATATTTCTCACCAGCAAATTTCATTGACAAAAATATACTCCCAGAGAGCTTAATTCAGAATGCTTTACCTTTACTATTATTAACTTTTTATCCTATTGGCAATTTCTAAAAGCCAGCATGAAGCTTAAAGCTGATAGCAGGACTATGTAATGATGACGATGATGACAAAAGTCCTAACAAGTTGGAGAGCTTTTACATATAAGTGGGAAAGTAGGATAAATAGAAAGCTCACAATCTTTATTAAAAAAAAATTAAACACCGACCATTGAATTTTTGTGAACAGAATCAGGCTTAAGAGCTCTTTCCACAGATTTCTTTTGGGAAGGGAGTGAAAGTGTCTGAGTGAAGGGAAGGTAAAACTGCACAGCCATTTACACTTCAATAAGAAATCACTTTCAGTAGCTCAGTATTATAAAGATGTAATTAAGATTATGTTACTTCTTGATGACCAGCTTAGTATTCAACTGCTGTTCTGTAAAATAGAACAAGACAGGTTGTACAAAAGACTTGGGGATGACGTGAATACCCTTCCACAAAATACAGGCGTCTCAAAGATCATATCCCCAGTGGTGGAGAATGTGGAAGTTAAAGGTAGTTATTAGCATAGCACTGCTAATAACAGGAAACACTTATTCCCCTTCAACTTCACAGTCAACAGCCTATGAACATGGACTTCTTACATTTTTTTAGCAGGGCAAGTCAGCTGAAAATGCAATGGCAAATGCAATGGCTTTATTCGATATCTCTGATTAACCAGTGCAGGCTCTTCTGGTCACCTCACTGTTGCTTTGAACCACTGAGTTGACAGTATTACACTAAGAGAAGTCTCTGCCCTGAAAAAAAGTTCTTTTCCAGAGCGAAATTAATCCTTCGCTCCATCAGCTACAGAGGAAATACAGGTCCCTAGACTTAAACAGCCTGAACTACTGTTTAGTAAAGTATACAGTGTATATGTTGAGAACAACTGTTCATCATATCAAAGCGAATGCTGAGCCAAGGGAAGTTTCATTATTCCATCTTCCTCTGCAGGAACAGCATATATTTCCTGATTTCTTCAGCAAGGTGGCCTGGAATTTACTGTCTGTATCAGACATTTTTTATTCCAGAATGTTTCCTGGCTCTTGAACCAATAAACCACATGAAGCACAAGGTGGTCCAGAAAATGGGAACTATTTTCTTTAGAAGCTCTGCCAATGTCTGTAGCAGCATCCATAAGAAAGAAGAAAAGAGTATCTCAAAATATGGAGAAACATGGAAGCCACAAAGAGCACATTACCACATACCTCTACCCCCAGGTTAAGGAGGTGTTTCACAATGTTAATCTGCCCATTGGATGCAGCTGCATGAAGTGGGGTGTAACCCTTCTTGTCTTTACAAGTCACTTCTGCACCATGATTAATCAGTAAGGCAACAACTTCCAGGTGACCTTCAAAAGATGAAAGATAGTAATCAATGAGTATACCATCCTACAGCATCACTTCTCCCAAATTACTGCTTTCTTGCTAATGCACTGCCCGTTTTGCTGCTGTTTCACAATGCTCCCACAGTTTTACAAGGGAAAAAAAAGCATTTTCGTCAATGTTCTTAATCCGAGCTCCAGGCCTTGTCAAGAAATCCATGCATTCAGCCTTCACCAGATGTGTCAAATTTCTCTTTACCAAATTAGTTTTCCAGTCATGAGAAAAACACAAATACACCTCTTTCTCATTTATTTCTCTAAAAATAACAGTTTGTATTTTATTCTCCCTGTTACAAAAAGAACAGTGAGCGCAAGAGGATGACAATACAAGTTTCCCAAAACAGCATCTTGCTGATGTCATCTGCAAACACAATTGCTAACACTTGTTGGGTTTTGTTTGCAATACGGAATAACGTTAATAAATGATAAAATTAAGGTATCCTCTCTTCTAGCACCATTGAGGACACAGAAAACTAAATTTCAAGTGAGTGCAGAATTTGATCCAAAGCCTACTAAAGATTTTCTGCTGAATCCATTGATCTTTGGATCAGGTTTTTGATTCTCCAAAACTGTATCATTAACACAAAACTGTGCAAAAAATCCTGAATATAGGTCTAAAAATGTTTGAATTTAAACTCATAGTCTACACACATACTTAGCCTGCAAACCAAAATAATTGCAATAGCCTCAACAGTCTCACAGATTGAGAACCGACTGCCAGATCAATGGGACATCTGTCTTCAGGAGTGAAATGCCTACCCCTGAATTAGGATCTCCCTACAGAATACAGGGGAAGAGCTGAGCATCTCAAAATGCAACTCAACCCACCTGTATCTTCAGTTTCCTCCTCTCCCTGAAGGTCTCAAACTATCTGGCCTGCCTTCCAGATAGTGCCCTAACCACCAAAATTAAATCAAGGCTAACTGAGGAATAGTCCTTATTGCTTCATGTTGAAGCAGAGCTGTCTTTCTTAGAATTAAAAATTTACTATGTCAAACACCATATAAAGTTGTGCACCATCTGAGTTACATAGCACTTTCATGACAGAGGCAGCTCTGGTCATGTGCAGGACCTAGGAAACTTTACGGACAAAGTCCAAAGTGCCCAAAGATACTTAAGCATTCAAGAACCTACATGAGGGTTTACAGGATAAGATGCTCAGGCCTCATTATCTAAATTCTGTCCAAATTACACTACAGACTCCTAAATCCCGTTGCTTATTTAGGCCTTAAATATTATCTAAATATTTTGAAAAGTACATAATGAATTTCTGAAAAGAATTAAGAGCAAAAGAGATGTGGAATTGCACAGCAAAATGTAAAAGCCTTTCACCTCTACAGAGTGGAGTTCAAAGCTCACTAGCTCAAAAGCCAAATCACATTCGTTGGCAAGAGTCTTTCCATCTGTCTGTGTATATCAAAAAAACCACACAATATGCTTTTCTCACAGTTTGAAATCTCCTATTATCTCATTTCCAAAAGTGCCAGGATTAAAATCAAGATTTTGACAGGTCAGATGAGAGTTCCTGGCCAAGGGCACACAACACCTCACAAATGATAATCTGGAATATACTGCTTGGCCGACAAAAGCTCTTGAACAAGTGTGACCACTATCACAGGCAATCTTGTTCTAGTATTTTTAAATTATAATGCCCCACTATAAGAAATTTTCCCTTAACTTGAAAGGAATTATAAGGTCAATTGATTTAATTAAGCAGTATTTGGTAACACCACTGACGTTTTGAATAGACAAATTGGTTGCTCTTGTCCACTCTGGAATAAAAGACGACAATTTGCTCCTAACAGGAAGAAAGCCTATGAAGCACTTCCTAACAATACCATAACTTAGCCACTTATAAACACAGATAAACAGCAAAATTTATGAGCGTATTTATCTGCATTTTATATAAAGTAGTTTTTAGCAAAAACTGAAACAAATATAACCTGTATTTTTTCAAGTCCAAGTATACTTCAGGCTGGAATTAGAGTCAGGATAAAAAAAAAAAACAAAATGAAAAAAGCAACACAGAAAGCCCACAATTAACTGTGTTAAAAAGGAAATCACGGCCAAGTTCTCACCAGCTGCAAAACCGTAAATGGACAGTGTGTATTTAGATCAGCTGAACCCTTCCCTCTTCAGGGTAAATACAACGCTCACTTTCCATGTCCAGGTCTGCTCGTGTCCATTTTAAAATATGCTGTTGGTTTGTGAATAGGAAATTAAAAAGGACGAGCAAAAGCCCAAGCCTTACCCATGTACGCTGCCCAGTGAAGAGCTCTTCTGTCCTTTTTGTCAAAAGCATTGATGTTTGCCCCCTTGGCTAAGAGCAAGTTCACCATCTAGAAGTAATAACAGCAAGTAAACCAACCCTGTAGACCACACACTCAACAGTTTATAACGAATCATTCTAGTAATAAAGTTGGGATCACAAAATCCTGCTTTTGAATGATAAATTTGTGAATTACACAAATACTGTTCAAAGCTGTCTGCATTAATGACATGGACTGGTGACAGCCACAAGTAACCAGGACAAGTTCTGTGTCCACAGAAGGGGCTGAGAGCATGCAGGGCGCTGCTACTCCAGTGTGCTTCAAATTCAGCTTGGCAAACAACCTGGAAGAGAAACATGCCTGGAAGAGAAACATTGCTCTTAGTTTTTACTGCTAAGACCAATTTAAGGCGTTTTCTTGTGGACTGGGACAAGATTCCTCCAGACCATGAGGTAACAAACCCTAAAGTCTGCTTGACCTTTCAACAAGGGCTCTCTATTTCTTGCCACGCCACGGTGATTTTCATTAAGTTCCCACATGCCCATGGCGGTGTGGACAGGCACCAGGCTGCTTCGAATACGATGCTGGCCTTTTAGACAGCATAGCTAAGAGGTGAAAGGCTGCTTTCCCCATTGACAATCATCCAACATTAAATGTAAGAAAAAACAGGGAAGAAAAGAAAGGAAATGGAATGGAAAACACATTCAACAACTGCCTTTTTCAGCAAAATATTCTAAAATCATAAATTACAGAGCTGGATGATTGTCTTCCTCTCGTACACAGCTTTGCCACAGAGAACGGCTAATAACAGCATATATTCAGTTAACAGTTTTGATATACTCTATCCAAAAGCTCAGGAGCTTTAGATTATGACAGTTAGACTCAAGCATTACTATCTCTTTCCTACAGTGCAGTATTTTAAAGGCCAAACACCATCATCTTTTTACAGGAACTACCATTCCTCTTCCTTCTTTTAATTACAGTACAGCTGATAAACTTTTGTTGACAGGAGCCTACTGTTCCTGTCTAAGAGTTTTTATTCCATATCTAGATCTTCAGGTGTGGAATAGGCAAACGAGGATCCTTGCACCCGGATCTAAAGACACTAGCAAAACCCTTGACGTAGGAGCTTTATTTAGAAAAGGATTTTTTTTTTAATATATAAACAGTAATTAGACTAGAAGGGTTTGCTTATATAAGATAAGTAGAAAAAACAGAAGCACATTTTCTAGAAGACTAATTAGAAAAACAGACCAACTGGATCTCACACAGCTGAACATCTCTTCAGTATGAAATGAGTCCACCAGTTTTCCCTTTTTTCCATTCTGCCACTCTTATTTTCAGAGGCAGTCAAGCTCCAAAGAGCCAAAGACACACTTGAGCTGCCGGAGACGGCGGCACAACCAGCTCTCCAAGTCTGCACGCACACTTCACTTGCATGCTGGCTCTGCACAGGTACTTTCCAGCCACTGTCTTGTTTTTTGCAGGTAGGAAACCTGTCGCACAATTTGGAAAGCAACTGCACGATAGGAATCGTGTGGGTCAGGGATATGGGGCTCAGTCTAGACCCACCCACAGCAGGCCACCTGTTTGGACCGGGAAAATAAATAAATAAACCAAGGATCGGTTAGGCGCTTAAACAACTCACCTCAATGTGGCCATTCAGAGCTGCATGGTGCAATGCTGTCCGCCCGCCTCGGTCAGAGACGTTGACGCTGCTCAGCATGGGGATGATGACTTCCGCACACTTCACTGCCTTGTTTGCAGCTGCCACGTGCAACGGTGTCTGCCAGTTCTTGTCCCGAGCGTTGACATCAGCCGAGTGCTTAATCAACACTTGCACTGCTTCCTGCAACCACAACACAGTTATATCCATAACCAAGCAGTTCGAATAAATACATGGCCCACCTTCTTGATAGCTCGATCATAGTACCTATGCATATTACTTACGCACATCAGACATGGCCATGAGGAGGGAAAGAGAACAACATTTATCAAAACAACCTCCCACGCTAGTGAAATGGTATTGTTGATTCAAATGCCAGAGTACACATCACCTTTGCTGTCATTTAGAGCATTTCCCAATTTGATTTTAGAATGTACAAAGCTGCCTATGCAGAGAGCCCAACCTGTTCGGTTGATTAACCTTCAGTACCTCAGTCATCGTAGCTGTGCTCTCATTGAAGAAACGAACGTACTTACTTGAGCTCACTGTTACAGAAATTATTTACAAAATGAAAAGTACATCATTTTGGACAGTAAAATCATAGCAAATTGCTGTAAGTTTTAGTTATAAACAGGAAAAAGGAGAAAATAAAACAGAGTATGTGAAAACGAAATTTTAGCTTTGCAAAAACATGAGAATCACAGGCAGGGGTTGATGCTGGTGTCCCCAAGTTAGCATTAGCATTCCTTCCCTCCCCGAGGGCTAAGCATAGGCCAAGGGTCTTCACTGCAACATCCATTCTGTCAGCCTGAGACCAAACAACATCTTTTAAGGTTAATTTTGTTGGTTAAAAGTGAGTATTTGCCAGTGAGAAAATGTACTGTTCTCTCTTGAGAGACTGTCTCACTGGAGAATTCACAATCAGTTCTGTTCTGCTTCTATTCATGCATCTGCCATTAAGCAAGTCAGATGAAAAAACAAGTCTCTCTCAAAATTACATTTTGTTTCTTCTTCCTTTTTTCCTCACAAACAAAACAAAATACAAAGGAACCACTGGGACACAGTGGCATTCAAGTAGCCTTGTCTGCTAATTACAACTCACAGCTGGTAAGTGGGAGAGCCCTAGTCCTACATAGTACCTCATTCTTTTTCCATAAACTGAAAAGTTTTCTGGTAAGCCCAGCCAAAATTTTATTAATGAATAACAAATACAGACGGTGTGTTTAAATAGCGCTTTTGTATCTAGAATGGCCCAGGAGAGTGCCTGCAGTCTGTATCAACAGTACATCCATTACTAGGAGTTTTAGTTCTTTGTCCTCAACTGATATCAGCAATTTCATTTTCTACGGCCATCTCACAAACTGTCCTCTAACAGATTTGTTCAGTTAGTGACCTTGCATCTCTTACAGCACCAATAAGGATATGTCACTGTTGATGTCTCAACAGCATTTTGTTTTTTAAATTACAGACCTACTATTTTAAAAATCATTTAAATGTAATTCACTGGAGACCTACCCAGCTGGGACATGAAGTCAACAGGAAAATTCATGCACTTTGACTCTTAATGAAAGAAAGAAAAAGTTAAAGGAGAATTTTTAGAAGTAAATAGTAAGGAGTAAAAAGTCTAAGCTAAAAATATTTACACTTTTAAAAAAAAACATTTACACATTTTTGCTTACATCTGCAAATCTGCTGCTCTATCAGATTTGGGATGAAAATGTTAAAATCCTTATGGAGAAGTTTTAATTTTATTGCTTTTGAGAGCATGAGCTCTCCCTTTTTATTAACAGAATTTCTACACGTACATGCAGTCCACAGCTATGGTGTAAGCCTCTGTATTCAGTGTCTCTAGCTATCCGAAGTTATCAGAGTGAAACCTCTTTACTTTTTCAAACCTTATAAGGCTGACAGTTGATACATCCATTAACAATCCTGCACAGACACACCTGAGGGTTGTTGATTTGTGAATAAACATTTAAATCCCTAAAGCCTACTTGAAAAATCATTAAGACTTAAATAAAAATGTGTTCGTGCTTTTAATCAACCTATAAAAGGGTGCAAGGAGACAGCTTCTGAATCCTGTGAAAGCTTCATAGTAAAAGATTGATAATAGAACTTAAAACTTGTACGTGATCATTCTAAAAGCAACTGTGCTCACAGGAACTTCAAAAACCACACTGAGTCCTACTGGTCAACTTCTGGACCATGAATTCATCTCCTACTATCAATGTGAACTATGAATTCACCTGCTGCTATCTACTACTATCACTACCAGTTTTGTCCTATTATATTGAAGCTGCACATTTGTTAGCTTGTGTTATAAAGTAAAAGCAGCACTAAAAGAGCTTCAAAACGCTGAATCTCGTTTCAAAATTATTACCAAAAGTAGCAATTATCATATAAATAACAAAGAAAAAAAGACGAGGAGAAGAAAGCTATGTGTGTTTATAAAATACATAGCAGACCATGAAAAGGCATCAAAGGCTGGTGCTTTCCCCTGCTGCCTCACTATTGCACCTGGGTACTCACGCGCTTTGAGGTACCAGAACTGCCAGTACAATGGAAGACAGTTTCTCATTGTGCAATTGGCCTTCAGCTGACAAAGAGTTAAAGATGAGACACAAACCCACAGAAAGACATACATTTTCTCTTAGGACTGTCACTGACAATAAAAATCACGTACTCTGACACATGCAAAAAAAGAAACCAAGCACACTACAATTCCCACATCAGAAAGATTGTGGGTGTTTTTTAAGGTTTAAGTCTGACCTTTGTTTTCCAACATGGCTTTTTGTATTTTGCCTCATTACAGCATTCGTACTCTATCAGATATTCCTTTCAGAGGGTTTCAGCGGATGCCAGCAGCTGGGAAGCTCAGCCAGCAGCCAAACAATGCTTGAGTTCAGAAGCGAGCCCAGGATTCCTGCCTCCAGGCTTGGCAAGCGCTGGGACTGTTACGGAGGTGATTCGAGTCCATCAGTCTCTGGAAGACAGCCACCCTCTGTCTCTTTTACAACCCCTCCCCTCGTCCCCAGCAGCCAATTCGGTCTGCAGTTGGGCTCATTGTTAACTAAGTATTAGGAGGATAAAAGTATACAGGGAGGTCCAAAATGGAAAGCCAAGAATAATGGTGCAGTTGAAAACACAGTCATGCCTGAGCTGCATTCCTGATAGTTATTGCTGCTCCTTTTCACGATAGCAACGGAAGAAGTACAACATGATGCCAGAAGATTTCTAGTTGTCAAGTAGAAGAAATATGGGCTAACCCTCCTTTATGCACGAATCAAATGCATTAACAGAAAACCTAATGGATGCCTTGAAATGCAATTAACCAAAACCAACTATGTGGTAATACGGGTTGGATCATGTACACGTCCACTCCCTTCTGGCACACGCACAGCGTGCACACATCCATACGGATTTATTCCTCTTTATTTCACCACTTGAAGATGATGTGGCCACTGTAGACCACTGTGGACTCTATCCCACTTCAGTGCTGGTCACTCACTCCAGCTGATGGTTGCTCAATGAGACTTGCTATGATAACGCAAAGCATTCCACAAGGTGAAAATCAACCACATTAAAGCTCAAAAGCAGCTATAACTAACTTGTAAAAGCTGGCCTACAGCTGCAATGCTAAAGGCCCTGCGCACAGAAAATGCCTTCCCTGTCTGCGTCACTGTGTTACCTACTACAGCTCTCAATGGTTTGCTTTTTCCCCCAGCACGTAGTTTACCAGAGGTAAATCAAATCTTACTCACTTCACTTCTTGAAGCAACTGCTCGATGGAGAGGAGTCAGCCACATATTGTCCTTGGCATTAACACGAGCGCCTGCAAGCAAACAGCAGAGGTTACATCCATGCCTGGGGTGCGACACAAAGAGCCTTGCCCAACTGTTTCCTAGTAACAAGAGCTGAGCCGTATGTGGCACTCCAGCGCTCCCCACCACTCTCCTGGCACCCTGTTCACCTTGGAAATGCACTTCCAGATCCCAGATAGACAGGAGCTGAAGCGTGATTCAGAAAGAAAGGAACTGGATGGGTCGGACTATTATCAGGAATAGCTTTGTTTAGAGGACACAAAAGCAGCAAGATTTCTTGTAGGGGATTACGTATGTATGTATGTATGTACATGTATGTCTATGTATATGCATTTTTTTAGATCAACTGATACAGTTGGGGGGAAAAAAGCAAGCCTTTGCTCAGAGCACTGCTGCTGTCTGCAGACATAATGAAGGGAACGAGCCTGAACAACCATCTCTTGTTTCCAGCTCCATGAGGCAGACCAGTAAAAGATATAACCGCTTCCCTGCTTCACAAATCCTGCTGGGATCAAGAAAACAGGACCGGGAAATGCTCAGGTTGAGGAGGAAACTGGGCACTTACTACCTCAGCTTCTGTGGGTGTTATTCAGCAAACATCAGAAGAGGAGGGATGAAGGAGACTATCCGTTCACCTTCTGTGCGGTTCAGCGCTAATGTGCACTCTGACAAAGACAGCTGAGCAAGAGGATGGGTTTGGGGTGGCTTGACAGAATAAAGGATAAAGGAAGAATATTTAACAACTACAGTGATGCTGGCTGACTGCAGACAAAAAAAAAGGATCCTGTACATTTGTGTGATAAAACAGATTTGTTTGAAAGAAATACTAAAGCTATTCACTGATGTGATACCCCAGAAAGGAAATCTAGTGAAAAGGACTAAAGAAACTAATTTTAAAAAGGGCTTAACCTGAAAATGTTGTACCTCTCAGGTCTGCAGGTAGCAGTACTAGTCTGAGAAGACTAGCACATGCAGAAAAATTTGAGAAGCGCAAGTGTCATGCACATAGTCTGGATGAGCCTCTAAACTTCACGAACAAAGGGATTCTTAAGCTTCATTTTGCACCATAACTTAAGTGCATACAAAAGCCTGTAATTAATAAATCACACTCTCTGAATCAGAAGTACTCTCCGAGAGCCGTTTCTCAGGAATATTAAGGTGCTTGCCTCTGAATCACAGTGGTTACCGGGAATTGTGCTAGATAATCAGAGAAGAAACAAGTTCTTTCATATTTCCACAAGTTGGGATATAATTTTTTGGCTGCAAGAAAAAGAAAGCCACTTTCATAGCTATTGCAACAATCAGAGGCAATCCTCCGAACTCACCTCAGAACCTGGTAGCTGGTAGTAAAACCCGCCCTCTGGAAAAACACTCTTTAGAAAAGACAACAGTTTCAAAGAGTTTTCTAATGAATCCATCTAAGTAAGGAAGCTGTTAGCTTATTTTGTCTTCATGAGAAGGCCATTATGGTTGATACACGTCAGTGTCCTACCCTTTGCCTACACTGCCCGAGGCTCTAGAGACACATAAGGCAACGACCTCCTCCACCATCAGGAAGCTGACAGACAGGACTCTAAGGCACCTTACCGTTATACTCATTTGGCCTGGTAGGGGTCTCGGGGATGCAAATTGCCTAGATGAATTCCTAATGATTGCCACCAAATACCTCTTTTTGGGTTTAGAGATTTATTTTGTATTTGCCTCTTTTTTTTGCCTTATGTTCTTAACTAAGGTTTCTTTTGGTTTATTTCTACCCATTCACTAACTCCTACAAGCAGATGGTTGCAAATCAGAAAGGCTTAAGTGTGGAGTAGCAAAGTGTGACAAACGTATCATTCCACAGTATTCAACAACTCCAGTGGCACTGGTGAATATGAAGATGATTAGAAAACCTAGGGAAGTGTCTCTGTCAGTAGCTATTCATGCCTTTCACTGATCCACTTACCCTTTGAGAAACTGAAATAGTTGCCAAGAAAACAGCTAAAGAAAATAATAAAAGCAAAACAAGACCAGTATAAATAAAATAATACACAGCATGCTATCAGCCTTTTCCTCCTCAGCTGTTTTCTACATCCCCTTACCTCTTTGTGCTTTGGGGCTCTTTATGTGACAAAGTGAAATTGCTCTTACGTATCTAATTCAATGCATCGGCTGAATATGTTTGTGATTTCTGTTTTTAAAGAGCTGCACAATTCAGCTGTTGCCTGTTAGAGGAGCCTCTGTTATCCATTTACTGAGGTGCACATTTTCTGAAGAGACATTTCAAAATGTTTCCCTCCGTGTTGCCTATTTCCTTCACCAAAATTCAGCTTTTAGGTTCCCAGCAGTTCCTTGCAGGCAACAGTTAATGACAAAGAAAAAACTTCACCAGCACTGATGCACTCCTTCAGGGACAGAAAATATCTGCCATTGTAAAGGAGATCAAGCAGAGGCATCCAGGGAGCAATGCTCATGTTTTCAAAGGTGTCCTCTACACTTCACAAACTTGAATGTCCATCCTGTGACAGCCCAGGGGACAGCTCTTTGAAAGCACCAAGTAACACAGAAATCCAACTCTAAAGACTGATTGCTCTACAACATGCTAAGGCACCTAAAATGAGCTGTGTCCAAAAATCAGAAGCTTAAATTTTCAAGTCCATCCCACAGCACTTCCTCAAAGTCACCCAGAAATTCAGTGTCCCTCTCTTGACTCTGGACCAAGTACCTTAACCATGTTTCAGTGCACTTCCTACAATACTCTGTGAATTAATCTGTGTATTTATAAGGACAAAGAGGGCTGATAACACACTCAAATTGGTGTATATGGTGTCCTACATAGTACAGTCTTCCTTGAAAAGATAAGCTGCTTTAAAGATTTCCCTTAACATCCTTTCAGGTAGCCACAGCACCCACCCACCCCATAACATATCCACTTAAAAAAAACCCTCTCCAGAGAAAAGCCTTTTCTCAGCCCCATCCTCTGCACTCTGCCCTCGGGAGTGCTCGTACCTGTGGGCCTGAAGAAAAGGCTCGGCTGTTGGATTTCCTCTGTGAGGCTGAAGTAGACAACATAACATATAACGTTACAGATAAAATCAACAGAGAGGAAACTTTCTGTAATCCACTCTTCTTTAATATGGCTGGTTTGTAATCTTTGCCATCTTTCACTCTCAAATTTTTCTGCCAAAAGAGGAAATAAATCTGAAATTGCCTCTGTTCTTTTGAGATCTGAAATAAACAACCCGATGCTAGCTTTCAGGAATAAAGTTAACATCTCTCTGTCCTAACCAAAGTACAATTTTCCGTCCAGCATATCTGCCAAATCCACAGGTCTCTAATAAATCTAGATTCTGCAGTCTAAATCTCTGAAATTAGGAATGGTCAACGGAGGAAGGAAACTCTACTCTTTAACCTATTAATGACATTACTAACGTGCACCTTTCCAACTCCTGCTATGAGACACAGCAACAGACATACAAAAATATAAGGAATGCCCCCCCGCCCCCCCCGACACACAATACAAAGCAAAGATCAGCACGAATAAAATATAACAACAGAGTGGCACCACCTGATAGATGGAACTGGGACCCACAACATGAGAGCAACACAACACCATGCTAGGTGTGAACGCAGGAACCGAACACCTACATGGCAGAAACAGGAGGTTAGGCAGGATCTCCTTGGAGGCAAGTCCGAGCCACTGGCTAGGGAGGGAAATGGCCTGGGGATGCCACCAGGTGAGAGCACACAGGTCCTGGGTCACTCACGAAGGACAGAGCAGATAGTCCTGGGACATCCTCCAATCTTTCCCCAAAGGGGATACTCCTAATCCCCAGGGACAGGAGTCTCAAAGCCATGGGGAAGGCAGAGAGAAGGCTGCCTCTCCAACCCACCTGTTCTTTAGCCTGCCATAAAAGAGGAAGTCCTGAACCTGTGTTCAGGTTACACAGCACCTTCCCCTGCTGTCTACACAACAGGGATGGCCCAGAACCTGCTGTGCAGGTGACGGTCTCGCTTCCAAACCTATGTAGCAGAGCTTACCAGGAACCCTTCCAAAGCACGCTGGGGTTTGTCCTTTTCCTCTGCTATTGTGCAATTTATGAAGGACGGATGTCAATATTGCATGCGCCCCTCCAGTGCATAAACTTCTTGCCAAGAAGCTCAGAACTTCTTGCCTTCTGAAATAGTAAAGCATGGTAATATTGCCAAGGTCGTAAGCTCCTTGGTGAAGAACAAGGGGTAAGGGACTGAGCTCAAACATTATGTCCTCGGGCACCAGCTCAAAGCCCAGGAGTGGGAGAGGCACTGGCACAAATGAGAAAAGAGATTTTATTTGCCCAGGCCGTTGTTCTTGCACATCCATGGCTGTGTCGTCATACAGAGCTTCATTTATGTGAGATGGTTACCCTGGTCCTTCTCCTTCACCTCCTTTCTGTCAAGAAGGAGAAGTGCTCAAAGCTCCCTTGCTTTCATGTAGCCTGGAAAAACAAAACCACACAGCACATTTCCCCAGTTTGAATCATATGATTATAGATCAGACCTTTGAGCTGGTGTAAATCTACCTAGCTCTGACATTTAATGGGCCAGGGTGATTCATACCAGTTGAGGGATCTGGCACTCTCTCTCCTGTATCAATTCCAAACAGGCTTCATTTCAGTGGCTACCTAGAAAGCCATTTCTGGTCTGTCTCCAGCCACCTGGGCAGAAGTTTTATTCATTAGACACCACATTTATTTGTGCTGCCACCAGTGCATGGGCCACAAATCTCAGAATGTGCGTATTTCATTTAATTTCTCTCCCAAGCCCTGTACAAAATGCAATGGGTTGCTACTCCTCTTAGCTTCTACTCATGCTGAGAATATTACTGTTTGACACCAACAGCAAGCATTTTTTACCTTTCTCTCCGTAAAAACACCCTCTCATTTTAAGTCAGACAAGAAAATTTTTCTGCTTATGTAACTAAATTTTATGATCAGATTAATCTTTTCTGATACACTTTTACTAATAGAGTTTACTGAATGAAAAGGTGAAGCAAAAGGAAGATGCTGCTGTCGTCTTTGAAGCCTAGTTCATGGAGAGATCACAATAACAAAAAGGTGTTTATAATAACTCTTAAATCTGCTCCTCCAAACCTCATAAACCTCCAGACCTGCTCTTGGATACAAGTACTGATGCTCATCATGAGCAATGATACTTCAGAGATTGAAGGACAATGAATAGGTAGAATATGCAACACAAGATTAATTTTGACTCATGCTTCAGCTAGTTGGGAAAGATCCACACAGTTCCTGCAGACTGAACCCCAGCACAGTCCCACTGACACAAAGTCCAATTTTTAGAAGCCCACATTATAAGTTTTTCCCGTTCACTTGGATATATAAAAAACCCCCAAGATATATCACCTGCATTTTACGCTGTTGGTCAAACAAACCCTATAGCCAGTGGATGACATTTTGGCAGTGAGGTGCTGGAACTGAGTGTCCCAGAAGAACACTAGAAAGTCTCCCTCCCTCATGAGGAATGTGATAGAAAACAAGAATGTTCACCAGGACATTTCTTGGTGCTATTGGGATTCAGAGGAGAAATGGGCAGAACAGCTTCACCTTTCTCTCTATGTGGATATTGCCTGTGCTGTTACTTGCAAAACTTGAAAAAAGACTTTGCTCCTGCAATCTTCTCATACCACAATGGAGCAGCAGTATGTGACAAACAACACACACTGCAAGAACACATGCACAGATGAAGTTTATTCACTTTTACCTCCTACTGAAGAAAATCATGTTTGTATTCAGCATATTGAAAACCCACCCAAGCATAACCTGTCAGCGGAGGAATGTTCATTTAAATCACTCTGCTGGCCTCAGGGTTAGAGCAGAAAGATCTAATGTATGATGTATGTCCAACTGGTTACCCTCATTAAGCAATTAGACAATTCAAAATGCCCCCCAAAATGTACAGAGGAAACACATAGCTACAGCAAACTGAATTCTCATTTTCTGCCTTCTCCAGGTGTGGTTAGGCTGGTAGCCCAAAGAAATATTTGTGTGGTCTGCATGTGCCCGTTAGCAGCCTGATCTAACTTTGAAATTGGCTGGTGCTCTAAGCAGGGGGCTGGATCAGATAACCTCTAGAAATCCCTTCCAGCCTCAATTATTCTAGGATTTGAGGTTGGAAATCAGAAAGTGCCTCACAATCACAGGACTGATAGTTCTGAAATAACTTTCTAAAAAAAATACGCAACTCGTTTGAAGAAGCAGTCTAATAATTTGTGAAAGCAATCATACAGCAAGGTTGCTTGCAAGTGGTTAGACATTTGTACCATAAGGTTCCTTTCAATTCCACATTCTTAAACCCCCATAAGCTTTACCCTTACAGTTCTCCAGTTTAGAAAAACACTGCCTTTGAAATCTGCAAGCACATCCAGGAGTTTGCCATGAATTATGTGTACTTCTTGAGAGATGTCTGCTTTATGCTTTGTTCTGACATATTTTGATCATGTTTTTTGTCACTACAACAGTTTGGAGATATTTTTTGATTTTTTGTTTAGATACATCCTACTGCACAGTTTCTATTCTCCAAATCAACTTCCCGACTCTTAGAATCATGTTTCTAATGTAAATACCACTTACAATTCATTTAAACTCATTCATAACTTTTTTTGCTATTATTCCATAATAATTTTTGCTTAACAGGAATTCTTGGCTTATACTCCAGGACGTGAGCCCACATTTCAAATATGTACTTCAGCAACTTTCTGAATCCACAAATATTGTCAGTTTAAATGCTTTAGAAGTTTTTAAAAACTAGTTGCTTTGTTTATTAATTCCTCTCAGTCACAGCGCATGTTTTATAATTCTATCACCAAATTTAAACATATTTTCTAAGCTTGCAACAACTGCAACCAGCTCTATGAAACTCAGAGCACTCTGGGCGCTGCCCAAAGCTCACTCATATATACTTTGCTGGGTATTCCTTGCAGCTTTAAAACTAGCTAGTTTACCAGTTAATAACATTGAGGGACAGTATCTTACCTGACAAAATGAGAAGCTCAATGATGTCTGCATCTCCCAGGAACGATGCAACGTGAAGAGGAGTTCGTTTCTCGGCATCCTACAAAAGCATAGATTGTGCAGTTATTAAACATGGTCAGTAACCGCAAACGTTAGTGTTAAAGAGCAATGGATTTGTATATAGTGTTTATTTTTCTATGTGTATTTTTGTTCATAATTAGAAATGCAATCTCAACTAGTGAAAGAATAAAATTCAAGGTCTGAACAACACACTTCCAATAATCCTCAACTTTTTTATCACTTGGTTCCACCAGACCTTGCAGAGACACTGTCTTTACTCCAACATCCTGTTTACAGGTAGACCAAATCAAATCAAATCTAAAATGAGGAAAGATGTCATCCCTGGGTCTCTTTCGGAAACATTTTCCACTCTAAGTATTGCAGGGACATAATTCTGATGCTTCTGGACATCAGACTTTGTAATGCAGTTTCCATCAACAATGTAACACCAGACCCTTCAGAAGGATCTCTCCGGAGAACGGTTTGGAACCACACACAAGGACAAGACGCAATCCTCTTAGTCTACAAACGTTCTTGTCCACCATTTAGCCTGGTTGTTTACAGCAGCCCAAAATGGGCTTGTACACCTTGATCAACCTCTAAACACAAACAAAGAAAATATTACCAGTCAGGTCTGTGTCTTTAAACTTAGAAGAATTGCTAATAATCACATATACAACTTCTGAAATACATCTACTTTTCTTTGATTTCTCTAATTTTCAGCCTTAGGGAGTCACATTTTCAAGATTTTCTTTTCTAACTTCAAGGGGTGTAAATACAGCGTTTACAAAAAACCCTTTCTTTTATTGCTTTAGTCAGATGATTCCAGAACATAGGCCTTTAAAAGAAACTGCTAAACATTGTAATATGGGCAACAAAAATCACAAGAACTGCTAATACTGTTAATCATGCTATTTGACCCGTTTCCAGTCCTAAACGTATTTCATTTCAGTTTCTTAATCACTAATACAAAAAAAGTTCTAAGACACTTATCAATCAAACTTAGCAAATTACAACCTACCAGCATTAAACACTGTAAGCTGGTAACAGATTCAACACTTCCTGCAAATGACACCGACACAGAAACCCTACCGGTATTTACACTCTCTCCCTGAAACATATCTCTGAGCCTGTCAAGTAAAATATCACTTCTAACATGCCCAAGAGGTCATCAACCGCAAGCTATTTTGGACTATCTTCAAAGTATGCTGTAAATGCGGACAAATCAGTGCAGCAGAACCATTTGTCATGTGAATGCTGAAAATTGTTTTCCAGCACTGTGAGGCACAGAGCCACTGGTCAACAGAGCAAGTTACATTTAATTTTTATATTTGTGTGTTTTTTCAAACATACATGATGTATGTAGTCCTCAAATCCTGCTGCAGTGGATTTTGATCTTACATATTGGGTATGCGCATAAAACACTCACAAGACAGATTACGTGACACCCTGGTTGTCACAGGTCAGAGGGAAAGATATCTTACAGAACTTCACATCCTGACATGGTAGGCAAACTTAAACAGTATTAAGCAGTGTCCATCCAGCAGTGTAAGCTCAGGAACCGAAATCACAAGCTGGATTCTCTCATATGCTCAGTTCCTAAAACATAAACCACCACAGACTAGCTTTTACAGGCTGCGTGAGTGCATACGAGACCTTTCGTAAGCACTGCTTCGTATTACCTATCCTACGGCTACCCATGGCAAAAAATATGCTAAGACTGATTGAACATTTGTACAAAAATAGAATCAGTTTTATTTATTTTTTTAGCTTGTTCATTTTAATGCATGAATGTCTCTTTCGCGCAATGTGGTATTTGTAATAGCTATCGTACCTGTCAGTGATAAATTTTGTGGCAGCTTCTTGAAACACAGCTAAGTTTGGCAACAGAACAGAGTAGTTTGAAGTTGAATGGTAACTACACAAGACCAAGCAATTTTCTATATCAAGGAACCAAGGCTAGTCAGTGCTTTATTGATTATAAGCAATATTTTATACTAAACTGTAAATCCGATGGAAATTCTATAATTGAGGGAGGAAAGGATATTTAAAAATATAAAAAGCATTTTTATCCTTCTGTAACAGGAATAACTCGCTGTAAGTTTTCTCAGCTTTCACTTTTTAAAATCAATGCAAAATCCTATCAAATTAAGTGAGAATCAAGTCTTCAGAGAAAGATGGGTTTAGTCATGCAACTGAATTTAAGCTTAATTTCTTCAAGAGGAAAAAACTGCAAAATGTCTCCATTTATCACAACCAGGCACAAATCAGAGTTCATGCTCACGTGAACTAGCCGACGACAAAACCCAATGTGTGCTACAGAAAATTTAAAACACACGAAAGAGCCCTACAGGCAGCGTTTTCAGGAGTCTGGTGGGGAGAAGTCCGCACACAACGCCTGCAGCTGAGGGTGCCATTGAGCAACTCAACGGAGGAACATCCTCAAGTTCCTGTTTACGCTCTGCACAAGGCTGACACAGAACCAGAGGAACTGGGGCATCTGCCTGTCTGTCCAGCCACACTCCTTGCGTCCTCCTCAAAGCCGTGTACCGCTTCAGCGAGACTTAGAGAGCTCACTGGCTTTGCGTCTGGCCCGTGCACTAACCTCTATTCAGCTACAGAGGTCCTTGTGGCATGATGGTAGTAAAAGAATTACAAATAAGAAAACCAATAATGATCTAAAGACTGACGGCTACAAACAGAAAGAGAAGAATAAAAAGAAAATTTGTCATTTCAGGTAAAGGTCTGGCAGTACCCCAAACCTGAACGTACATTATCAAGGCAAGGAAAGGAAATGGGGGGACGAAATGATAACAGGATTAGAAATAGCATTAAGACAAATAATCAGACCTGCTTCAAGTGCAGTTCTCAGAGGAACAAAAGGTCAGTAAGAGACAGTAGATAAGCTAAACAATGGCTAGGAAATCATACTGAGATGAGATAAACACTCTCTTCCCAAAACTGTATTAGTGACTTACATTAGTTCACAGAAAAGATGCTGCTGCGTATTAACATTATCTGTACACATTTAAAAAAAAAAAAATACAGATAAAGGAAATTAAGAATTTAACAAACAGGCAATCGAGGACAGAAGGCCTCAGCAAGAAAAACACTCAACACATGCTTAAACTGTTCAAGTGATCACAGTGACACTGATAAGGCCCTTCACAGGCTTAAAGTTAGGCTAGTCCTTAAGTGCTTTATTGGATCAGAGCCTTAGAGTACATGAAGATTAGCAGAATAGTGGCTCAGATGAATCATATCAGCATATATAAAATATTCAGGCAAGAAAAAGGCCAACAGTTTCTCCTCAACACAGGCTACATCTCAAAGGAGATAATGGATTTGAACTTTTGTATCAACTGCAGCTGTTCAGATCAGAAGATGTTTGGGACAGAGTTATTTACTATTAAAATGTAAGTGCAACTGCCACAGAAAATAAACGTCTGCATCCTCTTTCTGTCACCAAACTGCCTGAGCAGCCAACAGGAATAGTTCAGCACAGGAGGAGTTAATGCACCACAGAAACCGAGTTAGTGAAGTTTCATTGGTAAGAAGAGTTTGGATTCCCACCACTTTCAAGCCAGGGATCTGCCTGGGTGGCAGAATAAGCTAAACTGTATTAGAGGCACATGAATGGCTACAACTTACATTGATACAAGTCTAACCAAAACAATAACAGAAACAGACCTCCTGCTCATTCACTCCATTTACTGTTGTTACATCTGAATACACCTTATTTAAGTAGCACAAAGTAGCTGGTACCATTAAAAAACCCAAACATTCAGATACAACTCGACTTCAGGAAAATTAAATATCGGGAACTTGTCAGGAACTACTGAAGAGGCAAAAGCAAATGAGCAGCTACTTCTTGTGCTATTTGCAACCGTTCGGAGCCAAAAGCTGATGCTGTACAAAGAAAATCTCTGCCGCTTCAGGATTCTGCCACAGATTCTTTTATTAAAGCTTGTAATTCACAAAGCAAATCGAAATGCTTAACTGGGAGCACCAGCTGGGAGGTGAAAGTCAAGCTGTGTAACTCATGCCTGGTGCTCTTTCTTCTGCTATTACCAAGCACAGAAATTCCTGCCTGAAAACACAGATCCTGGTTCCAGCACCACTCATCTCCAGTCTTCAGTTTAGCCTCAGAAACAAAGATTTTTCTGGAGTGAGTCTTTAATTGCCAAGTGCCCATGAGGTGGAAGAGGCAAATACTTTGATCTTCTAGAGGCAAGAAAAATTCTCGTCCCTCTCCCGTGCCATCTAACACTTTCCTTCCATGAGGCTGACAGTAGCTTTCATGCCAGAAAAAGATAACTTTTTAAATTAATTACTAATCCTAGATTGAGACTGTAGAAACTGTTATCCTAGTTAATGGAAATATTTTAATGTTTATAGCAGCAAGTTTCCAATGTAAGGATCAAAAGATAGACTTAAATAACTCCTCCATTTTTATAAATGCAATATTGACTTTGGAGAGGGTGTGGGGGGGGGTGATGGCGTGGGAGCATACATCACTCATGAGTTGATGGGAAAAGCAGATTTGGAAAAATTCAGGTATTTCAGGCTGACGTTGCTGCCTTTGAAGAAAATAAAGCAGCTACAGCCAAACCCTGCCATGAGCTTTTAATGGCCTATATACATCCTTAACTGTCTCAAACATTTTGAGGACACTGGTAACGTGAGTCACCAGCACAGATATGTATAATTTAGTACCCACTAGTATACTAGCATGCTGTACAGAGCAACTCAGAATATTTCAGACTCTCAGTAAACTCCAGCAGAATCTTCTTCACAGTTCAAACATCTTCTTTATAAAATATAAAAAAATATATTTATTTTCTAAAAGAAAAAATATTTATTCTAAATAAAAGTCATGATGGTTACCTTGCATCACAAAGATCAATGCAATTTTGTATTCAGTTTCCTTACATAACTGAGAATTGTTCGTAATTTCCTTCTGTAGCAAAAAAAAATTTCTCCATCACGTCCCACTTAAATTAACAGCATATCAAACAGCACTACTAGAGGCTAAATACGCACTGAAAATACAGCTATTACCTAGCACCAAACTGTCATACTGTGTCAAAGCAGAAGCCTTCCAAAGTTCTTGACTGAATCCTCCAGAAGACTTTTCCGGCACAGCAGAACTACATCTAGAAGACGAGCATTTACTTCCAGGATTTTATTTTATTCTCCTGCAAGACTCCACAGTGCCAAAAAGAAAATCATCATTCCCTGGACAAGAGCAGAGACGAGGGTCTGGTTCCCAAGATTACTGAAATACCACATTACAGTCTCGCTTAGTCCCAAGTCAAACATGTCACTCCAAACTGAACGACAAGCTGGTTTTCACATTCGCTATCCCAAGCATGCAAAGCCTTCCAGACTCACAATCCTAAACATGTGTGTACTTGTACCCTCAAGCACTCACACCACCTCAAAAAGCACGCTCAGCAATATTACAGGAATATATATAACTTGTGTGTGTGTGTGGAGACCTGGATAAAGCCTGAATCCTCCTAACAAAGGCAGCCCTGCAAATCCATGCCTTACCAAGCAGGACAATGAGAAAAAGTAGTAATAAACAGCATACATCCATGTCTCTCCATAAGGACTTCCTTCTTGCCCTCCCTATCTTGTAATAAACCACACTCTAAATACAGAGTCCTGCATGTAAGGCCCTGCTGGTGCCACTGCCCTTCCTCTGCAGACTTGCTCTGCAACTAGGAAGAGGCAGGCGATGCCCGGGGTCACCACACCTCGACAGGGCTCGAACCCGTCTCCCGCCTGGCCCATCAGGAGTTACCGCGGCCCACCTAGATCTGCTGGCTCAGCAGCTCTGCTTTAACGAAAACAAGCCAAATTCAGCTAAACCGTTACCTTCTCCTGACCTATCCCGTTTTGGCGAAAGTGGGTGGAGGACCATTTGCACAAGCAGCTCTTGACACGGACAAGCAGTGCGAAGGAGCAGCTTTTCCAGGTGGCAGAGCGTTGAGCAAAGAGGCTACGAGCATCGAGCCCAGAAGGCCGTATCAGCAACCGTGCCCCAACAGCAGAAACAGAAGCAACTGAGTTTTGGGAAAGCAGATGTTGCCTTCAACAGTCTCACTGGTGGGGTGAGGGGGCATATTATTTACTTTCCCAAAAATATGAATGCAATAGAAGATAATCTCGGGACATTAAAGTTTTGCATATATTTTGGGTTTTAGGGTTCTAGCCAAGAGAAAACGCAGGATTAGGGGATAAAGAGTAAACATGGAGGGAAAGAAATGTCTGGTTTGGCTTGCAAACATCGCATTAGTTATGGGGAAAAATATTGGAAGGGTTTTTTGCCCTTTTGTTTGACTCTGAATATTTTGAAGGGAAACTAAACCGGAAGATTGAGATTAAAATGGAAATTTTACAGGAAGGATTTTGGTTTAGTAGAAAATCATGGCATTGCACATAAGAACTGGACTCTGCAGACGTAAGGTGCTGCACTGCTGCATGCATTACGAATCCCAGCTAACCAGGGGTTACCACTGAATCCAGAATAATCCCTAGATTCTGGGGCTCATTCCCTTACACTCCTCCCGAAGTAAAAATAGCACCCCAAAAAATCCCCACCTACACACACATAGCACGATCACCCTGATATTTCTAAATGTACCAGCCGGCAGGTGTAGAAGATGTCTACCTGAAACTAATCTGGTGGTCTGGATGCTCCAACCCAATATCCCAAACGCCCTGGGAAAACAGGCTGCTGAACATTGCCCACAGGCAGCCCACATTTCCCATGGAAATAGTGCATATTCAGTATTCAGTGGTGGGGAATCGCCCACCGCCAGCCAAATATAACGCTGGCCATGCCCTCAGGTGCAAAAGTAGCATCACGTTCCCCCAAAGGATAGCCAGGAACTGCAGAGGTCAAAGTGACGATTACAGTGACAGAATGAACTAAACCCACACTTCTAAGCCAAACAGTTACAGCTTTCACTTTGTTGCAAAATAGAAGTCACAATTACAACAGCATCCAGAACGTAGCCATTTCCACCAACATACACTTCCCAGCTTGGAAAGATAATAATTATTTTACCAGACAAAAAAAAAAGTAACCTTCTAAACTTCTGATTTGCTCTAAACTCTTACCTCTGAGATTAATTTTCTCTTAGGAAGTATGCATATACATCTCTAATTTTGCATAGCTTCTCCATGTGCTTTTTTCTTCTGCCTCCCAAATACCTCTCTTGCTGCAGATTCCAAAAAACAATTTTTAAAACTTCAGAAATCCCCAAAGCTTGCTGCAAAACCAAAGTTTTATTTTGTTTCCCTGTCCTACCTCTATTTGAACTATTCCAGTATTAACACAGCTAACCAAAACAATCAACAAAGGACAAATCCCTGCCAAACAGTGTCAGAGTTTCCTCTCACGTGAGCAACCAAGCACTAGAGAAACACCAACATGGAAGTAATTAAAAACACCCTTAAAATAGAAACATAAGCACACGGTGTAAATTGCCAGCTCACAGCACAAGGGGGGAAAACGCTATCTTTTGATCTTTCTTTAGTGACATTTTAAGCATTTGACGCTTGTCTGCAATCACTATCCAGAAGACAATCTTCAGAATTCGTGTTGACCAGTATTTTTCTAATTACTCCAAAGAACAGCTTTGGGTTTTGCTCCTGACAAAACAGCTGTTCAGGCAAAGCATTCTTCGATGGACTTTTAGCATCTTAAACAGGATTCTTGGCAAGACCATTCAAGTTCAATGACTTTTTCTATTAAGTACTATGGTACTCATCTATAAAATACATATTCTGCATTTAATATCGCACCTGACAGTTGAGAACATCTCCCTAGCAGCCATCCCTACCACACTTGCAGCCAAAGGATATAAAAACCTACAATAACCTTGCAAAGGAAATGCTATTTTGAAAAAACAACGTGAAATACAGAGGAAATTTTAGGACTATCATGTTCATCTAGGTTGGGAGGGTTTTTTTGGTTGGTTGGTTTTGGGTTTTTTCTTTGTTTTTTTAAGACCACCAAGGAAAACAAATAAGGAGGAAACTCAAGGGAGATGACGCTTTAAGGAAGCACTTTTAGGAACTTATTTCAAGAAAACAACCAGGTACTGAAAATCACAGGGAGAGCCTAACATCAAGCTCTTCTTTGATCAGATTCCCCATTTAAAACAGCAGCAAGTCTTTCCTTCCACTTGACAGCAAACAGAGTGGAGCCCCAGTTAACCAGATCTGTAGGATCACTTCTCCAGTTCCTTTCTGCACCTCTGAACCAGACGGTTGGACCCCACTGCCTGCAAAAGCTGCAGGGCCAAGACTACACCAGACAAACTGCTGGAGTTAGCTATGAATAAACTGATGGCTTTATGTCAGAGAAAGACATGAAGAAAAGGAAGGTTGATTCAAAAGTCCAGGAAACACCTGGAAATCACCATTCTGATTCTGCTTCATATTCTCACCACTTTCAGAGGCCACAGATTGTAGTCAGGACTGGCAGGGTTAATTTCCAACAGTACGAATTTCAGTTAAAATCGAAGAGGGGGAAAAAAATCCTCCACCTTCTGCAAAAATACCAAGTTCAAATGGAGATTTTTTTTTTCACTGCCAAAACACTTAACTACTACTTGTTTACAGCTGCTCACCATTGTTCTGGCTAGAATAAACCAATCTGCAGAACGGTAATTCCTTTGTGGGCAAATGGTGGCCAAGACACGGCTTCGTTACTCGCACTGCTGAGGCCTATGGCGAAGCTTTATTTCAAGTACAGTCAAACGCTGAGTAACAGCTCCTGATCTGCAAAGACTCTTCATAAAAGGAAACTCTACAGAGAGTAAAAATATGCAGCTTTCAGATGTTTTCATTCATTTTCTCAGTAAGATAGAAAACAATGTCCCTGACTGACCTGCGCATTTGGAATAATTACCATACACTTAGAAAATTTGAAGTCACCTGCTGGAGATAATTATATTTCAGACTACTAATTAGGATTCCACTGAAGCCCCAAATCTCTAACTTCCAAATAATTCCTGTTCTGTTATCTGTTAATTACTGAGGACATGATTAATACTGTCATTGCAACAGTTCATGAGCATGGTGCTTACGTATCACAGGCACATAGCATGCCAAGACACATACCAAGGCGTTGACATCCTCAGTTTTGTAGATCAACATCCGTATCTCTTCTGGATCGCCACTGAAAATCGCTTGGACCAGTGGTGGCTGGAAAAATAAAACAGAAGAAGCAGCATTACAGGTTTGTTTGTTTTCTGTTTAGAAGGAGAGCATATTATTCCTGCTATCATTTACTAATGCTGCCCACAGACATTGTATGACCCCAGTAACAAATCATCAAGAGCATCTCATCAGTAAGAACTATCAGTTTGCTTGAGGATAAACTGAAACCATGAGTATGTTTGTACGTATAATGAGCGTGTGTGTGCACAAACAGGGACCCCCATTAGAATGGCAACTTTTGTCAACAACACGCAATTAGCCCAGATGTTCTCCTTGGCATGTAAGGGGAAAACTAATTACATCAGATATTGCTGCATGCTTGCTGTTGGCACAGATTAATGGTCATGCAATACACATTTAGAAAGAGAACATTATGCAGATAATGAATTTCTGGGCAATTACTAAACATCTTGTATCTTTTTACTGAATAAATATGCAACGAGCACAGTTAATTTTAACCACCCAAGAAGCGAAATAATTATCTTATTGTTTCAAGTCTGTTATTATGCTATTATGAATCGGATGCATAAATAAATAATCAGGCATACGGGAGAAACAATATGCCATGCTCATTCCTCTGGCAATGCTGGCGTCACTGCCCGTCAGTGGGAGGGAGCGCTGCATATGCTCAACTGCTCCGTTACACGTCCAGAGCTGGCAATTTCACTCCTTCTGCCTAGGTTTGCTCTGGACCCCCAGCAGCAAATATCCGAGTTATTAACCAAGCTGGCAGAACACAATCTGCTGAATTAAAAGAACAAAAACCTTGCTGCTGGAAACTCAGGAAAAGAAGGGGACAAATCACAAAGATACCTATCCCCTGAAGCACATAGTTGAAGCAGGCGGTGGCCCCGCTTCCACTGCCACCCCTCCTGAAGGCAGTGTGTGCCCCCCCGAGCTCGCTGCCCACCTCCAGCCTGCCTCATGGTCCTGCTAGCAAAAGAGAGTTTGTGGTGCTATGCACTCACCAGAATTTAAAATAACTCTGCAAAATGGAAGCATGCATGACTACTTAAGCACGTAAAACCGCAACAGTTCTTAAGACTCTGCAGAATTTAACTATCTTGTAAACAGGTTATCTAAAAATTCACAAACAAGCTGGAAGAACAGAGAAAATACCATTTTGTCCCAACCTTTTCACTGCAAAATTCATCATATTCAAATGTGGAAAATACATTTCTAAGTTGATGGTGTCTATTTTAAGACATATTAATCCCTTATGTCCTTGAGAAAGATTCACACTGGAATTTCATTCTGGCCGCTCCTCTGATGGAAAAAGGACTAAAGCAGCATCTTTTATCACAACTGTCTGCAGTCTTACGTATTGTAGTGGATGTTTGAAAGAGAAAGAAAAAAAAAATTGCATTTCACTTGAACCATTTCGCATGCTTCCTTCCCAGCCCATGTCAGAAGGGCCACAGACTATTCCCCACCGGAGGGTGCAAACACCAGACCTCAGAGTCTGTTCCCTTCTCCCTCATCTGCCAAACTCAAACAAATCAGAATTTAGCTAAGAGTGAGATGGTCTCAGTGCTGCATTTTTCTCTACCAAAAGAAATTGCTTAAAGCGATTCTGTAATCTTATGCCTACTAGCACGCTAATAAAAATTAGTATTTCCTAGACTTGGCACAAACCTAACACTAACAGCTATGAAGAACCAGAGAATGTTTATGAAACTTGAATGCTCACACCAAAATATTTCTATTTCATGTACATTTATCATAATATTTAAATAACAAAATAAACAGGAAAGCAGAGAACTCCTCAATTTCAAGCTCAATGGCAACACAACCCAGTGGCCACCCACCAAACACCCCCAGCAGCTCGGACTGGGCTCTGAACCCACTTGCAGGTACACCCGGCACCCGACGAAAGGTATCAGTCAGGCTCTGATGCCACCTAAGCTGAGACTTCAGATGGAGGTACCGTCACTAAGAGAAAAATTCAACTTCAAATCTACTGGATTTAAAAAAAACCATTCAAATACTGCTACAAGTAGCATTTTTCTTTTAACCAGGAGAGAGCAAAGTACTGGAGATCATGACATTAAAAAAAGAGGAAAGTCTACAATAAGACAGCTTGACCCTTCTTCAATCTGCCAGCAATCTGAATCAGACACCTGGTTTTACAGGAAATGCTTGACCTTTTTAATTAACATCAGCTACTTAACATGGAAAACAGATTGAGAATAACATTGTATTCTTTAGACCTGTAACATACATAGGATCCTCATCTCCATTTTTGTCCACCATATCACAGTCATATCTACACGCAGTTCCTTATATGAAACCCCAGCATTTATTGTGCCTCTGAAGCAGGTTGTACGTCTCACACCACTGCTATACATAACCTTTGCTGACAGGAGATAGCTGCCATGTACTCATTTGCAAAGCCCTTAGCCCTTCAGCCCTTTTTTCCATGAGATTTACTTTTTATAAATTGATTACAATACAATCTATCCCTGCTAACGGTAACAGCAAGAGAGAGATAACAGCAAACGATCAGAGCCTGTAAATTGGAAAGAACTGATATAACCAGAACAGGTTAATAACCATGTTGAGTCACTTGAGTGCAGCTTCCTCCAATTGGCCATTATTCTGATGTACTATTTCATGATTTTACTTTGTTTCAAAAATTTAGTTTTGAAGTGAGAAACACATTATTGTTAAGGAATTTTTATTACATATTAAGACATGTTTCTGTGTAAGACGCACGGTCGTGTATAATGACCGGTTTAGGAAAAATATGTCAGAAGTATGTTGCAGCGCTGTTGCTGCAATTTGAGGTCAAAGCTGAGAATGTGCATCTGCATCCATCAGCATGATGGAAAAAGTATTGCTCCGTTCAGCAGCTGACAGTGATGAAATGGAGCTTGTGCCGTTATGTACGTGTGATGATGGATGTCCAATGACCTGAACAGATCACTTTTTTCATCTTCAGCGATAACCATGTTCATGCATGAATGACTTCAACTTTAAATAACTTCTTTTTTCTTAATTCCTGAAGGGCAGATAATGACACTTCCTAATGATCGAAGGAGGATACAGTGTATTTTTGGAAATAATTCCTAAAACCTGTGACAACATCATTAATGGCTTATTTCATGAACAGAAATATTTTGCTTTAAAATTCTTCAAATTCTGAAGTTGTTAAACACTCAGAATGAAGAAAAAAACAAAAAGAAAGCACAGAGCAAGTTATGTATAACTATTATTAGAATTAAGCAAGGGTGCAGGTTTTGGAATGATGAACAACTGTTTCATCAACTCAGCTCTCCGGAGCTTCCAAATTCTTAAAGAGTGTTTCAGTTGGGAGTGTTCACATTTTTTTCCTGAAAATATACACCAGCAACTAACAAAAACCTTTCCATGTTACTTTTTCTGCAGAGTTACTATTCTAAGCACACAACTCATCAACAAGTTTTATTAGTGTTCTTTACTTCGTGCTGTAACAAACGTGACAGTAAAAATAAAATTTTATCTGCAGACATCTTCCAATGTTGGAACATATCCCTATCGTTACTGCATACGGGGCAGTCGCAAGCTGGACTTCACCAGGTAAAATTAGCTCATTGAACTGAAGGCACAGGCTGATGATTATGTCAGCTACAGAGAGCTTAAACCCACATGGAAGAACGTCCTGTGGCTCAGCTGGCGTCCACAGAGCCGACAAGCCACACCGGCAGAAAAAATCCAGCATTGGGAAATTCTTCTCCGTGGATCTGACAGTACAGAGGAAAGCCGAGACTACTGCCAAGCGGCATTCGCAGGTCTCTCAACCCCAGATGAGATGAAGTATTTAAGTGGACTGTCTCAACTATCATTTTCATTACTATGTCTGAAGTGGGTGCTGAAGCTCCTAGCAAACCAGTTAGTATTTTCGTCGAGTAACTGTGACATACATTAAATATTTTGTCTTGATTTTAGATATCCTGACTCACTAACAAGGACTTATTTAACCCAGATTTTCATTTGACAGGAGCTGGAGGCAGATAGGGAAAGGACGATCGATTCCCAAGCTGATTTGATATACTATACTATTATTTGGTCTTGCGAGTGAAAAGAAGTTACGTATTGATCCTTCACTTGTTCTAATTGCATTATATCAAGTTGCTGGACTAAACACTTGGGTATGTCCATGTACTCATTCCTCTTTAACTGGCAAGACAACGTAGCGAGACACATAATCATTTCAAAGTGGTATTGATTTTGTCGGTGTTTTGCCAAACACCTCTCTTTTTTCTGCAGGTACTCCCATTAATCAAGATTACAAGGTTGTCTGCAATGTCACATTACATACATCTATTTCCTTCCACTGGTCACAGCAGAAAGACTACTCCTCTTCCTGATTTTAATTTAGGACTTTCTCCCTCCGAGCGTACAACACATGAATATCTGAAATGCTGTTTTAACTTATAAGTCTGTATGAGTGAGCAGTCATAAACTGCATTTCTCTTAATTCTTAGAGTGCATTTCCCTGGTGCTTAGTATTTATACAGTTCCATGTACAGAAATTGTTCAACGCTAATAATTTTTTAACAGGCCTTGCAGTCTATTTCACTTGCATCAGCAGTTAGCCTTTTACTGTGCTTTAGGAATCAATTGCTGGGCAAATACAAAGAGAAGTTTACTCTTAATTTGTTGTTACTTCAAAGATGGCATTTCTGTTATTGGAATTTCTATACACTGGTTCCTGACAGCAAAGTACTTCACAGAGCTGGTATTTGGAGAAGAATGTCCTTGGATGGTTGCTAAGGGGTGTTTCAGAGCAATTACAGATTTTTACTGAGTGACTCCTAAGGGATACTTGTCCAAGCTACTGAAAGACCAGTGGAAAGAATCAAATCCATAAATAGGGTGTAACTCTGGAAGCACTATTGCAAACTGACAGCATTGTTAAGTGAGCAAATGTATTTACCCAGGGATTTATACTGACCAGATCAACAAATACCCTGTACACTGCAATATTTCAAATATGGCAGGAAAAAAGCGTTTCAATTAACTTTCAATTCTATCTTCTTATGTCCTTCCATTTTTTGCAGACTAGCCCAATTATTTATAAGGATCACATGTAACCAACCGCAGAAAGGACAACACTTATGCCTACACGTTGCTACTTATTTTGATTTGTTCCACTGTGCTTCCATGCTCAAGGACCAACAAACTTACATGACACAGAGGTATGCAACAAAACACAAACCGACACTCCCGAAAGTAAGAAAAACTCTGGGTAGATGGCTCTTACAAACTTCCAGAGATCTTCCTGTTGTTTTTAAGCCGCTGTTTGAAGGACACAAAAGAACTGTGCACTGACACTTTCCCCAGACCAATGACTTTAACTCGCTGCCACGCTGTGCTCGAAGTTGCTTAGAGGGATGTGCTGGGTATTTAAGTTTCATTGCAAGAAGTGTTAGTTTTTCCTGTAACGGCTCCCCTTTTCTCTCCATGTCATTTATAACAGCCTCTTTCTATTTAGCTTCTCCAAAACCTCAGGTTGGTTCATCTTTCAGATAATAAAAAAAGCCTTCAGCGTTGATGGCGCAGGACACACAAGGAATGTACTCTGGGAGCAGTGAAGAATCGATCACTGCTTCATTTGCTGTTACACTCTCCTGAGATTAGGAAAAAACATATATGCTCTAGTTATAGTTTATATATGTTTAGCACCAAGAGCAACTTTGTACCTAAACTTTTCAAAGAAAGAGGAGCTGGAGGGGGGTGTCTGCATTTGCCTGGACAACCCAGCATCTCCTGAACCTGCCCACAGCCTCGATGCCCAAGAGCCTGTCCCTCCGATCTGTCAATTCAAATGGTGAATGGCAACTTCCATCAAAACGCAAAGAAATGCTCAGTGACCAAGTGCGAAAATAGCCCAGTGCACACCTATGGCTACCGGTATGGTCTAACCCTAAGGGACGGCTACTGAACGGCACCAACGGTACTCAGCCTTTCCCATAGTGGCTTCACAAATGAAGACTTGAATATTTCCAGAAATATTTGGTGCAGAAATAGTTGGAGTATGGTGATTTTAACATGATCATCACATATTGCCATTGCTTGTGATATTAATAAAACCTGAGTTTAACCACTGGTATACATTGCAAGCTACCAAACAGCTACAGAAACAGAGCAGCTCCAACCTTACTCTGCTGGACAGCCGGGCGGCTCGTGCAGGCTGCGAAGCCTCTGGGCAGCGTGGCCCAGGGGAGGGCCTGTGTCCTGGGAGGACTCCCACCCCTACGGCTGAATTCGGCCAGGTGCTTGGTATCCAGTACTGATCAGGTTAAGAGGCTGGAAATTCAGGTCTAACAAAACACCTTTCTGCATCTTGAGGATGGAAAAATCAAATCATCAGCTTTAGGTGAACCAGTGTATTTTCCAAAACTGCAAGTTCTCCTTCATTACAGCTATTGTACATCATTAGGGGAAGGGAAAAAAGGTATGATCACAGGCAAAGGGTTGAAGTAGTAGCAGTAAAGATGCCTGAAACAAGATTGTCCAATGACAAGCTGAAAAACACCTTCCATTAAGGCTCTTGCTTTGAACATTGCTTATGCTAAGTTTGGAAAAGGACAACCTGAACTGCTTAGAGCATGGCTCGACCCTGAAAAGGGGTCATCACAACACATCCTGCAACACCTGCTTTTAAATGATTTCCCCTCCATACCAGTTAGGCCTTTGCAATGGCAAACCGGGCTTGGGACTGGAAATGCAGGCTGGGCTCCCGCAGGCTCCCTGCTCCCAGCCAGCAGGACCCCGACAGCTTTCACTTACACCCCACCTGCAAAACTCCGCACCTCCGGCCAGACGGAGAAGACAACAGATCTGATTCTATAATTAAACATAAACACAATTAATCATTTAGTAAGTGATGTGCAAACCAGAATATACTTCAGTTCACTCTCCCATAAGCACGCTGCTTGTGAAGTAATGAGAGTAAACCTGCTTCACACCCCTGCCTCCCCACCACCCCCCGCACCCTCCCGTCCTGGTCCTCTCTGTGCCCGGCCCTTTCCCCTCCTCTACTCGCCTTCTCCAAGAGATTTAAACCTTTGCTTCTCTCTCTGCTGCCCCATTTCCATGCTGCTGGAGCAGGGGAGCTGGAACTCTTAGGTGATGCACACTTGAACACCTTTAACTGCAAACACACCCTATCAAACACACACTTGCGTTTCAAGAAAGTGAGAAAGAAAGAAAACTGTAAGAAAAATTAAAACCATCTGGGGAAAAAGTATTACAACATATTGAGACAGCTGAAACTTTAACACAAGGTTTATTTAGTCAAGCTTTCATGATACTTAAAAAGGAAAACAGTCAGGATTGACTCTGCTTGTGCAATGCCGCATCAAGCCCGGTATTTCTGTTCGCACAATTTCTGATATGCCATTCCGGACGGTGCAAAACAAGCCTCTCGGCAGATCTATTTCTGGCTGTTAGCTTGGCTCCAGATTTTGGCTGCCTCCCATTTTTCATTATGAAGCCTATCAACCGCCCCAAGAATTGCTTGTGTTTCCAGGTGAAGCGAAGGTTACATCCTGCCGTTCCTGGAATCCTGAAATTTCTCTACACACCAAACGTGCTGCGAGTGGCCTATGTTTTGTTAAATTTATCAGTTGAAGGCACCGAAATAACTCATGGCATGTTAAATTTAGATTACTTCTAAAAAGGAAAAGAGCTAAGCATGTTTAATTCAGCTTGCCCAGTGTCCTTTCCTTCATTCTCATTACTGGAGGCTGTCCACCCGTCTCGATTTAAGTGGTGGCGGTTTGTTTTGGTTTTGACATTTGGGGTTGGGGGGAGGGGATGGTTTTTTTAAGTGCCTGCAGATCATATCAGAAAATTAGTTAATAAATACTGTCTTGAAGTTACATTAATCAAGTGGAGACAAAGACTCAGCATGCTGCAGGCTAGTTAAAATAAGAAAGCATTTTTTAAAGGAGACAAAAATAAACATAGTAGCATAACATTTGTGATATTCACCAGCATTTGTTACCCATTTTAGTGGGGAAAAGTCTGTTGCAGACAGCATAATAAGATTTGTTGGAATATCTACAAAGATTGAGGATAATCGATCTAATGGTATCCTGAATTTTTCTTGTCCTCTTGAATTTGCTTGTTCAAAGTTTCTTGGGGTTTTTTTCTTGATACAAAGTGTGTGCGCTGTAATATCTCACAACAGACATATCAACGACACCACTGAATAACAGTCATGGGATTGTAATGGCACTACCAAAAAAAGTATCCAATTCTTGTTATACATTCCCAGCAGGAAGGGCTGCACTACTAATCCATTTGATTACTTCTTGTCACATGGGTATTTTGACTCCCAGAGCTTTCGCTTTTTTCTTTTTTCCTTCCCACCCCCACACCACACCACCCCACCCCAATCCATCTATCATCTAGGCAGGAGCAGGGAAGAACGCCTGGCACCAAGGCAGTGTTTCTGAACACGAGGATAGCAGTAAGTCAAGTCTCTGGGGGCATAAATTGCAGCTGGTGTAAATCAGTTCAGTGAACTTCCAAGCAAGAGGCACTGTGCCACGTTACACTACCTCCTTTTAGAAGAGCCCTGCACTTTCTCCCCACCAGAAACGTGGCTGAGAGGTGACCAGGCAGCATGAGGTTATGAGCCTCAAGAGAAATAAAACGTTCTGCAGCAGGGCAGAACAGCAGCAATCCCGGTGACAGGTCTGCTCCTCACTAGAGATTTAAGAATAAAGCAGTTAGGGGAGAAGCTCATTTGAAAAACATCAACTCTACCGAAAGCTTCATTTCCTGCTCACTTGTCCTGCAGCGATTCAAACACATTTCAAGCACACCAGCAATTTTTTTTTTTTTTTTGCCAATTTCATAGGTCTTGTGTTCCAGAAGGGGAAAAAAAAAGCGATAAAAACAATTCTGTGTGCAAGGGGAATGCTTTGGGGGACAAACAGGTTCATGCTGGCTGCAGCTGTCCACCTAAGCTGACACGACTCCAGCATTCAGTGGCCCCACATCCTCTGGAGACCGCTGACATCCTGCCTTCACCCGACGGTACCAGCTGCAATGGCAACCAAGAAGAAAAAAAAAATTTAAAAAAGGAGAGAAACGGAAATGTTGCAAGTTTATCTTCCTTCAGTTTATGAAACCATGACTTACCCCTTTCTTCCTTGCAGAGGTAAGCATGAGCAAGGACCTCTACACACATCGCAACTGGTTTAAGCAACCTTTTCATTTTCCTCCTTCAGTGCGGCAGCAGCGAGACCTGCCTTTCACCTGACGTCTTGAACATTCAACGGTACAGAGCAATAGTCCTGTGAATCTCTATGTGTATTGTAATTAAGTGCTGTATCTGATATACGCAGCATGCATTGATACTCATCACACACTCTAATAAAAATCCTTTCATTTTTAGAAAGTTAATCCTGATTTAGAAAGCTATAAAGTGGCATTTGATCCTGTAAGATCTTACTCGGTAAGATTAGGACTTCCACTGGTTAACAGTGTCTGGTTTATATTAACGTACACACAAAGAAGGCAGCTATGAAACAGAGAGTGCCTTAATAAATTTGCAGATATTTCTGAACTACAAGGGCCTACAAGGACATTGGAGGGCAGGATCAGAATTTACAACCACCTCGACATATTATACAAACAACTGGGCTGGAGGGAGAGGAGGACACTGTTCAGAATGGAGGAGAACACAGCATGCCTGTTAGCAAGAAATCCAGAGTTGTTACATAGCAATTTTGTATAAGAAACAATTTGGGACTGCAGTTTACTAACAGAACGTAAGCGAACAATGTTATGAAAGAGGAAGAGACCTTAAAACAGGAATATGGCTTGCAAAACACACACTAGTCCTTCCACGCTGCTCAGTACTGCTTAGGCTGCAGCTGGAGAGAGACATTTAGTTTGGGGCACCCTTGACTTTAACACCAAAATAGAGCTCTAAAACATGATTTACAGGGAAAATCTAAACAGATCAGAGCTATTCAGCTACACAGAAGAAAATATAACGGGAACATGAGAACAATTTGCAATATGTAAAAGGTTGTTACTAAAAGAAATCATCTGTTTTCCACATCCAAGACATACAGAGCTTGAATGGCTGCACGCAAGGAGGATGCATTTCTGCTCGATTAAAGGCCACGCAAACCAGGACATTGGTTACCAATTCGGCCGAATTACAAACAGTGAACTGTTTCAAAAACAGATCTAGTCCAGTGATCACTGAAAGTCAAAGGGATTCTTTTCTGCAGGCTTCAGTAGGCAAGGGATTGAATATATGAAAGCAAAAGAGCCCAAACAAAATTCGCACCGCACTTACATAAATACAAAGCTTAATGCAAAAAGGATAAGCTACAGCAGATTGCACTTCCAATAAAAAGCAGAGAACGTGCATTTTCTAGCATTTCAGCTGGATATTACACCATAAAAGGGGCAATTACTTAAATAGTGTGGCACACAGTGCGGCACACAGTGCTAGAGAAATTTCTACAGAAATCAATAAAAATATATATATTTCCAGAAGTTCAAGGGGAGTCTAGCACTCTGGGTAGAAACACATTAACACGTGGCATGACCCCAGCAGAACTTTCAGACCCCGCTTCGTTCACTCATCAGAAGGTAATTACAGCTATGGTTTTCTTCACGAGTTCACACACTGAGTTTCTGTTAAGGATAGATATATTTTGCAGTCACAATCTCACATGTTCCTGAATCTCATCATCCTCTTAGCAGCAATCTGCAACACTTCCAAGGTCCTGCTGTCACGGGTGTCTAAACCAAGGCCCAGAAAATAGCAAACCTCTGGGGTCATGAAAGCGACATAAGGGAGGGAAAAGACATTTTAGGAACTTGAGCAAAACCTGAAACATCCGACTTGCTCGGTCTTACCATTATATTACAGGCGGATCTTGCTCAGGTTCAAGTAACTTCCCCTTGCGTCGCACATCACGCACAAAGCCTCACCACCGCCTGTCTCCTAAGCACTGCAATGCAGCTCATTCCTCTGGTGAACGAGTGCCATCCCGACAGCTGTCCTCCTGCCAGCTCCAGAAAAACTCAGAAAATCTCCCAACCTACTTTCTCATACATAGCCAGTGTCAAATATCCTTTAAAAGACATTAAACACTAGTGTTCGTGTTTCCTGATTTCTCTTAGAGGGTCATGGAGCTCACAGTGGTCTTGAAGAGTACCATGGTCAGTTATTATTGTTTTCATAAAATTGTAAAATCCTTTGCAGATTTTAGTCACTGGCATTCACCTTCTGCATAGCTAGTATAAAATTCAGATTAAAAATGTTTAACTACTGAGGCTGATGACAGTGTTATTTCCATTAATACCAGCGTAACTATGTGTGAACATGCAGATCAGTCCATAACAGCGTTTAATCTCTTTCTTTGCATTAAGCATGCTACAGTTGGCATGGAGTTCCGCTCAACAATCGAAGTAGATGTTTTGCCTCTATTTTGAATCTAGAACAGATTAGTGAAGTTAGCTCGATTCAACATATCCTGCTAATATCCTCATACTCATCATCAACCAAACTACTGAAGCTGACAGGAAAAAAAAAAACAAAAATCAAGCTTTGCTGATGAATGCAATGTCAGGTAGCTAGGCCAAAGAAACGAAACAGAAATTTAAAAAGGTTTCAAAATTGGCTTCACTTCAGAAACCGGTTCAGGATCTTCCAAGCATGATGCATCTGACTGTGACAAATCCAGCAGCTTCAAAATGACTTTGTACAGACCCAAATTAAACCAAAAGATGATCCCGAGAGCTGAAATGAGCTATTACGCTCTTTCTTCCAACAAGTTACCGTCACAAGTTATGAACACCCTCTGGATAGTTATGAACAAGTCTGGATACCCTCTGAAAAGGCTGCAAGACGTCTCTGAGACTACTGTCACAGTTTAGAGAGTCAGTGTGAACCTTTTCTTCATCACACACAATCCCATGCATTAAATACATCTCCATTTCTGAGAAAAATTAATCTTGAATGAGAAGCATCAGCCAGAAGTGTAAGCGTATGCATTCTCATCAGCTGAGAAAGTAGGAGACAAATCTCCCTCCTTCTACTTCTTCTCAAGGAGCTTCCAGCCACAGCCACAATCTCTTGCTGAAACTCTTCAGCACGGAGAAGGGAGGCAAGAAAGGGGCTCAGCACCTCAGGTCCCAACATAGCTAACTCATTTTCTACACACAGCTCTCTCTTCACTGTCACTTTCAGTTCCTGCCGTACAAGTCAAGTGGTAAGGTTTGCAGTCAGACAGAGCCCAGCTATGTTAGAGACCCTGTCTCCGTCCATATCACATCTAGACACATCGATCCTCTCTGGCCTGGGATAATCGTTGCCCAAACGGAGCTTTCTTTTCTGGAGACAAAGGCTCGGTGTGGGGGTGCTCAGCCATGGAGTGACCATTGCAGTGAGACCAAGATGAGCCCCACTCATTTCCAAACAGAGTCTCATAAAAGCCTCCTTGCAACAGAGCAGGGCAAAGAATCATCACGCGAACAAAAGGGAACACAAGAGAGGGAAAGAGTGCAGTCCACTTTGGATGCCTCTGCAACACAAAGTGTTCAGGCAAGCCAGAAAGGGAAAAAAAACCCCAGGAGTCAGTTTTTACAAAACCCTTTTAAAACCCAAACTGCAGGTACCATTTTTAATGCAAACCTCATTTTTTACTTTGCTAGGGAGGCCATAGCTTATTAAAGCTGAAAGTTAATTAGACTTGCATAGCTTAACACTTCAGCCTCTCATTTATTTTTTGTGAACCTTTCAGCTTCAAAAGTGAAAAACTTACTATTCTGTGTTGTTCTGTCATGCATGATGAGTCTGATGCCAAAAGGAACACTTCCAGAAAGGAATACTTTAAAGCTTAAGAAAAAAATAATTAGTGGGGTTTTTTTTAAACAGAGGTTTTGTATGAAAAAACAACAAATCTGCATCTCGAGTCTCTAAAGACTACAAATCATGATCTCCTCCCCAGTTCTTTTGTAAATATTCCTGTACTAGTCTTGTCAAATTTAGCCCGGTAAATATGCGACCTTACTACAAAACAAAAAGCAACCCACCACCACTTAATCAGCTAACACATGTAACTGCTTGTTGTCAAGGCAGGGGCAATGTGCTTTACACTCATTTTTGTCTGTGCTGTTAAGCGGAGCATTATTCTCAACCTCTCTCTAATGACAACAGCAGAAAGAGCTGGTGACAGCTTGATCAACTGCCTAATGAGATCAGGAAAGCTGAATTACAGTAACCTAGCTAAATGATAAAACCAAAACAAACCAGCGGATTTCCCAAGTCAGTCTGACTTTACCGTTCTTTTACGATTCCTTGGCCACCCACTCTGGCCACACCACCGCGGATGCCTGTGGTATTTGAACACTTCCTTTTAACAGGGAGCTCTTCAAGTCGTTCTGCCCATCAGAGAAGAGGATGTTTGAGGAAGAGCACAGTGAACGTGTCTGCGCTGCCACTAGTTACCCCAGATGCCTTCTTTGAAAAGGAGACGTCTTTCTGGGATCATGCTATGGGAGGAGATGAACCCCCTACACGAACTCAAGAAGAAGCAGGTGTTGATCTTATAGTTTCCCTTCTAAATCCCATGTAATGCCAAATCACTGTCTGTGGAACTAAATTAGTCATCATCTCCATTCATTTTCATAGTTCTTTACAAGTGACTCAAGTAAAGCATCAGAAGCTAGCGAGATCTGAGAGCATCTAAGCTACGCCCAGGCTTAGCTCTTCACTTGCTCAGCTGTTTTTCAAGGAACTGGCTTGGTAAACCACTGTCCTATTTTGTTGTCTGGTGTGTCCCTTCTCAGGCCACCCTGCCGCTCTGATCTGCTACACAAAGCAAATCTCTCTGCATCTCACAGCCTCCTCCTCTTAGTCCTTGTAAAGCTCTCGCCGGCTTTTTACAATGATGATCGTAATTCAAGACCTGTATGTCTCCTTCTCAGATGTTTTGTTTACACTGGTCTATGTAGCTCACGCTCACTGGCTACCCAACACTTGAGAAGCGTGTTGCTGCGCACAGTCTTGCTGCGTCACAGACCTCAGATTTTCAGCATAGGGCAAACAAAGCGCTAAGTGCCACCTAACCCTGTTTGCATTTAAGTTGACGGCAAAAACTTTCAAACTACAGCAAGAGACTGAGAGCAATGCTTGGTGCTTTTAAAAACCCCGCCCTCGACATATGATCTTTCGGAGGGACGGGAAAGATTTCAGAGGGGTGGGAAAGGTTGTGCCATCTCATCATCTTAATTCACAACGATTGCAAGGAGTTAAAAAAAAAAAAAAAAAAAAGGAAAGAAAAAAAGGAAGCAGTCTGTTCCCAAAAGTCTGCCGAACTGCTTTCACTGAGAGTTTTGCACGGGGAAGTACAGGACTCTTCTGCTTGCAGCCACTTCACATAGGCTCCAGATTCCCTTCTCCTCTGGGGTAAGATGAGTAGGATGACAGTTTCTCTACACTATCTGAAACTACACTGTAAATGGGACTTGCCCAAGGGGAATTCAGTCCCAATGCACTGAGCTAAAATGATGGTTGGTAGAGAGCTTTAAGCCACGGGAGTATGGTGATGTTAGCAAAAAAGGTGGATGTACCCTTCTCCATACCAGTGAGATGCCTGTACAGATGATTTCAGGCTGTTTAAATGCAGGCAGAATCTTGAGGTAGTAACTAGAGAGAGGGGAGGAAAAGGCAGCAAAGCCTTCCTGGTGAGAACAAGCCACCCACAGCACCCTGCCCTCCTGCGTTGGACTAGCCAGCTCTGCGGGCTAGACTTCAGATCTGACTGGACCGAAACTGGGACTGCACCGGTCCTGCTCCTCCAGGCCTCAAGAGGAAGGAGCTATCCTGCTGTGTGCTTCAAGTAAGGCAATCTGGATCTTCAGTGGTCTCATTTGTAATCTAATTCAAACTTCTAACTTTTAAGCTTGACATCCTGTAAAATTTAAAAGGTGAAATCCATACAACCATAAGCAGCAGAGTGAAACACAGGACATCTCTCATCCCGTTCCATGCCATAGCAGTATGTAGACCATGGGGGCAGACTGCCTGTTTCTGATGTATTCTAACTCCAATTCCCCTATTCCCCAAAACTGTTTGGGTCCTAGAGGTATTTTAAGTATTTCTCACTTGAATTTTATTTCTGTCTCTACAGGAGGAAAAAAAAAGAAAAAAATCCCGCTCCGAGTCATATTAAATATTTGAACAGATTTCTGCAAACCAAGAACAAGACATTTCTAACTTAGGTCATCTTATACAGACAGTACAGTGTCACTGTGCTAAATTTCTACTCTCCGAGACAGAGCTGCCACTAGCTAACTTGCTACGTACACAGGTTCTGAGAAAAGCCTCAGGAAATACTTTAGGCAGGTTTCTGTGAAGAAAGAAAAACACAAATCACATTTCTAAATGGCTGCACCCAACTCCACCAGCCCGCTCTGTTTCAGATAATCGAAGTACCACACAACACAGCTTGCTCTTGTAGGAAGTAACAACTGATAACACGCCAGTCTTTTTGCAGTTTTTCACTGGAGGGCTATCTGACTCCAGCTTTCATTCAGCTTGCTGTATTAAGAGAGCTAAAGTTGGCCGCAATGCACTCCGAGTTTGCTAAGCAGTGTTTAACAGAGATACGGGCGGGAAGTAAATCACAGCTGGACGTCACTAGTCAGCCTCCAGCCACACTCGGCTCAGGCTGGATAGGCGCAGTTAGGTTCAATCCCAAGCCAACGTACCCTTTGCTATGCAAATCCTACATCTTTCCATCTTTGCAACCTGCTGTGTCTTACTTATTGACCAAGTTCAGCTACTTTCTCTCCTGACAATTAATGTCAAACGGATCTTTCCTGCTAAGCTTCCTGAAGGCTAGGATAGCACGGGAGAGGAAGAGGCCCAGGGAGCTACCATTTTGCAGGGAAGAATCATGATTTCTAAAGACAAATCAGTGACAAATATTGGAAAGTAAAGAGGAATAAATACTGTGTTCTCCCCCATTTGCTATAAGCACAAGAGCTTGTAGATACTCAAACGTACAAGCTCTCTGACGACCACCACCCGTGCCCTCTGCAGCCTCCCTCCTGACTACATTCACAGAGATACGGACTCCACCTTTCCAGAGCAACGTCACTTGAAAAAGATTCATCCTTTGTATATCATACAGCACAAGTAACCAGAGAAATAAAAGGCGGACTACCTGCCCGCTGCAACAAGTTAGTTTTTTTTAATTACATTTGAAGAATTACATTTGTTTTTTAAAAGGACAGAAGTATAGAAGAGCCAGATTTAGGGCTACCACTGAAAATCAAGTCCTGAAATGCAGAGTGTAAGGAAAGTTCACCACGTGTACAGACTGAACTCAGACCTGTCTTGCTTACTGAATGCGTCTCCGTTAATTATCAGCATTGCGTGTGTCAGCAGCACCAGTGTGCTGTGACTCAGGGCAGACAGTGAGATGCTCTCTTGCTATTATCATGAAACATGACTCAGTTTTCATGCCTTCATGAGGAACCGTCAAATAGCTCAGCTTAAAAAAACAAACATGACATGACCTGTCATGAAGGTGAAGCAGTTTTCCTAGCAAGAGTACAATTCACAGTGCTGTCCCCACAAGCCTCTACTGGAAATTTAGAAAAAACAGAATGAAAAGGAGATTAAGAAATGTATATATTAAAGATCACATAGCTTTAAAATAAGAGAAAACCTTTAGAGCTATCCAGGATGGATTTATGGAAAACTATCAATTTCATCCAGCACCCAGAATGATCACTGCAGTTTAAACCACCACGTACTGCACTATTTTAAAAGTCCGTGCTTCTAAAAAGTCAAGAATTATACCCTGAATTAGAGTCTTCAAGTAATGCCTGAAGCTTGCCCTATGACGGTGATGTCTTTGCACACCTCTGCCCAGAGTTTATTTTAGAGTCTCTAATTTGTGCTATTTATAAAAGAAGGTGGTAAGAAATTTTATTCTCACGGTCAGAAAACCACTTCTCACATTCATTTCTCCTAATAATTTCTCACAAATATTGCTGCTCAAACACCATCATATGCGCAAAGTGTAATTAAGATGTTCTAGATAAATGAACAAATGACAAGTCTGTTTGCATGATGGGAGGGAAAAAAACCCACACTGAACAAGCTGGAGGTTCCTGAAGCCTATAAGGGGGTAACTTTGCTGCTTTGTACCAAATCAGAATTGTGTTACCTAAAATTTATTAAAATTGACAGGTAAATGAAATGCTAAATTTACAAACCTCCAATAAGGTGATACTGACAACTACAATGAAATCCATAAATCAGAAGAAATTAATGCTTCTGCCATTTTGTTCTGCCAAAGCCACTGCAGGTGTCTCAGACAGACCGACCACGTTTTATACGCAGCGTGAGCGACAGCAGTTGAGCAGAGGAGTTGGGAAGTACTTGCCCCTGAGCTGGGCTTGGCTCACCAAGGCACAGATACATACTGCTCTTACTTATTTCCACTGTTCATTTTGACAAGTGTCGAAAGTCATATCGATGCCGGTAAATGCGTGTGCCACTGCCTCCAAACTCAACAAAGCACTTGTTGCACTTTGCGAGCAAGCTAGACAGGTAGCAGGAGACTGTCAGAACTGCACATGGCAAAAAAATACATCTACTAAGTATGTCAAGTTTGCAGGTGCTCTAAACACATCTCCTACCATCAAAAATGACCCATGACTAGTTTGTCCCTGGGCCTTCCAGTCACAGACCTAGTGGCCAGCACTAGCGCGTAGGATTGAATACCAGCTGCATACTGAAGATAGCCCTTTCTATCTCTCTACGTAGTTCTACATCTCAGCAGAAGCCACCTGAACTGCCACATCTCCCTTTTCCAAACTGGGGCTCAGAGCCGCCATGCTTTGCAGTTGGAGACAGCAACGTTTTTTCATCCCACCGTCTCAAAGCACTTCATAAGGGTGGATCCCAGCTTCACAGACTAAGAAACAAGTAGAGAGAAGCACATGTGAAATTGTTATAGGACTCATTCTCTTTTCAAGTATTTTCAGGTTTTATGCTTTCAACATTTGCAAAGCACTGAAAATATTTCTCCAGTACTTTTTGTTGACTGACAGCATTATTAAATTTCATAAGTAAATTTGCATTTATAGAAGAATTGGTGATAAACTCCGTAAATGAACTCCCAGGCACCAGAACAAATGGAATTAGAAGAAGCTAGGAAAAAAGGTTTGTGCTCTCCTCTTCATCCTGTTCCCCCCCAAAAAGGCATGCATGTGAACAGAGAACCAGGCATTCGTAAGTCTGTATGGCGTCACAGCACAGGGGTCACATCTGCATACCCACCATTCATTCAAAAAGCCAAATTTCAAAATCCTTGCTCGTGCTTACTCTCTGCTGTGACTGTTCATTCTCACTCCCAGCTGCCTGCTTTCTCCTATGGAAGCAAGGGGTCAGGCTGTGAACGTCAGTCCCAGCCCCTCTCCAAGGCAGGCGCCACAAAATCAAGTCAGGGCTGTATGAAAAATGCCACCTAGCTCTGAATCCGGTTGCAAAACCAAAGATGCATACGTACATACTTAAAACACTTCTCCTTGTCCATCAGAACATCAACTGGGCACAAAGATTTCCAGAGGAAAACCGTGTTAAGTGACTGAAAACCACATTCATATCAATGAGGAAGAACCCAACATAGGGGAGTTTCACAGCTTGGGCACTGCAGACGCGGTGGAGCAGGCGGATGAAGGACACAGAGAGCACCAGGCTGCTCAGGCCTCTCATCCTCCATGGACGCAGAGCATCCCGGTTTCGTCAGAGGAACTCATGGGAGTCGAGTGCCCAGCTGTGTTAATCACAGCTAACCAAAAGCCAGGAGAGAAGACCTGGGCACTGAGGAAACATAAAGATGAATTGCTTTAGGGAATCTTTTTGCACACTTGGTTCCGACTGCCAAGATAACGTTTTATTTCTATTACCCTCAGCTTGACTCCTTAGACACCACTGCTTGTTCCCACACTGGCCTGTGCTTTGAAAACCCAGCCAGAGGGAGAGCTGAGCGGCCCAGGGACTCATCTTCCCTTCTCTCCTAAGCAGCCTGCCGTTAGTCCTGAATTAGGCCCAAGGAAAGGAACTGGATTAGTGACTGTTCCCTTTCTAGCACACCGCTGTCTCCTATCTTACCAAAAATACCGCCAACACCCTCGGTCACACAGATGGCACAATAATTAACATACTGCTAGGGGGAAAATTATCCTCCCCATCCCTTCTCCCCATGGGACCAGTTCAGAAATCAAAGCAGAGCAGCGAGAAGGTCTGCATCCCCAACACCCACACTCCACAGGGTCTATCACTTAGGTACCAATTACCACAGCTGTCAGCTGCCCAGTACTCCCAGAGGACAAAACACATCCCAGATCTAACCAGACAGCATCACATCAGAGAAATAATCAACCATTTCTCAGGCCCACAGCACACATAAGGAAGAAAGGAAGGAAGGAAAGGAAGGAAGGAAAGGAAGGAAGGAAAGGAAGGAAGGAAAGGAAGGAAGGAAAGGAGTAGGTAATTTTACTGTGCTATAGATACAGAAGACGAAAAGCACTTCGCGGAAAGTATAAAGCAGAAACGCAAGAAATATACATTGATTTTAATTTCCTGAAATGTTTAACCATAGGTTGTTTTTTGCAACTGTATCTCACAGAGCTGTCTAAATCCACTGTCAGCCATGGATTCAGCAGTATTTCCAGGCTCATAATGCAGTTCTGGAAGCACTACACCGTACACGCCGTTTGGTCACCAAGACACCTGCCCAACAGGAGACTCCAGCTGCAAGCGTCATTGCACTGCTGCTGCAGATCCCTGAAAGCGATCGCAAGCGACAGGTAACTCTCTGCAGCCTCCCTCTGACACGGGATTCGCTGATAAAGTCCCTTCATAGGAAAAGAAGGGTTAATTAGTCTCTTCAAAGAACTATAATTAGTCCAACAGGAAAGTCAGTTCTGTCTTCCTGATTCAGCTACAGTGAGTGCCAACAAGTTTGAACACGCACGCGGGGAGGGCAGACATGCGCAGCCTTCAAAAGCAAGCCCCGGTCCAGCCCCGCTGCCTTCCATGGAACCACGCACCGTGTTTGCCTACCTGCTCTGACACGTGAATTTATATGAGGGACACAGGTTGATTTCTCTTTAGCAATCTTGTTTGTAAAGTATAATGCTTCGTTGTTTTTGTTTGCTCTGTTTTTTTAAATCTGACTAGGAAACCCAAACTGTGCCATATCCAACTCCCCTGCACCAGTGCTGCTTCAATTTCAAATGCAGATTCTTTTTTTTTTTTTTCTTTTTTCAAAGACCAAGCAACTCTAGTATAACACAATTACAATAAGTGGACTCTAATTAAGACCTTCAGAAATTATCAGTTCCTGTAGTTGATATATGCAGCTTGCTTTGTAGATCTAGTTGAATAAAACATTAAAATGCAATAGTGGACGAGTTTTACAATACTTTTTTTCACCATGTAAATTTAATTTCATTTATCAGTTCAGCCTGAAGTCAGGAGTTCACTATTTAGTTCTTATATTTAATTACGTTTTCTTTTCATCATGGCCTTTTCCAGATAAATGTTTAATCAGAGTGTTCACTGTAATATAAAAATTACTAGAGTGAAAAGAATGAAGTAATAATGTTCTCATCCTTATACGTAACATCGTATGTTAAATTCTAGAAGGTTGATTAAAAAAGGGCAACAATGGCACTGAATGAAGAGCCTGCTAACAAGCCCTCAAGGAGAAAATGAGCTAAGTAGTGGTAAAAATTAACAACCAGAATATGAAACCATCATACCTTTTAGAGAGTATCAGGGACCCATTCATGCTTCAATAAGACGCAATAAAAGTAAAATATTAATTTAAGTTCAGTGTATCCCAATTTCACCCATACAATACCCGTGACAACAATTCCATTGCCAAAAATGCAGCACGGGTTTATCTATCTAAATAACGTGCCAGGTTTGGAGGCAGAACCAGCAGCCCACATAACGGCATTATCAGAACCATTACCTGGTCTATCACTTGCACACCAGGTCAGAGACTAGAAATCTAGTCTTCGTTATTTCAGTAAAAAACCTACATGTTCTGATACAAATTCCCATGACCCCAAACCCTCCTATTTCACAAGAGTGCAAGGAAGGGCTAATGCTTATTTTTGACGATGTCTATGTGCAATGCGAGTGATAAGCGTTGATACTACTGTCATCACTGTTACCCATCTTTCACTTTGTCTTTGCCCGCAATGAATCACTTTGTTTTCCATGATTATTCAAAATAAAACTTGCTATGGACCAAACATTTCAGTTACTAGAAAACAGGTAAATTTACTGTAATACCTGCTGCATAAAAAATTATACATTTCCTACATATTTCCTGGTAGTTCTTCCTGGCTATGACTATATATATATATATATATATATATTCTCTCCCCTAGTTTTGTCTGGTTTGCAGTCCTGTTTTCTGCACCTCTTTTTCTTTGTTGTAGTCACTGATGAGGCCATTTCTTCCTGCAGAAATTACTCATTTTTAATGGGCACCATCAGTCTTCTGTTACTGTCTTTGCTTATTGTGAGTAGACCAAACTTCTAACTCTTCTTTTTTCTAAATCATGCAAAGACATGTTGTTCATCAAATCCTATCTACAAAGGAAGTTTCTTTCTAAACTAGGCAGGAGGTAGCTGCTTTGCTTCACTTCATAAAGCATGAATTACTACTCGGATTTTTCAGCATTTTTTTTTTCATTTACTGTCAAATAGTTTTTTGACATTTAAACTTGATGCAGCCGCATAAATCTTCTGAAAATATATAACATTGACTGGATTTTTAGACAAGCTCCTTTTTAGGAAACTCTGCAAGGTTTTTCTTATCCATCAACATCCTCCATTTAGCAGCCTGAAGAATGCACGGCTTCAATTCTTTCTGCCTGTCTTCTGTGCCTCCCAGAAGCTAAAGCAGGGAGCCTACTGACCACCCCCCTCATTTGGGAGATGCTGGGTGACAGTCACACACACTACTGAGGCTGCTCTGAAAATGTAGTCACCTTACCTTTCATTGACTTGAGAAGATAAAGACTGAAACCTCCAATTTAGGCACTGCCTCTGTTCTGGAGATCTGAACTGCCAGAATGTTTTGGCATTTTGTTTTCCAGCTCAAAAACCTACTGTGTCTTATGGCTCTGGCAAGCCAGGGGTGGGGGTGAGCTGTGACAGCCTAAGGTGCTAATGTTCCCAGGCACCTACCCCGCACTCCTCCGGTAGCAGAGACGCCCGAACAAGGCATCTGCCACATCTGCAGCCTCTCAGCCACCGGCAGCACGGCACAGCTGGCTGTCCCAGGGGCACAGCTGGCTGTCCCAGAAGAAGGGACAGTCCTGCTCCCCCTCAACCCTGCTCGGGCCACCAGCTCCCCTGGGCTTCCATACACTCCTCTGCCACTCATGTAGTCTGCAGCAAACGACTCTAGGGAGCTGAATCCTACTCTCCAAGAGGCGGTAAGTATTATTCTGCTGGTTTGAGAGTCTCAGAAGCTCGAGGAGCAGCCTGGCCATCGCTAGCACTAGCGTGCAGGATGAGATAGGAGTGCACGGCAAGGAGCAAACAAGGATCCAGGACCATCCCTTCCAGCCAGACACCACATCCGTTCACCGCTAACGTGAAACCTTGCTGGCACTTCAGTTAGGCTGTGCCAGCAGGACAAGCTTTCGCTAGTGCGACAACAGCACTAGCAAGTCATCTGTTCTGTTCTCACTGATCTTGGGACAAAAACCATCAGAAAAATGTTTAAGACTAGTCTAACAGCCACAAACCCATAGCAGAGAGGGAGGAATTCCATATGCTACTATCAAATCTGCCAGAACTTGTCCATCAGAGCCCTCATATGGGGCAAAAAATTCCTCTCTTGCAAGGGTTCAACCCAGTTAAAATTAGTGTTGAGAAAAACTGAACAATGTAGAGTGCTTCAAATGCCCCATGCTGCATTGCTGTTAATGCTTTGAAAATCAACACAAAGTGATTCAACTTTGCATTCAGAGCTTAGCTTTGCAAAAGGGGAAACACAACTTTGGCCAGAAACCTCAAATATTTTCAAGGACTGAGGTCCAACAGAAAGCAGGTTTAAGACCTCTGCTTTCATAACAAACACTTTAACAACAACATTTTGTTCCTTTAATTGCTTAAAAAAAACAACAAACGTGCCATATATGGATGCAAATGATATACAGATTTCTTGTAAAGATTCCCTCAAGTACGTGGAGGAGTAAAAGCCCTAAGGATGACTGCTAACCTAGCTCAGGGCTGTCTGCACTTCGGGACAACATCCCTTTTCTTGTGATTATCCTATTTTCTTCAATGTCAGCAACTCCCTCAGCTTTTCTTGAGATCTCCAAAAAGGTCCAAAGGAAAGAGGTTGGGGGAGAGATATGCAAACAAAAGAAAAAGCACCACCCTGAAAGACCAAACAGCAGCAGTACCTCCAAATGACCCAGTCCTGTACTTCATCTCATGAAAGTAAAAGCCCTTTTCCGCTAAACTTTAGCTTCACCAGGCTTCACAGCGTAACCCCAAAGGGAAAACATCCAGCGTATATTGCATGAAAGGCAACAACCAACCCTGAGTGCCAGTTTATGTTTTCTCCTTCATATAGGCATAGAGTCTGGACAAAATCAGCCACATAAAATGCATTTTTGTAAGCGGTGGAAATTTGTTTTCACAGAGTAACTGGGAAGGCACAAGAGAGATGTAACAGGACACTGAGCTCTTCCTTTTCAAAACACCAGCTTGCATCCAGCCCGTATCAATGACGGACAAACTTGTCACATGAAGGCCACCCAGTGATCTGGACCAGCGTCCATATCCATAAAAAGAACATCTCTTCATAGAAAATTCACCCCAAAACAGAGCTTAATTCGTTTTCCAAAGCAAAATGTGGAAAATGAAAAACAAGTGTGGTGCTGGTTCTGTGTGCCTATGGCCAATGCAAATCATGTCTAGATGCAAGTATCTTATGCTTAGGTGACTTTATAGTCCAAGGCCACACAGCTGGCTTTGGTCCCACGCACTAATCTCATTGTCAAGAAATCACAATTACTGCCATGCACTAGTGCAACTCTCTTAGGTGGTAACTGAATTTAACCAGATTTTTCCAATATGAAACAACTAAATAAATGAATCAGCAGAGAAGAGAGAAGTAGAACAAGAAGAAATAAGTTTTTATCTACAGGCAAGATGGTTCTTATTTCCTCATCCCTTACAAACACTCTGAGAATATGCTCTGCTGAGCATTAAAATGCTGTAAGACGCTCAAGACAATAATCTCTTATGTATGAACCATCCAGCTGAGGGAGAAGGAAAATGATATTCCACATTTAGTTTTGCTGATGTGACTGCGTAACAAAAACCTCCTAGTGAAGACTGGAAAAATTTTCAATGTTTTTGTGGGTTTTTACTTTTAATTTTAGTCTATGCAGTTCATTGAACAAACTAAAAATACAGCAGCACTAAATCTGGTATGATTTGGTATAACTGGTATGACTTCGTGTATATTAGGAATCCAAAAAAAAAAAAAAAAATTTTTCAAAAAACCCCACATGCCTTGGGTTGTCACTGACATGTTAACAGAAATTTCTAGCATAAGCAGGATATTACATAAATATTATAATTCAGATGTGGATATATGCCTATGTAGATATATGTACTGTTCACCCCATTCCACAGAAGTAGTCCTGGCCTAGACAGCTGAGCTGACTACACTAACAGAGTAGGACTGACCTACTAGAAAAATCTTCACTTGTACTTTTCCAGGAACGTGGACTCCTCCTCAAAAATTCATGGCTTCACAGCCCAGATCTGTGATTTACTGTTGGACCAAGAACAACTCTCAGACTCCCCAGATCCTCAGGTGTTTTATTTGGGTGTTTTTCAGAGGTGGAAGAGAACCCCAGGGATAACTGAGGGGAAAAAAACAACCAAAGCAAAGGGGTTGTGCCTAGTAATGCCAGCAAAATGCCACAGATACCAGAAGATGTGCAAGAGAAACAAACTACACCAATACAGGTATCTCTGTGTTGTTCAGAGACAGACACACACACTTACCAAGCTCCTTTCTACTATTTGCACATGCTGGTTACGTCAGGCATCCATCCCCTTGAGTCTCCCTCAGGTAATCCACCTCTGTGGGCAGCTCAGACTGCGACAACTTTTTCTGAACTTGCCGAAAACATCATGTCAGATACAGAAGTTTCTCTGAAAACTACATGTGTGAATACCCAAGGCCAAGCAAGATTTCAGGCCTGAAGCAACAGCAAATTCTGCCTCTGAAAGCATCGTGACAATAAGCCCATCAGCTCCACGGGCTTCAGTCTGGAAGTGTTTGTTGTTGAGGAAGACCAGATGAAAAACCAACGCCGACAGAGCTGCGTGACTCATAGCACCCACCTCGGCCAATATAGTCCTGACAAAAATATCACAAGGCTAGAAAGAGCAAATAATCCTTGGTCATCTTGCAAAATAAAAGGTAATAGACACAGAGATCTTATTTTTCTAAGCCAGTGCAAGACTGCCATGTGACAGTGTGATGCTAATTACTCTATTTCAAGAACCCTTCAGAGTAATGGACAGGAGGGAGAGGGGGGGGAGAGAGAGAGAGAGAGAGTAATTAAGGCTTTATAATTACTATTTTTAAACAAAAAAGCAGCCAGTCGCAAGGCTGAGCCTCTCCACAGCAGCTCAGGCTCCTGCAGCAGGGATCTCTGGAGCCAGGGCTCAGCCGGACACAGCGCCAGGGCAGCGCGGGCAGGAGCAGCAGCGCGGGCAGGCAGCAAGTCTCCAGCCCACAAAGTGGGAATGGGAAACTGGCACGTGGCCCGCGCCGCCTTAGACTACCAGTTATTATAATGCATTACTGGCAAAGCTCCTGCAGCCATAGAAAGAGAGGAGGAAAATTAACTCAGGTTTAATAAACACTGTAGGGTAAACAAGACTTCAGATAGACACCAGATATAAATACTTAGTTTTTTCTTAAAGACATAGTCAACTTCTAGGCAACAGCATCCAGATCTTAAAACAACGAGGTCTCCCACAGCTTTTCCTTATGTCTATCTAAAAGAAAGGTCCCAAGAGGGGGTTTTTTCCCTCCCCCATTTCAAACACAGGATCACAATGTCTCAGATGACATTAGAACAAATTGAGAATAGGGGATGGTGTAATACTGAAGGCAGGTGTCTGTTACAGCCCAGCCAGCTAGAGTATCCTTTGCACCAGCTAACCTTTCAGTCAAGACAAGCCGCGTAACTAGGGCAAGCGTGTTTGTAGGGTCAAGACCTGAACAGAAACCCACACAGAGAATTTGGAAAACTTCACCCCTGTGTAAGAGTGCTGCCAAGAGCACCCAGCAATACGATGGGCCTCGACTGTACAGATCAAAAAGATAAACGTATTTCCAAGTTGCTGCTTTTGCATGCTTGAAGCCTTGATATTTTGGCATTGCAAAATACCTGCAAAGACTCTCAGACAGCAAAAAAAAATAATAAATATAATCAGAAGAGAAATGCATAAGGGCACACAAGGCACTTAATTGTCATGTAGTCTTTAGAGAATAAGAGAGAATCTCTTCCAAACAGATAGCAAGACATAATTATAATACAGCATCTGAAGAAATAGCAAGGTAAACCTCAGCCTACAAGTTTGGCACACATCCTACATTCCATGAATCTGTTATAAGAAAAGATATTCTGGTTCTTAAACTACACCTCAAAATCATCAGCAATTTCATTTTTAGTGCAACGCCGTCAGGATTCTTCCACTCATGCAAGCGCCCCTCTCAGAAGACAGCACCAGTAATGCCTTGATTTTGACATGTTGTCGATAGAAAATTCCTGCTGTAAATTACACTTGCCGTCACAAACAATTCGTGCTGTGCCACACTGTGCTGGCCCAAAGTTTCTCCCTAACATGTTGGCAAGTTAACGAAAATGCATCCACGAGCTCAGATTAGTGCCTCCTCTGGAGCAGCAAGATGAACTGCAGAAGATGACATCTTAGAGGGTTTTGCTAGCAAGTAGCATAGAAAGCAGCCAAAAACACACGATAAATGAACATAACCATATCAAAAGACAGAAAGTAGTACTAAATGACAACCCATCCACTTTGCTCCAAAGCCATATTTTGACAAGATCTAGCAGTCTATGTTCTGGAGGGGAGTTGCAGTGTGAAAGGCTGCCATCCAAATAAGTCCCATTTAAAGCAAGACTAAACTCTGAAGGCAAGGAGGGAATAAATCATATGAGTAACTGCGGGTTACAGCTAAATGCCAGCACATTTCATGGGATAAGACAGCCAAAATATATACAAATATAAAAAAAGGATGAATTCTCCACGAGACAGAACAAGAAGAGATAAAGGAGGCCCCAGGAAATTTTGATCTTGCTTCCAAACATCATGGACACAATTAGGTTGGGGCAGAACTGAACCGATACGTCCTCACAGCCTCGGAAGTCCGCATTACAGCAAAGCAGTACGATAATGAAGACGCACTGCAGATAGGAATCATGTAAACAGCAAAGAGTCCAATTATATAGTCTATGCTGACAAAATCAGATCTACAAGACCGATTTACCTAAAGCTAGTGAATGAATTAGTGAGAGGGGAAAAACAAAGAACAAAAAAAAAAAGAACAAATCGTGCATCCCGCTGCAACAGCAGAATTAGCACAGAAAACTGTGAATGCCCTCTGGGGAGTTTCCACTCTGAACAGGCTTCCCAATTACTTTACAGCAGCCACGTTTCAGTGTAGAGTGGGAAAAAGACAAGAGGGCTCTGTCCCAGCTTACAGTCCAATTAACACATGACGAGTCTGAAGATTTCAAATTCCTTTCAGGTGTTGATCCGTGAATCCACCCACCTGCATTCTTACAAACATCCAAGAATATCCGGAGCCATAGACTGACATGTGAATACTCCCATAAACACAGTGTAAAAAGAAAGCTTTTGCCTCATTAGCTTTGGCCAACAAGATAGCAACGGAGCTTCCCACTTTTAGACCTGAAACTGAATCCAGGCCACTACCATTATCAGAACAAGCAGATCAGTTTTCCATATTGACAGAGGCACAAAAATCTGAACAGGCATAAGGAAGGGACAACACTTATTTTGAAAAGAAAGGTGACAGGAGACCAAAGATTGACCAGATTAGTGATGGAAATCCATCAAGCCATATGGCAACTCCTATATTTCTGTTATTCATGACAGTTACCAGCAATGTGACAATTGCTTTTTGCCATTGAGCAGCAAGACAGTGTTTTCACGAAGGGAAAATGCTGACATTGAGGAGATCTTGCTGGGTGACCCCTGAGCAAGCCACGGCTGACGCGGCTGAGGCAGAGAGGCAGCCTGCTGTTTCCCTGCCCTCAAACCTTTTCTGTCATACATACTTTACAAAACCCACATTCATTTTTTTCTTTCCACGTCTTCCTGAAAGAAGAACCTAATCCTCTACTGGTAGAGACAGGCTGTTATTATTATCTACAGGAAAAACAAGAGATACTCATCTTATCTAAGGCTCAGCGTAAACAATGGATGGGGAGAAGGGAAGTGGAGACCACACCACAGAGCTGCCCATCGGTACAGCCCTTACAAACACCCAAGGTCCAAGTGCTTTGCCCTCGTTTTGCAGCCAGGGAAACAGAGAGGTGAGGATGGGGCACTGTCCCAGGAGGGCAAAGGCAGAGCCCACCATTAGCAGCGGGATCCGCAGGCAGCACTGCCTGTGCAGCCCAGGGTTATTTCAAGCAACGCTTCCAAGAACAGGAGATCAGCACATGAATGAATCATGTTTTTCTTCACATAAAAAGGGGAAAAGGAAAAATGTTTCCCATTCCACAGGCAAGTGATTTCAGGCACACCACGCTCATGTGATTGCAGCTACAGGGGACAAAAAGAGGCACTGTGCGGTCGGATACAGCCCAGCCCGGATCCAAGTTAATCGCTTCCTCAGACGGGGCCGCGGAGGAACAGTGCTGTCGCAGATGTTTACGCCATCCTCCCCTTAGGCAACCAAAGGGACCTGCATGAGGACGGAGGCACTTGTAATGGCAAACAACAGAGCGAGGGCTACCACCGCTGCACCTACCCTGCCTGCCCTTCACCACAGCGGGCTCCTCTCCGGGGAATCAGGAGTATGTCCTGCTGGGAGAAGCTCCTGTGCTGTTTTGTATTTCAATGTCAGCTGGCACAGCAACAGTCTAATTCATGATGAGGGCTCCCTGGGTGATATAACAAACTGTCCATATTTATTTCTCTGTTTTCTTTAAAAAGAAAGAAAAATCTATTACTTTCTCTACAAAATAAAACGAAAAAGTGAGCAACAAGTCTATGCTTACACAGACTTTTGTGCAGACTTTTGTGCAGGAACAACTAGCTAGGATATTACTCCATAAGAAAGACAAAATCATTGATATAGACCCTTTTTAGACAGCTGTTTCACTTATTTCCTTCTAAATAAACTAAAAATACAACAAAAGTTCTTGTTGAAACACAAGGTAACTTCTTGTTGATTTTGAGGTGATAGGAGAGGGAGGACTTAGAGGACAACAGAAATCTTTGTCAAAGGGCAGAAAAACACAGGGAAGAGCAATATGTTAGTGTCAGGTAAGAATTCAAGCAACAAGTCTCCAGGGGAATATGGGTCTCTAGAAGTTCAGTTGCTCAGTAAGCTTCAGCTGCATGAAGAAAACAGTCAAGATAAACAAAACATGCCAATGTTCAAAGTCAGGTTTATGAGTGGCTCCATCACTTCATTATGCTGGAAAACAGCAATAGGAAAGTCACGGTCATTTCTAAATGTTTTGCCACCACTTCTTGCTCGACAGCACAGAATCATTTTTCATAGGCAGCCATTTCAGGCCTGAAATGGAATTAGATGTGCTACAGCAAGGATTTATAGTTTCTTCTGAAAGTCTTAACGTTGCTTCCTGCCAGCGCAGCTTGGCTGGCATAAAAGGAAGGATATGCTGCAATACAGTGGCATTTACTTGCAATTATTACTTGCCTCAAAATATTAGCTTCTTCAAAACATCTTGGGTGGAGGAAGGAGGTGACAAATCATCTAAAGGGTGGCAAGAGGAGGATGAGAATTTCCATTACAAACTACATGTTAGGTAGTCTCACCCCAAAAAAGTCATGATACTATACTAGGAAGTGAGAAAAGAAAGATCATGGTTTGTGTGTGTCAAATTACAAGAGCAACAGTCGCGTTATTTTAGGGCAGCTCAACATCCAAAACCTGCATGAACAGTATCAACTTTGAAGAAGGTCAGCTGCTAAAATCCTTACAAGTGACCCTTGTATTTCAGCCCAGCTTGAAAAGAAGTTTGGATCAGAGCTTTCTTCAGACATTGGAAGCGTCTTTAGCAAATATTTTCACACATCATAAGCACTTACTTACAGTCCCAACTACAGAAATGGACCAGGAAAAGGTACAAAGTAGTTTCCCAAATAAATTTTTACACTGGTAGATGCCCTATCAAAAAACCTCACAGCTCTAAAGAGGCCTAGAATAAATAGATGATTTGACTCAAGGCTTAGCTCACCATAAAATACTTAAGGATGAGAGACACTGCCCCATTCATCAAGAGGCTAAAATAAAAAAAAGAAAGTCAGGCGATTTACTTTACAGAGGCCACCATTTGCTCTCTGAATCTCTAACGTGCTTCAGACAGGTGAAAAACTGTCCTTCATTTTGCCACATGAAGTAGTTTTTTTTAAAGAAGTTAACAATCACTATTTTGGAAACACTACTTTGAGGATATACATTATGTTACAGACAAAGTAACCTATTTCTGAAAGCTTGCTAAACCAATTTTTTAATAAATTGAGCCCTACCACTACACCACTTTCTTACATATCTTTGCTCTGTTTTCCTTCAGAAACTGAAATCAGGAGATTTCAATCTCTGTCTCTCTTTCAGTTTATACACATGAAGAAAAATAGAGCTGCTGTTGAATTTTAAAATTTTATTGAGTAATGTCAGGGTAGATTCCAGCTCAGTAGACGGTAACCAGGGAATACAAAAGACATGTTCACAAATTCCCTCAGCAGAGCTGGCATACCAAATAAATGTCTACAGGTCTCCACCACCAAAACCAAAACAAAACAAAGCAAAAAAGTAGTAAATTAAGCTACGCTTAACTTGATTATATGTAGCAAAAAAGCATGGGTATTTCCTCCACCAAGAACATCAGCATGCTGATAAACAGCAAGCAATGGCAACTAGCCAAAAAACGCATCATAAATAGCAAGAGTGTTTTTCACTACCAAAAGACAACAGTGAAATGAGTTGAACTACGGAAACCCAGCTGGGAAGAGATTTTTACAGAAGCACATTCACGGATTTTTAAGTTTATAATTTCAAACATGTACATATGAAAAGGTTAATGTTCTTCTGTTTCTTCCCTTTGGAGGTCACGAAGGAGGCAAAAATAAAGCACTCTTTGATACTACCACAGCCTACATGGAGATGCTATTTAGCAGTATGAAGCTGTCAGGAGAAAGACTGACTAATTTTCTTTAAAGCAAATCCCAAAGTCTTCTATGAACTCTTCACATAACAAACTTCTGTTTCATGCTTTTCAAGATAAAATCTGGGGGAAAAAATCATTAAAGTTTCTAAGTCCTTGAATTCCTGTGTTAAATAATAAGCATTAATCACTGTTTTAAGTTAAACCTAGAAAAACATATTTTAAGAAAATGCAGCTTTGTAGCCTTTGCAGATGAATGTGCTTGGGTTTGCACTTTGGTCTTTCCCCTCTCCTAGCACATATGAGCTTTACATCCCAGCAGCAATTTCAAAATAAACCTTTAGAACAGCTTTTTGTTGTGCTGCAATGCGTTCTAGCAAAAATGGAACAGTTTCAATCTAACAACAAGTAACGTGTCCAGATATAACTATGTTCATTAAAATTCTCCATAAAGTTTAAGCTTTTCCATAGCAAAACCTCGTGCTATGGAAAGTCTCCATCAGTTCCTGTTCCAAACACTGTCCACAGTCTGTCTCGATGACATCTAACGCACACTCAATCCTATCCCTACTGCACAGCAGGGAAACCGAGGACCTGAAGGACAACTGCACGGCACCAAGAGGACTGTGAAGAGCCGAACGGCGAGATTGTTACCCATTATGTGGCAGGGCCAAAAATAATTCTGCATTTCACTGATACGTCGCCACGAGAAGAGATAGCATCCAATTCCCCTGCAAGTAGTGGAGCATCATATAACCAGATAGATATTTTGAATCGGGGATTGCAAACGTACTGCTGGGTTGTTTTTTTCCACTTCCTCCCCATTTCACCATGGCTGGCGCTGGCTGAGGGAAGTATGTGTGCACATTTACGTTCAGCATTGCCTCCATCCCAGAACAACTCCAGCGTGAGAAGCAATGCCAAGACGTATGTGGTGACAAGACAGCAGGTCTGCTGAGGTCCCACCATGTCGCAATCAAATCACCCGGGCAACGTGGCGTCCCAAAGGTGGTGGTCTGGGTTTCAGCTCTCCCAAATGATGTCAAAAAACACAGGAGAGCAAAACAAAGACCAGAAGAGTCTCCCTTCCAGGAGGCAGGCAGAAAACAAAAAATAGCACAGGTTTTGGGCGTTTGGGTTTTATCCCTTGGCTTATTGAAACAAACGCCTCCCCACAGCCCTCTTCCTTCACATCTAGTCCTTAGGCAGCTTCATGTAGTTGATCACTGGGAACTGGGCTTCATTCAGCACCTTAAAATCTACTCACTCAGATTGCTCCTTCAGGCATTGGCAAAGTTTTTAACTAATAAGCACTTGCCTGTTAAGCTGAAGATGGAATTACTTATAAAATGAATTATGTATCTAATATCTTGCTGGTTGAACTGGTTTTCATTAACATCCTGTAGAAAGGCTTGATAACAGCTTAGTGTTTTTGCCTGTTTCCGTTCAGGGTATGGCCAGCTCCGTGTGGAAGGCAGGGGAGAGACACCAACAGCCCTGGGCGCCCGCGGGGGCCAGCTCCAGCCACCTTCACAGCACAGGAGGAGAGACGAGCATCGGCAACACAGCCCGGGAAGAGCTGGTGGCACGTTCACTACGACGGCGAGGATGAGGAGGTTTTACCTGATGAAAGGATAACGCCATTGCAACTGTAACAGCCATTTAATTACCCCTGTGTTTTTACTGACTAGCACTTTAAAGAGAAATAAGAATCAAGCCTGACACAGAGGGGAGAAGAGAGGAAAGAAAGAGACGGAGAAGTGAGAGCTCAGGTTCTGTTTGCAGCAAAAAGCTCAGTTCTGGTGAAAGAAAAAATTAGAGGAGTGAGTTGAACTTCTGTGTGCATTCATTTCAACACAGCAGACAAGGACTCCCAACAATTCACTAGGCAATACAAGTCTACAAATTGCATGTATGCTTTGAAGCAAGCACTGAGTTTACGATGCAGACAGAAAACATCCTCAAAGTCTCAAATGAAATGCCTGGGTTTTCTAGAGTTAAAGGAAAGTAAACATGCATAAAGAAGTCAACTTTTATTCTGGAAGTCATGTCTTTTCCCTTTTGCAACTAAAAAAGGATCAGTATTTTTTAAAACATGAATAAGTGCTCACATAAGCCCTGTAATACTAGGCTCACAACAACAATGACGACATTAATGGAGTTGATTGGCATTTAAACAAGAATGGGCAGAACTTGTTTGTCATTTTCTTGTATTTAAGCCAAATAGCTGTAAGGCTGGCGTAGGAGGGCAGCATCTAAACTTAAGATACGTAAGTAAAACAGTATCAAAGCAGTAATTAACAACAAAGTAGCCTCAAAAATGATAATATCAGGTAATCATCACTAAGAAGATTTAACTGCAAAATTTGGAATTTGTTTATTTATTATGGGTTTTTTTAATTATTATTATTATTTATTTCAGCTTTGGCCAACTATTTTGAAGGCATTTGAAACTACCCAAGGCTACTGAATGTTGCTTAGGGTTCATTGTCAATTGAATTCATATAGGAAAGTAACAATGAAGTATCTGTTTCTCAGCAAGTATGTTAACATTTAACATCCACAGTATGACCCTCCTCCTCTTAAGACAATGGCAGGGGGATGGGGGCGGTGTAGAAACCCTTCCCAAACTGGACAGGGCTTCTGAAGAGCAACAATGAACACACCAGAGCACGAAGGATCCATACAAATGCCATATCCTACCTAGTCCCTCCAACACACTTTCTGTGTCTGCTGTGCAGCTCTCAGCTCACCACAGATAGATCCTCTGCCCACACAGAGCCAATTATGAGTTTCTTAGTCACTAAGAAATTATGCCAAGTAGAATTTACCCTGTAACTTTCTGCTGGGATGGACAATTCATCTTCTCTTTCAACATGGACAGAGGCAGACAGTTTTGAAAATTGCCAGTAATTACTGAGATCCTTTCACTGTGCTTCCTTAGGTCAAGAAATTTGTTGTATCTAGAAGTCAAAACTTTATAAGTAACATGCGCAATATTTTATACACACACGTATATGCGATATACACACATGTATATACATACATATATACCACAAACATATTTTGAAAAATATCTACAAAGCTGGATTTCAGGCTTTAATCCAACTCAAACAATTGGGGCACATGAGAACCTTTGTGGATGAAGCGATCATCCTCCATCTGTGTTCTTTCAGCATCGTTGCAACTTCCTCGCGGTTTCAGAAGCTGACCACAACTAGGAATGTGCCAATGGATTAGAAGTGGATCCAACTCCATCAGATGCTTCTTATCCTCTTTCACCCACGAGGGTTTTTGCGGGGAGGAACAGGAACAGTTTGCTGAGGGCAGGCTGTTCGGGGTTTCTTCTGCCAAGTCTCTTCTGGGACTTTGTGTCACACAAAAGGGGTAAGGATGGCTGAAGCGAGAGTCTGAGGTATAACACTAGGTATAAGACTGTCATGTCCTAACTGGCAGACAAAAAACAAACTGCTATGTTTACCATACATATGCCATTGTTAGAGGCTCTATTAAAACAAGAGTTCTCCAGTATCCAAATTTGGTCAGTCTATAGGTGAGATACATTTCAGCTGAGTATCATATCCTTCTGAGACTTAAACTGCATTGGAAAAGACAGCTACAGTCAACTATTCCTAATAAATACCTTATTGTAAAATAAAATCATATACATCCTTTTGCTGTGTAAATATAGTACTGTTTTACAACAAGTACCCAAAATAGCAGTCAGATTTTGCTCTACCATAACACCTAGTAGTGGATTTAGGGATCCCATCATTCTGCATGGCTATTGTGTCACAACAGAGCAAGGATAGTATAGTACAGTATAATTAGTATAGTATATAGTATTCAAGGGGAAGTTATGTATTAGAGTTTCACTACATCACTGGCGCAACATGGCATGACCGTGCCAGATAAACGACATGGGGCCGCTTCAGAGTGTACCAGCGCTGCTGTTTAACTAGCAGGCAGGAGCAGCTCTGCGGGCGCTTTAGGCACTCAGGCTCCCTCCTCAGTCACAAGCAGCCAGTTCTGCACCAGACCCTCCCTGGCTACAGGGCAAGAGCCACAGACGGGTCCTTAGGGCTGCCCTCCCCTAAAAGCAGACTCAGGTTTTATATGCCTTTTTAAAGATGCGAAAGCTCCCTGCCCAGTATTCCTTCTGCAGACACCCAGCGCCAGACTCTCCTGAGGCTGATGCAGGGAAGTCCAAACATTAGCAAAATCCACTGCATTTCCATAAATCTCCCACAAAGGTTTTTATTTCTGAGAACAGCAGCTGAGCCACTGCAGAAGCCAGGCACCACGCGAGGCCACTGAGACGCAACTTCTGCTAGTGTACAACCCCAAAAACGCAAAGGCACTTCTTACAATTATTATTAAAACAAGCATAGCAGCATAACTAACTCATTTTTACATCCTGCGTCATTTAAACCTAAGGCTATTAGTAAAGGCCAAATCACTAGATCAGGAAAATTACAGAAGACACAGCGCTTTTAACATCTATGCACCTGCTGAACTTCAATGACAAGTCAAGTCTTGCTTATGCATGTATAAAGATTTAAGAGGTTGGGATGACTAACATGAATGAATACATTCATTGGGATGAATACAGGAGACAAAGGGGAACAGTGCTATTTTGTCTGTGATAACTTTAATAACCATCTCGGCACAGCTCACTCCGAAAAGAAGCGACAGAAACGTAAACCACCTGGTTTGGCTGGATGCCTGTGTTGCAGGGCACTTGACCCCGGGACTTCCTGAGCTCCCTGCTATACTGGATCTCCAGCAACAGCCTGGATGAGTAACGACCAAACACCACTGACACATAGCAGCGGGGTTACAAACAACTTCCTCCGCCGAGACATCTCCCGCTGTAATTATGACCGAAGCGAGCAGCACGGGCAGGGAGAGCCTGCTCACGCCGCGGGACAGGGCACGCCAGCGCCTTCTTCAGCACCAGCTACCCTGCGTGCATCCGCTGGCTACACCAGATCAATCCCGCTCCTCTACCTTTCCCCTCAAATAACCCAAAAAGTCTCTTTAGCACAAGGTCGAGCAAAGGAAAAAAATTATTAGGAAGTGGAACAAAACCAGATCATCTCTTTGAGGCTTCTGGTTTACCTACAGGCTTCTTGCTCATCCTTCAAAACAGAAACTAGCAGAGCTTCCAGCCACAACAGCCAGGCAGCTTAACAACAGCAAACGCCAAACAAGCAACGTAAAACCAAATAAACAGCTTTGACGCCTGCAGCAGACCCTGGCTATGCTTTTGGTCAGCAGCTTCCACCTTTCCCCATCATGACTCAACATCTCCTTTCTGCGTCATCACATCTAGCTGCTCATGCCAGACTCTGCTCAGGGCAGCACCCAGCCCCCAAACTGAAAATTACCTGCTTGGACTAGTTGTGCTTTTGTTTGGTCCAAAAAGGATCAGACAGATAGGTATGTACAGGAGTGCATGGGTGAAGTATCATCTAAAATAAGTGGCAAGAGCAACAACAGGTTTTCCTCACAACCTACCACACAGGCACAAAATAAAAAAGGAACAATGAGGTACAAGGACCGCAGTCACCAGCCCCGTGGCCCCCGTGAAGCCAGGTGGCCACGCAGGCATGCAGACCGCCCAGGTACAGAGGGGCCAGCCTTCGAAGGAGCCAGCTGGAGCCACTGTCCCCTGGTAAGAGCAATCTGCAGACATCCAAACTGCCGCAGAAAATTTAAAAAATTTGCAGCTACAACTTAGCCTAAATTTCCCTTTAGAAAGCTACCAGAAGTTGGTTGGAGATTTTTTTGTTGGTTTTTGTGTTGTTTTTTTAATCTCTGTGCCTCCTGGAAATGAACCCACAAGCACACTTCAGTCTAAACAATAATTGGGCAGTATCATTGTTATTTAATGAGCCCTAATAAATCCAGATAAGAGACTTACAAAGATAGTATCTCCCTTACTTCTGCAGAGTTCACTAGGTAATTCAGAGTCACAGTCAATAACTTCCATTATTCCCCATGCTAAAGAGAGAACAGTATTTTGCCAAATTTATTTGGGGGAAAGGGGCGGAAGCAGCTTTAATTATATAAATTAAGTTAGACCATAGCATGGAACAGATTGACCTCCCAGACCTTCAATTATATAACTAACCCTGTCAAGTTTAGAACTGGATCTCTTCCAGTTTTTCTTGTGACACTTGTGATTTTCTCCCATGTTATTACAATCCCTTTTTTTGATATAGTGATATAATCACAGCTCTACGCTTTTGCACAAATATAGTCTATTTTGTCCAAGCAAGATCTTGAACTATAATTGAAGCTCTAAGGGTGGGTGCAGACAATTTGTTTTGATAATGTTTCCTGTTTATAACAATGCTAAAGATCACTGCATAGGGGAATGAGATCATCACTAAGGCATGGAAGGAGGGAAGCAGGATGTTTATAGCATCCAATTCATTTTACCTGAGCTTACAGACTTCATCACTTTGCAAACCTTGAATAATTCAACGTGCAGGTGCATACAGAAAATACAGACTCAATGAGCACAACACCTATGGCTGAACTGTCTCTGTGCAGAGAAAAATCATCACCCATTTTCCAAGCCCCATATTGTAAGCATCCTCTGAACATGCTATGCAACAAGGAAAAAAGAGAAAGCTGAGAAGTTTCAGGAGAGAAAATGCAGAGTCTGGACACGTCTGAAATTTGTTACAGGCTAAAGTAGTTTCAAGATTTTTTCTCAGCAGAAAACAACTGGAGTATTTGAAAGCTATGCTATACCATCGCAATTCTCTAACACTGCCTGAAACCTAGGCTGACTTCCACCCTCCATCCAGAAGACGGAGGTCAGCTCCTACCTGGCAAGATGAATCACACTGTCAGAGATCACTCAGATCAAAGGCAGGATTCTCACAACACTTAAGAACAGGGAAGAGAGAAGGACATAACAAAAAAGCTCAACGCTTGAACCCGGGCATTCATGAATTTCTCGGAATTAGTAAGTATTTTCTAAGTAAAAAGTCTCAACTTGGGCAGCTTAGTTTGAGACTCCCATCTAACTGACAGAAGAAGAGACAGAAGGAGACAGTAAAAGTGGTTTTCAATTCAACTGGAATAACAATGGGGGGAAAAAAAAAAAAAGCAGAGAGTCTCTCTCACTTTCACCAACTACAAGTCAAATCCAGGCCACTGCTTCTGCTGCCAGACATTAGCCCACAATATATTATTCAGTTCTTTCATTATTAACGAGGCACAGCAAAAGAAAGCATGGCAGCACTAGGTCTACATCTGACTAACAACAGATTTTAAAGTACGAGATACAGAAAGTGCCTCTCAGCGTGAGCTTGCTGGAGTGGTGACCAGCATTTTAACACAAACACTGCTACGCTGCCTTATCTTTGGGGCCCTGACTGCTGCCCACATGGTTTGTTTGCCTTTGTACGGAAAATTTCCAAAACCTACCCACATAAGCTATCTTGTGAGAAAGCACAGAAGTCAGCCCCGTGCCATGAACACAGCCCCTCTCTGCCTTCTCAACTCTGCGAGTTTACTTTGAACTAACGGCATATTTGAGAATAAGCTTTAGTAGCTCTTTTCATCATGTGTAGTTATTTCAGCAAGGTCTGTTCCACCCCTGAGCTTCTTGGACTGCTGGCAGGAACGTCCCACCAACTAGAAATAACATGGTGTTTCTTCACAAGAGAGGGCAGGGAGAATTGGTGGCAGTGGGTAGGGAAGCAGGGCCCCGACCCACTCCTGATCAAAAGTTTAGGGATGAACATGTTCCACCAAGTGAGTGTAAGTCTTTCTGCTGAGTTTTGCCAGGATGCAAAGAAAGCAGCAAAACCTTTCCATTGCGATCGTTTAGGAAAGAAACAGAGCGGTTATACCAACAGGCACAGAAACAAGAACTAGTGAGACATCAGATAAGAGCTGATTTAAGACATTGTAATATTGTCTTCCAACTCGGAAATACAATACAACCTTCGAAAGAAGGCAAGCTTAAGCTTCTGTACATACTTTGATATGTGACAACTTGCTCGCACTATTGTTCTCTGTAGAAAATTTCCAGCCTCTTGTTTCTGTTCTGTCTTTTGTTGTACTAGTCCTGGCATTACTCCAGCTGTATTTTGACATACAGTTTAGTGTCATATTAAACACTGCGTTTTGAAAACAGCTTCAAAAGCTTTCTATTCCCAGCAGAAGCACAACACAACATTTGCACTTTTGTACCTCACAAACTGGACCCGTTTGGAAAAAGTTTACTCCCAGCTTAATAATATTTCACAGAGGTGCACATGCTGCTCGCAATACTCCTCATTCTTAAAGATAACATTAGCTATTACATCAGGTACTTGTGTTTAAGGGCTAATTTTAATTTTGCACAGAGTACTACTAAAAGTAAAATTATTATTGGTCAGTATATACACAAACCCACTACTGGAGGCAGAAAGCCTCCAGTCCTTTTAAAACTACCTTGCCGACACAGTCTGAACACATACATTTTCATTTGTATAATGTGGAAGTAGGCAGACGTGAATTTTCACTGTTCCTGCTAAACCCTGGGCTTCTCTTTCTTCAATACAGGGTATCGGCATCACACAGCAAATGCCTCCCACACATACACACACATTGATATCTCCTGAATATCATGAGAGATAAACATGCAATTAACTGTATTTTAAAGATCTAATTATTGCTTTTCTTTTTAAAAAGCAACCTGCTTTTATTTTAAAAGGTAATTATGTATTTATTAAGTATGCACAAGAGGTGGGTCCTCCAGGTTAAAGAAACAAAACAAAATAGTTGCATTTTTCTAAAGGCTCCAAGAGTTTTCAGCAGAATTGCAGCTCCAAGCAAGTGATGAGCTGTAGACGATGGGCCTAAACCACTACTGATCCAAACACAAAAAGCTTTGGGATGTTCCACGTTCTCCCTTAATCCCATCTCTGCCATGCTGGGCTGTGAAGGTTTATCCACTGAGTCTTCCCTTGTATCTACTGACTCTAGGACTTCTTTTCATTTTTCAATGCATGGTAATTTCCAGGCTGAACCTCAGTTCTCAGCCATACTGCCATACGGTAGCTTTATGTCTGCTGCAATCACAAAAAGTGAAGCTGTGACTTGCAAAGCGGGATGACATCAGAGAAGGTTTCAAGAATTAGATCCTTCTTTTCTTGCATTGCTGCTCCCCTGTCTTCATCTGGCACTGCCTTCATCACAGCTTGTGTGTACAAGAACCTAGGAGACCCCGGTCAGCTACCCAAACTACAAACACACCAGCACAAACACACGCATCCGTATTACAATATTGTAAAGCCTATACAAAAAGGAAGTCGTCAGGCCAAGAGACAGATTTTGTGATTCAGTCTGTCTCCTCATGCTGTAATCTTACTCCCTCTTCTCTCGATCTACCCGGGCTGAATTAGACAGTACCTGTCCATCTAGAAAAACAGGCAGCTGTCACTTCATCAAGCAAGTTTATTTGTATATCTAGGCAACTAGGCCAGAATGTCAGGCAGCATGTCAAGTTAACATATAACTAAGGTCATTTCCAGCTGAACAAAGGCAACCAAAAGCCTCCAGCATATTGCATTACCAAAGTTTGTCACAGAAAATTAGATAATGCTAATACACCAGGAATAGTCACATAGATCTGATTTCACGGACCACTGATCCTTGGACACTAGAAATGATGGCGGAAAAAAACATGCATATAAAATTGTCTGTCACAATGCAGAATACTGTGATTACAGAATGTTTTTGCCATTAACTGCAGCAAACTGATATATAGTTTACATGTAATCAAAGACAGCAGAGATTCGTTTAAACTTGAAGTTAATATCATGAACAACAAGACATGCAGAAATTGTATTTTTACTAATTAAAAATTCAGTAAAACACTCTTTAGTGTCTAAAATAATACAGTTAACAAATAACTACTTGGCAGCTACATCATGTTCTCCCCTTTCTTATAATGTTAAGACATAAATAATTTCATCCTCAAATAACTGGAGCAGATTCTTGAAGGTACAAGCCTCATTGGGAGGAAAAGAGATCCCTCAACTTAGTCATTAACAACAAATTAAACTAAAGCTTATTATCATATACAAAAAGGAACATTTCCTAGCTTTTAACCAGGTGTGCAGAAGGGAAAGGACAGTACACATCAGTTCCAGTCCTGTTGTCTTTAACTTCAGGAACAACTGGCATTTTTTTCTGACAAAAATACCAGTACCAGAATAAAGTTATTCACAGGGATTTTAAAGGGATGGTCAGGTGCAAAAAGACAACTGTGTAACAGTTGAAAACGCCACTGAACAGGTTAGAACAGAAAGCGAGTAACGGTGTATCAAGAAAATCCAAAGTAATTATTCAGAAACTACCAGCACCACCATCTCCACAAAAGATTAGACCTAAACCAAGCATATTTCACACACACAACATTTACCAAAATAATATCCTTTCCTCATGTCGTCCCAAGTGCCCATCGACCAATGCATCGAGTCCCCAGGAGGATGATGAATGCAGCAAAGCTCATCACTTTAAAGCAAGAGATGTCAGACAGAATTCCTGAGCCCGTGCCATCTGATACACTCCCATGATTTTCCATTCCATTCCTTCCAGCAACATCCCGAAAACCACTCTGGTTGCAGCCTGTTTCAGCAGCCACAAGAAAGACAGACTCAACCACAAGTGATCATGTTCAGACTTCATTTTCTCCTTCTGGCAAGGCAAAAAGCTGGTGTAATGGCCCAGCAGGAGACGTTTGGCACAGAGATGGAGGACACCGTGATTATAGCCATGGCACCGCAGTGGAAATACCTAGCGCACAGGCAGCAAAATGCCCGTGGCCTGGGTAGGAGAGATACCCGATCGGTATGTAAGCACGGGGGAACATGTAAAGGCAGTGCCTGCAAGTGTTGTGCCAAAACCTGCCTCTGGCCGAGAGCTGCACAGCAGGTGCCAGACACCTCCGAGAGGAGGGGGGATCTCCTGAGGGTCCCACAACGCGGCAGCTGCCACGGCGGGGCCGCAATGGAGGCTGGTCACCGGACTGAGCCAGCGCCGCAGCCAGGACGGGCGCTCGGGGTACTCGGCCACCCCACGTCCGGCACCATGTGCCCACTTACAGGTGGGGGCCAAGCACAACCACCACGACTGAAGCACTTGAGGAGCGCACGCCACAAGGAGTCAGTTGAAAAGCAGACCAATGTTTTACGTGCCACTACAGTGCTATTTTCTGCCCAACTCATTTCTGTATCTGTTTTCAGTATTACCCACTAAGCAAAAGATTTACCGATGCCTACCCCAAAAAGGTACCCTGGTCTTTTCAGGGGGTGAAATCTGAAAGCCCACCCTTTGTCAAACCTTCACCGACCTCTCCAAGGTGCCTCGCATGGCCAGCTGCCAGCATCAGGGGCTCCCTCCAGCACGCTTCGTTAACAGAAGCAGATTATGAGGGGTAAGTTAAAAGCAAGATCAAGATCTGTCTGTGCTGTCACCATGCAGGCTCAAGGGCTGAAGAGTCAGTTTCAATGGTCAATTTCAATACTTCCAACATGAACGCCTAAATTAAGGACAAAAAGTAGAAATTAGGGATGACCTTCCAAAATTCTACATACAATCTGGGAATTCCTATTACCTTAGCCCCAGTTACTCCTCTGGAGTAATACTTTAGTATGAAAGCTCCGGCAGGTGCTCCACAAGCACTGCAACTCCAGCCCAAGGAGCTCATGCCAAGAGACGGAAGAAATGCAAATAAGACTGCCTCTCGAGCACTCCCAGTGCCGGGAGCCAACATCCAAGGGGGAAACACTAGTCCCGCTCAAGGTAATGGCAACACGCCCACAAATTTCGGTGGAGCCAAGCTTTTATGTCTGCACATCTAAAAGGTAGTTCCTGAGTGGCAATAATATTTACCATTATTGTTATAGACCACTGACAAACCCAGAAAGCTGTGCTGGGGGGGGGAAATGCCAGAAAGGTTTCATTAGGGTATTTTATGTGAGGTTAATTGTAAAAAGTAAGTGACATTCGAAGAAATTGGTTAACAATCAGAGAAGAGAGATTTCTATTTATCCCACAAGCAACAACTATATTTTAAGTTAGTGCTACGGGGCTGCTGTCTCTGCCAGCAGAAGATAAATGCATTTCTTCTGCTAGCTTGAACCTGCACATACTGTATAAACATACTGTAGAGTAACGACGCATATGCAGGGAGTTTATACCAGGCCTGCAAAACAGATGGCCCCACAAGCCAGAGACAACCCTCCAAACGACTCCTTTGTCCTGCCATACCGTCTTCACCTTGAAAGATGAAGCAGGAATGAAAGGCAAGCAGGAATGAACGCCTTTCAGAAGATCAATATTCCCCATAATTTGTTCCTCCAAATAAAGGAGCCCCTGCATCCTCTGATATGAGGATATGATTTAGTGGTGGACTTGGTAGTGCTAGGTTAATGATTGGACCCAATGATCTTGGAGGTCTCTTCCAACCAGAACAATTCTATGATTCTATGATAGCGTGCCAGGCCGCCTGGTCTCGGAAATGCCAGGCCAGTGCCAGAACGGCACATGTTAAGGCACAAATTATTCAGTGGAGTAATTTAGACCAAGGTGCTCACAAGCAGTACAGGATGCAACGAGCGCCACTGCTCTGGTGGGCGCAGCCTGGGGAGAGGGGCCGGCAGCAAGGGACCTGTGCTGCTCTGCCAGCGGCATCTTGGCGCGTTTTCCTTGCTGGCTGGTAGGTTCACGATCAAGCTTATGTTTTATGTACAAGCACTCAAAGGCTGCAAGAGATACCGTGCAAACTAAAATACTGTCACCCTTTTCACAGAGTCTTCAGGGGGAAAATAATGGTGATTTAAAGGAGAGGGAAGACATGCATCAGAAATAAATCAGATAGGACTGATAAAGGTGAAATTACACGGCTGTAAGGCATCTTGCTAAAACAGCCTAAGTACAGAGGAGAGAAATCAGTGGGTTACTGGGTGTAGCGCTATGATGTGCCACCACATCCTCGCTCTACTGAGCCTTCAAAAAGAAGTGGCTAGAAACTGTTTTTTTGGGTGGAGGGTTTTTTTGGTTGTTTTTTTAAGGAAGATTTTGTAAGGCTAGGTTACAGCACACTTTTCTTATTTTGGTATAATAAACTTTACTTCACTTCCTTGGCTATGTTGAAGCATCACCCACAGTTTTGGGAGCTCCTTCAGCAGCCAGCGCTTGGGCCAGCAGAGGGGACTGATGGCCACTGCCCCAGCTCCTACGGACCAGGGAGCAGGGACCCTGGCTGGTTTTGGGCAGCCAGTTTCAGAGAATCCAGGTCTTTTATGCACTGTTCACAGAAAATCCTGCCATGACATAATAAAACCCTCAGGCCTATCGCTATTTTAGTCCTCATTTTTTTATTACAGTATTCAGGGATTGAATTTTTAATTTATATCTGTATATTGAACGCATTCCTGAACATTCAGTAACACTTCTTACCTTCTTTTAGGGACAGGATATGATTTTATTGCTGTTTTAAGCATGAAGCTACATGGAGCCACACACCAGAAGAAATTCTTTTTAATAAAAAAGTCAACATTTTTAGAGACCCAACTGCAGCTACAAAAGTAGGTGCCTTCTAATACCATGACAGAGCGCTTCACACACATATTTTAGCACCAGATAGTTCAAAAGCAGACAGAATACAAAATATGAGGCACAGTATTTTATGGCCCTATGACAGAGAATGACTTTCAAAGAGGAATTTTTGACTGAAATGGTTTCAACTAGGAAACAGGGAAAACTGTCTGGAAGGTTCAATGTTCACAAGGTACGTTGGTGTAAAATCGTTACTGGTGCATGCGTGCGCAGTCACGCAAAGCATTTTTCAGTTAACAAGAAATACCTGGGTTTGCCTCACCAGGCCTCCCATCTGGGTGCTAGTTTTAAGGATACATGTTGAGCCGATCCCTGTGGTCACAGCAGCTTGCCCACAGGCCATCTGCAGAGGCCTCCTCTCTCTACAGAAACCCTGCAAGGCAGCAATGATGCTGAGAGCACAAGTCAAGCAAAATCACAGCTGGCAGAACACATAGCATAAAATAATTTCAGAAGACAAGAATAAAGCAGGAAAAAAATTCAAAGAGAGTGAACAGATGAAAATAATTATAAGACAATTTCAGAGGCAGACTTTGGGTGGCTTAAAAGGAAGCAAGACAAAGTTCAGGAAGGGAAAAGCAGAGACAGCCAAAGGGTCTCAGCTATTCTGATAACAAGGAGAGAAATGTCACAGGGGATCAACATGCTGAATTTAATAACGGTTTGGAGCCAGGATGAGGTGGGAAAAAAGGCGTTAAGTTTTTATGAAAGATGCAAGCTTCGCTAACAAAGACAATAGCTCCGAGTGGTGTATACTGACTTTCACAAGCTCTGGAGGAGTACAGTAAAAAAGGAAAAACCAGTATCATTCTTTTTTGAACACTGGGTTCACCTAAGCTATCCAGTACCAGAACTACAAACGCAGGGGTCATCAGTTGCAATGTAAGCTCACAGTGGGGCCAGCGCCTCTCTGAACACTAAGGAAGTGTGGTTGGTGATGTGCAAACCTACACCTTTACAAAACCAGATGGGACGTTCCTTCTACATTCATGGGGAGGAGGAAGAGGAATGCTGAAGCCTCCATGTTGGGGCAGCACAGTCACTTAAAAGACAATTCTTAACATTTGCAAAAGGAAATGCTATAAGCATGATGCCCATATTGCTCCTTCCCAATGGAACCGCAGCCGTGCATCATTCCTGTTCTCCACCCCGGTCCCCGCGAGGGCTCCCTCTGTTTGGAACAAGCACCTGCAGGGGTTTCATTAGGAACTGACTGGAATGGGAGAGAGATCAACAAGCTCAAGTGCTTTCAAGAATGCATTAAATATAGCTGTGAGACCCAGCCAACTTGCTACGGTAAAAGTAATGTTTACAATGTGGTTTGAGAGCACGGACTACAAAGAATGAACTGGCATCAGCCACAGAGAGCTCCTGTCTTATCACGAAGGCTTCGCAAATCACAAAACAACCTGTCCCAGGTATTTAAGGCATGCGGAAATCACGTTCCCTACTGTTACTCTCCTCATCTAACTTGTCTGCTTGTTCTCAAGATCTGATTTAATTAGTTTCACCTCGAAGGCCTCTCAAGCAATTACAACGTATGTTCTGCAATCGTGAGAAACAGTTAGATGTACTCTCAGATCTGCTGTGTATAGATATCTGCTCTTAACTCTCTTAAATGACTATTCCTTTCAGCTGGAATTTATTATAAAGGTAAAAAGAAGCCAAATATATCAAACCTTTAAAATCCATACAAGCAGCAGAAATTCTGGTTTGTCCAGTTGCAGCCAGAAGAATAAAGCATTCAAAATTCTGAATATTTAACAAATATTATAAGATGTTAATTTCTGCATCTGGCAAGCCATTAAGCAAAAAAGCTTTTTTCAAGCAAGAGTTCTGATGCTAACAGACCCATGTCACCCTCCTAACATTAAAATTTCCTTTCAGTCATCCTTCAGCTATACCAACACAACCAAAATGCCCTGAACAGACAGCTCTTCTAGACCTATTAAAAAGAAAACTTCTGATCAGAAAAATATCACTTTATCTCTCTCCCTTCCATTCATTCATCTGTCTTGTAACATGCTGGAAATATTTGTACCGGCATGCAAGAAAGCAACTATAGGGCACCATTTAAGGATTAAAAATGCTTCTGAATAGAAGAGTCAGTATCTACAAGCCATTGCTACCTTATAATGCTGGGTAGATTCAGACACTGTTAAATTCCTTACATATTTAAAAGGATACTTTAGAGTACATTTATTTTCCCTCAGTTTTACAGCTTTCATTAAACTAGACAATGGCATATTTTTCCCCCTTTGCATGCTGAAACTGGAATTGCTTGCCTTGGCAACAAAATCCTGTAATTTCTATTCATGCCAAAAGCGTCTTTCTTCCTGTATCACTGACCAAGTTTGCTGCAGCTATGGCAAAAGCTTGATCAGAAAGCTGCATCACCGGCAGAAAGTGAAGAGCACCCTTCTGAGGGTCTGCAAAGAAAACAGTCATGGAAAGCGAGCGGTGAAGAGACTGTGGGTTCTTTTATCACCTTCCCAATTTAGAAACAGCCGAAAATTGCCCAGGTGCCAGCCTATCTCATCACACTCTTACGGGGAACAAGCCTAGCACTTACCGTTCCTCATTATTCCCCTTGTGGCTAGAGCGGTTAGCAGAAATCCAGGGCCTTTACGGGGTTGTTTCTGCTGGTGTTGTGACTGCAAGTTTCGAAAAGAGTGCACAAAGCCCCATTTCCCTGAACAGAGTAGAAAACTCAACTGCAGAGACTTCACTTCTCAGAAATCCTGACCTCTGCCATCCCAGAGACTTCTGGGAACAAGACATTTTATGACTTTTCAACATCACGATCCTCCTCCTTCTCTTATGCTATCAAAAAGGCTGGATGCCACTAAATGCAGGGGAGTTCACACGCTGCTGAAATTTGGGGGACCAGGATGTAGCCCACCATACTTGCAGCTTTTAAAACATGAACCAACTATAACGAACGGTATTGTAGTTTCAAAATCTGAAATAATACTGGTCTTCCCATCTCTCTGAATCTTTGCAAGAGAAAAGTAAAGATATGGGCCCTTCATTAGGATGAACATTTGTTTCCATGCTTTTTTGTGGTTTTCTTTTTTTAATTACCTTAACACCCTCTAGATGCCTATAAATCTGCTGTCCAACAATTTGCTTTGTATACTTCACAATGTTGGCATTACACTGACTAATTCCCTGGCTCCTCACTTCCCCCCTTTTAAAAAAGGCGTAACATTTGCCTGTCTCCAGTCTTGTATTTTCCCCATCCATCACATACTCAAAAATAATCTGTATAAAATTTCACATTGCTATGGCTATTTTACATTTTAATTTTTCAGTCTTTTTGCATACCTTCCACATCATATGACAGATCTTTAATATCATTTATCATTGCCTTCAACTTAGATGTAACATATTTACAAAATCATTTCCATTTTGTTTAAAGAGAAAAAATATGGGCTGTTTATAAGGCCAAAATGAATGGAGGAAAGTCTCTTCAGAAATGTACGAAATGATGAGCCACAAATGACATATGATACCTAAAACTATTGGAGCTAATGACTCTTGCTTGTACTGCCACCAGCTCCAGTCCTTTGGTGGTGTTAGGAAAAAATGATCCTAGTTCTTCTGAAGCTGAGAATGAAGGGGATGATGAAACTCCAGCGGAGATCCAAGGGATTTCTACCAGCGTACCCAAGGGAAGGACTGCTGCGAAGGGAGCTTTAACTGCTGCCTTTCATCCAAGTCCACAGCACTGCAGATATTGTGACAGTGTCAAGAAAGGAAAAGAGAGACACTGCTGAAAACATAAAAGGGGGGAAAATGGAGAAGTAAACTCCAGCATTTAAAAGTCCTCTGTGACACAAGCTGGGGACAGAGGAAAGCACAGACCATCTTCCGTCAGGCTCTGAAAACACGAGAGGTGTGAGGAAGGACAAATTGTGCTGGCATATGGGCAAGAGAGAAAGGGCTCCTCAAAACAAGGAATAATAAACATGGTTCTAAAGAAAAACAGTGGTTGAGGCAACTCAGAAATCCAAAAAATAGATACATGCGCTATGTAGTGCATATGTTTAAACATACGTATGTGGGACCATCAGCCATAGTACTAAAACGGAATAGTTGTCATTAATATTAGCTTAATACAGTATTGCCCTTTCATTGGATTTAATCCCCTGCGGCTCGTGAAAAACTAGGCACAAGTCTGAATTTGAGAAAGTGTTATGTACCTAATTGAAGCAGCATTTCTGAATGCGCTGTCTGGACGGCAGCTGGAGTACAGGATGAGCCGCCAGAGTTGGTGAGAGTCACGCCAGCCGGTTAAAGAGGTAGCTGGATGGGAGAGCGGAAAAGTAGGAATGCCAGACCATAACCACTAGCTACACTTTGGGGTTAATAAGAAGAGGTGTCAGTTGACTGCTGTTTCCCAGATTGGGGAGGGAAAAAAAGAAAGAACAGTTGGTTTTCCATCATTTAAGAATTATTGCCTCCCTTTGTATCAAATACAGAAGCTGTGTGGCTGCAGCAGAAAAATCTCATTTGCAGAAGAGAGATTAGCTGAATCATCACTTTCCTCTGCCTTGAGATCTAAAGTGAAAACCTCTTCTTCTCTCCCTCCCTTCCCCACTCCTAGGCCCCCATAATTAGTTCATCGTTGTAAACTGTTAAGGGCATTCCATTACACTTTATAAATGAGGCTGAATATGGGGAAACCATTTGTCTCGGTAGATGGGGGAGGCAAGTAAAACACCTCCTTCTCTACTCAAAGCAAGAGATCATTGCATAAAAATGTAAAGAGCAGTTAAAATCTTTGAAGTCTCCTAGCCCTTAAAAATGTTTTACCAATAAAAGTAGGCATTAGTAGGCAGTACATTTTCAGCCACAGCAAGGCAGAAGGAAGAGTAAGATGCAGACTCTACATTTTTTGCTCATCTACTTCTGGCCCTATTTGGTCACCATATCTTATGGCAGTGTATGAAACTACTCTTCTATTAGTGATTTACTAAATGGGACTCTGTAATTAAGACTAATAGCCCATGTAGCAGAAAGAGGGAAGAGGAGGAAGGATTACACTTAACTGCACTTATTAGAGAAAAAAAAATTTTTTTTAAAAAAAAAAAAAGAGTGTTTGTACTATACCTCTAAGTTAAATTAACTTTAAGAATAAAAACAGGGCATATTAAGTCTTCTAACTTAGGAGGCTGTACATACCAGCAGTGAGTAAGAAAACAAGAGCCAGTTGCTTTCTCTCATTTCTTTCCTATTGGAGCTGCTCAAACTCTCCGAACTGGCTGCTGCTGGGCATTGCTGTTGCAAAGCTTAACGTGCTCCCACAGCTTAGACCTTTGAATTCTTCCATGACACAGTCTACAGTGATCACAGATATGAAAGTGGTTCAAAGGACGTCAAAAAGCAGGTGAACCAGATGATTAAAAATGTACAATCCCCAGTTAGAAAACCATCCTTCCTATTAATATTCACACTGAGCCAACAATAAAACAAACCAACAAAATGATGGCGAGCGGCACTCCGAAAGGATGAGCCAATTTTATACTTCTAAGCATCACATATTCAGGAAAATGACAAGATTTATTTGGAGTGTGAAGGGGTGAGTGGTATAGAGATGGAACGCTTTTCTCTCTGAAGGTGTGCTGAATCTTGTTAATTTTCCCCTTTTTAGACTACCTTTCAAACTATTAAAAAAAAAAAAAACCCAAGAAAAAAAAACATCCTGTATAAAGTCTAAACGAGAACTGATGAGCCTAACTTTTAATTATCGCATCAATTCCTAACTTCCTGGGCAGTCCTATAGGATGAACCTGACCAAAATCATTGTTGCAAGAGCCCTTTATTTTTCCAGTACTCCAGCACTCCTCCAAGGGCTTGCTTCCACCTTCTCCATGAAGGTGACAGAAAGCCTAAGCGACACGGTGACACAGCTAAGGTCTGCCAGAGCGTCAGTGCTGCAGAAGGAAACGACCTGTGGGATCAGCGTGCGGAGCCCACTCGCCTAGAGGAAATGTTGCTCCCTATTCAGCATCAGTTTTGAGGGAAAATTCTGTGGGAACGAGACAGGTATCAGACAAATCAAACATTTTCAGCCTGTAGCACTACAGAGATCCAGACAGTTCTGCGCAGCGCTTCCTGTGTAAGCAGCACAGTTAATTAACTCTGTGTTGATTAATGGTGCTCTCTCACATCAAGAATTTATTAAGTCTGTTATTATATACAAGGTCATAATTGCCAAACAGCCACAGCTAAATACCATTCCTTGCAGTCTACTCCTTAAGCATCATAATGTAAAATTAATTGGTACTTGTTTGTTAATGAATATGAAATATTTTAAGTCATGCACCATAAAACTTACCACTGGTATGCTCTTTTCTAAACAGCCATGAATGAACAGAACTATTTTAATACCTTGGGAAGAACCTCCTCTTTTGAATCAGGGTGGGATGGAGGGTGTCTTTGCTCTTTGTAGTGGGGCTTTTCTGCACTCAGGCATTTACCAAAAGAGCTATGCTCAAATCATTAGTCAGCAGTTATTCTACTTCCATGGTGCATTAAGACAGACTAGCAAAAGACATTCTTATGCAAGAATATGAGCGACCACACCAAAACATCTGTCCAGAATAATTTTCTGGGATAGCTGTTTCAGTAAATTTCCAATCACAACTGAGACCAGCTCACAGCAAATGATCTGACTTCGCCTCAGGGTAGCAACAAAGATCAAAAAGACACTTGAACTCCTTTGTTCCTTCTGGGATCTTTAAATTCGGGGTTAGCCTCTGTTTAGGGAAAGGGCTGACAGCATAACAAAGCGGATCCCCGCTGTGAAAGAAAGAAGCCCACAGGTTGGATCCTTAATCCTAAGGATGGGGAAGCAAATGCTTTGCACAGACATGCCCCCTTCCCAGCAGCAAGGACCTGGGCAGTCACTGCCGATAAAGCTATGCTGGCTTTAACCAACCTGTGGTGGTCTTCCTATCCTGGGGCAAGCCAGCGCACAGGCCTGCCTGGTAGTACAGTGAGAAACCAGAAACAGCGTCCCGAGCCCGGCTCTGCCACACAGGTAGGGAGAGCATCAGGTCCCAGGAGTCCACCGGGGAACAGACCCTTACTCCTGCAGCCTCACCCGTGCCCCCAACCAAGTAAAGCCCCTTCTATTTATATTTCTGCAGGCAGTTTTAACTACCCTCTAAGGGCTTGCAAGTAACGCAACCCTTTTCTTCAACCACACTTGTTTCCAAAAAAATGGGGCATGGGCAGCATAAACTAGGTCTGACTGGCTTTTAAACTTGTTTAAAGCAGACCTCGGCAGAGAGATGGCTTTTGCCTTGATTCCACTTGTCATACTACAAACACCAGGGATCAGCACAACTCTGCAGGGAATACAACGCGCATGAACGTAGGCGGTAAGGCACAAGCAACCAAGCTCTCCTCTGGCTGAGCAAACTGTTTATCCCTCTGCAGAGAGAATTACCTTATTGGTGAAACATCTACCGTGGCTTAAAATTATTACTGCGTGTGTTCAAGGTTCAATTAACATATTAGCTGAACACTTTGTTAAAAATAGGCAAAAATCTGGACTGTTTTCTCTCCAAGCCTACTGCTTGAAAGCAAACAAAATACACCAACAGAAGCAGTGTCAGGAATGAAACAATCACTCTTTCTCAAATGCAACGTTATTCCTGGGATTGCATCCACATAGCTGTAGCACAGTTATTTACACAGCGCTTATTTTTGATGCTCCAATATCCCAGCAAGCAGCAGTGCAATTCAACCCAGCAGACTCTGAACATCTGACAGGACCAGATAATACATGAAGTGATTTTGTTACTTCTGTGGGTCAGAGCCTTCCCTTTGCTGGGTACTGGACAGGCAGCTGTAAACAGGCACGAGGTGAAAGCCTGCTCCATGCTAGAGCTTTTTGGAGGCAGAATATAAAGGAGCAAAGCTTAAGGCACTGAATTACGCCTGCTTGTCCACCTCCTTTTAATTCTTGTCCCTACAACAGAATCAACTGAAAAATTCTCCAGACAACTGTCTGAAAGTGTGCAGGTCTTTAAAGACCTCTTTTAAAGGGCTGGAGACCGTGTGTCTGCACAGAGTCATCTCTAAGGAGTCACACAAGGGTTTTCAGACAGTTGTCTGGAGTTGTCTTCAGCCAGCCCTGCGGGAACAAGAAGTGCTGAAGATCACGTGCCTGCTCTGTGGTTTGCCGTCATTTGTGTCTCCTTTTCCAGGCAGCTCTCTGGTAAATCGCATACCTGCCTTGAAGGGCATGAAGCAGTCATAAAAACCCATTAAAGATATGCAAACTCTACCCAGGAACAGCAACCAGGAGATCCTAAATGCAATCCCAGATTAACGTGAAAGCTGTGCCTATGCCTGTAGGTAGACACTAACAGGGAGGCTTGCTGTAACCAGCTACTCCAGGTAACTGCACCTGCAAAGCCGGGGCATGCAGGCTCTCCCGGGGTGTGCAATCTCCCCAACGGTGGGCGCATCCTCAGAGACTCGGGTCTGGACAGTTCACTCTCTGAGCTACCTGGAGATACAGGCTACATGGCTGTGTGAGCTAGTCTTACCCTTCTCTGTGGAGGAGGACAAATGTGTTCAGCTGCATTTGCTCCCATTTGCAGAGAAGAAATAACACTCCTCTGGGTAGCAGGGGTGATGCACAAATTCGCCAGTCTTCATGAAAATGCTTCTAAGAGGAGCACCCTCTTCTAGTTAGAAACTAGATTATATGTCTACATATATTTACATGCAATAAACAGAACTTAGAAGACTGCTCAGTTTCAGCCTGACATGAAATGGAGCTTGTGTGAACATACCCACGGGGCACCATCTGATCCACTGACAGTAAGTTTTCATATTTGAGAGGCTCTCCATTTCTCTGAACCCACTCAGCTTCATCCGTGTGCTCTGTGGCCAAGTGTCACGCAGTCCTGGATTATTAGGACATTTAGTCTAAACAAGTGGCATTGATACACAACAGGCTGATCTCACTTTTACCGTTTGCATTGCCAGAACACACCACTAAGCCTATGACAGGGGATTAATGACCAAAGACAGCCACCCACTGCAATCAGCCAGAATAAACCTTTACCTACTAGGTGACCTAGAAACCATTTCCTAACAGAGCACTTTCTCTTAAGCATCACCAATGCTGATTTTACACTTTATAGAACAAATATCTAAAGAAACTATATGTTCATTGAATTTAACACTGTGCTATGGAACTGCATGCCACTGTTCATCTCTCATCTTGCAACATCATAAGACTGGCATCAGCCCACACAGTAAACAGTGTTAAAACAACTTGCAGGGACGAAGGGCGCTGCTGTGAATCAGCCACTGAAAGAGGTAAATCAGGATTTGGCTCTTGCTCTGTCACTCACTCCCTTCTCAGCCTGACCTCAGTCACAGAGTTTCTCTGCACCCCAGTTCTCCCGCTGCAAACCGGGGTAACGACCACCTTCTCTTGTCAGTGCCATCAGGCAGCAGCACTGCATCTCTGGCCACTCGTTGCCTGCCTCCTCTTCGCATCCCTCGCACTCTCCGCCTGGGCTCTGCAGGGCAGCTCTTCCTACTCCTCCTCCCTCTCTCTCACCTCTAAAGCCACCTTGGCACTTCTTAAAAAATCTCAGATTTACCTCCAGCCAAGGGTATCCAAGCCAGAGGCTCCATCTGCAGAAAATCCCACCAGAAGCAGGGCCGCATCTCCTAACAGAGGAGCAGGATTACACATATACCTAAAGGATCAGGGCATGTTTACACTAAAAGAAAGAAATTTGCTCATACTGGGCTTGATTCACGCCAAGTGGGATGCAGCAGGATCACTCACCGAAGCGTGCTCCTCTCAAAACAGAGGCAATAGTTGCAGAATCTGGCACACCACGTTTACGTGGTTGGTAGAGCCCTTTGGAAATGTTCCTGGAGTCAATGACTAAATAAGTCCCTCTCTTGATTTTAAATTGGAGATAAATGCTGCATGTCGCATTGGCAAGCACATTAAGGCAGCTGGAAGCACAAAGACAATATGGGGTATTTCAGGCCTTTGTTCTCCCATTTTTTACCCTTGGCATGTTAAACAACTAAAGAACACACTGAGCAAAGCAGTGTTTTACCAGATAATACTGTACGCTTCTAGCTTCGAAATCCCAGGCTCCCTGCTGGCACCAGCTCAAACGGCAAGAGGGCTGGCTCAGGCAGAGGCACTGGCCAAACTTGGTGGCCTCTGGACCTGGCCTCCTGCTGCCTGCCAGGCCCAACGGCACAGGCACGGCTTTGCTGTGCTGCCTTTTTGCACAGAAGACAAAAGAAATAAGCTTTATCTCCAAAAAAACACCTAGGAAGGTGAGAATGAAAACACTAGTGAAAAGGACACATTGTCCACCTTTGTCTATTATAAGTGTGGAAAAAATGAACTTTATACATAGAAACACAGAAAGGCAGGTGCTGCTACCAGCGTGTTACTATAAATACAAAGCAGCTTCCCCATATTCCTGCAAAGGTCGTCTAGATTCAATGCAGCCGAAAGCAAAACTTCATCCAAGGATGAGATTTCAGAAGGCAATCTGCAGCCCTTTCACCTTGGAAAGGCAAGGAGCCTATCATGTTAAAATGACGCTATGATAAAATGGGTTATGTTCTCCATCTAAATGGTGCTGCCTACATTATTAATGACGAAATGCATATAAAAGCTTATTGATGTTCACACTAGTTTCCTTTCCCAGAAATTATTCGATCATATTTAGAATGGGAAAGCTTGTGCATCTAACGGAGCAGTTGACTGCTGTCTTCTCTTCAGCTTATACGTTGTGGATAGCAATACTTGATTTTTCCATTTTTACTATTAAATTTCCTCAAGTTACATGCTCTCTACTGCTGGTAATACTTCGTTTACAGAGACATCAGTTAGAGGTATGCAACTCAGTAGATACCAAACAACTATTTTGCTAAAAGCTTTTGCATGGACAAAAGACATTTGATCAAGCAACAAGTCTGTAAAATTACAAAGGCTGCAAGATGGGGAAAAAACAGGGTCATATAATGAGATCACAAAATATGCCAGAATAGAAACGGTAATGCTTAAACAGCAAATTATTCATCGCTAGCAATTATTTGCAGACTTTCTGTGTCATTAAGGATATCAACACGTGGCCCTTGGAGCAATCCTACACATACATAATTCAATAGTGCAGAGGTTTTTCATGAGAAACCAACTCCTTTATGCAAAAAAGCTAAAGCCTTATCTCAGTAAATAGATGCCATCAGGTACATCTGTTAAGATTGTGCGTAGAAGTCAACCATTATGGTTTTGCTTACTTCCTCATAAAGATGCAGTAGCATGCAGCTGCGGGGAGGAAGCGGGGGCTTTGCGAGGGCTTTGCGAGGGCATTCTCCCCAAGTACTCTTTTTAAAATAAGAAAGCAAGCCATTACAAATAATTCCAGCACAAAAATGCACATCTGTACATAAAACCATCTTGTAACACGAAGTACAAACACCAAGCAGACAAGCCTACGTTAGGCTAGGAGGTTCAGCACTGCATGGCAGAAACATATTAAATAGCCTCCATTTTCGGTTGTACATCTGCAGCCAGGAAAGACTTTTTCTTACCCCAAAGGCAAAACACATGCAAATGTCTGTCATCAAAAAGCACATACTTTTTCAGAATGTCACAATTACCTAGCCACAACTAAATGCAGTAATTTGTTGACCAACTCCTTGCAAACTTCAATAATGACCTCAAACTCTTGGATAAAACTGCAAAATAATTCCCCCCCTTTAAATGTAATTTGGTAATGCTTTGATTCCCACCCATCACCAGGCTGAAGGGCTCCGACAGCATGCCGCTACATGTTTCTAGGGCAGCAATTAAAACAAAGCTGAAGCCACAGACAGCAACTGTGGGAACTTTCCAGCCGAGGGTTTCCAGCTAACAAAAAAAGTGACAAATGTCAGATATATACTTCTGGAAAAAAACTGTTAATTTAAAAATGGAAACAGCTGAAAATGCAACGTTCTTCAGCTAATAAGCATTCAAACTAAATGGTTAAAATACAGAGATATTCTGCCAGCAAGTTTAGCTCACCTGTATGTTCTGCAACATACACAGGCAGCAATATGTGAAGCAGGGCATTCAAGCAGAAAAGCAGGAATAAAAAACAGAAGAAATGATCAATGTTATCAGAATATACTTTGGAACATTTGCCTAATAGGCTGATACCTACAATATCTGGCTCCTGTAGGCATCTGATGACACTAGTACCTGTATTAGTTCCACTGAAAGAAAAAAAATTCTAGACAACGGAGACTAAAAAGAAGCCTAAAAACATAATACGCTAAAGCATTAATTATTTTGTACAAATATTGCCCAAGCCTGCAGACAGCCTGAAACGATAGCTCCTAAAGAGCAAGCTGCTCGTTTCTCAAGCAAACAGTCGGAGCTCGGCTGATCAGGGGGACAGCTTTAGGAAGAGGAGAAGGCACTTGGCCTGGCTCCTCCAGGCGAACACACCACAGAGCGCCGGGCCAGCACGGGGAAACCCTTCCCGTCAGCACCACATCCCAGAGTCTCTGCCTCTCCAGCAACGAACAAGCAGGATCATCTACACCCAGACCTCTAGAAACAACCCTTGAAAGTTTTCTTTGCTGGCTTTCAGGGATTTGTCCCCGAGAGCGGCGTGTGACCGACAGCACTGCCACGGTGCTGTCGACGGAGCGGCTCTGGCTTAAAGCCGTGCCCAGAAGAGCCGCAGCGTGAGCAGCCGCCGCGTCCAGCGACCAGCTAGCTCCAGCTCTGGCACTTTTCTTCCCGGGTCACGGAAATCGTCTGCCCGCCCGCCCTCGAGCAAGGATCCAGATAAAAATACCACCTTGCCCAAACCAAGCTGTTACACAAGCGCCCAAGCTGGGAGGAACATTTATTTCTCTACTAAACGTAGTCATGACAACCACATCTTCATTTCAGAGATGAGCAGGAAGAGGTCATGAGGCACTTGTCACGCAGGGATAAAAAACCACACCTCAAGTGCGCACACAACGGTAAGTTTTGCTGGATGCCATCTGCAATTCAAGAAAACCTAACATCCTAACACGACAGGCACACACCCCTTCCAAACAGCCCAGGCATCTAGGTGCAACCACTGCAAAACCCTTACAGTATTACCAAACAGCAAACTTCTGGAGGATTTCTCTGCTAAAGAAATACCTATGACAGATTTAAGCACGCTACAGCACTCCAGAAATTCTCCTGATTAAAAAGCTTCTTGTTTACCTTGAAACAAGCTACAAAACTATCAGAAAGTGATACTTACTGCAGAAGCCACAACCAAAAAAAGCAAGCAGCTTCCTTTTCAAGCCTACACCTTGCTCTCTTTGGCGACTCAAAGCTTCCTCCCCTCACCCCAAACAGGACCATCCCTGGAGGCATTTAAAAGATGCGTAGGGCCATGGTTTTACTGGTGGACTGGGCACTGTTAGGTTTACGGTTGGACTCGATGATCTTAAAGGTCTTTTCCAACCTAAATGATTCTATGATTCTATGTGTCAGAGCTCAGGTGCCATCTATGCCAGGCAGCAGCGACCAGCATTCCTAGAGGTCTGAACAAGGGCAGGAATGCTGGTAGATCCCATTTTTTCCAAAGTTTTTATTTTATTTTAAAACACATGGATCCATGTCTCACAGTATGTACGGCATGCCTAGGAACATCACAGCTGTAGAAAGCCGATGGCTTCCACAGTGGAGTTATTTTGGTCCAACCACATTTTCACTTCACAAGAAACACGAGATAAACACTCTTGTGGGTTAATTCCTCCTCCTTCCTCCCCCCCACAGTTACCTTTGTTTTGTGGCTACCTGAGTATTTTGCACTGAAACGGATTATCTCTTCCTTGCTGTGAGCCCTTTCAAAAACACTTGGCAGCCTGCAAATTAATATACAACTTAGTATTATCCAGCAATAATATGAGGAGGGGAGGAATCACGGGACCTCATGCCACGTAAAATTAACCCGCGGGCTGGCTGTGGGCCACGGGGCACAGGTTCATTAGTCCTGTTTTATACGGGAGACTCAGGGGTATCTTCTCAATGCTTTTACGCGTCAGAGAGAAAGGATACATAGAAAGACAGTCTTGTCAATTGAATGATTCTGAAATAAGTTAAAGACACAGCATCATCTGGAAAATTATTTGGTTTTGTTAGGAAATCATTTGTTACTGTTGCATTCATTTTGGTTTTAAGTGTGCTGAGATGCAAGTCCAGCCTTTGCCCTGCCGATTTTCATGATCTTTGACATCTGTTTAAAATTGTTTAAACATCTGTTTAATGCTGTTTCTGTGTGACCATAATAAAAAGGATCCTGATGGTCAGTGGAGAACTGTCAAACACAGGAAAACATTTGGGAAAGGGAGGGAGAGAAATGGTCCTTTCAGTTCTAGTCACACTGCATTACTTTCAGCAATCAAGGACAAGAGGCAAAATACCAGGAGACAGGATGAGGTTCTGCAGTTAATAGCAGCCTAAGTGCACACACTAACCATTTATCTGGGCTTCATTTCCCTCATGCATGCATATGCATGCTTGTAAGGGTAGCCTAAAAATAATTCTGTTGTTTTGTACATACAGGGCCTGAGCTGGTGACACTGAAGTCATGGTACATTTTGACCCCTCAGGTGCACTGGCTCAAGGCTAGACAGAGCCTGTGTCTGTCTCAGATTTACAGCAAGCTTCCCACTGAATTTGGCGGTGCAGGCGTAAAAACACTAAGCATTGCATCTCTTAAAAGTGGCTACACAAGCTTCACCTCTAGTTAACTTCCCATTTTATTTTTGTTTACAGAAAACATTCTTGGTCTTTCAAAGACAGAATGATACATTTCCCCTGTAAACACACATAACTATAATCAACAGCCAGGCAGGGGAGAGCTTGCATCGGCCTCTGAGAGACATCAACAAGCAGGACATCCCCGTGCAGGAGCTGCTCCGACCGTCGCTGCCTCTGACGCGGCACGACGGGCGCATTTGTGCTGAGGCACAGGCAGAGAGCTGGCACCCCAAATCAAACACAGCCACGCACAGAGTGACTTCGTTGGCTTTAAACGGGAAGAAGAGGATGGAGTTAGCTACAGACACAACCTGCAGGCCTGTGGGCACTGCTGGCAGTCCTGCAAGGAGGGCCTCAGCTGGCAAGGCAAGCCTGGAAATGAGATGGAGACACTACAGAAACTTAGATTCTTCCAAAATAATTTTCCAAAAGCTAACTCACAGAAGTTTACATAGAGAAATATTTTCAGGTATTTTACCCTCTCAACAGAGTGCTGACAGGAGCAATTGTCTGTGTTTGCTGCCCAGAACCACCAATAGAAACCCTGAAGATTAAAAGCACGCTCAGCAGGACTTTGACTAACAGGCTTTCTCTTGAAAAGTCTGCAAGTGGCAAACAAACAGTTCTCAAGAAACCAAGTTACTCAGTGCAAGTATAAAGAATAAGCCGTGCAAAGAACTGCAGGCAGCAGGCAGGGACAACACCCTGCATCTGCTGGTTACTCAGAGGATGGGGAAGACGTTCATCCAGGCAACAACTACTGCTCAAAAAGCAGCCACAAAAGTCAAAAACCAATTGATACTTTCACCCTTAGAGAGCTTTGGCAAAGGGGAAACGAGACTCATGAGAAGGAGGGAATGGCAACTCAAAATACAGGAAGGAATGAAGAGCTGCAGCAAGCAGGTTTCCTCAAGCAGCACCCGATGGGTTTTCATGCCCTGTCATACATGCAGAGCCAGGCTCAGGCTGTGTCAGTGCAACTCACACCTGAAAGCCTCTGGCCACCCACTTGTTGAAGCACTTGCCTTCTGCTCCTTCTGAACTCTAGCTTAATGCAAAGGCTTTTATCGCATACAACTGCACTCCTACATAATATAAAGTACTAACATTTATCAAAATGGAAAAGGTACAACCAATAAACTGGATGGTAAACAACACAGCAATAACTCTTAGAATTGAAAAAAAAAATTTTTTTCAGTCCTCAAAGCAATTTGCATGCTTGCTGTAATCCACATTCACTGCAGAGATGGTAAAAAAAGGAATGAATAAAAGTTTTAGAGTAAGTTTTTGCAATATTTGCATATGACAACTGAAATATTTAGAACATCAGAACATTTACAACTGCACAGACACACCACTACAGACAAAGATACAATCCTAGGCATTTAAGTTTTATGAATTATCTTAGGTTGTTTTCAGCTTAACATTTAGTCATTTAAAAATGGCTAGCGGGGGGTTACTAAAGAAAGGAAGGCCTGGAAGAAATTCATGCAGAAACGAATGATGGTAGAACACTCTTCCTGTGGTTAAATGATTTAAGGGTTTCTCGTGGCCTGACTGATGAGCTAGCAATTACCATCACTGGAAGCAAATTCAAGTAACCTACGCTAACGCTAAACTCTAAAACTAAGCTCTCTTGCCTAAGGAGTGAATGCAGCCAAAAGTACCGATAATCTCTTTGAAGGATAAGTATAGCAATACCTTAGCACCTTTCAGCTATATCAAAAAAGAAGCACTAATGAAAGTCTGTCTGTCTTCAAAGCCCGTACGAGAAACAGTGTGATTAACTTCTCATCTGTCTGAACGCTCCATGTGCTGTTAGATGCGGTTGGTAAGAGATGCCAAGAACGGAGGCGAGAAGGAAACAGGTTACTTAGAGAAACACATGTTTAAACTCTCAGCATGGGAGCTCTCTAGTCTTCTCCTACACAAAGCTCTCCTCACTGGTCAAGAAGGTCATGGATCCAGAGGAAAGCATGTGCTACAGAAATCACAATGACAGGCAGAGGAGAGAGCTCTCGGTTTTGGAGTCAACCTCCCTTGAGCATCGCAACTAAGACCTGAACCAAGCTTCATACTCAGTGCACAAAAAGCAGCCCACGCACACAGCAGCACAGGTCCTGACTGCCGCAGGTATGCATGGTACGCAGTGTCCTACGTACGCTAATTCTCATTGCAGGAGACTGCAAGCACACGGACTGCTGTGGCCTCTGGTGTTTAAGCAAAAGGAAACAGTTTCCTGAATCGCTGCATGTTATCGCTGCCACAATTGCCTCGATCCTCAAGAGGAGGAAGAAACACAGAAGGAGCCTGCTCCTGCAGCCTCAGCGAGTCTGAGCACAGGCAGGAGTTGTTACAGGAATGCAAATCCTCCCAGGCACATCATTCTTCATCCCAGCTTCACCTCTGTTTTGCCTAGATCTGGCTATAAACATGTGGGGCAGCTGCTACCGTGTCTCTTTTAGTTAGAGGTGGGCCAGCCTAGGGACAGCGCTCTTCAGACCTGGTGCAGATGAAAAGTCCAGTTTGGCCTGATGCGCACAGAGCTGCTGCTGCAGGCTGCAAAGCCCCAGTGCCTTGGTTACAGCTGCTCAGGCTGCATGTTGGAAAGGCTCCACCAGCTACGGCTCCGAATACACAGAAACAGGCACACGTAAACTTCTGCAGCCGGTTTAAGAGGAAGCACCACAGCCAGCTTTGAACATATCCTCCCCCTCCTCCAGTGTCTCAGAAGTGAAAGAAAAAGATCTGGTGAAGAAACTGAAGAAAATAAAAGAGATCCAGTAGGATGAGTACAGGTAGAGCAACATACCCCTTCATAAATGACAGGTGACACATACTCACAAAGCAGAACTATCAGCCTGTCATATCATGTCCCAGGCCACAGCCTGACCAGGAGCCACCATGAGCATCCATCAGCAGAGTATTTTGAGAGTCCCCAAAGCAAGCGTGCTGCAGAGGTGTAATAGCAGCTCTAAGGAGCCTCATCCCCCAGCTCTGAGGGTTCTCAGAAGAGAAGGGAGAATGCTAAGACAACAGCCTATCATTTTGTATAGCAATATAGACTTCATCAAGACGTGATCCACTTGACTTAAATCTGTTTTGACTTCTACTGCTGCTACTGAGGCAAAACCCTTGCTGCAAGATTCCAGCTAAGGTTTAAAAACTCTAAAGGCAGTAAATTCAAGGGCTTCATTAAACATGTAAAAAGCACTACAATGGTACCATTTTGGTCCTCTGCAACATATGTATCTTTAATATTAACGCTTGCTGTTTGGATTTTTAATATGCAGATCCTACCTGAATCTCCTTATTTAGGAGACTCAGTCTGTGCACCACAGGGTAGTGAAGCCTCACGGTGTGAAACATTTTCTTTGACAGTCATAAGCACCACATCTAAAGATGAGGATGTTCGAGGGACATGTCAGAAAACAGCCCATAAATACTGCCTTCTGTTACACGCGAAAACACATTATAGACTCTGCTTGGTCACACAGTGCCGCTTTCACTTTAGAAGCGGCTTTATCCTTTTTTCCTTTCAAAACTCTTTTCAACGTGCTATGTAGCGACTTTACGCATGTGGAAGATTTTCTCAGGAAAGCATAAATAGACTGCAAGCGAGGCTTGTGATCTATAAGTAAGGGGTATTTGGAGAGGGGCTGGCTGCAGACAGTCCTTCTGAACCCAACAGGAAGGTCTGAGGCTTGCAGGACACCCACGCTGCAGATCACAGGCAGACCACGTTAAATTAAAAATAGCAGATTAAAGCATGCAAAGTGTGTAACAGTTGGTAGAGTAGGTGGATAAATCAGGATGCGGGAGCCATAATATCAATTCACTAAATATTTTTAAATGCTTTTAACTACCAGCGATGAGAAATACTTTAATACTGATTACAGCTGTCTGCCCATTGCTAAATTTAACACAATCTAAGGCTTTAATACTATGTTTTTTCCTAGTAGCCTGGAAACAACGGCGACAGCTAAACCGAATAGGCACTTCCTAAGTAAAAAGGCGACAGGAAAAATAATTTGTACGTGTGGCACGGCAACGAAACGAGGGAGAAATCCCAAGGAAGGACAAGCAGAGCCGAGAGGCCTTTCGAAACGAGCCAACATCCTCTTCCATCCCACCCCGCCGACGGGAGATGTCAGGATTTCACCGAAGACGGCGGGGCGACGGCGGCACGCTCGGCTGCGCGGCGGGGGGCGGGCGAGCGCCTGCGGCGGCCACCCGGCTGCCGCCACCGCCGCGACGCCCGGCGAGCTGCGCTGCGCCCTGCCCGGCCCCGGCCCCGCGCCCCCGGCCGCCCGCACACGCCGCCTGCGCGGGCAGAGACAATGTCCGCCGGGAGGCGAAGAGAAGCGCATCTGCGGCGGCTCGGCGGGCGGGGGGCAGCGGGCGGCCGGCACCACACGGCGAGCAGCGGCGCCCCCGGGGTGAGGGGGACCGCGCTGCTCCCGGCGCGGCCGGGGCCACGGCCGCCTCCGCTCCGGGCCCCGCGGAGCCCCCGGCTGAGGAGAAGGGCCTCTCCCGGCGGCTCGGCCGCCTCGCACAACGCGGAGCCCGGCCGGGGCGCGCTGCCGCGCCAGGCTGAGGGAGAGCCCGCCGCCCCGCTCCCGCCCGCCCCGCGGCGCCCACCTGGTCGGCGAGCTTGAGCACTGCCATCCTCCGCTGCTCCTCCCGCGCACATGCAGCTCCTGTGACGGGCGGCGAAGGCGCCCCGCGACCGGCGCTGTTGCGGCGGCAGCGGCTCCACTCCGCGCCGGCGGGGCGGGGCGGGGGCGCGGAGGCCGCCTCGCCTCGCCCAGCCCAGGAAGCAGGGGCGGGCGGGCTGCCTCGCACGGGCCGCACCACCGCCGCCGCCTGCCGCCGCCTTTGTTCCCGCCGGCGGCCGGTGCCTGCGCGGAGCGGAGCGCAGGGCCGCCCCGGGGGCTCTCGGCGCCCCCGCCCCGCCGGGCAGCGCGAGGGACCGCGGTGGCCGACAGCAGGGGCGGCGCCGCCGGACCGGGCCTGCCCCGCCGCCCGGACCCGCCCCGCGTCCCGGGGGGCGGCCCTGACCGGGGGCCTGGCCCGGGCGGTAGCCGGGGGCGCCCGGGGCCACCTGCCGCACGCCGCGGGCGGGACGCGGAGGGGCTGGCTGCTGCCGGCCTGGAGACGCGGGAGCCGAGCGCCCCCCGTCCCCTCAGGGCGGCGGCGGTACCCTGTCACGTCGGCGGCCTGAGGGGGCCTGCGGCACCCCCGCCTCAGGGTAGATCCCGCTTCGGCTCCAGGCGCGGGGCATGTGCTTGGCTTCACTCCCACCAGGACCGGGGGCTTCAGGCCCACTTTGGCTCCCACCGTGCTGAGGGAAAGCGGGGAAGATGCCGTTCCATACCCCTGTAAAAGGGGAAGCTGAGGCCTTTCCCTTTATCGCTGTGTACATGCATTTGCAGAGGAACTAAGTGTTTGTCAAATCCCATCAAACAGGCACAACTGTTAGAGGGAAGAGTAGACCTGACATCAAGTCTTTTTGGGTGTTTTTACCTCTTTTTGGATTTTTTTTTTTACCTCTTTTTAGATTATATGGTTTTAACAGCTGCCTTGCAAGAATCTGCTAACTCCTGACAAGTCTCAAGTCTTTTCATACTCAATGTATTACTTCACTTTCAAGGACTAGCACATCAGATAAACTATATTTTTTTAAACAAGCAAGCAGATAAGCCACGCAATCCCTGCCCCACACTGCAGAGGAAAATGAGCATCATCCAATGTTCCTGTTGAGCTGACCTGGGGGAAACTTCAGTTCCACCCTCACGTTCGGCTGTCAGTGTGACTCAAGCACCAGAGCAAGACTGCACAGCCCAGCACATAGCAGGGGGGGAAGAAGGGAAAAAAAAAAACCCAAACATGAAGTAGTAAATTCTTTCTTGCCCCTCAGAGTTGAGGAGCTGAATCGCTGGAGCACGTCATTTAATTAAAATCATTGGCACAATGCACAGCAACAGGAGTTACAAACATGCTGAAGGTAATGAGGGTAATTACATTTTTCCAAGGACACGTAACTGAAGAGCGAAGGATTGAAGATTCCCTCTTCCCCTCCTCCACGTTGCACAAGGAGGCCAGGTATTTCCCACAAGTTAGATTCTGCAGCAACGAGCTCCCCTACCCTGCAACACATCCCATACAACTGTGATTTATGACTTTTCAACCCTTGATTACAGAACAGGGTGACTTTAAATAGTTAAAAAAAAAGGGAAGTGTCTGCTATGGAAGAAAACCAATCCAAGAAGGAAACAGATGTCGGTTTCAAGCTTCTGAGGCATCATTATAAATGGGGATTAAAAATAACATACAAGTTACAACACATTTTGACTCCATCCATTTTAAAGGGGTCTTAACAGAAAAACAGTGTTAATACAAATCAGTCTTTTAAATAAAAAAATAAAAAAGCAGCAAGAGAGAATCCAGTACCTGTTAAGAATGTATGAACTCAGGCAGTTTTTCTTTTTAATATCTTCACCCATTTTGGTCTTCGTCATGCCAGAACACCTAGAAGCATGACACTTGCATCAGCAGATTTGCTCTGTGTCAAACCACGCACTAGGAAGGGGAGTTGGCAGCGCTGCGCTGCTGTGCACCATGGACTCTTGCCTTTTCTCTGTCCCACTGATTCAATCCAGAAATTCTGCTTTGACAGTCCGCTCCCAGGCTCTGTCGAAACACACGCTCACCACACAGAGGTCAGAAGTAAGCAGTAGTTAGCTTCCAGCTGAGAGTAAGCAAAAAACGGAAGAGGGAAAATGGAGGGAATTTTCAGCATTATAAGGAAAGGTCTGTTTTGTTATTTTCCATTGTAAAGGCCTGTTTCCAAGGACTTAGCATTCACCATAGCATTTTCCCTGCAGTTAAACTTGGTGGATACATAAGGAAAATGATTTTTGAGATTTGCTCTGTGCTCCTCTCACTTTCTGATCTAAGAATCTGGTACAAATCGTTGTACCTTCTTTGGGACCCCCAACAATCTCCTGTTGGGGAGCTAAGCTGATGTTATGCCACCTGAATGGAAATTTGCTGATGCAGTAGGAGCCCAGTTCCTCCTGAGTAAATAATTGGGCTACATGCAAGCTAGTGTTAAAATATTTTTCTGAAGTTTTTTGTTCCCAATAAGCACAGCCTCGTGCCAGCTCCTCTTTCCCAGGCCCCACAAGATGGTATCTGGGAGGACCAACCACCTACAATGCTGCTCCTTGGGAAGGTCCCCCTGGGGCACACAGGACAACAGAAAGCATTCACATCCCATATTAACAGGGCAGCACTCAGTTTAGAGAGGTCCTTACAATTATATTTACACTATCCATTTAAAGTGTCATTTGCATGAACTGCCACGATTAGTCGCAGTGCTACGATCATTACCATCACAGTAAAGAAGTCCAAGATTTCCCTGAAAGTACCATGCCCTCCTCTCCTGCTCACAAAACAGCACAAACAACTACCTCACAGGCTGCCGACTTACCATGCAGAATCAACTCTCTTTTCTGAGCTATTTTACTCAACAACTTCTTAGCCCTGGCTGGTACAAAACAGTAATTTCATAGCATATTTTCACGTGAAACGATGCAGTATGCTCAACTGTCTTTTCTAGGAAGAAGGGGCACAGAGACATTTGTATTCAGAGCTCATTCTTCAAGTAATGGTCATACCTGCAACTCTCAAACCTGTAGCATTATGTTGACTTTCCTCACCGAGACATTAACAAGTATCATCAAAACAGGTGTGCAAAAGCCTTAATGAGAATATACTTGAGCTTGCCAGATATTGCCATCTTGGATTAAAGCTGCATTTGGAAAGGAAAAAGCCCTAGGGCTACACTGGGCCTCTGACAGGGAAGTGGAAAGAAACCCTCTAAGGACGGCTGCTGCATTTGTTCCTAACTGACCTGTGCCCCATTCTAAGAGGATTCTGTGCATCCAGTTGGACTCACCTATGAAACACAAACACTCCCCTCATTACATATTTTAAAAAAGCAAGACAGGAATATGAAGCCTTGAACTTTAGCACTTAAGCAATTTCTGGCCAACAGCAAGGAAGAACAGAACTGTCACAAATGTTTTGCAGTTGCCCATACTGAGATTTCTTGATCTTCTGGCCACAACACAACAGGGCTCTGTAGGATACTGGCCCACTATAAGAGGCCTCTGCCTTTTTTTTTTTTTCCCCTTCCTTTTTTTTTTTTGTCCCCAGCAAAACATTGGTTTGGTCCATCTGAAACTGGATGAACACCATTTGCTATTAGCAGTCGTACGTGCATGAGCCACTTCCTCATTCAGATTTTCTGTCAGGAAAGCACTTAGTATTCTTATACCCACTTGGGCTCAGCAAAACTCCTAGGCACGCTTAGATTTAAGCATATGACTTCAACAGAACTTAAGCATCATCATAAACGATCTACCCTTCGTTAACATCTCACATGCCACTTTCATATAGTGTAACAGTGCAAAATCTTGGTTTGGGCACTGACTTAGGACTTGAGAGACTCACTATCAATTCTCTCTCGTACCACAGCATTCCTGCATGGTCCCAGACGAGCAGCCTCATCTTGTGGTGCCTGGCTTCCTGCTCGTACAAGGAAATTCTCCCACCTTGCGAGGTGCAGCACTCTGACGTGGCCTGGGGAAGGATCTCAGGAAAGGCCACCGGCTGCTGCTCTGAGCATTACTCTGCCACCACAGACTCAGTGTTAGTCTTTCCATGCAGCGTCAGGAAAACAGTATCTGGGAGCTGCACCAGAGGAAAAGAAAGCAACCTCATTGAAATAAATCCATTTGCACTGTACTTAAATGGTACAGAGAACCAGGACGTGGGTGGGAAGCGGGTAAACAGACTGAGCGCAGGAGCAAGGTCAGGAGTTCTCCCTGCACCACTGTTCCTCCTGCAGCAATACAAATGTGTCTGCAAATTATCTGCTGGATCCCCACAAGCGCCCCTCCATCTCAGACAGACAGATCTCTACATTAGTCTGATGTTTCCGCAGACTAACAGGATGTGGTCACTTTAAGGCAGCCAAAAGTCTGCACCACCACCCTCCTCCCTGCTCCTGCTCTGCCTGCACAGCTGAGCAGCAGAGGCAGGGGAAGGGCTCGGCTCTGTTTTGCTCTCCGAAGTCAGGTCTGCTGCTGTATTTAAGCAGGATGATCACTCACAGATGGAGGGTGCAATTGCACCTACACGCATGTTTGGCTCCTGCCTCGTGAAGAAAGTTAAAGTAAATACAGTCAGCATATTCCTTAGCAGTGTTTATTTGCCACTGTTGAGCATGGATGAAAGACAGGACTGATGGCGGAAGATACATTTGTTATCTCTACCCATTTCTGATGATTTCAGATACCTAGCGTGCCTCTGGTCTCTACCTGTTGCCTGTCCCCTAACAGCAGCACATAAACATCCTGCTGTGCTTTCTCCCCCCTCACAGATCCGGTGGGAGCCAGATTAGAGTGATGTATAAGCATCATTAGGAGACTGCAGTGGTAGAAACAAGCAAAAACATACAGAGCTGTATGAATTCGAAATAGAAGAGCAAACACAGGCCACAGCAGGAGACTGGGCAAGCAAAACACCAGAGATGGTAACTAATTATTGCTGTCACCATCTCCCCCTCCTGCACTGCTACAGCACACAGGGTGGCTGGGGGTGGGAAGGGGGTAGTCACCTCAGAAGATGCTTCCAGCTGCCTGTCATTGCCCTCTCAAAGTCTTCTCCCTTCTGTTTTAGTGTAATTTATTTTCACAAGATGGAATTTGTTTTATTATTTTTTCCCAAGGGAGATTCTTTTTATCTCATTAAGTTCTTTTTCCTCCTAGATCTACTTGTTTAATATTTACACAAGAGGGAGGGGAAAATCAAACAAAATTAATCAATCCACTGATAAGGGCAGAGAGGGGAGAAGAGGAGACTTTAGCAGCACCTCCTCTTATCCAGACACAGGCCTCCTCTCATTTCAAATACTTTTTGATTATACTTCTGCAGCCATGTAGTTAATGCACAGAGAGGCTTAGACATATGATACAATTAGAAACTGTGAATTTGAAGCTGAAATCATAACTATTGCAGCCTTCTGCTGTGTTAACCAAAAAGGAATAAACACTCCCCCATATGCTAAGGTGTTCTTACAGTTGGGCTTAGCTAGCACCTCTCTTGCAGATGTCCATGTAACTAGTACTAGGTATGAAAAACAGGCGAGGTGTTAAGGCAGATGACAACTAGACAGGCCAAGCTGGGTCAACTCCTTTCTGGCTACACCAGTCTAGAAATGGATCTCTGCAGAAGAGGAAGATTTCACTGACAGTGGTAGCATTAGGCTCGCTTCAGTTCTTAAAGCAATGTCATAGTGGCCTGTGCAAATACATAGCTATCTTTACCAGCCCTGACAAGAGACTGCAACAGAATTTTCAGCAATTTGTCACATAGCCCAGTGCTCGATCTAGAAACCGGGTAAGTCAGTAGAAAGACACATTGATTTCCATGGGCTTTGGACAAGGTTTCACATGACACAGTGAGGACAGGACAAGGGGGAAGAAAAAGCCTACACTTTTTGCTGCCTTGTATCACATACAGAGGGCCAGAGAGATCTGGGTTATTTTGCTGTTTGCTTGGGGTTTTTACTTTTATCTCCTGTCCTTCTTTCCTGGAAAATACCAAGTTATCTGATTCTGCTTTAAGTTTTCCAACAGACCAGAAAAAAATAAAACAACCAACCCCCTAATACACAACAAAAAAACCCTCCACATTGGACACTTCACCACACTACGGAGCTGCTGGCCTGGCTGTGGAGTCCGGACTCTGTACCAACTGGTGCTAATGTACTGGAGTTAAAAAAGAAGAAAAAGAAATGAGGGGAAAAAAAGGATGAGCAAAATCAAGTTAGCGAGAGGAAAGTTCAGCATTTAAATTTTCTGTTCTCAGCCCTGTTCCATTTATGGGTATATACAATATCTTAAATCTCCTGTGTCATTAATCTTCTAGGGGAAACATGGAAAGAAAATAGAAGATCTAAGAAAAGTATGTTTAGGGCTTCCTTGTGCATGGTGTAAGCATATATGAGTTTAAAGTACTCCAGTCCTACCCACCCCACCCCAGGACAATAGTCTTTGGACTTTAAAAGCCGTGTCTTCCAGTACGCATGGTCTGAAGTGATTCACGAACTTTGAAGCATTCTTTTTTAATCTAAATCCTCATTTTCCACTGACTTACATTTTGAAGTGTGCCTGACCTTTAAAGAACTCAGCAAACGGTCTCCAGGGGGTAGGATTCCTGTTACACTGAAACATCCTGTGTACCCCTCTGAGTGCAACATCAGGTAATTGTACAAGTTATATTTATCTAATGAGTCATACTCATTAGAAAGATATCATTGATAGTTCAAATGGACACTACACCAACCTCTCTTTATACACTCACTTCACCTAAATAACCTACAGCAATTAGTTACTTGTAATCCCTAGCTTTGAAGTCTCTTTTACTTTCATCCTCAAGATCAAATTCATTGAACTGCTGCACTAATATAAAATAACAAATTTTAATCTCAGTTGCATGAGGACATCATCATTATTTTAATATAAGAAGATTTCATGCCCCTGGTCTTTTTGTTTCTCAATACCTGCATGATCTTCACTTCTGTCTGGTACGAGGTATAGCTAATGGGACACCGATGGATGCATGCCAGCCATGTTGAAATCTATCAGTTGAAACAGAATAATTTTGGAAAGAAACAACCAAGTTGGTTGCCCAGTCCAAGGCTGCAGTCTTGGAACTGAGGAGCATTGCACGAGCTAAATTAGGTAGGAATCCATTTCAATCCATTCTCAGTGTGCAGAGAGGAAGAAAGGGCCTATGCCTGAGCCTCTGCCAGGACCTAACAAGTCCAACACCAGCTCAAAGACCCAGGTAGGATTTGGGACCGTTCTGTTAGCAAATCCCATCTCCAAACTCAGCTATATTTTTCACAGTGCCCAAAAGCCAGCAAGAGATTTCATGTTTCAAGTCATACGAAGAAAGAAATCCCATCCCTGAAGTTGCATTTAATTAGAAGGGGTGTGGAAGCACACAGTGACTAACATGCCACAAAGGAGGCAGCAGCACTGTGGTAGTCTTCTCTCTGATGTTAGGGTTGAGCTCATAATCCAAAGGAAGATTTTCTTCCCTTCCATCAGAGAAGTTATGTGGCCAAGAGCTCTGTGGGGAGAATGATGTGACAGAGGGTGTCAGTAACATTATTTTTGGAGGAATGCTGGAAGCCTGGATTAAGTTCAGATCTGCTGGATGAAAGCTAATGGAAACAAGTCAGCCTAACAGACTGTAGTCCATGTTGCTTTATGGTTAAATATAAAACATGCTATGCAGTACTTTATATTCCTTTACAAAAAGGGAACACTAGACCAGAACTTTGCATAATGAAGGTCAGTGAAGTAAACCAATTAAAATATCTGAATACAATAAAATATAGATGAGAATTTATGATTTGTTTTCAGAAGAACAAAGCTGAGGGAAAAAGGGTACAGATATTATGGTACCGGCTTACCTTAAGCTAGTTGGATCATCACAGGCCATGCTAAAACAGATAGACGTCCAAATTCTTCCTGGAAGACAAATGAGAAACAGCCATTATATACCCTCCTGCTGCAGCAATACTTGGAAACAGCAAATAGCCACTATTCACAGTCACAGGCCACAGCCTAGAAGCTCGTCTGCAAACTGAAGGGTGTGATTGGGCTCAGCTCCATGTGCCTACATGCAAAAGGCAGAACGCCAGAGGAATAGCCAGCACAGCTCTGAAAATAAGCAGAAACACCAAGCTCTTCGGGGCACAGAATCAATGGGAGGGGCAGACTTGGAAAGAGTTTGTTCTGTACTCAGAAACAAAACTATCTATACTCTCCTGCAAATTCAAAACAAGATCACGTGTCATAGCTGATTCACAAGAGTTTCTTGTTCTTCTATCAGAAAATAATTTCACCAATCCCAAATTTCATCCTGCAACTCATGCAATAAAAGAAAACAAGTGTTTTGCTTTTAACGTCTCTAGTGCCTGGTCCAACTGCAGTTTGTATCCCAATACTTGGCCAACTGTACTAGCCGCTACACAGGCTGAAGAGGACAAAGTTCCTCCCCTGAACCCTGAGCACAAACCTTTGGAACACAAGGAACAAAGGAAATCCAACAGCACAGTTATCTTAGTTTAGTTTTACTAAATTTTACCTTATGTGCTTCATAACTGCTATAGAGACTTGCGTTTACTGACAGCATTCATTCTGAAGTGTGCGTTGGTGGTTCTTCAGATTATACATTTTGAGATGTTTTATTCCTCATTCTCACTAGTTCCTTACTGAAAACTGGGATTTGACTTTTTACAATGGTTTATACTGTAAGCCTGAGGGAGGAAAAATCCATTTTTCTTTCTGTGCTTCAGTTAAAGAAGGAAATAAGTAACATGAGCCATGAAAAGACTTTGATCCAGAACTAGGGAATGTAAATGCTTTACAGATGCCAAATAAGGATGTTTCCAAAGAAAAAGAAAACAAAGCATTCTCTACCCCAACCCCTTTTCATTTCCAAACAAGGTAATGGAAGGAGAATTTTGTAAGATTTTGATGGAAGTTCCATTTCTCCAAGAGGTTGTTCTGCTTTTAATAATTACATACATTCATCAGACTAAACAACTGACTGTTTTGACAGGGGCTTATTGTGTTCCTGGGAGAGAAAATAATTTTCTTTAGATCAGGAGTGTCTCTTAAAGCCCTATTGCGACTGGAGAGAAACAGGGTCGAGAGGCAGGAATCCGTCCTTAACTGCAATAAAGTTAATGAAATTATAATGACCTGCCTGATGGCCTGCACAATGCATCCTAGGGAAGTGCACAGGATGTATGACACGGGTGAAGCCCGTGCAGAAAGTGCCATGAATAGGAAGATCTTGTGGTTGACCGGTCTTACTTGTACGGGATTTTTGGATAGCACATGACCTTGCTCTGACTTACAAACAGCATCAACATCAGTTCATCTTGCACGTTCTTTACCAAAACCCAGTGTCCATGGGTAAGAACTGCTGAGAGTCTTCAATAAACAAAAGAGATCCAACAGACTAAAATATGAAGCGTTTCCAACCAAACCCTACTTTCCCTCTAAGAAATGAGGAGTCTGCCCTCTATTTATGAGTTGGAACAAGGTATCTGAGAGGAAAGTCATGACTCCAAGATTGAGTAACACTGTTGCAGTCTATTCAAATCCCTTTTAAATGGATTTGTCTTTCACTGTAGAAGGCTTTTAGAGCTCATGCAATGTGACTATCTGCTCTATGTTTTTAAAAAATAATGTGAAGTACCCTTTACCTACGCAGAACACAAGAGTTAAAGTTCTTTTGGCATTGTATATTCTTAAACATGCGTTTTGCACAATATTTTGACTCAGCAAAGGATGGAATAAATAATGCTCAGCACACGTGCCTGGTCCCAAGATAAAAATCTATGGATTCAGCCCATACAGACGGGCCCCGTGCTTGCATGATGCCTCAAGGACATTTGTAAGATTCTGCATGAGTGCAGATGTCTTCCCTGATCCTCTTGCAAGATCAGAAGATTGGGTCAATGGCTGTGCTCCAGATAATGTCACTATTAACATCTCCAGACATAACCACAGATACAGCTACAAGAATAAAGCCGGTCAGAAACGCGCCTCTAAGCTTATAGTACAGCTGCCTTACTCCCCTCTAATTCCCTAAATCCCAGAGCACTGTGAGAATGAAAACACACCTTGCTGGTAGAAAAACAGCGCCATGAAGCAACCAGCGTTCAGGTATGAGAGATGAATGTTGGAGTTCAGAAATACCAAACCTACATCTTTGGGAAATGGCAAAGTGAGAGCTCGTTCTGTTATCTCTCAAAACAAAACTGCGTGAAAGTATCAGGATATAACTTTTTTGATTGTTTACTTCACGTTAAAAACAAATTTGTGCTTGTGTACTAGTACTAATGACTTAATAATGCATTAACATCTTAACTCTGCTGTCCAGCCATGGCAGAAGTAACCAGTACTTACAATAAATACCATGTTACAAATCACACTCCTATCACGCAGCACCTCCTGGCAGGTTCTGCAGTTCCTTTAGCGCAGGAAACAACATGTTTCAGTACAGTATTTCAGTGATTCCATTACTTTGTGTTGACTACGCAGGAAACAGTAATTTTCCAAACAGTATGTTATGGATTCAAACCCACTTACATGGAAGTGGGGAGGAGGATACAGTCAGAGAGGCAGGAAAAGCAACGCCTGTATTACTAGAACGCTCCCCACTGAACCGCAACATCTCAAACCAGTATGCCAAGTAGGACAGACTGGTTTTAATCACAATGGTCTGCAATTCAGCGTGAGACTCCTTACTAAGTCCTCCATGTCACACTGCTGATTTGCTAACAGCTTAAGATAGCTGACAGCAGGCTGTACTCTTCCTTTCCAGCATCAGGACAGATGGCCCCAGTTCACTCCAGCAACTCAGTTTAGCTGATATGAAAAAAGAAGCACTAAGAAGCATTCTTATCACAGCAATGAGACACAGCCAAGCCCTGGAAAGGAAAGGGAACCTGCCTCCTGAAGGATGGAAAGCATTGTTCTGCCATAGTAAATAGCACCAGCTGGGCTTTCGGATGTCTTCCTGTGGGCAGACTGCTGGGGAGAATCCACACTCTAAACATGCCTTGCAATAATCTACCCCAGATGCAAGTAAATGTTTAAATTTTCAACAGCTACTAAATCGCAGTATTTCTTAGACTGCTTGAATATGAGGAAGAATAGAACAGATAGATCCACTTCAATACCATTGGAAGAAGGAAGAGGAGGGGATTGCAAGCATCGCTGCTCACAGCACTCCCTCGCTGCTCACAGCCCAGCTGCTCGAGCCCAGGGAGCTGGGTGGCCTCAAGTGACTCTCACAGGATTTAGAGTGGATTTACCGGCTCAGTCGTGGCTTGCAGACCTACGTCTCCTGGTCTCCTCAGAGGTCAGACCCTAGCACCCATTCCTGCAGGCCCTAAAACTAGCACTAAGCCCATTGTTTCCCCAGTATAAATGCCTTCTTCCCACAGATACGTCCTTGTAGAAACTGGGGTCAAAAGTGTCAACTTTCAGGGATATACAGTAGTTAAAATGAAACAGAGAACTTCACAAAGTAATTACACACAATGTACACACAAATAAAGTGCAAGATAACAGCAGATAACATTAATAATTTGCATGCCAAATACATTTTCCTCCTCTTCTCTTTCTGGGACCAGTGCTTTAGCCAGTGCCTCTTCTATTCTGACACCACCTCTTGGAAGAAGGTAACAACTGTCCTCTAATTTATTGTAAGATCCTTTTGACTGCCCTCAGACTTGTTTCCATGGACTAATAGTAAGTGTCACAATTTCCCTTTTCCAGAAAGGTTTAGCAATGGAGTCACTGAGCAAATCCTTCGGCAGAGCAGGAAGTCCCAGTATCCACTACTATGCTTTAATCACTACGCACTGCTCCTTCTTTACACCCACACTTGCCTGATTTCAAGCATGTAAATCAAACAACTTTTGACAAGACCACACACAAGGTATGCTAGATAGTTCCACATTTTAACCCTAAATTAAAACAGCAAAGCAAAGCTGTTCGCTTGTTAAGACCCTTATTCTATGCAACACTGGATGAAAGATCCAGACCTTAACCCTCCATCCTCAGGAAATACATTCTGGGATAAACAAGAAAGCACTTGAGCTAAGCATGGTGGTAGCAGGTACTTTAAGCAAAGTCCAGGACTACTATCTTGATTAGGATACCTGGAGTTTTGGTTTGGTTTTAACCCATATAAAATAGATGTGTTATAACAAGAAAAGGACCCAGTTAAAGAGGAAAACCATGCAAGTAAAACAATATAAAAATTGAACTGATTTAACATGTTTGAAATAAAAAGTTAAAAATAATTGCTCATCAGTTGGGGTGTTAAAAGGGGAATCGAGCAGGGTCGAGGGTTACAACTTTTGTTTATCAAGGGACAGGGCACACATTCCTGAAATACGGGAGAATAAATAAAAGGACCGCATGTGTTCACAGAGAGGTGATTTGCAAGCGATGGTAACAGAAGCATTACAATCAGATGCATGTTAATTCCTAGGGGGGGAAAAATTACAATCCGTAACAGCAAAACTCCGGAGGCAGGTAACAAGGAGGCCCCAAGAAATCCAAAGGAAGCAAGAATAGAGGTAAAACCTTTAACAGATGTGTCAGGAAGTTCTTTGATAGCTGAACTGCACAGGAAGTCTCAAAACATCTCCCAAATGGCCCTATCTATATCACATCGGCATCCCTCACAGCAGCGCCAGCAAAGACCCTTACTGGAGGCCTCTTCTCTGACACTGGAGAAAGCTTTATAAGCCTTGCTTGGAAAGTGATTAAAAAGAACCCAAATCAAAATGGATGCAATCCAAGCAACTAGTGATAGAAACTAAAATGCAAACGTGGTGGTGGTTGGATTTGGGTTTGTTTTGTTTTGTTTTGTTGGGGTTTTGGTGGTGGTGGTTTGTTGCTTTTTTTTAAAATCACTGCATATCCTATACTACATGAAAAGTAAGATTTTTTTGAAGGGTGGACGACTGTGGTACATGGCATTACATCAGCACGAAGGATGTAGAGCCAGCAGCTGACAAGCTGTCACGAACAGCAGACTTCCATTTCTAGCACCAAGAGAATAACCAACGTATGAAAATGTAATTAACTCCAAAAAGTTTGTACTGCAGGCCTGTCTCCAATGATTGAAACACTCAAGAGCTACCTCAACACAAAGTAGTATAGAAAGAAACTGTAACTGGCCATAAGAGAAAAAGCAAGCTGCACTCAGTAAGTGCATATTAATACTGGAAAGTATGCATATTAATACTGGGAAGTTATTCTCCCACCTTCAGACAATGATTTGGAGAAAGATCTTAATATATAAGCCATGCGAAGGCTTATGCAATTACTAATTGCAACTTCCTACAAATAGCGAGCAAATTATATGCATATGACAGCATTCATATCTTTGTTCCTGTCAACTCTGCAGGAACGTTCCACTAAAATCTTACACACAAAACAGCAAACATCAAAAAAACATAGGGTGTTGATGACTAGCAGGGAAGCATTTTGGACAAAGATGAACTTACTCATTAAACTTAGCAAGTCAAGAAGCCCACTCGCACCTTCAGTAGAATACCTGATCAGAGTCAGCAAAAAGCTTAGGAAAAGTAAGGTTGAGTTTCTTGTATGAATCTTGGTCAGCTGCTGCCCTAGGCTTATCATACTCCGTGTACAGGTGGCAGAAAATTTCAAACAACATCCTGAAGCACAGTGTAAGTGCAGACAAGAAAAACTGTTCTTGGAAATACACTACCTAATTAAGATAAACCAGGCTTTGAATCAACTACTCAAAAAAAGTACACTTTGCCTTAACACCAAGCTGTAGAACATGTTTAACAACGTGTTGGTTCACACAGGCAAAAAACACCCCTATCAACAAGCACGTCTATCCTTAATTTAGATACTAAGCAGGAAGCCCAGTTTCTAGGAGGAGAATGCCACACGGGAAGCTTCTCGGCAACCACCTGAGAGTGCTTCTCAAGTCACAACACATGTGTGAATCTCTTGCCACAGAAAAGCATGCGGCAATAGGGCCTGTGCTGCAGCCCCCAGTCAGCTGGAGGAGTGGCTTTACACCTGCGGTCCCATACACTTCTCTAGCATCACCTGGGCAAAGAGGAAAGCCTATGACATAGCCTGCCACTGCAGGAGACAACAGCTGCAACACAGACCTCTGTGGATCTCTAATGGCAATTACAATTGTACTGCTGTGTGGGTAACAAAATGACCCTACAGCTTGCCACTATGAAGTCGTGTTCACCATTTTCAAAAGAACAAAAACAAGCTGTTCTGCAAAATCTGTTGTCTCCAGTTTTCTAAGCTTTAAATGAAAGCTGCACCTGAAAAAAATGGTAATTGTGTTAAATGACAACTTGTCATTTTATTTTACAGATGCCTTACTCTAAGTTTAAGTTACCATGGTTACATGTTTTACAATAAATATCATCATAAACAGGAGAGAATAAAAGACAATTATGCCCTTTTGCTTATTTTTTTTTAAATGTCAGGGTGGTGTTTCTTTTTTTTAAGGTACTGACGCAAGACCGGTAGTATCATGTAACTCTAGCATTATTACTGCAATACTAACAGTAATATTTGTATGCAGCTGAATGTCTAATATATATTGCAGGAGACAAAAATTTCTGCCTGCTCTCACTGGTTATTATGTACCTTCCAATCTTGTCAAAATTAGCTAAGAAACTAATGTTACAGAAATCTTTAGCTGTATCTCAGCAGGGTTTTTAAGACAAATCTGTTCATCATCATGTTTGTTCTGTGGAAATACAAGATACGTGTACAGAAACATCTGCAAACCAGTGTAGAAAATAATTAAATGATTTTGTATATATTTAACTTATTTTTATTAAATGAGGAAATAGCCTTTTTTGAAGGTCATTTCTTTGGTCTTAAAAATTCAAACCCAAGCCACCTGGTTTTCATTTCCTGGCCTATTCCTTCTGTCTCAGCTGCATACTGTGCTAAAACAAAGGCTCCATTCTTTAATTGTGAATATCAGACGCCTTTAACCTTCATTCTGTTGCTAGTGCCTTGGAACGTGAAAAAGCTAATATACAATATCCTCTTGTATTAGCTACAATAATAAATGGCCAGTTCCATTCCTTTTATCAGCTGAGCTCAAGATCCGCAGATCCTTGGAGACTAAGACTTCAACAGAGACAAAAAAATTTTCAAAAAAAATTTTCAAAGCAAAATCACTGTATTTGAATACTGTTCTGTTCTACTGTTTTGGATGACAGGCAGGGATTGAAGGTCACTGTTTTTAAGGTTACCTAAGAAACGGCTGGAAATAAGTCACCTCAGACCCTTGTCACCCTGCAGTGGTTAATAGCCATCACATCTGGTCTCTATCAAAAGCCAGTAATGAACGATAGCTAGCCTATTCAAAGGCTTGTATCATGTATGGTTTTAACACAAAACACTGGTACAGAGCATTAGGACCAGTGAAAGATGGCATTCTTCAGTGAGAAATGCAAGCCGTCAGAAGAAAGGGGGGGGGGGGGGGGGTGGAGGGAACGACTTGTACAGCTCATTGAATCAGTTTATTAGCCGGCTCAGCGCAGAAGATGATTGCTAATAAAGCAAAGAAATATTTATCTATCACTGGAAGGGAAGACTTAGACATTAAGGTGACCAAACTGTGTCCTACTTGTGAAAGGAATAGGAGATTCAGAGTGAATGTATGTAGACCCTGGAGAAGATCTTAAAAACAAGCAAATGAACAAACAAACAAATCTCTCTTCATCAAGAAAGCAAGCTTTCAGAAAATCGGAAACTCTAATTATGATCACTATCAAGAGGGGACACAGTAATCAACTCGCAACCCATCAGATACAGTCTTGGGATAAGCAGATCAAGTCCATTCATTTACTCCTTCATTTATTTACAATTCATAAACATTTGTTGCTGTTTTGCTTGCAAATAAAACAACTTATTCCTAACTTGTAGAACACTTGGTCTGGGGCTGGCATTAGGCATGCCTGTGCGTAACCAGTTAAGGAAGAGGCACTCCTCACTCAGTGGTGCGCTGGATCTCTTAACCAGGCTTCTGGGAGGCCTTCACAAGCCCCAGATCAGCCCACTACAGTTTCAAGGGGTGCAACTAGGAGGGAAGCACAGGGAAGGCTGCAGTTTAAACCACGTGGGCCAGAGGCAAAGCCAGCACCGGAGGCCAGGGGCAGCAGAAATCTCTTTCAGCTCCTACTGGTGAGACTCAAGGCTCTCCAGCATGCAGTACTGATGTACAGATTTATACATTGGATCACAGAGGGAGTCACATTTACCTCTTCCCTTTTTAATCAACTGGCAAAGAGCGAGATTCTGCAGTTGGTTCACAGATGTACATTAAATAACAGGCAATCACTTTACTCACACATCAACACTTCCCACATTTAGTGAAGAATCACAAATTTGAAAGCTGTTTCCCATCCCACCCCAGTCTATTAGTAACGAGGGTATTCATTACAGCAGCTTAAATAGAGGGAAAATATGTTGCTTAGCTTGGAGAAAAATGTGTAGGAGAATAATCAGTGTGATGCAACGCTGTCTGAAATTTGATTTCACAACAGTCATTGCACCAAAAGGTTTAAGAAAGTGGCCTTAAGAGACAAACTTGTGGAAAGTAACAGAGAAAAAACTTGTACCATGTAATCTCTGGGAGTCACATGGATGTAAAATTAATCAGGAAAACACTCTGGTTTGGTTTGTCTGTACAGCTAGTGAATAGAACATACGCCACCGTGATAACAAACATTCTTAAGGTTTCCTAGTGTTTCTTGTTAAGGTCATTCTGTTTATTACAACCATACTAAGCTCCAACCTTTCTTAACATGTTAGAAGCTACTTCAATAATGAACCATTTGTCAGAGAGTAGGATTCCTTCATTGACAAGAATAAAATGTTGGAAGTCCATTTCGCTAATTTTTAACAACTCTTACATGCAATTTCACTTAAAAACTATCACATTCATGCTTTGCTGCATAATTCTTTGAAATTCTGTCCAAAAAACCCCAAAACTTTATGCTGGGCATCAAACTTCTGTTTTTGTGAAAAAAAAAAAATGCCACTCCTTAAGCAATCTCAAGGTCTCTGAAAAAAAGGTAAATTACAATTTACCTTATGTTTGTAATGACAATTGCCAATGCATTTCAGGGTTATTTGCAAACCTGTATTTACTAACTTAAAACTCCTCAACTCTGCCTCGAGCAGGAACTCAGGCTTGAAGTTCTGCTGTGCTTTGGAATAAGCTTTACAATGTTCTCTCCGGAGGGACACACAAAACAGCATCACAGAAAATCTAGCATTTCAGTAACCTTCCGGCATCCTGTTTCCTTGTCTTGACAGGAACACCTTGACAAGCTCCATCTGACTCCTACAATGACCCTACTATAGGATCAAGAAATTGAATGTAAAAAGCCACTGAACAGGCTCCATCTCCACTTTACTTGGCAGAGGAGCAGCCCGTGTAGCGCAGGCTAGGCAAGACCGGTATCAGCCTTGCCAGCATAGATACACATGCACACCGTACTCCCTAGTCTTTCCCAAAACAACTTAGTTTGGCAGCTATATTCCTCAAGACCCCTCCCTGTACCTGGCATGCTCCAGCCTGAGCAGCGGAAGCAGAGTGAGAATTTTCCAGCAGTGACTGATCATTCGTGCATCCAAGAACTGCTGCAGTTGCAAGTGCAACAGAGAGGCAGGGAGAATCTCTCTTCGGTGCCCTCACTGCCACCACAGCTACTGTGCCAAGACATGCAGGGGTGAACAGAAGTCCAATACAGACACAGAAGGAGGTGTACAGGTTTCAGTGCAGAGAATGAGAAGTGAGAGATGCAGATTAGATAGATGCCACGGAAAAACGAGGTATAAGTGAAGTGGGTGCAACTGAATCAGAACAGTAGGAGTGAAGGGGGTGTGTGTCTGAAATTATTATCAGAAGAGACAGAGGTATAGAAGCAAGAGAATCCAACTACAAGCGAACATAAAATCAAGGAAACATCAGATCATTATCTTCTGCTGCTCTCAGAAAATAGCTCAGACAAAACACAGAAAAAAATTTCTCCCAGTCTTTTAAGATTAGCACACCTTAAGGATAACCGCTAGCCTTGGCTAATTTTAGCCCCATCAGCTCAGGCTGTAAAGGGAGTGCTTTGATGGAGAAGGTGAGACTATAAGGAAATGCAGGTATATACAACTGTTGTATCCTTTCTTCCATTAAAAAAGACAAACCAAAAAATCAGTTACAATCAAGAACCACATTAAGTTGCAAAATCAATTATGCTAAAGTAGGAAGGGCCCAAGGCAGTATTGCTTATTGCAGTATGGCTTAAGCTCTTCTTAATTCACTGCCCCTTTCCAAATGCATCATTGTAATAGATTAAAAAAAGAAATACAAAAGTCACATACCTTTTTTTCCCCATAGGTGCCCTCCACCTCATTCCGCATACTGGATGAGCCTGTTCAGAAGAATCAGGGCTGTCAGTGAAGCTTTTGTCCACAGAGTTTCTTTTGCAATTCACTGATAAAGTTATAGGAGCTGTATGTAAATCCGGGGGGGGGGGCGGGGGGGGAGAACGGGACACGGACACACCACCACTTGGTTCCCTTTACAAAGAAACCTAAATACCTAAATAAGGAAGTTGAGACACACTCTGGACATTCAGATTTTATGCTTGTACCTGTATTTACCAAAATACCACACAGTAATTCTGTAGCAAGGTAAACTTCTCAGTTGCCAAGCCATGGCATGTCTCCAATTTTATAGAGAAGCAGCAAAAGAGCAGAAGTAGATCTTTTGTTCACTTCACCTAGTTTATTTTTCTATATTAATGACACAATTAATTATTCATTAATGGAATTTAAATAGCAGTGACACAATCTTTCCATTAATTTAAACACTTTGCCCTTTGCTGTCCAGAATCAGAAATCTGCAGGTGAGCACCAGCCACAGCCTCAGAGTAAAACTTTCCCATTCATCATTAACTTGTACTGGAAAAGAAACATGTTTGTCCACAGATGGATGGATGTCATACTAGTATATCTAGATAGTTACTTTACTTCCTTCCCCAAAACTTTTTGCCCTTGGGCAGAACAAAAATGTAAGTCAGTATTCCTAGATACTGTCCCCTTAACCTGATCGTGCTAAAAAAAAAAAAGTGGGTATGGTTGCTAAATAACATAGGCAAAATTCTTTAAGACCTGCTGTAGGTTCCTAGAAAGTCACATCAATCAGTGTATGACCCAGAGATGGCCTTTTTAGGTAAGAGTTCCACAAATCCACAAAAGCGTCAGGAAGGAAAAAAAGGCCTACTGATGACACTGCATATAAAGAATTGCACTTCAATACGGCTGTTTCAAGCCCGATTTCATACCAGATACTCAGGATAGCAAAAAAACCAAAGAAAGATGACCACCACAGTTTTACGTACAATTCTGTTTCATCAAACAGATCTCCTTCCCCTTTCCCTCTTTCTCAGGAAAGAAGAAAAACGCTTTCTATCTTCCTCAAAAAGATTTATGAAAAGACTTTTGAGAATTAAAGTGATGAGCTTGAAAGATACAAAAATGAGAACAAGCTGAAGTTGCTCCCCTCCAGCTTACTATAAATTTTTTTTACAATTTTACTTGTTTATAAAATAACTATTTTGCTAAGATGCATCTAGAGGTCATGAGCCATCGTCCATTCCTACCTGTTTCAGAGCTCTCTTTTGGCTACTCTCACAAAACTCAGTGGTTTTTTTCAGCCCTCCACCCTCTCTATTGGCACTTGCTTGGTCCTATCTTGCAGAACTACTGAAGAAATGAAGATGGCAGGCCATCTGTAATACAAACAATGTTATTAAATGAGAAAGCACTAGAAAATAGACTGGAATGCACGTTACTCTTCAAGGGAACAGTTCAGCAATAAAGACTTCAAGAACTTCCAGCTGTTTTCATCTAACAAATTTTAGAATAAAGAACACTGCTGAAAAAAGTCACTTTTTTTTTTTTCGGTTCCTAACAAATTAGTACCTTCATAAATAAAAGGGTCCCAAGTTGTTGTTGCGCCACCCCAAGCCCCTAACAAAAACTTAGGCCTTGAAAGGTAGGTTGGAATTTTCTTATATGCTGAACAGCTAAAGAATTTCACATTTATATAAAACAGCAGAGAGAAGCCAGCTAACATTGCATTGAACTTGGCAAGATGGAACTTAATCACTCAACTTGAACCGAGGACTCTCAGAACAACATGCCTGATAGCCAGCTACCACCTTTTGTTATCTTATAAACATATGACAATGTACAATACTACCAGAACGATTTAACCTTGTGTTTATGTGGTTTACTGTCAGATACCAAGACCTTTTTCTTTTTAGCACACGCACAGAAGGAAAAAAGCAAATGAGGAAATAAAATGCTTTTCTTATCTTAAGCTGAAGCATTTCCTATGTCACACACACTTCGAAATTGCCTCACCTCAGGTGCTGGGAACATTACTTTCCTAGCTCTTTATAGGAATTATAGCACGGCCTGTAAATAGTATTTGGCTTTTTATACAGCCACACATGCTAAAAGACATGCTAAACGTGATCAATGTGCATAATTTGCGCAAGTGATTTTACACATACCATTTACAATAAACTGCTTAACTTCTGAAAATTTAACAAACTAATCCATCCCCACAACCAGGATACTGCGGATGAAGCAGTAACAACAACAAGCAATTAGACACTACTTTTTCCATGAAAATAAACTCCCACTACTACAACCATCAGCCAGACTACAGCTACATTATTGCATGACAAAGATACACACATTAACTACAGTTTGTACATTTTTCTTATTTATTCAAAAGCTAGGGGATGACAAAAAGAGTTAAAATGTTTTATGCCACCTATTAATACATGAACAAATACTTAATCCAAAGGGACTCGTTTTACAAGCCCCTCTGTCCAAAAACCACACACAAATTAGGTTTTATACACAAATGTTTATTTCTCAAATAAACTTCCCCTTTAAACACAAGGAATGAAATCTAAATCTTCATAAAGATGAATCCAAAATGAAATCCCTCCAGTACATTGTAATCACTGTTTTCTTGGTCACTACTGGCTTTAACTGTTTAACATCAAAAAACAAGGACATATTTAAAAAAATCATGCTACTGGATTCCTAGCTCTGCTTCTGACCAGCTCTATACTGATCTCCAATATTTTAAAATTTTACATCATGAAATCTGAAGCGTTTAATTGAAGAACAGCTGTGCATTAAAGACAAACAACTGAACAAGAAGATTATAAGATGTAATCAAGTTCATAACGAATATAGGTGTTCTTTTCATCATTATAGATTCTTGGATAATGTGCTATCAGCGCATCCTGTGATCCGATGTAGATCGAATTATAAATCTTCCAATAAACATCTCTGACTTTCCTGGCAGGGTGAAACAAACCCTGGAAAACAGAATGGAACAAAGTTTATTAAAAGCTTAAGGTCTAAATGTCTGTTATTGAATTTAACCAAGTTTTGCACAATAAGCATTTAAAAAAAGCAATTATAGTAACTAACACCACACAAAGAGGGTACACTAAACGTGTCATTCCCAATTTTTGCGACTATCTAAACTAGCAAGAAGTAACAAAGTATTATTTAGAAACAGATTATCTTTTTTCTGTATGGAGAAATTCCACTGAATGTACTTCGAGTCTTGTATTCTTTTAAAATAAAAATTAAAACCTGCTGCAATATATTTGGTTAGAACAGAGTCTTATCTTTGGCTCTGCTAATGGTGTTTTGAGCAGAGCGCGCTAGATAGGAATACATGAGAAACTATTATTAAATCTAAAAAAAAGAGCAGAATGTGAAAGCTCTAGAAAAAACAGTTCTATATAGTAAGAATATATAAGTAATATTTGAAAAAAAATACACTGTGTAAGAGACTTCTTTCACCTTCCTACTGATGTCAGTATCTTTGTTGAGGCCCCCCACATAAAACACCACACACTGAAATTCCTTATCTGCAAATAATTAATAAAATGCTGTCACATCTTTTCTATATTGATCTGCATGACGTTCATCTGTGCTTCCCACCTGTTACGTGCGTTTAGATTCTATAGCCAACGCAGCAAGATCTGTTGCATGCAATTACACAGAAAAGCAGCCTTCAGATTTTACCGCCACATACACGTTTACAGAAGCAGAACTGACTAGTGTGGATTTAATGGTATAAATTCTAATCAAAACATTGTTTTCTAGTGCTTCGCTCTTACACAGTTTTAAATCTCTTACTGTTTTTCTTGGCTAACGACAAATAACGTTGATTTAAAATAAACAAGAGGATAGGCGTAATATATCTCACGTCTTACTTGTTCTCATAATCCCTTGTACTATTAATTTATCCTCCAGTCATTAGTTAGTGTCCTCAAAATTTGTGAGATGCTTCCATTTTACAAGTCAGAGTGCCAGGCTATTTTAGCCAATTTATATTCTAAGTTACCTGCTACTTCTATGCAAGTTCCTCAATGTATTCAGCTATCTCACTATCTCACAATACCAAAATCTCTGTTTCTTGTATATTTCAATTATTGAAGTCCTTGGTACAGATTGCCACGTTTAAAGAACACTTTAAAGAGACAAAAAGCCATGCTGTTTCCCTTTGCTGGAAACCATCTTCAATTGACTTTTTTGTCTCCTGGAAAGAAGTCCTGCCTGGTAATTGCTGTCTCTGCTATCCCTGCATACACGAGGACATACCTGTAAACAATACTGCAACATTCTGCAGGGACCAATAGCAACTCTGAGGCCCTCCAGAGCCCCCATAACTGCCTGAATGACGTGAGGAGAGGTTTCAAACACATTAGGCCATACGTAATTTAACAAATGATTAAGAGAATCTTCACAGCCAAACCCATAAACACCAAGAGACATATGTTGCACCACGGCACTGGCTGTTTGTCTGTGTACAAGATCCCTGCAAAGAGAACAATGGTCTGTTAATAAATTATATTTAGAAGCAACACGATTGGACAAGCATAGTATTTCTTTTTAATAATACTTTCTTTGAAAGCACTAATATACACTTTTAACCCATATTTACTGACAGCAAGAGGCAGAGTAACAAAAATCAGTAAATTAAAAAAGACAGTCTTCTGACAAATTACTTGGCTCTAATTCCGCAGCAAAAGTACTAACAATAGAAATTATCAAAAGTGGTTTGAATGTAAGACGTCTTGACTTAAGATGCTTGTATCATTTCAATCTTCAAAGTTATTAGTAAATTAGGAGTATATAATCTGAATTATTTGCAGACAATGGCTTCTAAATTTTGCTGGTCCCTTAGCATCTTTAGCAAACAAGGACAGTATGCATATTTGCTACCATTAAGACCCAGCTCTATACTTAAAATATATGACTATGCCTAACTGTACCATAGACAGAAAGAAGTGCACTCACCTGTCCATTAAAGCATCTTCAAGCAATGGTGTAACAGCATAAATGTAATCTTTTCCCATCTCTCCAATGTATTCAAACAGGAAAGAAAGAGATTTTAACACACCATTCTGGACATTCAGTTCTGGAACTCTGTATTCATTCATGAGTGCTGGCAGCACTGTGAAAGGTGAGCACGTTTCAGCTACAATAGCAATTGCTACTGTAGTACATACTCTGTTCTGCCTTTCCTGCACTTTCAAGTTATTTAGCAGTGTAGCCAATACATCATGAGGCCTGGAAGAAATAACATGCACGTCCATGTCAATAGATTCAGTGAGGATTTGGATAAAATTAGCTCAGTTTCAAACAGCAAGTGTCAGAAAAGCACGGCTTAGCCCTTAAAAAACGTTTAGATAACTGGGAAACAACATAAACCACAAAACTGTAAAACAGCTTAAGCAACTGCATGATCTTATTTTCATAGCCAACATTTTTTACTTTCTCTAGACTTAGCTTTTTTCCTGCATTCTGTTCTGCCTCTTGTAAACTCTGGAGGATAGGAGTAGCTTCCCCACTCTTACTCTGATCCCACAGGTAATTACAAACTTGTATAAAACCATACACATTGACAGAGACAGGCAATGTCCCATATAGATATGCACAGTTATAGCATTCCTTGGTTGCTTGCTGTATTTGCATTAAGTCAGTAATTGGTCACTTATTTAAGAATATGCACGAAGATGGGAGTTGTGCTTCATTCTACAATTTGCTGACTTGCAGTATCACCTTAGCGGCAAAAAATCCTTTGCAAATCAGTAACAGTACTGATTTGGGGAAAAATAAGAGAGATGTAAAAATCAAGTCTACATATTTAACATGTTAAATGTAGAGAAGTTTGAGTATTTCTCACCAGAGAACTTGCAAACATCACTATGGTAGGTAACTGTGTGTAGACGTGGATAAGCATTAGATCAACTTACCCAATAGCTTTCGCGATATAACCAAAAGTGTTCACTGTGGCTCTTCGGATAGCTTTCTTGTGAGCTTTCAACAATTCAAGCAGTTCAAAGCAGATCCTCATCCATTCTCTTGCAGAAACATATTCTGCCCCTCTGAAAGAGAACAAAGTGAGTTACCTCTTCAGTGAGGCTAGAAGTTTTTCTTAATAAAACCACATAAATTGCAGCACCTATTCATTTGCTATCAACAGAGGGATACTGCCTAAGCAATTTCCTTAATTAGGTATCTGTCAACATTAGACCTTCACTGTTTAACAGTTTACTCAAAATTTATTATATTGTGTGCATTCGAAGTTAGCATAAATGGACAACATACTTACAAACTGTTTGCAAAATAATATAATTACAATATGTTCAACAGACCAGCTGCTAAATATCTCATCTTAAGCTTTATGCGCAACTTAACAAATATCCAGAAATACGACAATAAATACCCAGATGCCAAACCTGATACTCAATTTTAGCTTTTGCTGCAATAATTGCCCACACAGAGGGTCAAATATTTTATCATTAGTCAGCTTACCGGTCTGCAATACGCCCAACAAGATCAATACAATTTTCCTGTACTTTCTCATGTCTGTTCTTCAAAATAGGCGTAAGCCGTGGCAGCAGATCTTTGATTGGTGGCGTCATCTTGTGCATACCTATTGAATTCAGAGAGGCATATTTAGTTTTATAATGCCTTTTAATTTTGCTCTTGAACAGGCATGTAATCATTACACAAACGTACCTATAACATTCACAATAGCCTTAAGTGCTCCGAGTATGCTGCCCAGTACTTCAGGATATTCTTCACCCAGGTACTCATACAACACAACACCCAAGTGTCCCATCAGTTTTTCCTACAATCAAGTAAAAAAATTTAGAAGTTAAATTTTTCTTCCCTCTCATTACTATGACATACTACAGCAAATTTGGTGGAAGTAGTAGTCAATACAATACCTCTTGACAAGTCTTCATGACAACTGCAGTACGAGAGATCAGGTCAGCAGCCTGCTGCCTAACTTTAGCTGACTTGTTGTTCAAACGCCACAAAACTGTACCACAGATTTGTGGCAAGTAGGGTTTAACTCTTTTGCCTAGAGCATTAACCACTGTGCCAAAACCATTCAGCATCACAGAATCCTGAACATAAAAACAACAAAGGAAAATCAGACTAAAAGCAACACTACATTGTAATTAAACTTGACATAATCTCAAATTGCTATTAAAACACCAAAATTCCAGAGCTAGGTTCTGGATTTCATTCATTAGAGCACTGACAGCTAAAATAGGATTCTAAAAATCTAACCTAGAAGCATACATTTCTGTATAACTAACAGTGAGCTAGCTTACAATTAAAGTGAACCAAATACCAAATACCCTTGGCCATACCTCTGTGGTCTGTTCCTGAAAGGCGTACAAGATACCATCAATAAGTTGTTCTTCCAGTTTATGATCAATGTCTGCTGCCCCCAGATTTCCCATTATCTTCTCAATGGTTTCCATGACCATTTTTCTGTACTGCTCAGCCTCATCTTTCAGATCATCCACAATTCTAGAAATAATTTCTGCTGCTCCAACTTTATTTGCCAGCTCCACAGTTGTATCAACCAACTGAAACGTACAGATGTTAAGTGAGCAAACATTGTTAAAATCTACTTTCTACATCTTGAAAATAAGTTTCCCTAGTCTGAAGAGGAGAAACAGCATAATGCAGGTTAAGCACACTACAAACAACTGTTTTTACCTTTAGAAATCATTCAGTTTTAAACACCACAATGGGGTGAACTACCCCACCTTACAACTGATGTAGACTCATATTCACTGATGTAAAATGCCTTGATAGCCTCCTAAGAACCTGTGAATCTTATAGCTATGCAACTTCTAAATCGCTAGTCCAAACAAAATTCAGTTTCAGGACAAAGACGACAAAATTAAGCATCTAGCCTGAATGAACATTCGAATGTGAATTTTGTTCTACTCTAATTTTCCAATTAAAAAACCAAAATACCTGTCTGTAATTTCTTCTGTCCAATGCCATTCTGTGCTGCCAGAAGTGTTTGAAAAAAGGTGGCAAGATTTCTGTTTTAATGTAGTTTGCTTCAACACCATCCGTACCACAACACTGCTTTACCACCTGACAGGAAATAAAAATCCAACAATTTTAATTCTCTGTAGGGTTTGGGGTTTTGGGTAGGTGCGGGGTTGGGTTGGGTTGGGGGTTTTTTGTTTTGTTTTTTAAGAAAAGGAAAAACATACATATTCTATATTAATGCTAAACAATCATTCTGACATACCTTCAACACAATTTTTTTCATCTCTTCATCAGGAGACTGGAACTCTCTGATAAGGATTAGCATGACTTCTCTGGTATAATAGTTTGCATACTCGGCATCCATGAGTGGAATCAGGTAACCAATAGCCTTCAAAAAGGCAGCCAAACCCTATTTAAATGCAGAAATATGTCTCTAATGAGTTACAGAAGGTATACATCCATTTCAGTTCAAAGTAAAGAAAGTATTTTAGATATACCTTTCCTCTGTGTTGACGTATACCCTTCCATAAAGGCTTCAGAACAGAATCAAATGACTCGATACCATAGGGAGTAGCTGCCTCAGCCAAAGCAGCAATAGCCAAAGCACTGATGGTGCGAACTTTCTGCTGCTCATCCACCAGACCTGGAAGAGAATCGTGTTCAGTACCACTTCTTGCACTTCTTGTGACTTAAGTTCAAAATAGCAAAAATAGAGGGGCAGCGTAAAAGGGATTAACTTATTTTCAGGAAAACTGAACCACTATTCTTCTTTCAGAGTCAGCTGAACTGTTTCCCAGTGCCAAAAGAACACACAAAACAAGGACCTTACTATCACTGTGACTCACTGGGGTATGAAAAATTTTCCAAATATAAAATGAATAAAAAAATCTTTGCCTGAGAAAGCAAAACTTACCATGTTCAATAATTTCAACCAAGCTCCTGAGATGAGGCAAGATAGCACAACCCATAAGAATAGCAATCTGCTGTACAATCTTGATGCCAGTATGCCTAGCCTGCCAAGATTTTTTGCTTTTACAGACAGCTTTCAAGAAGGGTAACAGAGAAGGAATGCCCAAAGCAGAGGCAACGACAGCAAAGGCTCGAGCTGTTGTATTTCGGACATATTCATCCATATTATCAATATCAGGTCGCATTGTGGAGATCATTGTTGCCAAACCAGCAGCCTAAAGGAAAAACATACAAAACATACCAATCGGATTTATGAACAGCACAGTTAATTCTTCTGACATGCCTATAAACACGCAGCTATACGTAAGCTAACTTGGTGCCTTAATGAAGGATGGAACTTTACCTTAGCCAAGTTTGAAATAATTTCTCTGCCTTCCACTCTAGCATAGTAGTCTTCATCGATCAGCAGTGGTTCAATGACAACAAGGATCTGAAAAAGATGAACAAATTAATATTTCCTTTCATTAATACTTTTTGTACTATTTCTGGCCCTACTAGATTCCATGAAACAGAGATGACTCCATGGATCCAAGCTTAAAGCTTTATCATGACCAGAAAAAATTTAAATCTATTATGCTCTTTTTACAGCTCTCTGTCTCTAAAGGACCTGGCCCAGCGATACTACCTAGATCAGATAAGATCTCCTTCCCACCCCCAAGTGTGCATGTATCATTTTTACATCATGCCTTAATACTATAAAGCCCACACTTCAATCACACTACAAGAACTTAAAGTTTGGCTTAAGAAGAAATATGAAAGCCAATTATGTTAAAAACCCATGGTATCATCCTCTTCTGATATGCAAATAAAATATACACTTCTCCCAGCAATAATAAGAAAAAGCAAATCAAAGATGAAATAGCAAACTGCAACAGACCTTGTGTACATATGGTCGGACCAAGTCATCCAGTTTGTAAAGAATTCTGTCGATGACTTTGACAAGCAAGTGACGCTCCTGATCTTCAAGCGTTGGTGACATCAGCAGAGGCAGAATCTGATTAAACAACGGCCCTGCTCCGAATTCCCGAGCTTTATCAGTAATTTGTCGCAACGCAGCCTAAACAAAACCAAACAGTCTATCAGTTAAACTAAGGAAACAACACTGAACAATTACGAAACAGGTAGACATTAGCAAAGTTAAAATGTAATTCACTGTAACTACAGGCTTCAAAATACTTGTTCCTACCACTGCAAAACTCTACTTCAAACAATTTCATTCTGATCTGTTTAAAAATGAGTGCGTGAAGAGAAACACCCTGATGTTAGCTCCCAGGCGTTCAATTTTCAAGAAAAGCATGCCCCTGGTCTGATATTAAGAATGGCTCCATCTGAAAAGTAGCTTGTACAGTACTTACTTGTATCTAGGCAGCTCGGCGCTATGGTCAATTTAGAGCAAAACTGTGCAAAAAAGACAGCTAATGGACGGCATAATGTGTAAAGCCAAAACTTAACTAAGAGCTACACTGCTAATTTAAGTGTAAGAAGCAAAATCCAGAAAATTACGAAGCCCTGTAAGCAAAAAGCACTATAAATCTAGTTTCTCATAATTGTAAAAAAAATATTATATAAGCCATACACTATTTAGTGACTGACATTACTGTACAAAGAGCAGCAATACTAAATTACATTGAATGACAAACAAAAAGCCACACAGATACAGGAGAGGAAGAAAGCACTAAACTGATACCAAAGTTTAGGAGATTATCTTAAAGAGAATCCCACAGACAACTGAAACTAATTCTGAAAACAAATGTACATTTTTGAAAAATGAAATTACATAAACGCATCTGACAATTCATCTTACTTTTCTCATGGGAGGTGTGCCATTCTTTATTTTCAGAAGCAATTTCATTATTTTTCTCTCCTTCTGTTCTTCAGGACTCAGAGTTGATTCATCAACATCAACCTACAAATAATTCCAGACAAATAAATAGGCATTGCTACATATTCAAAAGAAATCAGGAAACTTTAATCAACATGAGTGAAATTTCATTTACCAGCAGTTTATCAAAGTACTGGATATCATCTGGTTTTAGAAATGGAAGATTGCCAGATGGCTGGTCATTAACACTCTTCATAGTTCGGTCTTCTGTCTGCATGTGGAATCCAGTCATACCACCCAAAGGTGTTGGAGTTGCTGTAAGCTTGCGAGCTGGAGTGCGAATAGGTACATAACCAGCTGGCGGAGGAAGAACCTACAGAAGAACAAACAGAATTTATCTTATCACAACAGATAGAAAAAGAAGGCATCAAATATAATACATTACTAAACTTGTATCTTCCATTTTATTTGTTTGGGGATTTGTGCGAGTGTTATTGCATACATTGGATCCCATGTTCACAGCAATACAAACAAATTCACCATGACAGTTTGTATTCGTGCTTATCCTGTATTGATGATATTTCAGAAGAAAGCTCACTGCCACTGCTGAGAGCTTGGATAAACTTTGAAGTCTCTTTACAAAGTATTAAAGAAGCATTTCAATATCTGTATCAGATACAGCGTACTTGCTGACTTAGAATTTGAGACTCTCTTCTATGTTATTCTACATCTGGACTTAACATTTTTATCAGTCCATTCAGAGCTCGTTTCTGGCCTTGACAGGCATTCCCAACATTGAGAAGCAGAATAGCGACTGGCCTTTGAGATCACCTTTAGTCCTCCCTTTCTAATGGATTTACAATAAATCAGTAATCAAATTGAACAAACGTCTACAATCAATAATCAATACTTAATGTGAAACATTCTACTTCTGGGACAACTTGGCTTAAAAAAAAAAATCAATATCCCATGGCAGCAAAAAAAACCCAACATCATGGCGTGCTGTGTTTTAATCCAGATGAATTACCTTATATCCTTCTGGAAACATAGCGTCCAATTCTTCATCAGAAAGTGGTCTGTTTCTCTCATCAATTTCCCTTTCCCAACGCCAAGCCTGCAACTGTTCGGGAGTCATGCTCATGATATGACCTATATTGAAATTAAAAAAAAAAAAAATTAAAAAAAGGATTTAAAAAAAAAAATCTTCTGTATGCAGAAGGAGATGACTTGTTTACTTAACCTTTAAGTGCTCTCTTGAGGCAAAGTTTCCATAGCACTTGAAATCTGTAGCCAGTAAGATATCAAACTTTTAGAGAGCCTTTTATCAATTTTTTACCAACTAAATTGAAAAGGAACAGACCGTAGTCTCAATTCCCCTCCAGAACTGAGTTGCTGTCGGCATTGAAAATGGTAACCTGAGCATATAGTGACTGCTTTCATACAGGCAGGAGAACATGTTAGGCAGAAGTCTATTTCAAAATACAATATAAAGGTAAATGCTTCATTTCCACAAAAGAAAGTGAAGCCTTAGAGAACAGACTGGGCTTACCTGGTGTAGGAGTTGCCATGTTCATAGCTGGTGTACCAATGGGAGTTTTGCCAGGCGTCAGAACAGGAGTGCTGCCACCCATCTGGCTAGCAGGTGTTTCATCCCACCGTGACTTTCTTTTACTTGCTCCTGGGGTTGGTGTCTCACCGATGGAGTCACCACCTCTATCTGTACGAGGCGTCTCAGCCCATCCGCTGCCATGTCCCGGCGTATCTAAGGAAAAACAAAACCATTTTTTCAGAAAGCTGCACAGTATATAATCCAACTATAGAATTGATATCCAAACCCATTTTCAATATCTCGTCCTCATGTCTACACAAATCAACCTGTATCAAATAAACAAATACACTAGACAAAAAGTAAAGACTACTTTGGTGAGCACCAAAAAAACCACAGGCATTACACTGAAAATATCCAACAGAGAACTTCATTTTATGAAAAAAGCATGTCATCTTTTTGCTGAATCTTAGCGTAAATAGATAAAATTCTAAAAAATACAAAAGAACTCAGATATTCTAGAAATTGGACAAAGTACTCCACATAATCCCTTGATAAAAGCATTAAGGAACAATGGTCAAATGAGGCAGGTGAGAAAATGCTTCCAAAAGTTGTTTTAAAGCTAACCTCTTAAAAAAAATTAAACCATTCGAAACCAACAGACATAAATGCATCATGAAAAGCAATTCAACGTGAGCTCCTTTACACATTAAAATCCCAACCTGCAGCAGTCACTAGATACACCACAAAACTTTGACTCAATTTTTGAGCCAAGGTGGTATCACAGTTGTGAGTTAAGCTAACAGGCATAATTCAATGCTACAAACTCAAGACAAAAACATCACTTCACATCAGCCACTAGATGTCAGAACAGAATTACTTCTTGCCCGACTTCTGAATCTACTGTTTACTTAAGGTGAAAAAATCTTATACAATTAACCATTCAAAGCTTATTATGCACTTTCCAGTTCACCATAAATACCTCTTTCTGTTTTAGGTGTTTCATCCCATCGATTTTTACGTGCACTGGAAGTGGCACCTCCATGGCCTGGTGTTGCATGACCGGGCGTGTCTCGTCCAGGTGTTGCAGCTCCTGCTGGTGTATGACTGGGAGTTGGATCCCATATTTTTGAGCCTGGGGTGGCACCAGGAGTTTCGCTACCCTTTGCACGGCCTGGAGTTTCATCCCATCGCAGAGATGGTGTATGTCCAGGAGTCTATACAAGACAAAACCAAAAGCATTAATATCTCTCATACTACGCAGCAAAAGACTGCTAGCTACTCTTTTTTAGTAGAGTAAGAAACTTCTGAAATTCAAGGATTAGCATTAATAATGTCTTCTGTAGAAAAGCTGATGAACACTAGGATTATTACCTCTGCTTGATCCCAACTGGATAATTTTTTAGGTGTAGCACCAGGAGTCTGATCAGCTGTCTGATCCCAACGCCGTTTGCGTTTTGAAGGTGGCTGAGATGCGGCTCCATTGACGACTTTAAGCTCTCCAGCTTTAGCTTTTTCAGCTAGTTGTTGCCTAATTTCCCTCTATTCAAGGGCACATAGAGACAAACATAAGAAACAGATTTCCTAAGAAGGCCTCTTCTAAAAGAGATTTTTCAGCTGTATCATATCTTTTTACGGTATTTTTTGAGGTTTTGCTCAAATAACATGCAATTAGCTACTGTTTTAATTTCAAGTTAATTATCTTTTCAAATTCTTCTATACTGACGCAGCATCTATGTGTTTGGAGGGGCCGTTTTTAAATTGATTTCTTATAAAATCCATGACTACAACAAACACAAATGCATGGAGAATTTTGAGTGCTATCAGTTTCTGTCACCTATACATAGGCCTTAAAATCATTACATATCTGTTTGAAACAAGTTCCACTTCAGTAAATTAAAGGCGGATGAGTTAGAAAACGTGTTCATGTGAGTTATATCCCACAACACAAAAAAACCCTGAAATTCTTATTTAAAATTCTGAGATGACACTGTTAAAACACAGCACTAACCTAGACTGTTTTTCACTTATCAATGGGTCCATGAACAGCAAGATTGTCAAGATTATGAACTAGTTCCTCAACTAAGGTTAGTCAAGTAGGGTAAATCAATATAAATCTACAGAGGACACTGGAACTACAAGATCTTGCTCCAATTAACAAGACGGCACTGTAGGTATTACACAAGAAATTCGATTACATTACCAATATCTTCTTACCTATTAAAATGAATTTTTAATAGCCATGAATAAAGCATGTACTTTTACTTTTTTTTTTTTAATATTTAAAATCAAATGTCAACTTTACACTAACTCTTAATACTGCAACATCTGTTGTAAGTGCCTCAACAAAAGCCTTTTAAAACCTCCCTGGACTCCCTTTACACAGAGCTCTCAAAACCAAACATCTCTGACACTGAATACCCTTGAGTGACTGTTAGTTTTTGTCTCTAATCCTCTGAAAGAAAATAAACAACAAGAAGTCCAAGTGCTATAAAAAAATCCAGATTAAAATATATTGAAACTATTTCTCCCTCCCTATAGGTATCACATAGAACAGTTGCTTTTCAAAACTTTCATCTTTAAATTCTACTGACTTTCAACATGTGAAGAACAGGATTTTCCAAAGAAAAAGACTTTTTAAGTCAAGACAAGAAGTCAACAATTTCCGTTCCCACTTTCTTAACATGCTCACAAAGGCTGTAAAATGAAACTAAGTTCAAGAGGAAAACCTTCCCCACACACACCTCTTCTTTTGTTAAATGCTGTTCACGCATAACATCCATGTATGTTCTGGCATTCATTTTAGGATCTGGTGTCTTCCCTCCTGTGGAAGAGAACAGCAACAGGAATGGAGCACAATGAGTACAGGATAAGCAGAAACTATCGACTTTTTCTATTGTCCTGCTCTAATATTATACTATTCCATGATCATTTAATTTTACTTTTTGATTGAAAATGTTAAAAATTACATGTATCTTACGTTTATTCAGTTTGCTGATCAATTTAACCTGTTTGAACACAAACATAACTACTGCGGTTTCAAACAAATATTTTAAAGCCGATATAAATGATAAAATGACAACACAGTTAAGAGTCTTCAGAAGTGATGGGTTCCTGGGTTGCTAATCCGGAATACGTACACTTTCGTGCCTTTGTCTCCATCAGCAGTTCTGACTTCAAGCAGCAGAATAGAAGCCTAGAAAATTATCTCTTTACCATTAGTAACACTTTGGAAAGATATTTATATTCAAAACATTACCTTGTGTAAGCTGTTAAATCCTAGTTGTTATCTGACTATAAAGAACTATTGCATACCTAAGTAATGTTTAAAATGTTTTATCATAAAGACCCATTTATAAGGTTGACAAATCTGGACACGTCTCCCAGATCTTCTAGTGTCATATTGTAAAAGGGCTTCATTAAAAAAACCAAACCAAACAAAAAACCCCAAAAAACTGTTTGATGACACTTTCCCCCTCTTCTAAAGGTACAATTGTGATTGGGAGCTGAATGCAATACAGTACATACACCACCACAACGATACTCACAGGTAATGGGTTTTGTATACCATATGTTGTTTTATGCTGTGTATCTTGAGTTAATTACACTTTTAAATACTTTACAAGAAGCCCAACTTTATAAAAATGAGACTTGTCAAGAAAAACACTTTTCTTATAGAAAAATGTGCAGATTTGCTATACAAGTGGTATAGCATTATAATTTAGGGAAAAAAATAAACTTCATAAACATTTCTATGCTGAAGATCATTGCCCAATTGGCTGTGTCATTCTGACACTAGCTTTGATAGGACTTTCCTTTGGAATACTTTTTCACCATAATCTACACAGGATGTGTTGAACTGCACCCTTAAGAATGCAGACAGGACTGGCATATAGCAGTACTGCTGTAGGAAAGAAATTAAGGACAGTTAGTATGGGCCTGTGAATTCTGACAATACATGTTTATATCAATTACAATTAAGCAAGTAAAATACTTAATATCCCTATTAATTCATGCAGGCTGAAATTCTAATTTGTAAAACCTGCAAAATAGCTACTAATTTTAAGCCAACAGGCACCTTATTGCCACACGTGAAACTCACTCACCTGAAGAAAGTTTCTGTCAGACCCACTATACCCCTCTTCCTGACTTGCATTCTAAAATTATCAGAACAGACTTGAACTATTAATGGTATCAAAGTCTTATATATGCTTTTGTTGCTTTTAGCTATACCACCTAAGTTTACATAGGATGGTAAGAATTAGGTGCTCTATTTTGAGAACTAGCACTTCAAAAGCAGTAACCCTGTAAGTCTATGACTTGGAATGAAAACTTTCAAGGTACTGAAAGAATTTGAGCACTCAATACACAAGTTGTTCAAAGTATAACGCACAACCCAAAACAAAATGAAAAGAGAAACCTTTAACCCTTTGTGTTTCTATGGCAATGGCTCATTATTTTCTTGTCCTTCTACCTGGAAAGAAAACTTGTATTATAAAGATGAAGAATATGGCATCTAGGTTTTCAACCAAATCTCTATAAAAAGGGGATGTTTAAAACAAAACTAAGTTTATAAGCATGCCAACAGAAATCAAAGGGCTAAAGACAATTAAAGACAACGAATTTCATAAAGGGTATAGAAAAGTCAAAATAAATTACCATCTGCAAAAGGATCAAGACGCTCAGGGGAAATTATCATCATCCGCCTGTGCTTTTTGTACTCATCTTCCCGATCTGCGATCTTTTGAGGACGGTGTTCTGCAAAAGGATCATACTAAAAACCAAAAAAAGCTTGTCAGTCACATATGTATGAAGAACGATATGAAAAATGTCTGGTGACCATAAGTCTGTATTCATTTTCAGTATTACTAAAAAGCCCTACTTCATTTTTAATCTCAACTATGTAGGAATGTCAAAACACTATGCTAACATATATTTTACTTCTGTAAGTGGAATTTACTTTTTTAACACAGAACTTCTTATGAAATAACTTCTGACAAAAACTTGCTATTTTAAGAAGTTTATTCACTTGTTACCAAAGCATTTCATGCTGTCAACCTTTCTCCTTCTTTTTGCAGGAGGACTTAAAACTACTTCATATGCTTTTAAATCCCACAGAAAAATACTCCAGGAATATAAACCCTAAGTGATTACGTTTTCTTACAAAAATAGAAGTATACAGGACATTAAGTTTTCCAGTTATTTTCATTTTTGAAGTATCTGACTTATAAAAAAAAAAAAGTAATACTTTAGTTTATATGCCCACATTGCCTTTAGATGCAGAAGTGCCAATTCTTATCATCCTGTGGAATTCTAAACTAAAGCAGTAACAAGCTTACAGCAAAATTAAAATACCATAGCCCTTTACACACATCTTGTATTTCCAGAAGACAAGACCTGGTCTCGAAAAACTTTAATATTTCTTTATCCTAATACCTACAACAGTATTTTATTGTGCCTTAAATTAAAATGTACCTGTTCAGTAGACTGTGGTATGTCATTAAGCAATGCCACTGGAGCATGGTACCCTGGCTTCTTCTGGCCAAGCAAACTTGTAGAAGGGTAGTCATCATCATCCTGTCAGTAAAAAGACATGGCAAATTTGTCATGTTGGTATTATATTTAGATAAAATGAACATACTGTGGTCATAGAAAAGATGAAAATGGACAACTAGAATAGTTAATTCCAAGTTTTAGCAAGCTTTTTCATATAGCTTGTTTCATTACTCCCACACTGCTCAACCAGATAAACCTACCCACATCACTAAAAAGATAACTTTTTCTCTACAAGACTCAAGTATTCTGGAATACATTTAATGATATTTCATTAATTTAATTACATTTAATACATTTAATTACATTTAATCAAGTATGCTATCTATACTAGTTATACAAAAAGTCTGTATTTCATATTAGCACTATTGATACAGTTCCCTAGTTGGCATGTGAAAACTGTTGCACAGAAATTCAAACCATTTTTTCTTAAAAGCCAGCTAGATATAGAACAAAACTTCAGCAAATAACCCTGTAAAAAAGCTTCAGAAAGTGAAAAATTCAGAAATATATTAATTGTTACACCTTCTCAGTCACAATGGCAATAACAAGCTCTCAGAATGTGTAAGATGTTTTTGCTATTTCCTCATATTAGTAGCCAGTTTCTGTGCAATAATTTACAGCAACCCAAAAGAAAAACTGCTCTTAAAACTATGAAGTGACTTCAGTGAGACCTTGCAAAGGAACTCTTAGAAATCTACAAATGACACATAGCACATTACTAAAAAAACCAAATGTATCAACTAGTACTAAACTGAACATAACAATCTTCCATCCTCTTAAAAATACAATTCACTCCGTGTAATATTTGTTGCCTACGTATTTATGGTCAGAACTGTAGTTTCTGACTTCTCCTGCAACTGAAAATGTGGTCAAATGATTGACATTAGAAATCAACACAAAGTAATCTTACAAGCAGGATACATAAGGAGAACATAACACAGTGAAAAAGTAAATTCCCCAAAATTGCTCTGAAATTTGAAATGAAGTAGAAATAGAAATCTTAAAATAGTTTTATTAAATTTTTTTTTTTCACCATCATTTTTCATCTTGGCAGCAACAACAGAACAAAGTTAATTATTCCAGTCAAGGCTAACACTGATTAACTACCAGGCCACAACTTTTTGCCTTCTGCTTGGGCCTACATGACTTTCAAAGCACAATTCATGAAGTACAAGCCAGACTTAGAGCTTACGAGCTTCCTGGATAAGACATATTTGGTCCAGTATGGCTTTAATGATAATAACTCGCTTTACTTCAGCAATTGCTATTAAAAATTACTCAAAATTTATTCCAAAATACTTAGAATTCATGCCCTAAACAAACAAATACATAAAATCACTTACATCTTCCAATTCAGTTGCTGCAATCGAAGTGACATATCCAGCAAACCTGCTGTCACTGCCACCATAAATTTCTTGATCATAATATCCTGTGGAATCAAGGCCTACTCCTTGTGCTTCATCAAGAGCAGGCTTTTTTCCTTGAATTTCTCGAATTTGTGCTTCAATATCTAGGGTAGAGACACCAAAAAAAAAAAATCAGGTCTTTTTACACATACACACAAAATGTAATATTCATGTTACTAAGTACAGCAAACTGAGTTTTTCACCCAATTTCAAAGATTATCTCTAAAGAAATAAACAAATATGACACATAAAACTATAAAATCACAATGTTTATAAGCAGCTTTTCTTTAAGTTGTAATATTATCCAGCACAGGCTACTTCAATTGTATGGCCTAAAGCAAACTACTCAAACCCACAGTTACTGTATCTCATCTTCCAACAGAGACAGCAGAGAAGGTAATTTACACCACAGTAATATTTCTCAACACTATACTAACACAACACTTTCTCAACGAATGTAACCTTCTCATTAAAATGCCTTTCAAAATGTTATCATCAATTAACAAAACAATTTTGCTAATTAAATCTGTTTAAAAGAGCTGCTGCACGAATTGTCAAATCTGAGAACATACTGAGAACATACATCTTGAGAACAACACTATATTATCTACCATATTGCAAAGCTGTATTATCTTTGAACAAATAATAAAAATAACACTCTAATATGCCACTGGATACCAAGTTAGGAAAAAAAAAAAGTTAACACTGGTTTCTTTTCACTCAGGCAGCTCAAATGTTATTTACTAATGACTATTCCTGCCTGCACCACCATCTTTGAAGAGTACTATTCTGCTGGATCACAAAAAGCTTACCCTTGTCCCCTTACAGGACAAATGGAAGCTTTGTCATTCTTTTAAGTATCAAGATCTGATTCTAAATCAACTATGGTGGGCATCTTTGATCTTAGAAATCTGGTACTTCCAGAAAGAACATTTAACTTGTTAACCCAGAAAACAAGGAACCAAATTAAACCATGCTTTCCTCCTACCTGTTGTAATGCAACAAGAAAGTAACTTACAGTAATTCAACTGTCTTCAACAAATTTAACTGTGAAATAGGTATATTAAGGCACAGCTAACTCCATAAAAATTATTACTGTTTCCATCTGAATTTTATTTGATTCAACAGATGTGTAAAAACAATTATCCATACAATGTGAATTTCAGTAGATCAAACAATTATTTTCATGGCCAAAAAGTTGCACTTCACAGCTGAAGGAATACCAAGGATCATGCTTGAGCAGGTGGGTTGGACTATGTGGCGTCAAAAGTCTCTTCCAACTTATACGATTCTGTGATTCACCCTTTCCCATCTGAAGTGGTATTGCCTGCTACATTAACTTGAGGGAAATTTGCCAATTTACAAAAGCTACAGGAAATTCTATTCACAAGCAATCTTAAATCCTGACTACTCACTAGTTTTTTACTATTGTTGCTCATTTCTCTTCTTCAGGACGAATAAATTTCACAAGGTTTTGCCACTGAGATATCTTGCCAAAGACACTATAGTATAACATCTGCTAACAAACTTGGCAAAAATTAAGATTAGAATACCTTTTTTTTTAAAAAGTAAGATTATTACTAATCCAAATTATTGGACCTAAGACATAAACGGGGGGGGTGAAGGGGGTGTTTTGGTGATTTTTTTTTCTTTTTTTTTTTCTTTTTTTTTTTTAAATTATTGAAAGACTACAGATCAGAATTACTTAGTTTAAAAGTAAACTGTCAGCCCTGTAAACTTCAAGACCTAAAGTCAAGCCTGGGTCCTTTTCTTATCACAAACTGCCATTAATTAAACAAAACAAAACAACAACAACAAAACCCCAACAACCAACACCAAAACAAACACTGTAAGCCAAATGATGCCTCCTGGACGGTATTTTTTCTATAGAGGTAGCTGACAAATCTTTCCTGTATAGCTATGAGTGAGAACAGCAATATTAAGTGTTCATGTACAGTCTGCAGGACTGGCAGTTAGAAGGACTGACAGCAAACCTGCAATTCCTGCAGTGGTCTAGTGGGAAAAGAAACAAACAGCAGAACTATGTTTCTAAAGTCATCAAGAGTCCCGTGCACAGAAGATACATCATACTAGCTGAGAAGGGAAATCTTGGTCCAGCCAGTTAAGGGCTTCCATCAAACTTCTGCAGGTATCTAGAACAGGGTAACTTGGACAGTCACCTCTGTGTTACAGAAACTCATGGTATCTGCCTTGAACTCACGAGAAGCTCAAACCTGACAAAAGCCTTATGCTGCTGGCCATGATCACCTGCTGAATCCTGCCCCAAGGTACATCCAGCTCCCCCTAAAATCCTGCATAGCATAGGGGATTCCAGTGAGTCCAGAACCTGAGACACGGTTGCTCCCCAATACATTACTTCCTCAAGAAGCAGCAGAAACAAACTACTGCTGAATTAGGGATCCCTGTCTTGCCCACAGAGGTCTCAGATCATCTTCAGAGGTATACCACACATAGCCTGTTTACCAGTGTCATCTTAAGGTATTCCATTTTTGTGAAGTCATATTATGCCATGGTTATGGAACTGATACAACTCAAATACTTTCCTCACAGATTTTTTAGTTATTCCTGTTTCTTCCAAAGAGCAGATCAAGTTCCTGATTCCTTTTGCAGCCTGGTGCAATGCAGCACTGGGGTGAAAGAGCATACCTGAAGCTTCTGTTGCTACCCAGGACAACACTACTAGCACTGAGTGCTTTTAGAGTACAATGACATTGTTTCTTATTTCTAAAGACAGTTACTAGAACAAGACATTGCCCTTCTTTAGTAACATACTAAGTCCTGATTGTGCATCCATACCCGTAACCAACTTCAACACAAAAAAGCCTACAGATCTTGCCTACAATGCAAAACCCTTTCCATCATCTGTCCACTGAATCAACCTGACCATATAGCTCAGCCAAATAAAGCACAAGTACCCTGCCACAGAGGATGGGCCACAGAGATTTGCCGGTGCATGGGCTCCCACCACTACTACCATCAACAGAGTCTACTAAAACAATTGTGGGATTTCTGCAGCAAAAAGTGTTAATACAAAAATATTTTCCTATTAATAGTTCTTACCAACACTTTACATACTAAGGCCTTGTTCTCTTATTTTATTTTGAAAATAGCTATATTTACTGAAGAGGGTACAGATCTCATTTACTATCTGCCTTCTCCTTTAAATTACAATTACTACAACCGTTTGCAGACTAAGGAGCATTCTCATTTTCTTACAGCAAAACCTGCTGGGTTATCTATACCATAAAAGAAAGTCTGCATAGGGTCTATACGGTTAACAACTGCCCCCTTATGGCCAACATAATTTTCAACTAATGCCATGCAGTCTCTAAGCGCTAGTTTAAATGAAGCACTCTTTGAAGAGAACACCCATTTGACGTGCCCCAAAACCCCTTTAACCAGAAGGTCTAAAAGGTGTGCAGCCAGAGGTAGCCTGATGGCCAGCATCACATATTTAGCTGGAAAAGACCATTTTGATATTAAAGACGTGTCTACCTTCCTTGATCTAACCTGCATTTTCTTGAAAAAGCTTATACCCTATTTAACAAAGCACTTAAATACAAATCAAATTAAGAAAGAACAATCACAAAGCTTAAAAATACATTGTGTAAAGCAAAGTACTTGTTTGATGATTTAGTCAACCAGGACATAAACAGAAACTTCAGTCAAAGACACAGAAACGGCAAAGGGAGTGCGATATTTAAAAAAAAAAAAAAGGGAGGGATAATAGCCTACTGATCATTCCTTTTTCTGTATTTTACTCTATTTAATATTTTTTGGTATTTTAAAAGAAGTAACTTTAAGATGCACAGTTGATTTGAAACACACCATAAAAGTTGAATATTATTAAAGTCAATATATTTGAATTTGAAGTCACTGAAAATCTAGCTGACAGCCAAATCACGATAGCCTTTCTCAAAATATATACACCATACATGTAGTTCTACTTGCTATGTTTGGAGCGTAAGACACTATTCAGCATGAAAAAGAGAAAGACGAATCAGACCCTGTACTGAAGTAGTATTTTACAGCGTAAATAGTTTCTATGTTTTCATGCCTTATCATATTTTTGCACATTTAGCTTGCCCCGTGCAGCTTTATTTCTAGCTACTTTAGCACTATCATATATATTAGGTGTCTCTATTATGTTTGGAGATCTCTTTGTTCTTTTCTGAGCAAGAAAAAAAATGATGCAAATCAAAAACTATGTTTGACAGCATTCAAAACTCAAGCATTTATTGAGGCTTTATAAGCTGCCATCTAAAACTTTACTTTTCAGCCTAACATAAAGAGCTCCCCCTTAAGCTATGTAACTGAAACAATCTCAAACTGTTGAAACCTCTTTCAAGTTGTGTCTTGAACACATCAATCAACAACTATTTAATAAACAGCACAAAGATGTGAAAAATCTTCTAAGACAATTTAGTAACAACTCAATTTGGAAAATCAGTCAGGAACTGGAAAAAAGTAAGATAGGATAGAACTCAGAAGAAAAATAATCAAGCTGTTCAGCTAATACCTCCACGTTGGGAAAGACAGCATTACATGATCATACCCAGTTATATGGGGTTTTTTTATTTAACTATATACAACCCCCCTCCCTTTAAAACCTGTTGTGATACAACACTAATCAAAACACATGCAACTGGAAGCATGTCATTGTTGTCATTAAATTCAATGGACTATCATCTGCTTCAATAAATAAGCAATTTAAGTTTAAAAAAAAAAACAAAACAAAACAAAACCAAAACTCAATCAAAAAATTGTACTATTTTTATTATTAAAAGCCTTTTAGGCAATAGGAGAGGCACTGTGACAGGTAATACTCACTTGGGTAGTATCTCACACAAGCCTTATGCATGTCACAGCATATAAACAAAAGACAATTTCTGTAATTCTACAAAAATGTTCTAGAATGCTAAAAAATAAAATCAAATTAAATTTTAAAAAAAAACCACACACACAAAAAAACCCACAAACACAAAAAGTTAAGATAACAGTTTAAGCTTTTCTTCATCCATAAACTCAGACCAGGTCTGCACTGTTAAAGACAGTTAAAGACTTCCGCGGGAGGTGATGCCTCTCCATCTGAGTAGTTTTTTCAGTGCAAAACTTACCGCCCCCAAAGGCGATGAATACCGAGGCACCCTGCCTACCTCACAGTGTACCACCGCTGTCCAGAGGTAGTTTTTGATTAGTGAACTATGGATGTAAACTAGCATAAAACACAGCAGATCACCTATCATACGCAGAAACATGATTAAAAACCTAAAAGCAAAACCACAGAAGCAGTACAATTCTAAAAATTATTCTTCCTTGCTTATAGATATTTAAAAGCAGGGCAACCACAGACATCGTCCAAGAAGAAAGCTTTGATTCAGGCTATAAAGAGCTGGGAGCAGCAGTGAACACAGTCACATAGCACCTCCGAGAATAACAACATACTGCCTATGAAAGCTCTCACTCATTAAACCGAGACCAGTTTTCCTACGTAAACACCCAGCCGGCAGGAAGCCTCGGTGCTAAAACGGCAGTTGAAACGCTTGAGACCTCACACTGTTTTTTCCTCTCCCTCGGGGCATTTTTCTCAGTAAGCACCACGTCGACACGATGCTTAGTAACAGCTCAGGCCATGCTGGCTTTCAGCGGGCAACACTCGTTCATCCATCCTCCCTCTCTGGCCTCGGTTTACTGCGGACCCAGGCCGAAGGGCTCGGTCAAGAGAATAAGGGTGTTATTGACATTTATGATGTGAAACCAAGGAGACGTAAAGCGCGATATTTACTGAGCGCCAGTCGAGCGCTCGACGCGAGCTCCAGGAGGGGGCCGGGTCCGCGGGGAGGTGCGCGCAGCGATAGGGAGCGGAAGGCGAGGAGCGGCCCACGGGCGACCTTTCATGGAAGTGCTACTCAGCCCCGGCTTCGGTCCGGCAGGCGGGAGCCCGGCAGGGACCTGTGTCCCAGCGGCGCCGCCGGCCCCGTCAGCAAAACCGGAGCTAACCGACACCATCCCTCCTCGCCCCCCCCCTCCCCCCGCGCGCGAGCCTGGCAACCGCCACCCGCTCCACCCACGCGTGCACAGCGAGAGCCCCCCCCCAAGTCCAGTTCCCCCCCGCCCACCCCCGCAGCCCCACCCTCTCAGCCCCCGAGCGCGAGACGGCGGCCCGGGCATGGCGGTGACACAAGCGGAGACGCCATTACAAACAGGCCCGGCCCGCGCGCCGCGGGGCGAGCCCGCCCGGCCCCCGCCCGAGGAGCCGGGCCTGACGCTGCCTAGAGTCGGGGAGAAACACAACCAAAAGACGAGGAACGAGCGCGCAACTACAAGGGACGGCGCTGCGGGTGTTTTTTCGGGCTTTTTACCTTCGTGGGTCTTGGCGATCTTCGCCATTTTGTCCAGAACGAACAACGCCGAGGCGGAACTGGCGCGGCCCCGCCACTTCCGCTACAAGGGGGAAAGCCGAGAACCCAGTGCGCAAGCGCAGCTGTGGGCCGCGCCGCGTCCAGCGAGGCGCCGGGGCCTTGCGCAAGCGCAGTGCCGGCGGCGAACAGACGCCACTCTGTCGGTCGGATAGGCCTTGGGGCCAGGGCCCACGCCCCGCCCACTTCATGATGGATGGCGCGGTCAGCGAATTACAGCGCGTCTATGGGCATGGAGGCGGGCGCTGGGGTGACCGGTGACGGTCTGTCGTGGACCGGGTGAGGGGGCACGGCTCGGGATGCGCTGTGGGCTGAGGGGAGGTCAGACCGCGGGGAGCGGCCCGGGATGGCCCTGACAGCCCGGTGGACGGCTGACAGCAGGGAGGGTGCCAGCGCATCCCCCGCTGCCGCAGGAGAAGGGGCGGCTAGTGCTGCTCATGGCGCTGGCCTCAGGAGGAGCGGCCACCCTGTCTCCGGGAGAACAGGACAAGGCGGTGAACTTTAATAACAAAAACCAAAAAATACTGCGTATTGGAATTTGAAATCAGGTATATGGATTCAAAATAGCCAAAATGATCAGAAAGTGATTACATGTGGATAGCAAATCAAAGCTAAATGTCTGTCAGTAGCAACATGCTGCTGCAGAGGAAGTAAATCTAATTCTAGGCCATTAAAAGTGGCATTGCGTATAAAACCTGGAAGGCAATCGTTTCACTTTACTTGGCACAGTCAAAGCCACTGATGGACTATGTGATGATGGAGTGAGTTCATTTTGGGGCTCCGCAGTTCAACAAAGATGTGGACAAAGTCAACATAGTCTAGAAGAAAGTAGGAGGAAAGATCAGAGGTTTATGAAACATGACCTAGGTGGGAATGCAAACAGAAATTGTTTAGCTGTTCTGCAATAACTGTCCTTATGCGGCTTCCGCATTTCATTTGGAAACTATGAACTTTTTTCCCCAGTTCTGTTGATGTAATATATATATATTTTAACATCACTGTCTACAGTATACATCATAACTGAATGGGATTGATTCTGTCCACATGCAAAGCCCTGGAGACTCTTCCTTATAGTCAAGTGTTGTGAATGAGCTAATTTTTTATTCCTCAACTTTTAGTAGTAGTAAGCACAAACCTAAGTAAAACACTGAGACCGGCCACACAACCTAAGTTCCAAGTCCATGATTGCTTAATCATACAACATATTAATGACATTTCATAACAAAGTGTAATATGTAATCTTATACAGCTTATTTACTCTCGTGCAGTTTTATTGCACAACCGCTAAGTTTCTAATCTCCTCGGAAGTCTTTGCAACAAGCAAAGTTGAGTCAACTTGAAAACTTCCGATAACGTAAAGTGTATAAATTATCTGCAAAAAGAGAGATAAATGCATGATAGTAAAACTCATATTCACTACTCACTAATCATTCCCCTTATGAAAGTTGGTAATTCGCGTTACGGCTTTTTGAGGATTGTCTTAAAGAAAATAAAGCCAAGGTTGTGTGTTTTCTGTGAATATGTATGTTTGACCAATCAATTGATCTATATATCTATCTGTCTTTGCTTTGTATCGCTTAGCTTGCACAAGTTTGCTGAACAGTTCTGCTTGTAATACTTTACATAACTACATATATTCAAATGTTCCTAAGAGAGGCTGTCATTTGAAGGTGCAGAGGGTCTTCCGGTTCTTCCCTTAGTGTTATTAAACTCACATTCTGCATTTCTAGAAAGATGCACTTGCACATACTCATAGGCCACAAAAGGAGATATTTACTGAGCTGCCCAGGGACATGTGAGGGTAAGGTCGAGGCAGACAGTAATTCCCTACTGCAAGAATTTAATGCATGTAACTATTTTAAGTAAATGTCACATGCTTGGGTTCACTATGAAGATCAATTTGCAGTAACTTTCTCCTGTTTCTTCAGCCTGACTTCCAACATATGTTAGGCAGAACAGTTGCAATATTGCGTTTCCTCTGTTATTAAACAGAACTGAGCTCAGGGGTTATGATCCCAAGGAACACTTTTAAATAGTAGTTCTGGAGTATGCCATTTCCGCAGAAGAGGGAGTTCTGTGTTGTGAGAGGATTGTGCTATGATGAAGCACTGTAACGTGCTTGTGTCTCTTCCCCCTTCCCCTGCCAAATTCTGTATGCTGCCCCGGGTTCTTTAATTTGTGTCTGCCTGTCAAAGCCCTGAATCCCGATATATTTTTGCCTCCTGAATAATATCTCTGTTGCATAGCTTCCACAGGATATGGACAAGGTAGTAGCTTAATGGTTTACCAGTCCTATTTTGCCTGCCCAAGTTCCCATCCCCTTCCCTCACATACACATTTACGTACACTTCACGGAGATCCCTGTATGGATTGGAAACAGATTGGATTTAAGAGCCCAGAAGCTTTGCAGATCTGGAATCATACCTAAGTTACAGACCCGTGAAGTCCCGCTTGACGTAACAGATTCAGGTCCAATTTCATGGCCAGCTTCAGCTATCACTAGCTGGCACGGCTGCTGGAAGAAGTATCCAGCCACTTTGCCTGTCCTTGATTGACCCCGTCCATTGTGCCAGTAGAAGTTTCTGGCACAGGTTCACTCAAAGAAGCCATGTTTCTGATTACACCCTCCTGCTGATTCGTTCAAAAATAATTTTTTATTTGTGTTCAATTTTTTTCCCCATATCCAATGCTATAAAGAATTGCACAATGAGCTGACATTATGCAAAAAGCCACAAACCTGGTCTAAACTCCCACTCCTTCAGTTTACCCCAGGTCTGTGCAAAAGCCGCGCACGCAAGCAAAGCAAACCAAGGAATTCATTCACTCCTTCCCATGGGCAGGCAGGTGTTCAGCCATCTCCAGGGAAGCAGGGCTCCATCATGCGTAACGGTTACTTGGGAAGGCAAACGCCATCACTCCGAACATCCCCCCCTTCCTTCTTGTTCCCCCCGCTTTATATGCTGAGCGTGACATCATATGGGATGGAATATCCCTGTGGTCAGCTGGGGTCAGCTGTCCCAGCTGTGTCCCCTCCCAGCTCCTTGTGCCCCCCCCAGCCTCCTCGCTTGTGGGGTGAGAAGCAGAAAAGGCCTTGACTCTGTGTAAGCCCTGCTCAGCAGTAACAAAAACATCCCTGTGTTATCAACAGCGTTTTCAGCACAAATCCAAAACAGCCCATACTAGCTACTGTGAAGAAAAGTAACTCTACCCCAGCCAAAAGCAGCACAGCCAGGGACAGTTTACTGACATTTATGTGTCTATTAAAGATAAGGGCAAAAAGAGAGGGAATATTTAACAACAGCAGCTATGTTTCAGCTCCATAGAAACTTAATTAAAGTTTCTCACACAATATGAGCAAGAAAAAAATAGCATTAAATAAAATATCTTCCAGTCCCATTTTTGCTTCTGATGTCAAGAAGTATTAAGGTAGAAAGGATCCTTTTTCTCACTGAAAAGCCAATGAGTTAAAAAAACACACTTAGGATGATAAACTTTTTGGAGGGGGTTGAATGAGGGCTGCTTTGTGTTTTGCAGCACAGTAGATATGTGTGCAGCCTGAACACAAACCACCCCCGCTTTGTCTGTCACTGCTGGTAAGGACAGGCTGGTGAACATCAATGAAAGGGGGGACGGGGCAGTCATCTGTGCTCCTACAGTACTGCGGGCTCCCTTGGGGGAGTCTGAGGATCCTTTTGTAGATTTTATCCCAAGAGGAGCCAAGCTTCAGGCCCACAGGAGGCCTGTGTCACAGGTGGGACAGCACCCCAGGGCGGGCAGCAGGAGGGTGGTTGGGTAAGGACTGCGCCAGCCCCTGGAGAAGCGAAGGATGTGGACCTCCTCCAGCAGCGATCCTCCCCCAGCCCACGAGAAGCTGAGGCTGGTGTCTAGGCGGTTTAGTGCTGATCACCTTCTTCCCTAGCAGTTAAATCAACACAGCCTGTATTGTTTAGGAAGTGGAACAGGGTACGAACAGAGCAGCTGGATTCCAAAACTGGCTATAAGTGAGTATAGACTGGTGGGTTGCAACTGGTTTGGGATTTACAGGCCTGCCAAAATCTTATGAAGGTTTAACAAGTCTAATCCTTTGCACAACAGGTTTATAGCCAAATACTTTAATTATTGCTATGCCAGAAACACCCAGTTCACTGGTGCTATATGAAATATAAGAAAATTCTCTTGATTTCATATTGTAGCTCCTGATTAATCCACTGAAGTGTGAAATAGTAAATTTGCCCTTAATTCCTAGCTGCATCATTTGCAGATCACGTAACTAGCACTTAATCATCACCTGTGCTTGTAGATCATCCTTCCCAGCCTAAATGTACAATTGTGGGAGATTTTCAGATATTTCAAAGGCAAGTACTATTCAAAACTCATTTATAAATAGGAATACAGTGACTATATTTTTGCTTTACTCAGCATATCTTCGGCTGCCAAAGGAACATACTAAACTAGCTGTCCTATTCAGTCTGTAGGAACAGAGCCGAATGTATTGTGTAAAATATAGCCTATTTTTGAACAGGGATATGCTTCCCTCATCTAAGATTGACTCTGTCTCTCTGCCCACTTAAAAGGGTCCTTAAAATTCTTAAATGTTTTTTAAATAGTATAAACTTCATAATCAGAGTTTAAACTGAACCTTTTCTCACGATGGTTGTATTACAAAAATAGCAGTTAGAAAAAAATAATCTTTGTGGTCCTACAGTATGGCTCTTCCTGGTGTATCAGAAATGTCCTGCATCTCTCTAGTGTTAAGCATTGACTTGGGCCACTCTTCCCGTCAAAGTTAGGAAATGCAAATCTCATTTCCAACAGCAGATATCAAGCAAGGTGCAAGAACTGTAATTCTGAGCCTACCAAGGAAAAAGAAAAAGGCAAAAAGCCCTCAAAGTGCCCTCCAGACATCCATCATCTTGTAATTCCCAACACTTGATCCTTCAGTTATTCTAAACGCTAAGAGACATCAAACTCTGAGAGGTAATTCCTGATCTGCAGAGGCAAGCTAGAACAACAGATACAGAACACACTCCCACGGCAAACACGGGATCCAGCAAATAAGAGCAGCTCTGATGGAAGTGGCGAAACGAACAGATGAGGGTAGTAACAAGGATTGGAGGCGGGGGGGCAGGTTAGGATTGGGGCTTTTTTTTGTATTTCTGGCTTTGCTGTTCATTTTTCACACCCGCACTGGAGAACACAGGTTTTGACATGTTTCTGGTTTTCAAGTTCAACATGAAGAACTTGCTACAGGACAGCCTACCTGAAAAACACCATACCCTGATGGGATAAAGTAAAACAGCTGCTCCAACTAGTTTCAGTTATCCAAATTTGTGGTGTTCTTGTTTAATAATGACTGCTTTTGCTAATGGCAAGGACACCAAGATAATTATAGGGAGGACTTTTCTGAAGAGGATGTATATGTGGACTTACATAGTTGAACTATTATTTTGTTCAGAAATCTCCATTTCCATGCATTCAGCATTCAACTGCTTTAACTAAAATACAGTTTAATTCGCACCGGGTGTAAAATCCTAGTCGCATTTAGTTGAGTGGGAATGGGTTCATCACATAGTTGAAGAGACCGTTGACAATGTATCCAAACTGTTTTTCCAGTGTGACACAGCCAAGACACATGTTCAAGTTCAGGATGTGCAAATACTATGACGACTAAGTATTATGCCCCAGTTCAAGCGTCAAATAGGCCACCAGGTACTAAATTTTAAAAAGTACTATTTTATGGAAACAGATTTTGCAGGCCTTTTTAAATAACTTCTGTGCAACCCATGATGTTACATGTAATATGACGTGCATGACAAGACAAATGATATTTAAACAATAGTTCTTCAATTGCAGGGTAGTTGTAAAATGTGCTTTTGTTGAGGGAGGCTGTATTTGAAAGGTGAATTATGAGAAAGGATAAGTAACAATACAAGTTTTTTGTTTCAGTTTGTAGTAAAACGATGCTCTGTTATTACAGCCAGGTCTATGGCGGTACCGGTACGTTTTAACGACGTCGGTTATTCCAAACTTCAGGGCGCATGGCGCCGACACAGGCTAAGCGCCGGGTTGCTCCACACCTGGGTGAGCAGCCCTCTGCTGAGGGAAGGCGAGGCGCAGGAAAAGCGGGTGCCCCGCACCGAGCGAGGAGGCCCCGCCGCCCACCCAGCTGGGCGCCAAGGGGCCCTTCCGGGCCGCCCCCGCCACAGCGGGCTCTTACCGGCTGCTCCGCGAGATCCTTCCGCCGCGGAGGCCGCGCTCCCGCAGAGGGACGGGGAGGGTCCGCAGCGCGCGGCCGCTCTCGCGGGGAGCCCGCCCGGCCCGGCGCTGCCAGCCGCGCCGCTGCCGCCCCTCGGCCGATACTAACCCCCCCGCTCCCTCCCCGGTCACGCGCTCTGCAGGGCGGCGGGGGAAGCAGGAGGAGGCGGGGAAGGGCTACTGCCCCGCGGCACAAGCCCAATTATAGCCGTGCGCGGGGCTCGCGCGCCGTCGGGCCAATCAGGCGAAGGGCCTCTCCCTCCCGCGCGCGCCCCCCCCGTCAGCGCCGGCCGGCGGCGGGGCCGGCCCGCAGCGCGTGACGCCGGCCCCCGAGCGGCGATAGGCGGTTGGGGCGTGCCGCGGGGGCGCGGCCCTCCGCTGGCGGCCGTTAGGCAGCGCGCGGGGGCGGGCGGGGCAGCCGGTGAGGAGCGGGGCCCGAGATGGCGCGGAGCGGCCGGGCGCTCGGCAGGGCGCTGGTCGGCGGGCTCGCCGCCGCCTCGCCGCCGCGCACGGCCGCTGTCAGGTACGCGGGGCGAGGCGGAGTGACCGCGGGGGTGACAGCCAGGGCCTCGCCGCGGCTCCTCCCACCGCCGCGGCGGGTGGCATGCCGTCCCGGGGCCCCGCCGCCGCACCGCCTCTCGGCGCGCCCGGCCGCCCCGGCTGCCCTTCGCCCGCCGAGCGGCCCCGCTACAGCCCCGGGGCGCCGCGGTCAGGGCCGGGCCGGGGGGCGGGATGGGGCCACCTGAGGCGCGCGGTCCCTCGGTACGCTCCGGAGTGAAGGCTCCCGGGCGCCCTGCCGCCCGCGGGGCGGTGCTGGGCGAGCCCCTGCCCGGCTCGCCCCGCCCGGGGGAGCGTGGCGCTGCCCGGTGCTGCGCCGGAGAGGAGCTGGTGGCTTTGGGGAAGGGGAGAGGGAAGGTGCTCCCACCCCGCCTCCGACCCTGGGTTCCGCGGGGGGACTGAGGTGCTGTCAGCTTCGGTAGCTGTCGGCCCCGTTCAACGCGGCCGGCGTGGATGGAAGAACAAACGATTTTCAGATTATAAAACTTGCCTCTTCTTTGCTTGAGCCAGTTGCATAACTTCGAGCAATACATAACAGAAATGAAAACTTAGTAAAACGCCCAGATGTTTTCCACTTCAGATAATGCAACAAGTTCCTTATCCCCTGATCACACGTAAGGCTGGCTGGAACAACTTGAGAAACAAAATATGCTTTGGGAGAAGAGCTGATCTTGCAACTGGAAGAAAAAGAGCAAGCAGATGTGAGAGAGAGAGAGCGCAATTTGAAAATCTTGAAAGAGGAGAAAAAAAGGTTTACCTGTTACCACTATTGTGGTAGTGCTGCTGTCTTTCTTTGATAAGTTCAAAGTCTTACTGTCATCCTCATAAAAACAGTGAAAAAGCAGAATAGAGATTGGTTCATGATGTCAACTTTCAAGCAGTCATTTGGCATAATTTTTACTGTGCAGTGGTATTATGTCATCTTACTTGGACCCCATTTCTTACGGTATATCCTTCATGTTTTTGTCTTTAGGGTGTGTTTGCAATATTAAAACAGTTCAATCCTCATAAACAAAATTTCTGTTTTTTAAAGTAATTTGTTAGAGTCTTGATTTGAGGGCAAAATCAATTGCTGGGAAGGGTGTTCAGTATAAGGAAACTCATTAAGTAACTAGTTGCAAACTAAGTTTGAAAATGTTTCTAGTCTAAGCTGCAAGAATCTTGGCAGCTGGTTTTAAGCAAGTGCAAGCTGAATCCAAAATGGTGCTGTATTATTTGTAGCCTTGAAGCTGGGTACGCTTTCAGGTCTTGCAGTTGTCATTGGTGTACATTCTGTACCTGTCGTCAACGCGGCAGACCCCTTATCTGCTGAGTAGCAGACTTCAAGGAATGGCAAAGGTGGTAAATTAGTCTCTCGTGCTTATTCAGACTGAGGTGCTAATGAGGACACTTGTTGGCAACGCTCATTTTTTGGGGTGTGAACAACTGTTGACAAAGAATTTGAATGAGATCAACTCATCTCACAGACCATAAAATGGCCATCAGATATCACTAACCTTACGGACATAACAGTTGGGATAACAGTAAACACAATTGCCCTGGCATGCTCTTACCGCTAATTTCAGTCTTTGTAGTTAGGAGTTGGAGATCCCCTTTTTTCACGAATATGTTGATCTTTAGGCTTTGAAAGTTTTGTGGCTATTAAAAATAATCACTGAATATAGACCATTAGGTATGTAGACCATACACCAGTAAATGCTTCCTTCACAGGTCATGGGGCTCAGGTGATACTGTCATCGGTGCCCAAATGTTTAGAGAGAAAGCAGAGAGTGGCAGGAATTGAATGGTGCCAGTAAGAGCAGTATGAGTGGTATGGTTGTGTTACCGTCAGAGGATAAATACAGAGGTGGTAGGTGCGTCCGAATTCTAGTGTGGACCTGGCTTTTCTTTTGTGGCCTTGATCAGGTTCACAAACACACGTGCGACAGTCCATCGAAATCTGTGCTTTTGTGATTTCTTGAAGAGGTATGCTTTCCTGAGCTGGGACTCAGCCCAGCACATTCTCATAGCATCTGTTTTTCTTCAGATAAAATTGGGAGAGAGATGAATTCTCGTCATGTTTGTTAGCATTATAACCTCTCTTAACCTCGCCTTCCTTGAATGGCAATATAGTTGTGAAAAGGACATTGTCTTACAGCAGCTAAAAGATTATTTATAGAGATTGTTTTTCAGCCTTGGAGCTGAAACGAGTCTAGATAAAACTGTACGAAACAATATACTGGCATAGCATTACAGTAAAAAAACAAACCAAGAGAAGAATCCTGGCAACTAGTTTGGACTGTGTATTATATGTAGCCCCAGACGGAGAAAGTAATTCAAATTAGCTCTCCAGAATGAGGTCTGGTCCAAACATTTGAACACTTTCTATGAATCTGGTTGAGGCAGCTACAATGTTACTGGCACCCTTCCAGCGTTTCTGTCAAAGCAAAGCTTTTCCGTAACAGTCTTGTCCAGTCTGTGTGGAAAAAAACAGACTATGTCCACATCCCTTGAGATACAGTTGCAAACATTTGCAGAGCTTGTTGTCTAAAGACTTTTAAAGTCGACCTATTCTTGCTTAATTTCGACACCATACTTCTGTCCCATCTTAAGTAACTCCTTTTCAACTGCAGTGCTTACAATCTGTGTTGTCAGTCATCTTGCTTTGTATCACAGTTGCTTCTTTTTTTTTAAAAGGTCTGTACAGATTGTTTCTAATCAGCTGATAGTGGTGATTATTTTTCTCTAAACTCAATACCAGTTTATTATTTGCCTGTCTCCTAATACAGTGACCATATAAGCTAATGTGGTCAGTCCTGGGCTATTACTGTGTTTCTTTAGAATTCAAAGTTATGTGGATTTTTAAAGAACACGTTAATAATAATTTTAATTGTTTAAAATTGGTAACTGTAATTTGCTAGACTACTTTGGTGGTTAGTAAAAAATGCATCTATCTGTTTGTTGTGTTTAAAAAAAAAACCCAAAAGAATCAAACAAGCCACCAAACAAGCCTAATGCCAAGTGGGGGAGGTTGGTTCCATTTTTGACTGTGTGAATCCAGAAGTACAGTTCTGGTTATTTAATTAGCAAAAGGACAGAAAAAGGTCTAGGTTGCTCTTTAGCTTATGTTTGTAGAATCACTAACAGCAAACAGAGGCATTTTTAACTTCTTAGTGCCAAAAATGAGAGCTTTCGAGGTAGCATTTTGCATCTTAACTGACTTGATCTAGGCAAAATCAATAATTGAGCAGAACAGAGCTATTAATCACAGTATTTGTTAGATTTTAGTGTAGATGTTCACAGAGAACACTGAGGTGCAATCTTAGAATTACTAACATTTCTTAAAGGTAATTTGTTGAGTCTTATTTATGAAAACACTGTGTCCAAGGTTTTGCATGATATTTTCTGAAGGCAATTTTGAAAGCTGGGTAAGCAATGCACTTTCTGAAAGGACTTTCAAAATGAAACTGTCCTCTTAAGAGAAAGACGGCAGCAAAGGGATTATAGCAGAGTTCAACTTGGTATCTCTGACTGGAACCTTCCCTTTGTGTATTCCAAAAGGGTGAAGTATTGCACACTATGCCTTGATTTTGCTATTAAGAAAGCCTGTTCTGCAAATTAAGTGCATATGAGGCTTGTACGTGAATTCAGGCTGCCGTGAAGCCAATGTTTAACGGGGGCCTTTGTATTTCACTCTGCCAGTTACTTTTCTCGTGACTGGGGGCTATTTTTAGTTTCTCCTAAGGGGAAAGAAAAAAAAAAAAAAAGTCCCCCTTGTATTTTTAACAGTTTGTATACTGTTACGAGCCTTTGTTTTTCCATCTGAATCTAATATTTTCTGGAGTGTTATAGAACAGATTGTTTATCTCACCTGAATGTGTTGTTATTTATTTTGCTGATATGAAATGCATCTAAAAGCATTTTCACTGTTGCAGGCACTTGGCTTCTTGTGGTATTCTGATGACCAGAATTTCTCCTTTGCAAGTACCTGTAATGAGCCATACCTTTTCAAGAACTTTCTTCAAAATTGCTGCACCACTAGTAAATAAAAGAAAAGAATATTCTGAAAGAAGAATTATAGGGTTTGTATAGAAGTGTGGAAAGTGACTTTATATGCTTATCGATTTTTTTGTTTGCTGTGATTAATCCAAAACACTAGAAGTTCAAAGACTGAGCATCCCTGAAGACACATGTCCCTGTGACTTTGCCCAATTGGAGACTAAGGAGTTTTGACTTTCAGAATTCGTAGCGATCAGGCTTTTCCAGTCTGAAATATATATATAACAATGAGTTATATATACGAGTATAACAAATGTAGGAACCCAAAACCCTTGCCCCATAGAAAGAAACAGCAGAAATAACCCTTCTATTTCATAACAAAACAAAAACAACCCTGAAAGGGAAGAATATGCTGTTAATTTCATCTGGTGAAATGGGAATAAACCAACAGGTGTGAAAACTCTGTTTGTTCCCTTCTGTCCCAAATACATGCTGATGTTTGCACTTATGTTGTGTTGTACTTGTCACTTCTCGATATTTTCTACTTTCTCTAAAAGAAGAAAAATAATTAGTTGTGTGATGAAGCAGCTTAGGCACATAGAAAAAGATTTTGAAATCCTGTTTGCCTTAAAGCTAGTGGGAAAATTCCAGTTCATTTAATGAGACTGCAATCTGCCCCCAGCCTCTGGTCCACAATAGTATGAACTATTTGTTTATTAGCATAATTTTGTTGACTATGCTTAACATTCATTTATGTGATAGTTCTTGATCTGCAACAGATTTTGCATAGTCACTTAAAAAGAGCCTTTGTCCAATAGTACTCACTGTCGAGTACTGTGAACATACGCTTCGTTTTAAACACAGATGGAATTAAGCATGTGCTTCAATTCTTTCTGAGTCAGAACTAAAAATTAAAACCCATACCTATGTAATACTTTGCCACGTTACAGTAGAATCAACTAAAATGTTGCCATCATATTCTTTCATACGATTTCAGTGTTCTGCTTGAGCAGTGGGGTTGGACAAGAAGGGCAGAGGTCCCTTCCAACCTCAGCCATTCTGTGATGCTGTGAGGTTTTTCCATTGCATGTATTTTTTCATTAAGCTTTTTTATTTGGGCTAAAATAAGGAAAGTAGTGTTCCTCTATCTAAACCTTATGAAATACAGTACTTTAGTTTTGATACACCTTTTCTTGGTAGCCATAAAGTGTGGATCCTTTATGTGGAAGGTCTAAGATCTACCTAAATGAAGACACAGCTGTTCTGGAAAAACTATTTTTCCATCTGAAATGTCTGCGTATTACGATATTGCAGAAAGTAGCAGACATCAGGTTCACTGTTCGCTAACTTTACTGCTGGATGTTGTGTGGTGTTTTGCATCTTTATGCAAAGGCTTTTACCAATTTATTACTTTTTGTTTTTTTCCTCTTTTTAATTTCCCAAAACAGTGGTAGTGTTTTCAGGTAGCTGTATGTTCACCTTCCAAAATGCCATTTATACCATCTTTGAAACTTTTTAATACTGAATTTGAAGTTAAAATACCTTGTAAATAATGTTCGTGTTTCCGTTTCCAGGTATTCTATGCAGGAAATGTATGAAGTTGTTGCTGTTGTGGAGAATTACAAACTATTTGTTCCTTGGTGTAAGAAGTCAGACATATTATCAAAGCGCTCTGGATACTGCAAAGCACAGCTAGAAATAGGATTCCCTCCTGTAGTAGAGAGGTATACGTCGGTTGTTACCCTAGTGAGACCACATTTAGTTAAGGTAATTTTTTTTTTCTTAGCTGTAACTTCCCATAACTTTTGTTTGTTGAAATTAAAATAATTCACTGGTGCTTCAAGGAAAAATTTTGTGCTTTGTGTGGCTCAAAACTAGTGTTGCTTTTGTTTGAAGACTTAAGTTAACTGGAGAGAATTTGAATGTGCTTTTAAAACATAAATTGCCAAACGGGTTCGGGGGAGGAGGGAGAGGGGGAATTGCATTTTAATTTCCTTTTGCTAGAGAAAGTAGCAGCCATTAATGAAGATACACCATTTTTGTTTGGTTTTGTTAAAATTTGTCCGAGCTTCTCTAAATGCAAAATCAGTAATGACTTAAAAGTTATCTTTGACAACTGTAACTTTTGCCGTCTTAGCAAAATTGATATCTGTCATTACTTTTCTTCTGACAGTTTTAACCAGTTAATATGAGAAGTCTTAAACTTAATTGTAGGATCTGCCGAAGAACTTGTTATTCGGTGTATTGATGAGAAGATGGAAGAGCGGATTTAAAGTCAATTTTTTAGAATTAATTTGTTCAGAAGAGAAGCAGTTGTATTTTTCCTCCTTTCAGCTTTTCAAGAGCAATAATTAAAAATGTCAAGGGAGAAATTTTAAATGACGCTTGGATCTTCTGAGTAGTTTGCCTTACATGTTCAAATCTGTTTTGGTTAGGAACAGCTTAGAACAGATTCCTTACAGCAAAACTGCTTCTCCCTTCATGTGGCATATCTTGACTATTTTTTGGAATAACTAGTGGAACTACAACTGTTGATTGCTGTTCAGGATAATTGTTTGGATATCCTATTTCACTATTCTTTTCTAGGCTTCCTCTTAAGAGACACTGCTCAAGACAGAAACTGGCTTTCTTAAGTACAGGGGAGATATGAATTGGAAAGGGAACATGCAAAGTGCCTTTATTCAAGGTACTTACTGATTGTGGAAAGGAAAAAAAAATCTTTCTCCCTTTATTAAGAAAGTTGAACAGCTCTAATTCACCCAAAAGAGGATTTCTTGTCTCAGAAAAGACCATGAAAGTGGTGAGGAGAACCATTTCTTTAGATTTCCTCCTCCTAGACTTATTAGCCTTTTCTCTGCTGGGATTATTTTTCTTAGTTTACATTACACTCATATAACTGTAGGAACATTTCTAGAGAAGCGACTGTGTATTTGGACTCCTTCACTGTCCTCAGAAATAACTCTGGGCAAAGGCAGCTTGCACGGCGGTCTAACATAGCAGGCTACAGGTGGTGACAAAATGAGCACAGATTTGTTGCTTACAGCAGCAGTGCTTGAGCAATGGAAAAAGCAGACTGGTAGCAGCAGCTCTTGCCGCAGAGGAAAGCATGGAGTGAGTTTGCTACTTATAAGGTTGGGAGCAAGGGGCACACGCTGGCAATTTTCCCATTCTTCTTGCCCTTTTGGCAGCAGCAGGAAAAGCAAGCCCAGCTCTTCGTGTCTAATCTTCCCTCTACTCCTCCCCTTTCTGTTGTAGAAGTAGCAAGGCACTGCATCTAATTTCTGGGCAGAAAAATGTAGGTATTTTTGTGCTGCTGATTAGTCTTTGAGATGGCTTACCTTACCACGGCTTTCAAACCACCACCACCACCTATTCGTCATGGGTAGTCTTGTTAGAGCGGAGCTGCTTGCGGTAACAGTAAGAACTTGTAAAAGAAGAGTTAAAAAAAAGTTACGGAAATTCTCTCTAGAAATTCCAAGCCAACTGAGATTATGTATTTGGATGATTTTGAAGTATGTGTCTTTCAATCTTTTTCTATTATAAATAGAGCCACACAAAATTAGCTATATGTGCTAAAAGGAAAAGGAGTGAAAATAAGGACCCTATTGTCATGAAAACTATGAAGCCAACTACTGCACATACTTTATTGTTTTAAAGGAGGATTGTATGCAAGCACTCCTGAAACGTTAGTTAAATACAGCTTGCCAGTAACCAAAAGTCAACAACATGTAAGGTGTTTATGAACTTGACTGTATAGTCTTACTGACTTCATGGTGGCTCTTGATCACAATAGTATCTTGTGACAGATGATGTTTGGAGTTTGTCTTCAGTCAGGTTTGTTTTAATGCTAAGCATTCCTATAGCCCAAGACTATCAGTATATAAAACATTCTATACATGTAATGAAAAAAACCCCAAAACCAAAGAAACCCAGTAAGTATGCACAACCTTTGCTCAAAGCTGTGTTGTTCAAAATTCTGGTATATAGCGTTATTTTGGTGTTCTATGCATCATGCTAGAGATCTATTTTATTACTCTCAACACAAAAATTGTTCCTCTCCCTTAAAAGGAATTCAATTATTTTGCCATATATGACACTGTGCAAAGGGGATCTGATGCTGGCTGCACTATAAGAGTAATTTTAACTATGCCGTGACCTTCACTGTCTAACAAAATGCGAATGCAAACTTCAGTAATACCAACTTGTCGCATCTGTAAAGGCCTAATTGTAGCTTGACTTCTTAAACTTTATTTTAGGCATCCTGCACAGATGGAAAACTATTTAATCACTTGGAAACAGTGTGGCGTTTCAGCCCAGGTATCCCTGGTTATCCAAGGACATGTACATTGGATTTTTCAGTAAGTATTGTAATTAAGACTACCACATGCTAGGAACAGGGTATAGAAACAGCATCCTCAACTGTGCTTTTTCTTTTTTTTTTTTTTTTAATGCCTAGTACTAATTTTTTTTTTTGAACACATACACACAGAGAACAAGTTAGTTTTAGTCACTGCTATCAAAAAAAATTTTGCAAACATTACCACATGGAAACAACTACAGTGTCCTTTAGAGTCAGCAGTCTTCTGTGAGGTGTCCACATATTGTGAAGCAGCCTAGGGATTGGTATCTCTCACCATACAACCCTAAACATGCTGAAGTTTTAAGACAGTTAAATACAGAGGGAGAAATACTAAACATACTTTGCTATTTCCTTTAATTACTAAAAAAGAGCACGTAAGTGCTCTTGGTACCAGAAAGTAGGTGTTCTCCCATCTGTCCTGTCTGGCCTGCGGTTTGGTCAATTTAATTTCCTGGCTTCCAATTTTACTCTTTCATGTATTTTAAGTCTTACTCCTTCCTTCTATAATACAGGTATAATAGATTTTTTTCTGCCTTTCTACTCTCTGATGGGATATCACTGCAGCACAAGACTATTGCTCTTTAAATCCAGTACCTGATTTAGTCTGTTTCTCCTAGACAAGTGTTTTTCCACTCAAGTTATTGCTTTTCTATTTTGTCTATTTAGTTTGTCATCACATCTTTTCTTACATTTTATAGTGTTAAGAGTAGGTGTTGCATTGAGCATGTAACTAAGCTGGGGTTCAGAACAGGCTACAAAAGTACACAGAAACGGGTTGATCCTGCTGCCATCTACTGGGATACTCTACTTTAAAAATTATCTTCTGTAAATAGGAAAAAGAGCTTTTGGAGTATTTTTAAACTAGCACATTAATCTCCATGGGTTAATAACTTTCAGCTTATTGGTGTATTACACTTCATACAGTTCAACAGTAAAAATGAATCTATAGGCACTCAAAAAAAGACCTTTCTTCTGGGATTTGCCAACAATGTTTGCATGTTATTTGCTCATGGTATTTGAATTTCTCCAGGCAAATGAGTGCCAGTTCCTGCTACTGACCAATACATAAGCTAGCTTTTCACCCAAGCCATAAATCAGTTGAGAAAACTTGAATTAAGCAAGTGTTTAAACCCTATAATCTAAACACTGAGTTTGTGAGGAAAACTCCCCCCCGCCCAAGCCACCTTTTGCCATTTCAGGTCAAGAACTTCAGTTAAAGGAAGTCAAAACTGGACTTAAAATGGACATTTTCACTTTCTTGGGGAAACCCTGCTGATACTGCTTACCCCATTTTGAGGTAGCAGAAGCAAACGCAGCCAGCTGGGCAGGGGTTGTCTCACAAAGGCGAGTCCTTAAGGACTCTAACCCTTGCTAGTTACTGACCCGCTGCGTTACTTGCCTCTGGGCCTGTGCAGGCAGGGGTGATAAGCATTCCACAACAAACGTCTCAAAACATACTCTGCAATTACAAATACTTACGAGAGAAGACTTTGATTTCAACAATGCTCATTTGCTTTAGAAAACGTAATTTGAGTTGCGGGTTATGCTGGTTCCCACAAGCTACGGTATCGCTGTTTTGCCAGCCTGATATAGATTGAAGCACACCATCATCTTTACCATCTGCAAACTTCAGAAACTTATGCCATACCTCAAGTTTTTACGTAGTTACTGAACATGATGCAAAAGTCATTATCCCTGCTCTGCAGATCTCTACATGCTCTACACGCCAACTCTCAGGCTTTCAAAAGGCAGGTTAATTTTACTGATGCTTGAGGTCAAGCAAATATAAATGAAGCTACACTTGGCTTACAGTCCAAGTAGTTTAATTACTTCTGTGCTACCGTTTCGCAGTTAATGTGCATTACGCATAAGCAACTTGAGAGCAGCTGTATTTGCTCCATTTGGTTTTCCCAGGAATGACAAAAATACTTGAATCTCAATCCAAAAGATCGCTCTTGCTATAGCAGGAGCAATAAAATTGCAGAAAGGCAACCCATTTCTTTTCCTGAAAATTCTGTAATCATTTCGGGAAGCTGTGTATTCCAAAACAATGCGATTCCATAGCCTTAGGGAAACGTTATTTAACTAGACCGAAGGCCAGGAGGCGGATTCCCCGTGCCCCTGCCGTAACTGTTAACTGCTGCAGTAGCTTCAGTTTAACTGCAAGATTCGGTAGCTAAAAGGAAGCGTAGAAGTTCTGAGCCCTGCAGCGGGAGGCCCGAGGGCTTGGTACCGAGTGCCCCAGCGTACCTGTACTCTGACATTGACCGCCCCTGTCAGCGCAGGCAAGGTCGAGAGCGGGCATTCAGGCAGGAGATAGGGCACACAAAAGCAAATCTGTAGCTTTTTAGTCAGCACATTGCTCATGTTTGAACATACCGTAACTACAGCTAACAAGATGGAAAAACTGACTTAAAAGGTTAGTATTTAATAGGTAACTATTTGGGGCTGCTTTTAAACGCCTCTTGGGTTTGCTCCAGCTTACCTGTCAGTCTGCTGTCTTGCCACGCAGGATTTTCTTCAGACAACTTTTGTCCCACGGGTGAGTTCTGTGCGCAAAGTAACTACATTATTGTTTGTCAGTTGCTTTTCATTATCCCCGATCTTTTACTTGTGTTTCGTGATGCATCATTTATTAAGTAACATACAGTTAGTTTAGCTAAATGGAAATGATTACTTCAGAGAACAAAATAATTCTTCTAATTGAGAGGCCCAGAGAGACAGTCCTCTGGCCAAGGAATACGGCTTTTCTTCACAGACACACTCACCTATAGTTCAGTTCTAACTGTTCTTTCTCCCACAGCTTACGTGCCAACTGACTGGGGATTCTTTAATGAGGTTGTCTATTTGTAACAGCATTTTACCACAACAGTAGATACAGGAAAAACAGTTCTTCTCTATTTTCTTAAACAGGTTTCTTTTGAATTTCGTTCACTTCTACACTCAAAACTCGCTACGCTATTTTTTGATGAAGTGGTAAAGCAGATGGTAGCTGCCTTTGAAAGAAGAGCATCCAAACTCCATGGCCCAGAAACAACCATACCTCGGGAGCTAATGCTTCATGAAGTTCATCACACGTAAAAGGGAAAACTGTACCAACCTGTTACAAACTTGTTTGTACACTTCATTAGTACAAGAGGTGCCGGGTTCCTCCTTTGGGGCATCTATTTCGTATCTGAGCCTTGTGTGTGATGTTACTCTGTACAAAACACACCTGCTCAGCCAGATGTATACAGAATGTTCAAGCTGCAATCAAGTGCAACTTAAAGTGTTATCAGTGACAGACAGTTGGCAGCTACTGTAACACAAGATATCTCAAGCTGCCCTTTATTAACTTGCCAACGAGTTTGTGTAATCACAGTATAAGTTCTGCCTTATCTGAGCTTATGTTTTTTTCAGCATTGTAACATATTAACTCAAGTTTAAGTTATTAGTAGTGTGAATGTAACTTAAAAGCATCAGCTCAGCCACGTCCGGCCAAGCGAAGGGAAACCGACATGCTAGCTTTGGGGAGCGTGAAGTTTGTCAAGCATGGAGCAGCAGGTGCTTTCACTCCAACTGAACACGGGTAAGTCAGGAGTCTCCAGCTGCTGTTGCATTCTGACCAGCAACTGCAACAGAAAAACCAACACAGCCTGAACACTCGAGTTGTCGGGAGTTCAACGTAAGGAATGCTACAGCTTGAGTGCAGCAGTTTCAGCTGCAGCCAGCGGTTCTCGGCTGCCTGGGCTCCAGCCACTGTTGAATTCACAGTGCGTCTGGCGGGCTGAACTTGCCTGCCACCCTCTCACTGCTACCCAGGGCACTTGGGTTATGGTACAAACATCTCATCCAGCGCAAACAGTTCCAACGCAACTTCAAACCAAGTAAACGTATGTCACCTCTTTGAGAACTAGGGCGCAGGACACGCACCACTGTACCACTGTGCTGTCCCTCCAGGAAGGAAGGAACAAGCTGCCCTCCACTTAGTGCAGACCAAGTTCTTATTGAAGGTAGAAAGCTGGGGAAAGTGACAGCTGGATTAAGAGGTCAGTTTTAAAGTGCTGAGAAGTTGTAAAGTGATTTTGGTTGTTGAGACAATTGGAGATAGACATACACAAGTTTGGGAACATCATTGTTTTGAAGTTTGGAAAGCAGAGTTGAAAAGCAGTCAGAAAAGACTTTACACATCAATGTCATTAGCTGCGTTGGGTCAAAGAACAGAGTAGGTGGCAAACAAAGCTGTCATTTTTAAGTATAAAGCAGGATCTAGTGCAAAATAATTCAAACCAAATCCTGAAGCCCATTACCAGAAAGCTGGAAGACAAGACTGGAAGTCTCAAGACAAGGAGGTACCCACAGACTACCCCTGAGCAAGAGAAGCACTAAAAGCCCCACGAGCCTTTCTCAGCAAAGACGGCTTACCTGTTGCGTACCCTCGGGGCACCTCCCCTCCCACAGCACTGAGAGAGACGCTGGGCCTGTTGCAGCACATGGAACAAGGAGCATAGACAGGGCAAAATAAAGTCAATGCGCGTGCCTTATTTTCACAGCGTTGTTTAATATTTCAAAGAACTGTAGTGTCAGTTCAGCTTAGATACTTCTTAGCAAAATTAAAGTCACTTGTATTTCTGAGAAACATTCTAGACGAAGGAATGTTTGCTGGAGGGAAAGGCCCCATCCTTTCCAAGCGTAAGTGTCAGATTTCTAGTAACTCTTAGAAGCAGGAGGCGGTCAAGGTTCTCCCATGACTGTGGCTTTGTGTGCAGATGAATAAGGTGATACATTTCGTAACTTTTGAGCAGTTTGTTTTATTACATAAAGGTCACATAACTGTATATTTGCCTACTTTGTACACAATTGTCTAGTCTCACGCACAGTGGCTTCCAAGTTCTTCCTAGTACTGGCAAGCACCAATAAATTCTGAAACAGAATATCAAGTGCCGTAATTAAGTTTAAATCAGGACCTCGGTAGATGGATCTTGCACCCAGTTATCAGGAATGTACAAATGTCTTTATTCAAAAAAATACAAAATAAATTATCTGTAGGCATGGACAATGACTGTAAACAATTACACGTGTGTTAAATGAAATCCAGTAACTGATGGTTACAGTGATTCTTTTAAACACCAGCCTCACTTCAGTCACTATCCACCCTCTTGCACTGACAGCTGAAGTTTTTAAAGTCAGAACTGTCAGTCTTACACAGCACAGCTCATGATGCATCCCTATCCCAGGAATTAGAACATGCCACCTCCCATTCCTCCGCCCATCCCACCCATTCCTCCCATTGCCGGGTCCTTCTCTTCCTTAGGAATTTCAGTCACCACTGCTTCCGCTGTTGATAAGAGAGACGCAACACCCGCAGCGTCCATCAGAGCAGTTCTCACAACCTAAAAATAGGAAAGAAACAACGTAATACCTGCTGACTAGCACGTGAGCTGGGAGGAAGGAAAGCTGAGAATTAAGACTATTTTAGGTTACCTTTGTTGGGTCTATGATTCCTTTTTCTACCATATTTACAAAGTCCCCAAGCATTGCATCATAGCCAACTTCTGATGGACTCTGCAGGATTTTTTCAACTATTAACGATCCTTCAACGCCCGCGTTCTTTGCAATAGTCATTGCTGGGATTTTCAGCGTTCTCTTTATTATTTCAATGCCTGTAAGAAAAAGGTTGTTTAGGATTACGTACGCTGCTCCTACTGCCAAGGCACACACTCGCGTGCTGGAGATCAATATAAAAAGAGAACTCTCTGAGCAAGAGCAGAAGCTATTTTTATCAGTTCCAGGGAAAAAACGTTCTCTGCTACTTGACATTTGTCAACAAATGAAGTCATTGCAGGATATTCACACACGTTTTAGTTTACTTCTGCAAAAGGTAGTAACGAGTATTATTACTGTAACATGGCACAAAGCCTTTTTCCATTTGATTTGCCACACAATCTCTTAGATTCTTCTTAGATTTTATGTCTATCTGCAATAGCTGTAACAGTCAACTCAGTTCTCCTTTAACGGTTTGCAATTCTCTGCTGCTTTGTTTTTATGGGTTCTTTCACATCCAAGTCAGGGACGCAGTGAAAGCTCCTTCCCCCTGTAAAGCAGAGACCGCCATACCAAGGGGATACGAGGTTCTAAAGATCAAGTAACTAAAAACTCACTGAAAGCAATCTGCATTTAATCTTATAAAGCCTCAGGACAGAAGAAAGCCTGTTCTTAACACTTCCGCACACACGTTCAAGTGATTCACTTACCAATTTTCTGATCTTCGTTGGCTGGAGCTAAGGCATCTAGTGCTGGAATGCAGCGAAGCAATGCACAGCCACCGCCTGGAACGATGCCTTCCTCTACGGCAGCACGGGTGGCGTTCAGGGCATCCGTAACTCGGTCTTTCTTCTCGTTCACTTCAACGTCGCTTGTGCCGCCGACCTACAACAAGCAAGCCACGTGTCGAGGTGCACACAAGGAGCCCAGGTGGAACAAGTTCCACTGCTGGCTGTGGAACTGCTGCCGCAAAATCAAATAGCCAGCTTGAGCCATTAAAGTGCCAGAAAGCAAACCCGTGCTCTCCCATGCTGGCAGTATTCTTTTGCACCTCAGCACTCAAGAAGCCTAAATACACGGTTTTAGTCGATTATTTCATCAAGTTCTTAACACCTATATTGGGTTTGCGTGGCCAGGTTTTGGTAGCGGGGAGGCTACAGGGGTGGATTCTGTGAGAAGCTGCTAGAAGCTTCCCCTGTGTCCGACAGAGCCAATGCCAGTCGGCTCCAAGCCGGACGCGCCACTGGCCAAGGCCAAGCCAGTCAGTGACGGTGGTAGCGCCTCTGGGAGAACAGAGTTAAGAAGGGGGGGGTGGGAGGGGCAAAACCTGCACAATGGCAGCTGGAGAGAGGAGTGAGAAGATGTGAGCGCAAAAACTCTGCAGACACCAAGGTCAGTGGCAAAGGAAGGGGAGGAGGCGCTCCAGGTGCTGGAGCAGAGATTCCCCTGCAGTCTGAGGTGAAGACCCTCGTGAGGCAGGCTGTCCCCCTGCAGCCCGTGGAGGCCCACGGTGGAGCAGATACCCACCTGCAGCCCGTGGAGAGAGGAGCCCACGCTAGAGCGGGTTTGCTGGCAAGATTTGTGACCCCATGAGGGGACCCACACTGGAGCAGTTTGTGAAGAGCTGCAGCCTGTGTGGGAAGGGCTCACATTGGAGAAGTCCGTGGAGGACTGTCTCCTGTGGGAGGGACCCCAGGCTGGAGCAGAGGAAGAGTGTGAGGAGTCCTCCCCCTGAGGAGGAAGGAGTGGCAGAGTAGGACTGTACGTGGCCAAATTCCTTATCCAAATCAACTGCTAAGATCATGAGACAACTTCACAGTAGTAACCTAGATTAGCAATGAAGGACTGATACTGCCCCTTTCCCAAGAAGTTGAACTTCTCACCTTCAATACTGCTACTCCATCAGAGAGTTTGGCCAACCGCTCATTCAGTTTTTCTTTTTCATAGTCACTTGTGGTAACTTCTAGCTGTTCGATAATTTCTTGAATACGTTTTTCAATTTGAGCCTTTTCCCCCTTCCCCTTTAGAAGCATGGTGTCATCTTTTGTCACAATGACCTCTCCAACTTTACCAAAGTCATGAGCCTGAATATCTTCCACATTTAGGCTCAAACCCTCTTCTTCAAACACCTGGAACACATTATGTGAAAAGTTGGAATTCACAGCTTCTCCATACATTAATAGATTTGTAGACACACGAACACATAGAGCGGGCGAACAGTGCAAAATAATCACACTACTGCAGCTACGTTGAACAGAACTCCTCCCTTCTCCTAACAGAGCCCCGGCACGCAGGTACCTCGCAAACTGGCCCTCAGGGAATAGTGAGATGCCAACTTCTCGTTCATGACTGACTGATGTAACTCACAGATTCAAAGTGCCTGGAAAGTAGAGTTGTTTTGCAGAGGCCTCCTTGTATTTCCAGAAGTTATGAATATTGGCACTGAGTTTAGAATAGAGTTTGCCGGTTTGTTACTTTGTGCTCCTGTTAGCTTAAAACATTTAGTTTTATTTCAATAACTACCTTTGGATCCCAGTACCATGCTATGATTTTGAAGTGTGTATTAAAAAAAAGCAGCGTAAAGGGACACTGACCAGCACATCAACTATTTGAGAAGTTGAGTACAACAGAAAATTATCCAGCCTATTCCAAACATTTAGAAGAACTCTACTTGCCACACTCAAATCTGGGCAATCGTGAGACAGTTTTATAAGGCGGCAAGAAAACTTTGCTATTTCTAGGAAATTTCCTTGATGTTCCTCCTTCCCCTTAACAACCTAAATGCTGCAAGGAAATCGTGGGTAACTTCAGTCAGTTAAAAGGACATATTACTCATGGTTGGTCAGCAAATACACAGCCTGCAACACAGCAAAGAGAAGCCGTGGACCTAAAAAATGTAAGTTCTTTTCCTCCTTAAATACTATTAGCATTTCTTCACGCAAAAAGCCAATTAAAAGATCATTACTTACAGCACCGCCGGTAGCAATTGCCATATCCTTAAGCTGGTTTTTCCTGTTGTCACCAAAACCTGGTGCTTTTACGGCAACAACCTGAAGACCAACCTTCAGTCTGAAGAGAAGAATTCAGAGAACAACATTTCAGATGTGTTCAGAGAATGAGTCTACTAAAAACAGTTATTTCAGTACAGCTCTAACAATCAAGCAAACAAAGAGACCTTCATGAACTGGGCTGGTTTTGCTCAAAAAGGTAGTTAGGAGACAACTGGAATTCTGTGTGAACTGATGCAAAGTGTGGCTATGTACAAAAGCTGCTGGTTCTTTGGTTCTGATAAGGGAACAGACAACAGTTCTACACTGTAGCAAATTCAAACACACACTTCTGTATGTGTTCCTTTAAAAGGATGAAAACGCACAAAAAGAGAGCACTATTTGTCTAGTAGTGTGAATTTTAAGCCTCACCTGTTCAAGACTAGAGTGCTGAGGGCTTCTCCATCAACATCTTCAGCAATAATGACCAAAGGTTTGCGGTGAGAATTGGCAATTTCAAGAGCTGGAACTATGGACTGTACACTAGAAATTTTCTTTTCACTGATTAAAACATAAGCGTCCTGGAATTCACATTTCTGCCCTGCAGAAACAACACCTGTTATCTGAACAATCCAATTATAGAAACATATCAAGCATTCTCTTAAGCTTAAGGAGCTACTTTGGAGCAACTGTTGCACTTTTCAACAGCATTAAAGAGAGACACACAAATTGTTTTCTCCAAGACTCCGCTTTCAATTCTGCATTGTTCTGGAGTGCTGCAGGGCCAGCTTGATGTTAGCATGGACACTGTCCACACTTAGCAGAGAACAGAAAAACCCCACAGGTTCCAAGTTTTTACCAAGAATTAAAAGCTTCTGTTGGGGAAGGACCCCACTGTCCTATTGCTGTGGTACGTAGCGTAACAGACTGTAAAGTCTTTGTAACAGGTACCATTATGTCTAACATACAAGAACCATTCTAAGGTATTTGACATGTGTTATTATTAACTCACCTTTAGTTGTATTAATAAAATATGGAGAGATGTAGCCTCTGTCAAATTTCATACCCTCAATGATTTCCAATTCATCGTTTAGAGTCTTTCCATCCTGTTCAGATGCAAGAAAGTCCACATTAAAAGACCCCTTATTTACTACCAAGAGCACAAGTACATTTTTAACATACTACGCACAACAGAATGAAAGGCTCTGCACCACGCATCAGTTTTATGTGCTTTCCTTCAAAATAAAGCGATTATAAGAGGGAACAGCGACCAAACCCTGATCTAAAGGAGGTGCGGAGGGAGGAATTATGGAGGGATACTGTATGTGAGGAGCAGCAGCTACATCACACGCCACAAAGGCCAGCCCTACTGGAGAGGAGACAGTCACTTTGCACCGAGTCTGTATGTCGGCCAGTTCTTACCTTGACAGTGATTACACCCTTTCGTCCAACTTTCTTCATTGCATCAGAGATTATATTGCCAATTTCCTGATCTCCATTTGCTGATATTGTGGCAACCTGAAACAGTGAGCCATTCAATCTCATTTCACAATACAAGTCATTTGTTTCCTCACTATAAAGAGAATCGGAATAACCATTTTCAGTTCTCACATTTCCTGTCAAGACAGGGCAGCTGGCTGTAGCACACCCACACCAGGATCCAAGAACTCTGTCAGAAGGGCTAACGGCTCTTGGGCAGCTCAAGCACGGGCTCAGATCCCACGCACTGGGCTCACGCAGCGCACACAGGCCATCCCAGTCTGTGGCCATGGGGAGAAATACGCCACGAAGGCCAATGCATCTGGTACCTGAGGCCCAGCTGGGTGCCCACCTCAACCTGAACCTCCCACGGCAGATCTGCCACGCCTCCAGAAGTCTGCCATTACCTCCCATCCACAAACACATCTTTGCTCTCATCAGTTCTTCCCAAGTACACAAATTTATGTTTTAAGACCACATTTTGGAATGAAAATTGAAGACGAGAAAAACTGCTGCCTTCTGAACTAACTTCTAGCAGCATACTTGAAGGCAGAATACTGGAAGTTTTAAATAACTCAAGAAAATGAAAGTGTTACCATGAAGATCAATGAAACATACTCTGAATCTTGATATATAAAGAAAAACACTCAGGTGTCACGTACGCACAATCTCGCTCCATTAAACCTGACCTCACAAAACCTCTCCTGAAGAATAGCTATGTACACATGGTTTATTTTTTTATTTTTTTTTTACCTGTGCAATTTCTTCTGGAGTTGTAACTGGTTTAGACAGCTTCTTCAGTTCAGCTATGACAGCATCAACCGCAAGCATCACCCCTAAAGACAAATGGAACGCGTGTGAGAGAACAAAACAAGGTAGGTATACAGCACACACAACAAGTTAAGTTTCAAACCAAAGTCCACATTGCAAAAGTGCATCAAGTTTGCACATTCAAAAACAAGTGACGGGCAGTTCTAGTTCCATACTGCCATTTGTATACCTAGTGATCATTTTTTGGAGTTGGTGTGACATATTTTCCATCATGATCGAAATTTATGGCAATTTACATGGCACCAGTAAATTTATATACTTATCAGAAATTAATTAAATGCAGAAATGGCTTTAAAAGAAGTTTACCCATGACAAATTAAACAAGTTAACTACATATAAAATAGTAAAATGATTAGAAAAAATGAATTGTTCGGAGTAACAGAAACAAGTGGGCTCTCTATGCATCACTCTTCATATAAAGCTTTATGTGGCTCTTCAAAAACAAGGCAACTTATTCAGGAAGCCAGTCAAATTTGGGATATGAAAAGTAGAAAGACAGCCATTAAACATTAAAAACAAGGGACAAAAAAATTACCTCTCCTGATTTCTACCGGATTAGCTCCTTTGCTGATCTTCTCAAAGCCTTCCCTGGCGATAGCACGTGCAAGTACCGTTGCAGTAGTGGTACCATCTCCCGCTTCTTCATTTGTATTGTTGGCAACATCTTGAACTAACCTGGCGCCAATATTTTTGTATTTGTCTTTTAAGTCAATTGCCTTTGCTACCGTCACACCGTCTTTTGTCACTTTGGGACTTCCCCAGCTTTGTTCAATAATAACTGTTCTTCCCTAGGGTGACAAAGAACAAATATTAAATCAAAGCCACATAACCCACAGCATGTTACTCTAAGAGTTCAACTGAAGATGAAAATCCTTTTGAACAGCCACAGCTGAACAGAAACATCCCCTTGCACAGAGCTTTCAGCTGGGACTTTTTTCAAGCACACACATTTGCAAAGTTCCGCAAAACTGGAAAAATGGCTCAATGGTTTTATACTTTCACAGAATGAGGCTTCATTCCCCAGCCATATTTAACACCATGGACTCAGAAGTCTGCAACTAAATAAGACTGGCCTTTTAGAGAAAAATAATTGAAGAGATTCCCTTTTACACTGATATTTTCCCCTAAAATTAAAATATAGCAACACACTGAACTAACTTTGCAAAATTTCCATCAAATCAAAGTAAAAAATTTGTGTGATTGAAATACAGTGATACAAAGCTAAATTCGTTGCATGCTCGGGGGGGGAGGGGGGAGCAGACACTTGCAAACCTTATTAGTGACTAGCAAAGAGAACTGAGAATACTTAACAAATTTGTGTTAATGTGTTGCAATAATTTCTCAAACACTGCAAGTTAACAAGCTGTTCTCCTTTTAACCCGCACTTGCATTCAACTAAAAAGCTGGACTGGACTACCCTATGCAATACATACAGACACTGTTAATATGGGAACTATGGACCGTGCAGGGAACACAGGGCAGATGCACCTGCACATGAGAACGGCTTGTTCCCAGATGAATTCAATAGCTTGAATAACTGCCGCAATCCATCATGTTCCAGTTTGAGCTGGAGGCAGCGGAAACGCAAGGAGCTGCCTCTGCTCCACTGCTGCCCTGAAACTCTTTAGCTGTCCTGGCAGCTGGAGCTGTCGGAAGAGGGGAAGGGAGAGCAACTGCCCCACCTCACCGCTGTCGCTCCCGGCTGACCCTGCACAAGTCCCCTCACCTGGCCTGTCAGGGCCAGCTCAGAGCTGACCACGCCGGCTCCTGCCGAGACACTGCCGTAGCCGATCACAGGCCAGCGCGGCTTCAGCTCCAACCGGCGCGTGGATCACGTGCCAAGCGAGCTAGCTAAGGACTCCCATACAGCACGCTGCCGCTATGGCGCACTGTGTTCCTCGCTTGCACAGAGCCCACTCACATCTGCCTCAATGATTTGACTAACTTTGGATTCCTGCCATGCACGTGGCTATACTGCTTCTGAAGTACAACTAGCCCTAGAAGCTGCAAAGGAAACATTAAGCTTCAGTTACTAATGTTGAACTTATGAAAGAGTTTACATAATTCCAACTCTGTGCTATAAAACAATTATGCCAAAATAACACATAACCTAACTTCTTACTGCTGTTTCATTTGACCTGTGCTTCTCCTAAATCTAAAAGTGGCTCAAGTGTAAGAAAACACTCTCTGGAGGATCCTGCTACTGATAAGTTCTTCATGTAGTCTCTTCCTTGTTTTGCTTAATTTTATTTTCTATTTTGACATGGTCTCATTCCAAATGTTTGTTTGGTAGCTACGAGGAGAGCGGCACAACAAAATCTACTTATATCCGATCACATTAAAGGACTTACACTCAACTAACACTTATCCGTGTTTCTGAAAAAAGGAACAGTACCAGTAAACACACACACATTTTGAACGGTCCTGCATATCAAGAATCCAAGCATTTGCATAAACTAGTTCTGGCAAAGTAATCAACGTGTTGGCAGCAGTATCAAAAGATTGCGTGAGACTGCAAACCATCTTTCTTTAAATTTAGAACAGTGCCAAAGGGAAGTTTCCTCACCAGAGTGGTATTTCTTAAAAATGCTGGAAGCAGAATCAGGCATTACAGTACAATCCCTAAATTTCTACAGATACATGGAGAACAGTAGATAACATGAGAACACTGGAACAAAAACCCCCCAAGGTTACAGTAAGTTGCATCAGGAGCTGCCCTTTAACCAGTGCATTAGAACTATGCTTAAGCATTCACAAAGTAGCCTGATCCAAAAAAACGAGTTAAATTAACTGACTACATTTAAACTTTGTTCCTTTATGGAAAACAGCCACAGCTTGCTGACATCACAGTTCCTTGACCTTTATCTGCTCAGCTTATGGCATTTTTGCCTTTGAATAAAGCTAACAGCGCACCAAAGATGTGCAAGAAATACATGAATGAATTTTACAGATGCCAAGCAGCCTTGAGAAGAACTACCATGCATATGCTGTTATTATATGGAACAGACATTCCTATGAGCCCAAAGAAAATCAGCGTCTCTTCCCTAAAAAGGAACCTCACTTCAAGCCTTACGGCACGTTGCATGACTATGCAGAACACAATAGCCAGTTTTCCAAAAGACCCAGAACTTACAGGGAACCATACACTACATTCTGTCCTACAAGCAGCATAAATCAATGCCACTGCCACGGAATTTCACTTAAGCTGGTAACATTTACCAGCCAACTGAAAAATCAACATTACACTTTCCATGTCTCTTTCACTTTGTTAATACTGAAAGGTAAAGTTATATAAAACCACAGTTTGTAAAAAACCATGTTAACTAACCCATCTCTTCACACAGATAGTTAAGTTATCTACTGCATTGTTACAGGGTATCAACTGAGCCATGGTAACCTATTATGCACAGCTCCCCTTAACCTTACCATAGAATGGTTTGGGTTGGAAGAGACCTTCAAGATCATCTAGTTCCAACCCCCCTGCCATGGGCAGGTGTTTAAACAAATATACTGCATCTTTCACAATCATCCAATTCATTTTACTTTGTCACTCTGAAAAGCACATGCACTATTGTCACGGTTCAGGTGACAAAAATGAGAACATGGCTGCTTGCAGTAGTCTGTCCATATCCCTGCATCTTTGTGTTACAGGTCTGCAGATGGTGATCATGCAGCTCTACAGAGAGAAAACTAAACAACTATTTTCTACTATGGTGTTTTCAACCAGGTCAAAGTGTTAACACAAAATAAACACAAAATCTTCCATTACCTTTGGCCCCATGGTGACAGCTACAGCATCTGCCAGAAGATCTACTCCTTGAAGCATAAGAGCTCTAGCATCTGCTCCAAACTTAACATCTTTTGCGTATGCTCGCGTTAGATGGGGGGCGAGTGCTCTGGACACTGGCCTTATCTGACCGAGTACTGTAGATAAACGGAGCATGTCTAAAAGATTAAAACAAATCCAGAGAAAAACATAAGCGTCATGCATTCGCACAGCTACTTTTAGAATAAAAGACACGAAAAGGATTCAGAAGTGACCGTGAAGTTTTAGTTTTTCGACTGGCTGAAATGGAAACACACAAGCAACCGCACGTAACAGGGCTGGGGAGCCCAGATCCTCAAGGCAAGACTGGGCTGCAGCGGCTCCTCACTGAGCAGCCTCCAGCAACGCCGGGCTCCTCCCGCCGGGCCCTCCCTGGCAGTAGGACGGGAGGCCGCGGGGGCACCGCGGAACGCCAGCAGCTCCGCTTGCCAGGCGGCTCCCCCCGGCAGCGGCTCAGCGCGGGGCGCCGCGCACGCCAGCAGCTGCGGCGGCGCCGTTCCCAAGGCCGCCCGGGCGAGGCTCCCGCGCCCGACTCCGTCTCGCAAGGGCAGCCCACGCCGCGCGGCCAGGCGGGGGGAGGCCAAGGGCCGCAGAGCGGCGGGGAGGGGTCCCGGGGCCCCCAGGGCGGGCGGGCGGGACAGAGCCTCCGGCCACATGTTCCCTTCCATCAGGACACGCGCAGCAAGGTCAAGAGCCGCTCGCCCCCTGCCGCCGGCCCGACCGCGCTGCACCGCCGGGGCCCCGCCGCGCCGGCATCGCCCCCAGGCGGGTGGGGGTGCGGGGGGCTCGCTCCGACGGCCTCGCCCAAACGGCCGGGGCTCACGGGCACCCCTCTCCTCCCGCAGCGCGCGGGGGAGCCGCTAGCGCCGCGCGCTCCGAACAGGCCTGGCCGTTAACCGCGCGGGCATCCCCCCCCCGCAACAGTAACGGCCGCCGCAGGGGGAACGGGCAGGGAGGGAGCAGCACCCCCGGCCCGCTGGCACCCCCTCCCCAGGCAAGTGCCCCCGCGCTCACCTGCGGGCAGCGCGGGGGGAGCAGCAGGCGCCTCCGCCGTCCGGACCCAAAGCTGAGCGGGCAGGTCTGCGCGCAGGAGCGGGAAGGCGCTGGGCACTCACTGCCTCTGCCCCGCCCCCGGCCAGGCATCGGCCCATGTGGGGCTCCGCACCGCCCGGCCCGGGAACCAGCATAGCCGCCCCGGCCCCGCCCCTGGCGGGAGGAGGGCGGCCGCGCCCGCCGACAGCCCTCCTGCAGGGCTGGGGCGCCGGCCGTGCTGCGCGCATGCGCGGCAAGCTCCAGCATGAACCACTCAGGTTCCGGGGCCCGCCAATTCCAGAACCTTCTGGAACGCTCATGCTCCCCGAAGGTCAAAGTTGAGCTGACCTCACTTCCGGGCGGGTGCCCGAGCCCGGGAGCCGGCGGGCGCTGGGCAGCGCGGTTCGCGGCGCCGCCGGGGTGCCAGCTGCCTCCGGAGACGGGATGTAGCCCCAGGGGCGAAAAATAAGCGGCGGAATTAAAGCTGACCGGGGCCGGGGCAGGGGGGCGGGCTCCGCCGCGGGGCGGGGCGCCGGGTGCGCATGCGCAGGCGGTGACCTTTCTCACGTGTGCCTGCGGCGGCCCGGTCACTCGGTGGCGGGGAGCGCAGGAGCCGTCATGGTGAGTGCCCGCCGCCCGCGCCCGGCTCGCTGCCTCCGCCTCTGCCGCCGGCCTCGGGCCCGGCTCCGGCGTGCGTGTCGCAGCAGCGCAAGGGGGAAGGTCCCCGTGGGGCCTGGTGGTGGGCCCGCATGCTGCCGCGGGCGGGTCGCCGCCGGGGGCCCCTGAGCGGCCCGCGGCCACGCCGCCGCGCACGGGTGTTCCCTCAGCCTGCTGGAGGCCGGCACCGGCCGTCCCTGTCGTGCCGGCAGGGCAGGGCAGGGCTGGGCGGCGGGCGGGAGGTGACGGGCCCACGCCTGCGGGCGTAGCGGTTCTGCGTGGCGCGGCGCTCGCCAGCCCCGCCGGGCGTTAGCAGCGATCCGCTCACCGCGGGGGATGGCTGCGGCGGTCCGGTAGCGCCGCAAGGTCACGCAGTCCTTGGGGTAGAAACGGTTGCACCGGCAAGCGCGGCGGCTGCGTGGCGGGGGCGTTCGTGGGGGCTGCCTTTGGCTTCCCAGAAACGCAACGCAGAGACCCTCTTTAAAAAAAGAGGATCAGAGCTGTTATCTTTACAGAATGAAAATGATCACAGTTGGCAGCCTTTTCCTCTGTTGTTTTTCATCATTGTGGTAGTAACAGAAGTTAGAGGGACACGCATCTTTCACCTACTGTCTTTTATTCATGCTCTACCTGTAATTTTGTTTTCTCCCATTTTTAAAGAGTGTGTGTGTATTGGTGGGTGTCAGTAGAGGGCACGTGGAGTCCAGGCCCTCCTTTCTAGCTGTTTCTATGAGTGTGGGCTCTGGGTACCTGTCCACTGGAGTGCTATCTCCATGTGGCTTGGCAAGTTGCCATATCTTTCCTTCTAAATCAAAGCAAGTTCCTTCTTCCTGACCCCTGCTTGTTGGGATTCGGTGCTTCTGTTTATCTAGTACATGGGAGTTAGACTGCTGTTTCTGAAATGCAGCTAGTAGCAGTAAGGAGTTACAAAAAAAAAACCACAACACCCAACCTAAAACCAAATAAAAAACCACCAACAACAAAAAAAACCCCTAACCCTTAAGGAGGGGCAGATATTGAAGCAGTCAAGGTAGAAGTATGCCAGCCTTCCTATTTTTAGGGGCTTAAACCTAAGGTTTCTTGTAAAGTTGCAGCCTATTTGTAGAAGTCGATACAAGTAACAGCACTCTTGCTTCAGACGTCAAACTTTGGAGGCTAATTTTCATTATGTGAAATGCTAATGTTTGAAAGTACCTGAAAAAGACTGATACGGGGTACCTGACTAGGCTTACACTTCTTTACTATAAAACATTCCCCTGCACAAATAAAAATGCAACTGTCCTTAATCATCATTTAAGCTGTTTTTTTTAGCTGAATAAATGTATTGCATAGAATCAATAATTGTGCTTGCCAAAGTACAGTAGCTAAGGGTTTGAGATTAAAAGCCTGCAGAGCTTTTCAGCCAGAGGCGGCGGCTGCTCTGTCGGTGGTGGTTCATTCCCCCAGCTGGAGTACATCTTCCTATGGCTCCACTGTCAGCGTTGCCCAGCATCTGCTTCTGTCTTTAGCAATTTCTGATGCAATCAAAGGTGGCATATGTTTGCTACTATTAAAAATAAATGCTCAGCAGTTTTCTTAAACTATTAATTTCTCTCAAAAGAGAAATCACTTTTTTTTTAAAACCCTTTTAATTGCAATTTTGTTGTAATGTTCTTCTTGTTGCAATGTACAATTGCTTCCACAGGCAGGAAAAGCATTTAGGAAGTTTCTTCCCCTCTTTGATCGTGTTCTGGTTGAACGATGTGCAGCTGAGACAGTAACCAAAGGAGGCATCATGATTCCAGAAAAAGCCCAAGGGAAAGTGCTCCAAGCGACAGTAGTAGCAGTTGGATCCGGAGCCAGAGGAAAGGTAAATATCCTGAAGCATTCTATTTGGGTAGAATTAGTAAAGGTGTGGTGGTAGCTGGAATGTTATCATAAGAAAGGGATGGTTGCAGTGTAAATAGCAATAGCAATATTTTGTGATAGCTCACAAAAATGGATGATGGCGATGGCTGAAGTTGGAAGTACAGATTCACAGAGGAGGTAGAAATCTCAAGTTCTCCTGACTGGCTCGGGCCTTGAATTCCAGCATTCCTTCCATCATTTCTAAAATGGAAAAATACTTGCCTTTTTAAAAATCAGTATTACTTACTGATATTTATAAGCAGCTTTAAACAGTAGTGGTGTGGGTTTTGGTGTGGTGGGGGTTTTTTCATTTTGTTTGGGGGCTTGGTTGGGGGCGGTTTAAGTTTTAAATACATAAACAGTGTTTTGGGGGATATCTTGTTTCCTTACTTGTCAGCCAAAACCTTGAAGGACCAGCAGCCGCCTTTGTTAAAATGATTACATGCCCAAATGTCTGTGACCTGTGAGCAGGGTGGAATCCCAGAATGTGGCATTCGCTGTCTTGTGCTGTACAAAAATAGCATTGTCCATAAGGATTAGGCTTACTGGACAAAAGAAAATCAGGAATCAAAAGAAATCAGTGTTAAATAATTTTTTGTTAATTTTGCATGTTGAATACACATCTGAGATCATAAAGAAAGACAGTCTTCACAAAAATGACAATGGCTATGGGCTTCAGCATCAGAAGGGTTTTTTTCCCCACCAAAGTCGTGTTCAGTTAGCAGCAGTAGTGGAAAACAGGTTAAATTTCAACTTGGGCATGTTGACTCAGACTTTTTCTTTACCGTGAGTCCCTCTGTACATATCATGCCGTTTTGTGTCAGTATCTGATCTTTAAAGCTTTATATTGTGAAATGGTGCTAATATTTGACTAACATGGTAATGTTTTATTTCTAATACAAAAATATACTTCACCTTTATCAGGTGTTTCTAAACAACTGATCAAAGTAACCAAGGCGGGAAGGTACTTTTAACTGGCACTTGGAAAAACTAGCCTTGGCTACAGAATATGGAAATGGACTTTATCCCTTCATTGTAGAAGGGGGTTTCATGGTCTGTCACTTAATTGTTGAGGTTCCTTGGGTGTTTTTTCTTTAAGTGAACTCCTATTCAGTATGTATGTGAAGCGAAGACCTCACAGTTGTATTTACACTCAAAACTAAATGGAAATTAATTATATTCAGAAAATCACTGCAGTTCTACTGCCTAAATATTGCAGGACTCCAATGCTTGAGAATTGACTGTGCTTTTCTTCCTAGTAAACCTGTATATTCTAGTTTCACTGCACAATGAAAATACAGAGTTAGTTGTGATTTCCTGGATGTTTTATATGTGGATGGATCATGGTAGTTTGGAGAAATTCTGTTACATCTGTCTATTGCGGAAAACTAAGGATTTCTTTTTTCTTTCAGAATGGTGAGATCCAGCCAGTGAGCGTAAAAGTTGGTGAAAAGGTTTTGCTACCAGAATATGGTGGTACTAAGATTGTACTAGAAGATAAGGTAGGTTTCCCAACTTTGTGAATGCAAATTAGGCTGGTTCCCAAAATACTGTAGTTACTTCATAGGGTTCACAGCATGCAAGCAGTGCAGCTGTTTTGGTATTCTAGCAGCAGCAGCTGAATCCAGCCAGCTTCTGGTACCTGTAGTACCTGCTACTTCCACCCCTGCTTAAAAGGAAGTAACCGAAGAAACCTCTGGCTTGACTTTTGCTGGGTGGACGAAGCGGCTCCGTATGCCAAGCATATAGTAGAGGGAACCCTAAAAGGCTTTGAAATTACTGAGGGTATCCTTGCTCTTGATGGGGAAAGCTTGCAGAATTGTCTTCTAACAGTTCTTGCACTTCATACTACTAAAAATAGTAACTCAGTAGCTTTCCCAAAGAGTATCTTATGAACAAAAAAATCTGTTTAAGAAGAGGTAGAGCTAGTGTTGGTTAGCTCACTTTTGATTTTGTACTTCGTGACTGTGGTAGCCCTGACTTGAGAACAAGACAGTATTTGCAAAAGAACTGATATGACAGGTACTAATGTTTCTTTTCTTTGCAGGACTACTACTTGTTTAGAGATGGTGACATTCTTGGGAAATACGTGGACTAAACCTGTTGCAGTATCAGTCATCCATTCCACTGAAATGCTCAAATTTTTCTTTCATCATGTAAATAATGTGCTTTATTTTATAATAAACAAGCATTGAGTCTCTGAAATAACTTGATCTCACTGTAATGATGGAACACAAATAAAAATATGTACAGTCAGAAATCAGTTGCTCTTGCTTGAGTTCCATTGAACAGTGACATTCAGATGACCACCAACCAGCCTTAAGTATTCCAAACAGCATCATTTTATACCCTTATCTCTGTACTGAGATTGTAAAGGTCTTTACAATAAACTTCTGAAACTATTCTGCTTCTGTCTCAGTTTCTACGATTGCTCAGTGAAACTGAGTCTCAATTGTGTAATGAACTAATCTCTCTGAAACAACAATTCAATTGTAGTAATGCATTATTTTCCCTAAACTTGTACGAAGTTGGGAGATGAGTTTAAAACGTTATCCCACAGCTGCAGCAATGAAGGGGACTTTCAGCTAGCTCCCTTGCACATTGACCTTTATCTTAAGATAACATGTTTTTTTAACTACTTTTGTCTTAGCAGTAGCTAAGACACTGGTACACTGGGAGATTAATGCACCAAGCCACCCTGCCACAAACAGCCCGTCCCACACCAGGCTAGGAGCTGGCTGCTAGTCACACCTGTGCTAGAACAAAATCATCCACTTCATAATGAAGCAGATGATAGATAAGAATTACAATGGGTTTTTTTACATATCTCTCACTGAATTTTGCCAACATAAAACCAATAACTTCCCTCTGGAAGTTAATCAGGCAGAATTGGGGCTGATGCTGATCTTAAAGCAAATTTCTTTACATTATCTCAGGCCAGATCTCCAGCTTCCCTGCAACTTAGTAAAGAGCTGATGTGACAAATTGTATTTCATTTATCCCTAATGCAACATTCCTAAATAGCAAGACATTTACTTAAGTAATGCTGAAGCAACAAGTTTGCATATTTTAACCACCCTGTCTTGCCTCGGAAAAGGATTAAAGGTTATACCCACAGGGGTACACAGATCCGCACTTGATGCAGCGTGTTCCTAATGATGCTTTCAGAGTTGGTCTGAGAACATACACTGCCTTAAAACGTTTTGATGTAGTCTTACGTTAAATCTATACTGACTGTTGTTGCTACTGAAGCTTTAGAAGTATCATTTAACTACTGCTATTTTCTCATTACATTCAAGCTGTTCAAAATCGACACTGCTAGATACACTGTAAGCCTTGCCTTACTTTCTTCTGGAGATAATGGGAAAGGACTAATGAAAAACATTTTTCAGCACTTCAGTAGCTGCAGTGGGGGACTTCAGCCTTGACGTACTCTGAAACACAATGTATTTTCTGCCAGGGCAGTTTCATGTCCCTCCTCCCCAGAGCTAAACTTCAGCACAGAGGTGGTCTGGAGCCACGTTTTTACCTAGGTGCCCGTTACCACCCAGCTATTCCATTAGGAGCGACGTTTGACTATCTTGGCTGTAATGTCTTTTGTTCCTCACAGCTGGGTGGTGTGCTGCTTGTTGGCTGGTTACCACCGACCCACTTCGAGCTGTAGGCAAACCAGGCAAAAGTTACACCATTCAGGTGGTTAAACTCCCACTGAACCGAGATACGTACTAACAGGGAAGATGCTAAATAAAAAAAAATTACATTTTAGTAGAAAAGGCCTAGTTCTTGAAATCTGCCCTACAGCAGTTTTACTTTAGTAGTTACAGCAGCACACGTTACAGCTGAAACTTAAGATTATCACGCTACAAGTATCTTAAAAGACAATTTATTGTGTAATGAAACGCAAACTCACTGAGAAGCCTTATCTTCCACTAGAGCAAGCGTGCCTTTATCTTCTGTGATAAGGTAGGTATTCTGGCATACCTGGCATTTAACATATTTACAAACTACTTAGCTTATGGAAACTAGACCACATCTCAATGAGAAAAAGATGCAGTTGGAAGCAACTCCCAACAGAGAAATGTTTAGGCCTAACATTTCAGCATTTCTTTCAATAACATCTTTTAGAGACACACTTTACATAGGGTCCCCACTCAGCAAATAATTCCACAATGTTTACAGTTCTTGTTTATGAGGAGCAACTGCAGTCCGTGGGGGTGCAATCCGAGGCCAGCTGACCCAGAGGAAGCACAGACCCCCTCACTGCTCGCCCTACTTACCCTCCCCCCCAGGTGCTGCACTCCTCAGCCAAGGCAGCCCCACTGTACCAGCCCACTCCCCAGCAGGGTTACGCCGAACTCGCGCGCACCACGCACGTCTCTCTTCCCCCCGACCCTACCTCCCACCCGTGCTTTCAGCCCCAGCAGATCTTCAGCAGCTTCATATCACGCTTATTTAATAAAATATTTAGCATGGCTGTATCTACTAGCGTCTACATAACTGATTCAAACCAAAAGTCACAGTTTCATGAGAACTTTCATGGGAATAAGTAATTTATGGATGTGGGGGAAAAAAAAAAGCATTCCTAGGCCTTATCAAATGGAGGACACACTTGAGCATCTGATGGATCAATAGACAGAGAACATTCTATTCTTGCACCACGAGGCTATCACTAGAAGCAAGGACAAGGTAACTGTTACATTGCCAAGGTGATCCATCTGCTGTTACTGCTTTTTAGTCCACGACTGCACGCCAAATTCTATAACCCCTCGCCAAATTCTATAACCCCTAGGTGCTATAGGGGAGGACAGAATAAACCACAAATGTGCTTTCTTTGCTGTGTCGTTCCTGTAGGAATTTAGACTTCTTTATTCCACCATTTTCCATGCTATTTCAAAGCTCCCATTTTGGCAAAAAAGTTACATATTGCCCTACCTGCTTTTGGGGGGGATACAGTCCTTCCTAGCCTTTCCTCAGGCTGTCTGAATCATAAAGAAACAAGGTGGACTCCATCTGCTTTTGCTACTTTACTTTCTTAACATTTCAGAACAGCTTCCATTGGCAGCAGCTATACTGTTTTCAGAAACTCTTTATCGTCCTGGTTATGTTATCCTGCCAGAGTAAGAAAAGGATGAAACTTTTACACACTAGTAGAGAAGAAAGGAAGGCCAGGTCCCTAACAGCACAGGAATAGTCAGGAAGTTTTTGGCCAAATATTCCATTTTTCACTCTTGAAGGTCATAAGACAATGAGGACCAGGTAAAAAACAAAAAGTGAAATTACTGTTGACAGATTTTATTTAAAAAACCCTTGAAATCCAAGAAAACAAAAATAATGAGCAGCTTCCATGAATACAGGGTTAATTATCAAGGGGCAACACAAGAGAGCTACAGACTCATTAAGGAACACTGCAGATTTCTTTCCTTTTTCTGCAAAACAGTGAGCCAGTTGCAGATTGAACTAACAGATATGTATTTCTCTCTGAGAGGTATTTCATCACAGCCAGATTTATTTGCATTTTAGAAGGAAGATGTCCATGAAATAAAAGTCAGGGACAAATGGAAATGTCAAATACCCAACTCCTCTGTGCTTTAGATATCAGTTAAACCTTGAAAATTATGACAGGAAGAAAAAAAACAAACCCAAAACCAAACCCAAACCAAAACCAAACAAGCTGCTGAACTTTAAGGGATTTAAACAGCTAGAACTGCTTTTATTTTGGGACTGGCTAATTATAATATCTCATACAAAATTAATGTTGGATTACAGCTGTAATGTCCTGTACATGAGGACATTTGTACCCTTCATTCTAATGCACTAATTTCTGCCAACGTTATTAACCTTTTCATGGTTTCTTACACAAACTGCTAGGAAGTGCCGAGTTTCACCATGGGGCAGGAATGCTGACCGGGAGTAAAAGAGTAACTAGTGCAAACTGAACTTGGGTGCCCGAAGTTAGGAATGCCGCCTCTGTGTTACAGTGTAACACGAATGGAGCTGCCACTGCTGTCAATATAAACTCCTGGTTAGCTGGGTGCACCCACCCGGGCAGGAGATGACCCCCTTACCCATTTCTCATCGCTTGCACATTGTCCAGCTTTCAGCTCTAACCCGGCCTCTGCAACGAGGCAGGATCCTGGTCACGGCGTTGCCCAAGCAAAATAAGTACTCAAAATGCACTTTGCTTTCTGATGGGAAAACCTAATTAGAGATTTTTCAATGTTTTCAATCCAGAAATGTTTCACATACTCTTAACTCTCATTGGGTAGAAAGAAGAGGTTTTAACCTGGGGAAGCAGGTGTTATTTAGAGCAAATAAATTGAGTGGCATGGGAAAACCACACCTAGCATTCACTCTGTAATGCAGTGGAACCACGGGCAGCATCAGGTACCAGCGTTCTCCACTTTTCGGCAACCAACACACAACTGCAAACATTTATTTATTGATTGTATAACGGGAGGTATCTCATCTCCAGCTTGTGGCTCCATCATTCTTGCTCACAGCCAGAAGCAATTGACCATTACTTACCTATTCTGTACTCCTTCCTACTGTCTATTCCCTAGAAACAGAGCAGCTTCTAAATAATTTTCTTCTCGCTTACCCTACAGAAATAATACGAGCCACTCTAGTCTTCCAAAACGTCTCCTTGCTTGTAGCAGGGACCTAATTTATCAACCAACTATAAGCTAACAGTGCCTTTTTTATGTTTTCTTCCCAAACACAGTCAACACATGTGATGCCCGACTGACTTAGCAAGCCTTGCAACCCAAGCTAACTCTGTTTTCCATTAGCGCAGCAGCCTGTGACCTCTGCACACCGAACTCACAAGGCTGTCAAGGCTGTCAATCCTGCCTTTGAAGAGGCTAGAAAGGCTTTGTGTACCTACTTCGTTTGAAGTATTTTGCCCCAAATCACTGTTGTTGGGGGTTTCTTTATTCATTATTCTTAGCATTACCAACCATGTATCTTTAATATAGGACCTGAAATATTTTTTTAAATTCACACCCTTGCAGTTTATACCATATAAAATTTCACAGACTCAGTTGTGTTGCAGAGAGACTTGTCTAGAGCAAGTGAGGACTGACCTTGCGGGAGAGCATGCGCAGTCAGATGCTGACAGAGGGATACTGACGAAATGGGGTGAAATCTGAAGAATGCCTTTTGTCACCAACCACTCAGCTTGTTAATCCCTGGAGACTTCATCTCACCAAACCAACAACTCTGCTCACGGTCGTCGTGAAACCGGCCTCACCCTGCAGCTCACGGCTCCTCGGGCAGGCACCCAGCGACCTGGACAGAAAGCAGCAGGGACCACCATTACAGCCGTCCCCACCACACGACTGTGTGTGGGGGTGGGATGGCGGTGTCCCTCACGAATACAAGGCTCGCAGGAAAGCTCTGCTTTCGAAGAGGCTCCCGAGGGAACCCACGGGTGCCCACACGGCACTGCCCCACAGAGAGGCCCGAGCAGCCGCGGCCTCCCCGGGCCCCCAGCCCCGCGCGGGGAACGGCTCTTCCGCGCACCCCCGCGGCCAGGAGAAGGAGCAGCACGTACCACAGCGGCCACGGGGAGGAGGCCGGGGCCGCCTCGCCTCCCACCGCCGCTCGGAGCCACCTCCCCGCGCCGCGGGGATGGGCCGCCCACCGCCCCCCGGCTCCTCTCGCGAGAAGTGCCGCCCCCGCGCCCCGCCCCGCGGCTGTTCCCGCGCCCCGCCGCGCGGCGGCCGTTGCTCGCCCGTGGCTGTTCCGCCCCTCCTTCCCTCCCTCCCTCCCTCCCTCCGAGGCGGCCGCGGCAGCCGCAGCGCCCGTTCCTCCCCTCCCCCTCGCCCGCCGCCCCGCCCGGCGCTGCCGCATCCGGGTCCTGGCGCCGCTGTCACTATGGTCATGGCGGAGGGGACGGCAGTGCTGAGGCGGAACAGGCCGGGCACCAAGGCCCAGGTGAGGCGCCGCCGCCGCGCGGCCCGCGGCCGGCTCGCGCGCGGGGACGGGCAGCGCCGCCGCCGAGGCGCCGGGCCCGGCCGGCCGTCGGGGCGCCGCCGCGGGCCTCGCCGGGCCTACCGGGGCCCAGCGCTGCGCGCCGGGCCGCCGGGGCGGGCAGGCTGCGGCGGCGGGCCCCGCTCCGCGGGATCGCTTTGTTCCCCGTGGCCGGGCCGCGGCCTGGGAGAGACCCGGCCGCGGGGGAGCGGGGCGCGGGCCGGCGGGCCGTGGCGGCTGCCTTCCCCACGGGGCGCTCGTCCGCCGGGCCCGGGGAAAAAGCTCGGTGCGGCACCGGCTGCCCCGCGGCTTTCCGGCGGGGCGGGCGCCGAGCTTCCCCGGGGTTTCCAGGCTCCGGGTCGGGAGCGAAAGTCGTGTGGCGACCAGGTTGCCGGTGGGATCGCGCCGCGTCGCGGAGCGTGACGGCTGTCATCGGCGGTGCGCTCCCGGTGCCTGCGGTACCGGCAGCGTCGGCGAGCACTGGTGAAATAACCGGGTGTTAGCTGAGGCAGGGTGCTGCCTCCCAGATCCTGGGCTTCCTTCGGGCGCAGGGCTGTTTTTGTATTACTGTCAATGTATTGCTGCTCTTGCTGTTAAAATACTGAATACATAATCAGCCGAGTGAGATCACTGCGTGATCGTACGAATAGACTTTGGGTGGGAGTTGTGCGTCGTCAGAGAGAGGATACCTGGCCTGTTCATCTGGGGAGATAAGTCATCCTTCCCTTACGTAACCTGCGCTCCTCTCACAGGGAACCCGGGCTCTTGTCGAATCGCTTCTCTTAATCAAAACGAAATTGATTTAGTTCTGGGCTTTCAAGGTCATCTTGAAATAGTAAATCTCAAATACGTAAGGTACATTTTTTAGATTATTTCAGAGATGTAATCTTCCGTGAAGCCTTTATGCAAGACTTTTTCACTCTGCTTTTGTGAGGAGAGCTCATGGTCAGAAACAGAGCAGTATATGACACAATGTTGTAGGAAAATGCATTTCCTTTTCTTGTCTTATTCTTTGTCATAATGTACAAAGGTAAAATTATTACGCAATCCTGTAGATCAGTTCATTCTATACATGTTTAATCTATGAAGGAAATGGAATATTGTGTGCCTTTGGTTTGATAAATTTTGGGTATTCTGAAAAACAGTAAGCTGGACACAGAACTAGATTTGGTCAAATTATAAAGTATATTATGAAGTTTATGTAAGTTGAAGAATTTTGTGTATATTGATGCAATCATACATTTTTTTTTTTGTGGCTGTATTTAAGTTTTAATTTTGGATGACATTGGTATAGCTACTCAGTCTGTAAATACAATTACTTAATGATACTTCAACACTGGATATTCACTCCTTTCTCTAGAGATGAGTGTATTCTCTCAAGAACAGTTTGCTAAGCTTTACAGGTGGAACATTTTCATTGAGTCATTGCGTCTACTAGGATGGCTATGGGAGGCTGATGTGCAATATCTCTGGTTAATAAGAGGGAGTAGCGCTAAATTTTAGATGCAAAAAATGCAAAGTAAGAAAATGCCTATGTCTGGGACTGTTGTAGTTGCACCAGATGTGAATTGCTGCAGAACACTGCAGTGCAGCTGGATGTGAGGTGAAACTTCAGGAGGGTTTTATCATTAACAATAGTAAACACCGTGGGTTAGCAGAGCTGGTAACCGTCCAGTTACGCAGCATACTGACCATACCAAGAGAATGTAGTACCAAGTTAGGCCAACACTGCGTTACATTATCTCAGTTTAGAGAAGATGTTTTCAGTAGTGTGTTATTACTAGAATATACTGGCATTTTTAGTTTAATAATAATTGTATAATGCTACTCTCTACAGACCTGTTTTCTTCTCCATTCTTACATGGTCTAACATGTAAAATGGGCACTGTATGCAGATATGTCATTAAAAAATACAGGCTATATAGGTGTTACAGCAAGATGTGGGGGAGAGATGATGTTTACAGTATGCCGAGTCACATAAAACTTTCATCTCAAGATGTTCTATTGTGACATTAGGACCGTAAGTCCTATTTCACCCTGTTCTTGCCAAGATTGTGTGCTGCTTCTGTTAAGATATAGCTTCCTGGAATTGTATAAACTACCTGTACATCTATTTTCCTGCATGTTCAAGCTTATTGTAGGTTGTGCGCTTTTCTTCCCTCCCTCTAGTTTTGTTAAATTGGTTAAAACTTTTTTTAACAGGATTTCTACAATTGGCCTGATGAATCCTTTGAAGAAATGGATAGTACATTAGCTGTTCAGCAGGTATTCTTACTTATGTGAAATGTTGTTAATAGGTTCAGTTTCCCAAGTTTTGTATTTTGGTAAAAAACAGGGAACAGGGCATGCTATTTATCTGCTTAGAATGCTGCTGCACAGGAGTGAATTTCATAAGCACCCTGCGTATATTAAAAAAATTGTAGTTATTAATCCTGTATGCAGAAATAACTAGAATTCCCGTGTCTGGTTTAAACAAGTCAGATTTAAGAAAATGGTGGGGTTTCCTGCGGGATTCTTTTGTTTTGAGAAGGATGTTGTAAAACAGCTGTAAAATTTACCCATTCTTTTACCTTTTCTAATTGAGGAAAGGCATTTTTAAAATCTGGCATTTTTTATACCAACTTTCTTACCCTGCCCATCTACTCTTCAACTTTATAGTCCATCAATCACTTTTTAAGTAAAGAGAAGTAAGTCCCTCAAAGATGTAATGTCCAAAATATACTGTCTTACTATAAATACAACAAGATGTAGATGTATTTTTTTCCTCTCCTCCTAGTATATTCAGCAAAACATAAGGGCAGACTGTTCCAACATTGATAAGATCCTTGAACCTCCTGAAGGCCAGGATGAAGGTGTTTGGAAGTATGAACATTTAAGGTAAGAATCCATCTTCTGTCAACGTAGTGTCCCAATTCTAAGCTTTGTTCATTGATAGTGGTAGTGAGCCTTTCTGAATAGGACAGATCAAAAGTAACTTCAATGAAACTTGGTATTTCTACTATTAAATATTTTTTACACTTTAGTATTAATTATTTTCTGAATTCCTTGTTCTTTCTAAAGATTTATGATGTGCTCTGATCTAGTGTTTTTGATGTTTTTTAAGAAAATGTTTGTATTTCACTTTGAAACTTGTACTAGCATGTTTTGAATATGAAAATATAGTAATGAATTTCCACAGAACTTTCTCCTAATGCCATCAGTTCTTCATCCCCACTAATTGGGAATGTGATTTCCAGATGCTTCTAGTGCTTTTTCTGGAACTTGCAGGAAAACAGGCTTTAGCTGGGAAAGCAAGACTACCTATGTCTTACAGTTCTTTTTCTAGTTGTAAGGAAACTGAAAAGTTTTTGCCCTTCTCTCAGTTTGTTTTATGCAGTATAATAAATACATTCAGCTTAGGTAGTTTGTGCTTGAAAGTATTTTTCAGTTGTAGTGTAGATTTATACCCTGTTGATACATATGTAGTAATCCTTTTTTCCTGGCATTACTTTAGTATCATTGTGTCCTGATTTTTTTTCTTCTAAGTGTGTCTTCTAACTTTATCAAATATACTTTCAGGAATAAGAATAGTTCTAAGCTATTCCTATATCCTGACTTTTTGCCTCCTGTTTTCTTTTTCTCTCCTCTGGTCTGGAATAGTTCCAATAGATGTGGGGAATCCTCAGAAGAGGAAAAAGTGTATACATACAATTGCAAAAGACACATTTTAAGAATTTCCTCTGTCCTTTCACATACACTGAAAATCATTGTAGATTCATAGAAGTGACTTGTCACTAAATACTTGTCACTTTTGGAAAATTTATTCAGATTTTTCCTGTAGGATGGAGGGGTGAATCCTCTTAAGTTAAAGAATGCACTTTCAGGTTCATTCTAGCAAAAGCAGTATTTCTGGAAGTCCCGCCCTGTTAATGGTCTGTGGTGGGACTTTAGCCACTTAATTGATCTGGAGTAAGTGTATCTTAGAAGGATGGAATGATCCAGCTGTATGAATTTAAAACTTACACTCTTAAGAAATTAATTTTCTTGAAGTGTTGTTGTTTTTCCAATCTGTATTTGTGAGATAGCACTTTCTTCCATAACAAAGTTGGTATCTTAAACGCTTCACTAAATTATTGGTTAAGCTCAGCCTCTACTGTCAGGGAAGAATTAAAATATAATTGTTTTGCCGAGTAAAAAAAAATATGCTGGTGTGAATTCTGTTTCTCTCAACTTGTAGTCCTTTTATAGTTTGATAATTCCTAGCCTATTGCCTTTTAGGTGTGACATCAGCTGAAATTATTTGGTGGTATTTTTTAAGTATGATTTTTTTTCATGTTCTGATGTATTTTTTCCACTTTACGAGAATCATTTCCAAAAATGTTAAGAAATCCGTGAAGATCAGAACGTATAACCTTGTTTTGTATTAGATGTTTCCAGTGGGAAAACAAATTGTTGATTTTGATGCTGCTGTGTTCAAATTTTTTTAGACAATTCTGCCTTGAGCTCAATGGACTAGCTGTCAAGCTTCAGGTAATTCTTTTCTTGATATTTTTATATTGTATCAGGGAGGAGACCTTTATTGTGTTGTAAGATGCAGAGTTTACAGAGCTTTCTTCTTCTAAATTTATACACATAGACTTAAGCAGTGGTTTGAGGGAAGAGGTTTTTAGGGTTTTAAAGACTTCTAGCAAATAACCCTTTTTAGTGGGGGACAGGGCAAGAAAGTGATGTGAAAAGATCAGCTCATTTTTGGTGTTGGGTGGTTTTCATAACTGAACAATTGTTTTAACAGAGTGAATGTCACCCAGACACATGTACTCAGATGACAGCAACCGAACAATGGATTTTTCTTTGCGCAGCTCATAAAACTCCCAAAGAGGTATGGATGTATTTTGGAAAACTGACCCCATTGATGTAGGATTTTCTTTCACAGTTCATATGTTCATGGGGAGACTGTTATAGCTTCTTAGTCAAACGGAGAGCTTATGTGGGTTAAGAATATCACTTGAGGTTTCCTTCTTTCCCATTTTGTAGTGGTTTACAAAAGAACGGGATGAGGTAGGAAGGAGCTGCTTTTTACCACAGCATTAGAGACTTTGCACATTCTCCTCTTTTCTCTCTTAATTTGTGTTGAGGCAGCCTGAAACTCAATGGAAAAAGGTCTTTGTTTCATTGAAAGAAGAGTACATGCTGAGAATAGGCTGTCCTCTTCAAACTTTGGCCTGGATCCATAGCACTAGGCATATAAGCCTGACACTCTCCAGGTGACCGCGTGTGTGCACTCTGAGGGAAGCTACTCCTAAAAGATAGTGGAGTCATAAAAATACTTTATGTCGAGTGGTTTATCACCATGGCAGTAGCTCGTCTACCAGAGTGTCCAATTTCTTTAAACTTTATTCAGCTCTTCCGTTGAACCACTTGATATGTCTTCTTTTTTTTTTTTTTTTGCCTTCAGAAGGTCTTTCCCTGTTGCTATTGGTTATGGCGATAGTGCAGTCTGTCATATTTATCTTTGTATTTCACCTTCCAGAATAAGGTATTGGTTCTTCTTAACCTTATTCTTTTTGTCCTGTAAGCTTTTTTTAAATTGTTGTGGGGTTTTTTGTTTTGTTTTGTTTTTTTCCTGAGATGCCTTGATTTAGCTCTGAAGGCCAGCTTCTTTCCCACTCCCTCCTTTAACCCTCATCACCACTCACTATATGGGCGTGCAGCCAGTCTGCTTTTGTTCAGCTAGACTGGAGAACTTCAGGCTGCTTTTTATCTCTGAACACACATCAGCTGATGGTCAGATAGTGGATGATGCAACCTTGAACTGCTGACAGAAATGTGCAACTGAGAGGTCTTCCTGAAACTGGGGAATGGCAAAATGGACAGACATTCCTGCTTTCAGCCTCTCAGTTCATCTTTACTTTCTTCCTTCTCCTCTACATGTACTTGAGTGCAGAGCCAGGGCTTGGCTTGTTACATACTTAGCTACACTCATGATTTTGTTTTTGTTTGCCAAGGTAAAAAGCATTGCTATACTTAGGTGCAGGCTTGGTGGGGTTTTTTTGGTTGGGTTTTTTTGATAAGGTGTTAATTTAGGCTGTGAAAGAAAGAGTCTGGCAACTTGACTATGTGGGAGACAAATGAACTGTGAGTTAACAATCGTCTCTGCTTTCAGTGTGCTTTCAGTGTACTTCCAGTATGTATTCTTATTATACAGCTTTTCTTAAGGAGATGCATAAAATTCACTGCTTGTGTGCATAATCACATTTCCATAGTAACTTTTTTCTTGAAATAATATACATGGGCTGTGAAACAGAGAAAAGAAATGGCTTAGTTAAGGAGGAAACATAGTTAGACCTTCAGAGAAGCTATGTGAAACTTCTGGGAATAAAAATGACCAGTGAAGTTAAAAGCATCAGGAAACATAATTAAAATGTTTTTCTTTAAACAAGTTATATGACAATGTCATGCATGTGTTCATACATGTGCTCACTCACTGTCTGTTTTTGTAGTGTCCTGCTATAGACTACACCAGACACACACTTGATGGAGCTGCGTGTCTTCTGAATAGCAATAAATATTTCCCCAGCAGGTAAAAAAGCTTTCTTTTGGGAGGAGGGAGAGAGGGAGGGACTAGGTGGCACCTAAACACTTACAAACAATGTGGAAACACCTAACGCATTTTTCATGGGCTACTACTGAAAATATCGGAAGTCCTGCAGCATGCATCACTTGTCGGTAGAGCTATTGTCACTTTTAAGCCGAGGAACAATTCCTGCCTATTCAGATAGTCTGCCATTTACTGGAGCTAACGGGTGCTTTTCAGGTGGAAACTGTTTTACTAATACCTGTTGGGCTTCCATGGGAGTAGGGCCAACCTAAATAACAGGATGGCCTTTAGAGAGATGCAGTGACTCAAAGGGCTTAAACACTACGGCACCGAAAGCCTCCAGAAGCCAACACCAATCTACTGTGGGACGTCAGTGACCACAGAAGACAGAGACTGAGTGTATTGAATGGGCAGCCCACGTGTTGGATCACGGAAACCGAACTGGAGAAGTCAAAATTCTGCTTCTCTAGGAATCTGGTATTGGCAAGGAGGTACAACTGGAAGTCTTTTTCCCTTGCCCATCGACGCTAGAAACCAGAAATCCAGCCCTTGCCAGAATAACCGATGACGTTTAACTACAGCCAAAACTTTTTTTGTAGTCAGAGTACAATTTTTAAATGTGGCGTATGCACCAACATTTTTATTTTCCTTGCAAAAATAAGCCATTGCAGACACAGATATCTGCAACGCTTAAGTCTAAATTTCATATGCAATTATATAGTATAGTTTAACAATCAGAATTCATGTCAACATGTACCTCAGTAGTCATTGCGGTAGGCCTGTTTGGTAACCTTTCTCCTGGTGCTTACAGGGTTAGCATAAAGGAATCCTCTGTAGCCAAATTAGGATCAGTGTGCCGAAGGATTTACAGAATATTTTCACATGCTTATTTTCATCACCGGCAGATATTTGATGAATATGAAGTAAGTAGTTTCAAATTACCTCTTGCAAGAAGGGCATTTACTGAAGTTATAGCTGTGATGTAATTGTATTACACGTTTTCTTTTAATCCTCCCAAAAGATCTGCATTCAAGTGAAGTATTGATTATAGTAAATTACAGTTTTATAAGAACTGAAATGCTATGTTGTACATACATACGTATGAAAATTAATTTATATAATTAGTTTACCCAGTTATGGTTTCCCTCATTTGGATAAAAGGTCAGAATTTGAGAGTTTTTGTACAAATAACTCAAATTCATCTTGTTTCAGATTCCTGAGTGTATTCAAGCACTTAGTATAGTTAGTACTGCTTATGTATTTGTTTCCTGTTTGTATATGTTACACAACAGTTAAGGAATTATAACTGTAAAACTGCAAAGAAACAGAGTAACTGGTGGCAGCTTGTGCACCTTCCAACTTTTTTTTTTTTTTTTTAATGGAAAAGTAGAAATTAATAGCTAGAAAGGAGATAAGGGGTATAGCTGGATGTAAAAGGAAACCTTTGCCAAATCCCACTTAAGGTTGTTGGAACAGCTGTGGAATGGTTGTGCCCTGTTCTGTCGGGGATCATGTACATAGGAGGAGTTTCACAATACCTTAAAATTCTCTTCTGGAGAGTGGATCAGGACTACATCGATAATTGAATATGTTCTCATCTAAATGCTGTTGAATTGAGCTGTGACTTAAGCCTGAACTTCAGTAGGGTTTTTTGTTAATTGCAGTACCTATAAGCAAGCAGTAGAGGAAAGATTTAAAAGTAGTAATATAAATTTACCATTTAAGCATTACTACTTCCTTCTAGGACTTGTAAATCTACTGAGGCCATTACATATAAGCAGGGTTTTTTAGTATGTTCTCCTCAATTGTTTAAAATATTCTTTCTGTATATCTTGTTTTTTTCCCCCTTTTTCATCTCCAGAATGAAACTTTCTTGTGTCACCGGTTCACTAAATTTGTGATGAAGTATAATCTGATGTCCAAGGATAACCTGATTGTACCAATTTTGGAAGAAGAAGTGCAAAATTCAGTGTCAGGGGAGAGTGAGGCATGATGGGAATGGCAGTACAGAAGCCTGTACTGAATACAAACAAAACATTAATTATGTACTGTATATATCACTTTAGACACTTCAATCACGTATCCTCATAGCTTTGTTTAGTATACTTTTTGTATGCTGTGTGCATTGCCTTTTAATATGGGAAATACTTTTTAAGTTATTCATGAGCTGTATATTCATCAATGTGGCACTCATGGTTTTAAATAAAAGTAGTAGTATCTGTTTATAATGCCTGTTAATAAAAGAATTTACAGTTCTCTAAAATTGCTGCTAAACAATCATTGAATCACAATCCTGAAGATGTGTCTGATTGGGTGGGAAAAAGGCGAGATTAAGATTTTACAGCAAGCCATTTCTTAATGCAGTAGCTATATTAAGTCGTAGTTCAACGATTATCACCTTAAATATATAATTCTACAGGAAGCTTCTTGCAACGTAGCTTATTCCTAATTTAGCTTTTATTTTTTTAAGACGGCTTTGAAGATTTACTTTTGGATGTGCATATTCCTCTATGTGTATATCCAAATACTAATAGGATCTATAGTAATACCAAAAGGACAATTTCACTATGCTATTGAACATATATATTCTTGATATACATCCAGCGTACTTTCTGGACTTGTTTTTTTTGTTAACAGTGGAGGTTTGTGTGCAGCAGGGGACGGGTTCTGTCCTGTTAAGGCAGACTTCTGCTGTTCTCCAGCCCACAACTTCTCTAAAGAGTCACTGTGGCAGAAAAGTCAATGGCTTATACCTGTGCGTATTTATGGCAACTGCTTACAGATTATACCTCATAAATATTCATGTTACACTACATAACACACTAGCACGGTCTTTGCTTGTATTCCTAGTAAAAACATTCTAAGTACCTGAAATATTGAACCTGATTGTTTGCAAGAGTTAATCATGTTTTCAACATATGTTAATTTGTTTTTCTTCATTCACCCAAATTATATTCTTTGACAGAAAGATTTGGATTCATGCTTCTGTTCCCCACCAAATGTTTATTTCAAGTTGTGTTTGCAGATTTGCAATAACTGACAATTTCCATGAGTGCTGCTTAATTGTGTTATGTCTAGAATGATAGAATTAAATGTTTTAGAGATGAATACAGCAGACATACTGCTAAGCGTACATGAATGCAGGGTCTAAAAGCACTAGCAGTGTTCTTACGTTAAATGAATTTTGCTTAGCTGTTTAAGAAGTTAGCTGGTTGTTTCTCTCCAAGGTTGCCGGGGCCCTCTTTTTATTTCTTTAAGCAGGTCAGAATGGGCTAACTCAGCTAGTTTCTGTAATCTACACTTTGTTTTCTACATTATACTTACTTGGAAAGAAGGGAGTCCACCTATTTTTAATAAGTCCTTTTTCATAATATACTAAACATGCCTTAAATTCTGTTTTTCTTTATATGAATCAAGCACACCTCAAGCAACTGTACCACCTGGACGTAAAGGGAATTTAAACAATGAGAAAATAGACTAAGCTTAAGTACTTCAACAGCTGTATTCTTCAGCAGCTCTTTTTGTCTCCTGTTTATCATTGTATTTAATTGTCAGCGGGGTAATTGCATGAGATGTTGTCCGAGTGAAAGCAGCTTTAGTTACTGTCTATACACTTGGCTGTAACTTGCCTTGTATAGACCAGGTTACTTGATTTTGACAGGTATGTTGAAGTTGGTACTGCAGGTAGGAGGAGGACTGTATTCTGGAGGTAGGAAAATGCGTGGAGTTTTGTTGCAGTCTGGCGTAGGACGATCCATGGTGCGGTTCTTTTGTGCAGTCGCTCCGCATGCTTGTATTGGCCAGGGTGACTGGGACAGGCAGACGCGGGGAACGGGTGTTGCTAATACATTTCCTCTACAAAATTGAAGAAAATTATGTGGTGCTCAGGACTACATAATAATTTTAAACCTCTCTTCTTCTTCTTATGCTTTAAGAGTTTCACTTCAAAATAAAACTCGGGAAGTTTTAATCCTGTTTATTCTCATTCAGATTTGCACTGTAAAGCTGACTTGCTATACTAAGCTGATTTTATATAAGGCCTAAGTGAAACACTGCTTGTATTTTCCCTTGCTATTGTTTACATGAGTACTGTGTACACACATGTGCCTGAATGGTACCGTAAAGCTTCAGCTAGCCTAAGCAAACCATTGATTTGTCTAATAAATATTAACAGGTTTAATTTAGACTCTACATAATAGGGAAATGGAGACTGTCTTTGAATTATATTGTAAAAAAAAAAAAAGGATAAAATTAAACTCTTTCTTTATCCATACCACTATATTTTGGCAAGTTTTCTCATTTTTCATGTCGTCCAAGAATGCAGGCAACTGAGTGCTTCCAAGAGAAAGTTCGGTGCTCTCCCATCTCTGCTACAAGGTGTGCTGAAGTGAAGTTGTATTTCTTCTTTGAAAAGTAGAGAAACACAGTACTCATTAGCATCTTGAAGCCAGACCTCAAATTTACACATCTCTCAAATCAGAAAATACTGGTTCTACAATTAAAAAGGGAGATCTAGAAGAGGACCTTCCAGATAGCAAAATAAGCACATTTTGACAGCACATCACAGATGCAAGGGCGTATTGTAAGCAAAGGATAACTTTTGAATGACTTATTTCTTAGTCACTGAGGTTGTTCCTGATGTTTGGCTTAGCATATCTTGCAACAAGTCAGCCACGGTGATTTTGCTACTGTCCTTTTAAGATTTTAATTTTCTCACAGATGTTGTCAAAGTTTATCTGCTTAAACAGATCAGAACATGTCACCAGACCAGTTTCTCTAAACCGCTTTGTCTCTTTCAAGTTATGCTTACCTGAAGTCAGGAATGTTCACGTCTTCAATTCATACCAGTTGTCTGAACTCTCATAACAGGAATTTGGCTTTGAAAAATCTAAATCCTAACTGATGCTATTCTCTAAATTAAGCCATAGGGAACTGTCAACAGAGCAACCTGCACTTTTTACCTTCAAAAGATTAATATACTAAGAACAAGGAAAACCTCATCAGCTGTTAATAGATGGCTGTACGTCTAACAAGCTTTGCCTTGTCTGTACATCCATACAGCTCACAAGACTGCAAAAAAGTAATGCTAGCTTGAGGAAAGGTATACATTGATCTAACCCATTTAATGTCAGTGTGAGACAAACATCATAAAGCAACTGGTAGCTGATGTGGTAAGTGCTTTTAATGGTGAGAAGCTTCCTATCAGAACTATAGAAAAGATCTTAGCTTTACAAAAAGACAATAGTATTTCACAGACCAGAAACACAGCAGTTAAGCAGCAGTTTATTGCAGTTGACCAGGTATGTAAATAAACTGTTCTGACAATTATGAGCAGGGCACAATTTTTTTTTTTTTTACAGTGGATAGTTTCTTCCTGCTTGTAAACACTAGAAAAGTATTTCCTCTCCAAACAATTTAAGCATCAAAGTATAAACAGTCTTTTGCAGAGGTTCATGAACAGCATTGGTTGCCTTCTCTCTCTGTTCTTTCCAGTAGCTGCAGGGCATTTCTGCTGTCACGTACAGGTAAGGGACTTTCCTGTTACAGTTCAGACATTCTGGTAAAACGAAAACTGAACAGTGTGTGTGTGTGTGTATTTTTTTTCATATATATATATATATATATAAAAAATAGGAGCATACAAATAAATCTTGCCAGAGTTACTCTTTCTGACAGCTCTTCTGATTTACAAACTTAGTCTAACTAACAGATGGTGCTGGTCACAACACTAATAAAGGCATACACCTTAATGCTCTAGTTCATGTACGACCAGGTGATGAAACAAGTAGCCCTACACCCAAAATGCAACCTTCCCCTTTTCACTTTCCCAAGTGATATAGTTGGCTTTCAGAATTTTTAACTACAAAGAACAAAATAGAGGATTTTCCGTAATTTGTTTTAGAAGCATTTTCAATTATTGCTGTTTCTGCATCCATGCCCTAGGAAGACGGGTGGTTTATTCTGTGTTCTTCAGCTAGTGCATGAACTCAGGTAATTCTTGCACAGTCTTCACGCAGGCTGAGCAAGCAACTTACTGTCCCTGACGTCTGAAAGAAAGCCTTGCAGCAGAACGCTCTCAGCTACAGGCCCACCAGGGATGAAGCGCTGGTGCGTACAACAATCTAAAGACCCGGGTAAGCGTGCAGTCAGCCAGACCAGCTTTCACGGTCTCCAACAGTTTCTGGTTCAGTGACTTTCACAGAGAATAGAGCGATGTTTTTCCTTTCAGGCATTTTTCAGCCACCTGTTAAATCCATGTAGTTTTACACACAGCATCCTGCAGCGAGGAGTTCTACAGTTAGCTGAATAGGTACCGTGATCTGTCTCAAACCTGCTACTTACCACTTCCATGATTCCCCTCAGTTCCACTACCAAAAAAAAAAGAATGCTGAGGAATTTATGCCTTTGCTGCCCTCTCCATGCCACTCGCTTTACAGATCTCTATCTTGGCTCCTGTCAGGTTGACTTTTTTTCCCAGGTGAGGAACGGTATTTTGTTTATTTTTTTCCAATACAGAGCCTAAATGTAGCCCTGTGAAGTGAAAGACCATAGCGAGCTAGGAAAACAATCTAGATTAATGTTTCTACAGCAGGGGCAACTTTACATTCTGGGAGACAAATGGCATTGAAAAACCAAACAGCTGTCCTTAACTATATAGGAATTGCTGAGTGGGTTTCAGAGGAAACAATTTAGCATATTTACACTGAATTAAAAAACCTAGAAATAAATTGAGGTTTGCAGCACAGTCAACACCAATGGGATACAAGAGCAAGGACTAAAGCGCAGTTAAAACTGGCCTACTGAAAATGAAACAAAGCCATATTCCTTTTAAGAAGCAGCGCCTTTCTTGCTCAAAGTGGGGATATTCTAGAGTGTACCTGTGGACACCCAGAGCATACTCTACCCTTGTTCCAAAACACAATCTCCCTTGTGTACATCCCATTAATTGTAAAGGGAAGAGTTATTTTAAAAAGATAATAATTTATTTGAATTTTCTGCATTCTCAACAGCTGATATGAAAAGATCTCAGTTAAATGATTCTTTTTATCCAGTGAATGTATTCTAGAAAGATTAACTGAATTCATTTTATTACTTTATACTTTGTAACTTATTTAAATAGTTTTAGTTTAGTTTTGGTTTAGGATTCACTACTGTTAACCATCTTAAGCAGGGATACTGCTGTATAAAAAGTAACTTCTTTGATACAATTTAAAAGCTTTAACTTGGAATATTCAGAATTCCTAGGTTTTCTGACCAATTTTTGCTGGTTTTACAGGTTTGACTTGTATGGAGAACCACCAGTAGTTACTTAAAATTACACACACATGAGAGTTTTGGATAACTTGTGAAAAATAGTTTTAGAAGTAGAGCAACATATTCCAAGTTGCACAAGACCAGCTGTTACCCCCATTTTTAATATGCTAGAGCTACTTGGCTTTCTGCCAGAGACAAATGTAACACGTATTTCCGTAATTTTTTCCACATCTGTGTGGAAGGGGAGATCCCTGCTACCTGCATGACCGTGGCCGCTGCTCATGGAGCGGTGGGCTGCACGAGAAAGCACGAAGACCCAGCACCCTCCCCGTTAGCGGGGTGATCCTCCTCCCCATGGCACCCCCAGACAGGGAATGAACGCAAGGTTTGTGCCCCACATCTGTGACCTTGAGATGCTGGTGGGAAAGCAGGGAGAGAAGCCTTGGCAAGGACGGATTTCTTACCGTGCCTACTATCACAGGTACACCTGTGCTCCCATCGCTCCCCGCAGAGCGCACAGTCCTCCTGCTGCCCTATTGGCATGTATTTGGCTCTTAAAACAGTCACGATTCAGAACTATTTTGCCAGGCTGCCAGCATTTTTCTTAAGAAATTCAAGTGCGAAAATAGAAGCTGCCCTTTTCAACAATGTCCAATAGAAAAAAGAAGTTGAAAGAATGTCTCCAGCTCCAGGGCTGTGGATTTTTTTAAAAAAAAAAACAAACACAAACCTGCTACAAACAGTTGTTAGAGTTGCTCTTCCGAAGTGAAAAATAAACAACAGGCTTGCCTACAACAATTTCATAATGAAATTTGGAAGCAGCTCCAAACCAGTATCGTTTCAAGCTCCCACTATGACTGTCACGCAAGTAGAAAGGGTTTCCCCTGCCCTCCGCCTTGTAAAAATAAATTGAAATAGCACTAAGGCTTTGTACTACTTTTGCTTATCGTAGCAAGTGTAACTTTCTTTCACAAGTTACTTTTTGCTTACTGAAATAAGCAGCTTCTGCCAGTATTCTTTCTGCACAGCTCCCTGCCACCAAGATCACAGTCTGACTTCCACCATCCCGGTCCTCTCCCGGGGGGCTCGTTTGGAGTCAGTTATCGGCGTTCCTGTCTCTGCATTAATTTGCCTACTGCGTTTAGTGCCAGCATCTACCACTGTGGACAGGAGAGTCCCGCGGCAGCTGGTGGGATACCCCCCAGGGGAGTGGGGTGGTGTAGTTGATTGTATTCACAACACCTCTCTCAGTGTCTGCAGTACAACACGCACGGACAGGTATCAAAATCCCTGGGCGATGCCTGTGCTGTACTGCAAACACTGACAGAAGTGTTGCGAATACATTTGCTCAGTTCTGTTCTGATTTCTTGGTTTGCTTCCAAAACTAACCGAAAAATGCATTTTTTAGTTATAATCACATTTACCTTCTGGAGGTGCATTTTTATTCAGCTCCTCCTCTGGAAAAATGTAATTTCAAGACAGCAGCATAAAAATAACTCCTGTTCCTGCCACTCCCCACAGAGCCCTGCCAGCGTTCACCTCCCTTAATGCAAGCAGCTCGTCCCCACCACGAGGGTGGAAGCACAGCAACTTCATCCTTTCCTCTGAACATTCCTTCTTGTATTTGATGCGGTTGAATACACTTTACCCGGTGTGAGATACATTTAGCTGAGAAATTTTTTATATATACATATCAGCACATTTGCATATAGTCTATGATCTAATATTGCCTATTAAGTTTAGCCTACTTCTTCCTCCTATGTATTGACCTTGCTGTCAATGCTGCTTAGCGAGTTTCTCAAACTACTTTTTCATAGACTGCAAGTTATCTTTTGGGGGTAAGTGGCTCCTAATTTCCACTCGTGAGTAAATTATGAATACATCATTATACAAGCTATATGCTTGGATAGCTTTTGGCTTAGATGTACGAGGACCCCTGGTAAAACCTGCATAGGAGAAATTATATTACGGGAGCAAGCGTCTGCCTACAGCCTCCAGAGGTTTTCTGTACATACCAAGTCTGAACATAGCTTAAATTATTAACACTCTAGTGTAAGACTTAACGCTTCTCTAGGCTTTGAATTTATGCAAGGCAAGTAAAGTGAAAATTACATTAAAACTTAACAACAGCCAGACAGTTCATTTTCCCCACCAATATTTACATCATCCTTTAAAAAAAACAAACACTCCTTCAGCTTGTGGAAAATACTAAACATCCTCATTCCTTTCTCTCTTACACAATTCAAACTGTCACTGTTGCAGCATTTGCTTCCTCGCTTGTCAAAAGCATTAACAAGTTAGCAGAGCACCCAGTCATGTAGTTATTGTATTAAAGAGAGACAGAAAACCAAATTATTTTGCAGTAGTATTATTACTACAGTAGGATTAACACAACAAAGAAACAGACAAAAATACAAAATGAGTCTGGGAAAAGTCATAGGATTATACCAATGCATTTAAAGTAGTATGATTTAAAAAAAACCACATTTGTGTGAATTATATACATGTCCATCTGATGTAGTTACTTACTTTATCACATACACGTGACCTGAGTGACTCCATCTTCCTGGTCAAATTGTCCATCATCCAGTTCCCTTAGTACTCCATCACTGCTACTGAATCCTGGAAAGCCTCCATACTGGGAGGATCCCTCCTTGATCCAACATTGTTTAGAAGGAGATAGGTGAAATTCATCAGATGGTTGTCCAATTTCTGCAGGGCGAGAAGTAGCTGTGTCTAATCCAACACTTCGGCTAGAGACTTTGCCTTTCTCCTCCCCAATAACTTGTCTTAAGGATTTCCTCTGAAATACAAGAGAATGTTTAAATGTTAGCTTATTTGGGGGGGGGGAGCCAAACACTTTGCAATGAGTCATGCATGGATTTAATGTGAGCTGCATTTTAACATAAGGCAACATTTAACACTCTGGTTTAAACTATGAACTCCTCTGGAGAAAAAACCTCTGACAGATACATTTTTGTTCTCTATAAATAAACTTTGAGAAAGAAGATACAAGACATAGTCAAGATTCAAGAACGCACAAATGAATGCTAAGAAAAAGTACTTCAACAATGCTCGATTCTTATGTAGTATCTGGCAGATCCGGAATGATTCACAAGTCTTAACCCATGCTAAAATCAGCTGTTTGAAGAAAGCATGATTTCTGTGCCTAACATACATGTCTAACATACCCTGACTGATGCTTTCTGCCATACGGCGCACACGTGTGCTGCCCTTTCTGGTGCTCTGCAGGGATGAATGCTCGAGGGTGGCACAGCTCCTGCTATCGGCTTCCTCTCGGCTGCAGAGGTCCCTCCTGCCCGGCAGTGGCGGACATGCAGCTGACACGGCTCCACCGTCTCCAGCTACCACTGTAGACAGACGTTCACTCTCCTTCACTCACATCTCTACATGCCACCATGCACAGTGTCTGGCTAGTGCCCTCATCTGCAAGCTCTTCTGAAAGTCAGCGGATGTTGATCACTTCCCCACACACAGTTCTGTCTAGAAGCTTCAGCAAGAGTGCAGTATTTGATAAAGATATGAATTAAACTCCATCAACATTGAGCTCTTTAAGAGTGCGATCTGACCACTTCATAGGACTGAAGATTTCCCGCTGATCCATCTCATGGCGAGACTGCTATGCTTTCCCATCTTTCCAGTTCTGCCCATAAAGAGCTTCAGAGGCCTCCTCACATAACGGCAAGTTTATTGAGAATTGCATTCAATCCACATGGTGGATCCACGCAGATAGAAGTCAGCGGCTGTCCTGTACAGCAATTTGAGAGGGGGTCTAAAGAGACCTTGCACAGGAAGAACTCAGTATAAATACAGTCTGACATTAGTACTGGGATCTCCTGAAGTGATGGCTACCAATGTCAAAAAGAAAAGTAAGCAGATGGTGATTTATGCAAACAAGAGACCTATCGGACTATGCTAAGGGTCCTCTGAGGCATTACAAGTAAATAAAACGTTTACTTTGTTTTAGCATCAGGAGCTACCTGAGGTACTCAGATCTGTGATGACACAGCACCTCCAGAGGCAATGTCAGTGCCTTAAGTCACAACAGAGGAGCATGGTCAGGAAGGCTTAAGTGCCCTGGCTGTCTGCCTGGAGCCTTGCTGCCTGCACAAGCACCGCTAAACCAGGAGATGCTTTGCCAGGGGACACAGCCCTGCCCACAGGAGGAGGACATCTAGCTAAGGAGGAATCCAGCCTCAGCACAGAGCTGCGTTTCAGTGGGTAACGGACACGAGCACCCTTGCAGGGGGATTTCCACAAATGCTAACACTTGAAAAACAAAAAACACCCCACAACTGTTTTTGCCATGCTCTGGCAAGTTCTGTGCCCCACTTCTATACATTGCTCAGTTTTTTCTCAAACCCTTTTGAAACAGTAAAAACAATGACCCTTGTGGCTAAAGGAAATGTATTTAGGGAAGCTGTTACGGGAGACATTGGGAAATTAGACTAAGGGGAAATAGTGTTGCCTCAGGAGAAACAGAAGGAAATAAGCTTTGCCTGGATGCCACAGTAAGAGGATGGAGAAGTCTACTTAAGGGAAATAAAGGAAAAAAAAAAGAGATAAGGAAAAACCTGAGAAAACCCTCAAGCACTGCATGGCTCAATCTTGGATCTCCTCCTCCGAACTATTTTCTTAGAAAAGCAAATGGTATGTGATAAAGAGCCCACTGAAACAGTATAGCCCCAAGCCAAGAGGCCTTGGAACCATTAACATAAATCATAAGCCAGGTCATAACGCACTATTCCATGAATATACAAGAAGGCAGAGAGATGAGCTGTGAGGATATAAGATATACCCTCCTCAAAAGAGACCCTCTGGGAATAAGAGACCAGGTAATAGCGATTTTCCCCTCAATTCTTACTTAAAGCAAAACTTCCTTTAGAAATGGCAATGCTAACTTCGAGCCAACAATTGGGGAAAAAAAAAAAAAAAAATCCTGAGTACACAAAGCCAGCCGTACCCGTGTTGCCGTTCTCCAGAAGGCAAGTCACAGAGGTCCAACAGCTGGACCTGCCCACGGGGCAGAGCTCCTGCCATGGCCAGACCCCAGCGCGGCGGAGAGCTGGGAAGTGGTGGGACTGGGCTCCAGGGCTTGGCAGTTACGTGGTTGAGAAGGCCTGTATGAGGCTGCTTTCTTATTAAGATTCAGCTAGTGAAAGAGCCTTGTTGATTTCCTATTTTGAGTCTCTCATAGGTAGCATTCTTCTCGAGGTATCCGAGTTGCAAACGTGCTAAGGATATGCTTAAATAGACATACACTGTCATGCATTTTTTTTTTTTAACTTAAAACATTTTAGATATTTTAGTTATTTCTGTGTTTCAAAAACGTCCTAAGTTGTGGACGTGAAAATTTTTTGAACAACAGCTTTAATGTAATTTGAACATCAATGAAAATATATACAGTACAAATGAAAATGATGTCATGCCCAACAATATAGAATCACAGGAATTAAATGTTTTTACTAAAATGTTTGCAAGGGTTTGACAAAAACGTACAGCTCTGTTGTCAATGTCCAGGGGACATTTTAAATACGTGTATTTATTAAAATTTCTAGAACAAAAGTTAGTGCTTTCAAATTTCAGGAGCTTGTTTTGCACCTGAGATCTAGCTACTCAATGCAAAGCTAGCAGGACATTCCACACCAGTTCGGTATTACTAACAAATCTATGAATTTAAATTGTAATGAAGGTAATACACTGCTTGCCAACTCAGACATTTTGGTAAAAAAGCAATGAAGTAAAAAGATGAGAATTTAGGGGAAAACCAACATAACTGGAAAAACAGAAGGAAAATGTTACTCTGCTAAACGTTTCAGCTTCAGCCTGAACTACCTATTTATCCCATGCTAAAATGACCTCAGCATACTGAAATTTCCTGGTGGAGAAGTAAAACATTTACTGGTAGTTAAGAAGCACATTCAGATACTAAGTTTGTTCAGATTTTAAACACAGTAATCCTGATGTAAATGGCTACAAATCAGCTATTTCTTGTTTACTTCCAGTATGTTAGTGCTTAAGTCAAAGGTTTCCCATTAATACAACGTAAAACAAGGACTACAAAACACACTACCAATTTAGCTGTACAAAACAAAGAAGTCAAGGTCACTCAAATGCTGATCACCTCAGTGACACTGGGTGACAATTTAAACTGTGAGCATAGTGCTTCCTATTTTTAATTTAAACTACATCTCAAAGATTCATCAGTTCCTCAGACTGAATGTTTTTACAAAACTGGTTTGTATTACATTTCTTAGAAGGGCTAAGACTGGATTCTGCCAACTCGTGTCATGCAGTTATGCTGCCTTTTAAGAGATGCTTCTATAGCTAGAAATAACATGCCTCACCAAGGAAAGAGTATTCCTATCAGGAGTACATGCCCTTATTGTATAGAGTATTAAAAAAGTGGGAAAACATCAGGAAAAGTATGACTTTATTTGATAACAACTGACATAACAATATGGTTTTATATATTTACAATACTGATATCAAAGTTACGTTCTAAAATATACTTTCAGAAATGTATTGGGAAAGACTGTAAAGACTACAAAGCCCCGCATGAGAGCAGGGGTCAGAAGCTTTGAAAGCTAAAAGCTGAAGATGCTTGGTACACGGGGGAAACTGAAGGAAAAAATGCATGAGGAACTGGCAGAATTTAGAAGAGGGTATGAATGGAAGAGGAGATTAAGACATTAGCAAGGGAGACTACACAGAACACTGAAGAGAAAAAACAAGGAGCTCAAATTTTGTAAATGAGGAAATAAATTATAGGTAGTGTACAAGAACGAGATGGGAATTGAGATGGCAGTAGAGACGAAGAATAAAACAGGATTTTAATTGCACGTGTTGAACGCGGTTCTTCCAGGCATGGAAGTATAATTATCAGGGGACAACAGCGAGAAGAAAGTTAGGCTGGAAATAAGCAAAAGCCTGGAGAAGAACAAAAAAGGGAGAGTATATTTTAGAAACACTAAGCAGAGGAAAATACAGATGATGATAGCAGTCTGGATAGAAGGTAAAAAGGACAGAGGAAGATCAAATATGAAAGCAAGAAGTTTAGAGACTCACGGAACTACTTATACAGATGGAGAAAGAAGAAACTATGTGTCATTGTTTTATAGTAGTATATAATACCGTGAATGACAGAGTTCGTAAAGTTACTACTCTGGTGTTGGACATGAGTGAAAACGTCCATAGTTTTCATAGCTGCCTAAGACTATCACAGGAAAGCCATGTTGATGAGAGGAAGGTTGCATGGCCATTGAAAAACAGAAATAACAGAAGTCTATCACAGGATGTTGAAAGACTTGGCAAAGAGGTGGCCGCCAGTTCATCCTTCTCTGGCCACAGCGGGATTTACTAGAGCGCTATGCAGGTGCAGTAACTGTTGCGACCTCGACTCTGAGCAGAATGTGGTGACTGGCGGTTACTTAATCCTCAAAGCGCTTTTATACAACCACCATTATGGGGGCCTCACTCAAAAGGGACAAGGACTTGTTGAGGTCCAGCTGCAGGAGTTTTAAATCCTCTGTTTCTGTCACACATTTTCATGCAGCAACAGCTAACACCCCTTCACCCTGTTAACCTTACAGTATCCCCTGCACAGCTTGACACTTCTATTCTTCTACTAGTGTGAAAGTAGATGTTTTGGTGGTCGAATTAAAAATGTTTTCTCTTTCATGTGTAACAAATCCAGGATTTGAATCAGAACATTTAAGACTTCCTGAAGACTTCTAAAGAAATACTTACAGCATAGCCAACCACCTCCACTTGAGACACAGTAATTTCTTAGCACAAAAGAGGGGTTTAGCATGCATATGCTTTGCTCTATGGCTTAATTTAAGAGGTATACAGCTGAGAAAGAAACAACATATGGCTTCAGTTGCAAAAGCTCTCCACAAACTTGAACTTGTTTCAGGTGAAACCCTCTTCTGTCACTTTTTTCCCATTAATTCTGAAGTCTAGTTTGTTTCTGTACCTAACCATTATGTGAAGTACTAATATGTTTATATTAATACCATAAACATGTTACTCACCTCTGGTGTCTGGACAGCAGAATTCCACATAACAGGTCTCTGAAGAAAAACGACTTGCTTTGTGGCCAGATTTCCTTCACTAAAATTTAAAGAAAATTGTTTCAATATTTCAAAGGCAATAATAGTCACTGTAACACATTCATACCTTTCAGAGTCAACTAAGTTGTGTGTACATAAGTCCGTGAGTGAGAAAAGGATAGACTACCAAGCATTAACTGGTTTACTAATTCCTAAACAGTTCTGTAATCACATTTAAAAAAAAAAAGCAGCATAGAGCTGGATTAAGGTGTGCACTTGAAAATAGGGATAGAACAAAAATTTGTATTACTATGATTAGAGTTATTTAACACGTCTGCTCTTGACAGTTTAAGTACCAGAGCTCCTACTTTTAATCAAAGTCTGTGCCTTTATGTCTGACATAAACCTCAGAGTCTTTCATCTAATCTTCACTGTCAAATATACAGCAATGTATTACTACCTATTAATGCCAAAACAAATAGGCCCAATCTCAACAGATCCACAGCTTCAACAAATGTCTCAATACTTCATGGTATGAAACTTAGGAAGTAACATTCTTTACTGCTAACCAAAAGGTGTTTTCTGGTTGTTACATGACATCTAACTGACACGGCAGGATAAGCTTGCTGTCTTGCCATCTATGGATAAAAGGACTCAGCTCAGTTTTTATAAGCTCTACATCGACAACGAGATAAGTGACACTGGCCATTGTGACATGGGAGGTACAGGCATAAGAAGGACAAGAGAATATAGTAGTAAGATAAATAAAGGAGAAAAAAGAAAGAGGAACTTCAGTGTTTAGTCCTGGAACTTTTACAAATGTTGATACGGTTGTGGTAGATAAAATTTAAAGCAGTTAATTTTTTTTTTCAAAAGGAAATACTTTTAGAAAAATAAATGTGAAAAGGCAAAGTTGTTCCTCAAGACCAAATCAGATGTTACTGACATGGTGTTTCAAAAGTGTTACACTCTTAGTACTGGTGATAAATACATAAAAACTACAAGAGGATGTATTTTCATCGCCTTTCCATCCGAAACACAGGTCAGCGCATTAATTGCATACGTACTACAAAGCCTGACTCTGTGGCATTGGAAAAGTGCAAGAATTTCAAAACTAGAGTTCTAGCATGGGAGGGCTTAAAAAATTCCTGTGCTCTTCTAAGTATCAGATACTACATATTGATAAACTCTTCTTCTCCCCCCAAACTCCTACTTCTGGGCAGTATTCAATGAGATCCTTATGCATATAAAGGAAAGACACTGAAATACTTTGGCAGAAGAGTGACTACAGATTTAAGAGTGTGCTAAAGAAAAGTAGCAAAATAGAAACACAAAAGAGACATGTAGTGAGTTCATTTGAAGTATTTATGATTCTACCTAGTCTGTCAATCATGAAACAGTATTATTACGCATAACATTACGGAAAGAACTACTAAAATAATGTAAGCTTGTACTTCAGTATGAGTATATGTCACAATCTTAACAACCACACACGAAGTTGAAATAAATGATTCATGTTTCATGCCAGGGCTAGGACTGATAGAATTCATTTACATTTAACATTAGGGCCTTGCTCCAAGAAAAATCAGGGATTAAAACTGTTCCTATGAGATCAGGAAGAGGTCGTTAACAGCCTGCCCCCAGTAGAGCTTCTGGAAGTAAGCTCTGAGAAAGCACACAAAACACACTATTCCCAGCACACTCAGCTACATCTGATCAGTAGTCAGTGATGATGGTTTTGTGATGGTGTCTGGCCCCGCACAATCTTCCTTTCAGTCCAGCTGAACTCAGGTCATGCCATACCTTTGCACGTCTTCCTTGGATGAAATAGAGAACTACCTTAAACTCCAGCTTGTGGGGAAAACAAGGAGGCAGGAGAACGAGCTCATTAGTTTCCTTAAGTTAACAAGGTTTCCTGCTCTGAGAGTCCCTACCTCACTATTTGTATTCATTAAAAGAAAATGTGTTACAATTTTATGTCATGACAAGGAAATGGGCAATCCTGCAATCTTATTCCACTTGGCAAGGTATCTCTCCCTGCCTCAGTTATGTCTGTTTTGATAATATCAACTGGGAAACCTCTCTTCTAAATGAGAAGGCTGAGCACAGTCCCTGGCATAGGGAAGAGCCTACGGCTTATTTTGTAACAGTGTCAGCATTCCTTCAGAGAAAAGAAAAAACCCAAACATTAAGCTACAGCTTGTACAAATTCTACTAGAACAGAGAAAGGACACGATGGTGAGTAGACAATAAGTAAATTAACAATTTTCTAAGTCTGACCTTATTAAAATGCTGCACACGACAAAGTGGCTATGAGCTTAATTCACAAAGAACTCAATGACAGTGGGATTTCCACAGAATTTAAATGAGAAAAAGTGCTTAGAGCAAGCCACTCCACAGCTTCCCTCGCGTTTCCACACTCCCTCTTTGCCTCGTAAGTCAGGGCATTTGGGGAACTTAGATTAAGTAGCTTGTCATGATAAATTAATAACCACAAAGTCAGTGTTTTTGCACTATATTTGTCTGTATTTGCCTGCTTGCTTTCCGGTGCTCGCAGACAGTCTTGCCCATTTTCAGGGACTACAGTAATCAGTGAGGGGAAATAAAGGTCACTGCAGAGTAAGGCTGCTGAAGCCTTTTTCCTGTCTCTTTTGAGAGGGATGAAGAGCAAGAGAGACTCTTGTTAAAACACCAGCAATTTGCTTGTCTGCTTATGCTGTATGGGCAATAAATTTGTTCTCTTATTATGTGTATATATTTAATAAATCCCCTAAAACAATCATCAAGCTAGAAGTCAACCAGTACTGTCAATGGCTCTGATTTTTACAGGCCTATTTTTTTAATGCATGGATATTTTATACACAAAGCACTTAATTTTAAGGTTAGACAAAGTTTTCTGAAAAATGAACAAAAGGAGCACGATAATGAATTCTTTTAAGCCCTTCAGGTTTTTTGCATTTCCCAAAATAAAGCTTTGCACTCCTGTAGAATTATTTCTAAGGCTTTTTTTTTTTTTAATTTTTCATTAAACAGATCCTTTAAGCCAGGAGACTTATATCCCAAGCTGGTGACTGAAAGTCTAGATGCTGTGCAATTCTAATTTTAGACCACAAACACGTATGAAATTCTACAAACTCATGACAACATCGTATTAGTAAACTGTAGTAGCACTAAGTTACCAGCAAAGTATCTTCTAACTTTTTTTTTTTCCCCACTCACTAGATTTAACTCCTAAAAGGACTATTAATTTTATCCTTGCTATATAGCTTCTGAACTTGGCATAATTACTGTCAAATTCTTGCCGTGAAGACATTTACCTAGCAAGAGTTGTATATAACGCAGGAGGCTCTTTAGGTCACTAATGTTATTGTGGGTCTGTCTTATATTCCTTTTTGGTCTGCTTTTTTGGTCAAAAAATTCTTTGACTGTTGACAAAATTTAAATACCCAAGATATGGATGGATACAACTAACATGGCATCTTTTTTTTCATGCTCTGTGTTTTCTCATATCCCTGGAAAAAGAGAAACACTGACAGAAGAGGGGAACTTCTGCAGGTTTTACAGTGTGCTGACCAAAAAAAACCCCCAAAAACCTACAGTGCTTGTTTTCCAAACAACATTGCACAAAAAAGCAACTCTGCATGTTTTGAGAATATGACATCTACCATTGCTCTATTTGTAACAGCAAAGATAAAATTTCTAAAGGAAATGTTTCCTGCATCCAACATGATTCAGCCCTTGTGGTAGGAGTTAAAGGACTAAACGAGCCTACAGACTGCTGCCCCTGCCTGCAACGGGGCAGTGATCCAAGACATTCAGCTATCCTGTGGCATGACACTCCAAGCAACAGGGCATTTTATTTTATGGAGAGGAACATCTGTAAAAAAGAAAAACTTCAAGCAACAGCAAAACCATACAGGAACAGACATGACAGCCTGGTGTTTTTTAAACTGTTTCAGATCTAACCATGTAAAAACCAAAAAAGGAACACATCAGTGCATGACAATCCTGTCATACCCCAGAACCTGTTAGCCTGTTGGTCACTCTTCATCTGCAGACAAGCAGTGGGCATAATGGCTAGGAACAGATCACAGAAGATCTGAGATAAGGGAAAGTTTTGCAATAAATTAGGAGAGGAGGAAGACAGACAATAGAGCAAAATATTATGGTGAATAAAAACGGGGAGCAGGCTGCCCTGCTAACATTTTATTCTTAGACAGAACTTTCTTATATACTTCGTACAGATTCTTATTAAAAAATAAAAATGAAAACATGAATTTGCCAGATCATCCCAAAATGTTGTCTGTTCTTTTTTTTTTTTTTAGCATTTCTGAAGCCCGTTAGTATTCAGGCTGGGTTTTGAGGTCAGAGCTCCAAGTCTGGGAAAAGACCAGCTGTTCAGCAGCATAAAGTGTCCTTCTTTATTGAGACATTGAAGTTGCATTCCTAGGATAATCCTCCACCACAGTAATGGCATCTTTCATATCAGACACATAGTAACCATCCAGGAATTTCTTCTCCTCTTTAAATACGAACATCAATGCCTAAAAATAGTTTTTATCAATCACTACTTAGCCTACAGGATAGAAAGACATTCTTTTTTGGACTCTTAAGAATTCATAATTCCTAATTAGGAATTCTTGTTCACGGGCTTTTTTCCCCTTTTTTAAAAAAAAAAAAATTGAATAGCTGTCTATTAGATACACTGCAGGCACACAAAACGTGATTTATCCTAGTTCTTCCAACAGTATCTCAACAAGCCACACTAGGACAACAAGTATTAGACAATTCATGCAGACACCTATCCAACCATTTAGGCCAGAAAACAAATGCCTTTCATTAGTCTGAATTATTCTAGTGTCAACACAAAATGAATCCAACTTCAGATTTGGCAAGGTTACAATCCCCTTTTGCATGATCACAGCTATTAATGGGCTGGTTGTTTCACATCTGGGAAGCAACGCTACTCAGACATCTAGTACAACTTAAGTATCTTGTGGTATATTACCTTCTTACTAATTCAAGGAAGAGGTCCAGTCTAACGAATCTGTTAACACATCCTACAGCACTTTTTCCTATTCTTTCCTTACAGCACTTTGCTTCTTTTAAATGGCCCCGTCTTTGCTCTGCAATCTGAGGTACAAAACAGCATCACTTTGCCTGCTGCAAGCACAGACTGATGCTCACAGAGTGGTTGACGACCAGCAGCTGCTCAGGACAATCTTGTCCCTGCTGTCCAAACACTATACGGATGGGTACAGTTACACTACTGCTTGTGGGACAGAAGAAGTTTGAGGTTAAAACCTCTCTCTCATCCTATGACCCACAGCGCACCATGACTATTAAAATCTTTCTCTCCCATTGTCTACTCATGTCCTTCAAGAAGTAGATCTGGATCCCGAAGGCTCACTCTCAAGCTGTAAGATTTGGCCAAAAGTTTCTGCTGTTTATGAAAACCAGGCTCAGCAGTTCACATACCCTTATAAGTCACCATGTTCAAAGTTAATACATTTAGACTACAAAATTTTGTTTGAAGAAATGAATTAAAGGATAACCATTTTGTTTGATATTCTAAGAACTGCTTCTCTCTGGAGTGGGAGCTTTGCAAGTTCAGAATTTCATAAATTTCAGAAGGAAACAAAACATACAGGGACCCTTAAAAAAAATAGCAGAACGTGCCATATCGTTTTACCACCATTTCTTCTGTCTTTACATTTAACCAGTTGGTTAAAATCAACTATTAAAAAACAGGCCCCCCCCCCCCCCCCCCCCCCCCTTTCCTGACCAGAAAAGCCTCCTTCTCACATGGGCGAGTTGATTTAATGTCGTCAAATCACTCGAACAAAATTCAACTTTTCAGTTCTCTTAGAACTGTTCATTCACATCCTTTTTCATGCTGTCTTGATTTAATACAGTGAGGTCTGGATCCAAAGATTAAAGTCACCCACTCCTTCCACTGTCCTTAATGAGCCCTAAGCCATGCCTCAGTACATTTGTTTGCTTTCAAACCTTGGCAATCTTAATCTAATGAGAGGAGAATTTAAGGGAAAAAAAAGGTATATGCTTAATCCAGTGTTTCATCTGCCTTTTTTAGCTTGATACCATGAAGAAAAGCACAGTAATTTTTTTGGTTACGGACTGCTATTTAGCTCCTCCTATGTATATAGAGCCCCCTCAGTCATCTAAAATATTACAACAAGAGAACTGAAATCCAGTAGTGTGGTACTATATTTGAAATGAAACATGTCTACATTAAAGAGAAACAGCCCAATAACTTGCTGGATTAGCACATTCTCCTCCCTAATTTGCAATAAATACTGCATGACTGTCTTGTGACAACATGACTTCTTACATAGTCTAAACCAGTCATTCACCAAGGTCCTAAATTAGGAAAACATTTCAACAATTGTTTAAACTTGAAGCATATGAGTAACCCGACTGCTGGGGACTGGGTATGTGATAAAAAGTTTCCTAAATAAAATCTTTAATGTTTAGATATAAACAACATTTTACGTTTAGGATTATTGGTCTAGTTTGAAACTCACTGAAGTCAGCAGTCCTAAAACAGTATGGTAAAAAAAGATTCCACCATAATGCTACCTACATCTCAAGTTTTATATGCAGTTAATATTACTAGCATTTTTCTTCCTTTTACATTTAAGTACGCAAGTAGTCACTTGATAATTCTCAGAGATTTATACACCAAAAAAGCTGTAATCTATTGTTTGGGTACCTGTCATGTCGTACAATAGGTGTAGGCAGGACACAGGTCAGGAGCCATCCAAACTCAGCCAGCGTGTGCAACAAAGGTCCATAATCTGTTTTAATTTCACACCCCTACATTAATAATTATAAAAAGTAGTAAAGAGACTCTGTACAGGTTTTATTTGCATTTCTACACAAATTGCAACAACTCTCTTATTTATAATGAGATAAACCTGTGAGATGACATCAAACTATTGTTTGATGGAGACTCACTATTTCAAATAGAAAACAACTTGAAAAGTTCAAAACTACAGAAGACTAGGAAAACAGACAGAGCATATTAACTTTAGGTACGAGCCCTGATTCAGCAGGACATTCAAAGCACATCTCACTTGTTGAAATGTCATGTTGCTAAATTAATGCCTAAAACTTTTTAAACACCAGAATAAGTGTTTCCATTGATGTATTTAGGTTTTTACTTCACATCTGAACAATGAGCATCTCTCCTAGCTATATACTTAAGTTGCTGGGGTTTGGTGGTTTTGTTTGGTGTTTTTTTTTTTTAAATATACAAGGTCTTAGTTTTATGCCGTTTCTTTTCACATCGGTAAATGTATTTATCACTATTTCAAAAGTAAGCCCTTCGTATCCTCCAACGATTACTTTCAGGTGTCATTAATTCATACCAACAATCTTATAATATTAAAATATAAAAAAAATTAAGTAATTTTATTGCTGTACCATGCTACAGTAGTACATGTAAATTTATTAGGAAAAAGCAAGTCTTTCATGTTTAGCAGTAAAATTTTACAAGGTATATACATCCAAAAACTATACTCTAATTCGCTATCAATTTTTTCTTGTGCTGTTTCTAGTTTTTGCTATCTTCTTCCCCTTTTTATTTAAAAATACTTCAGCACATTGTCAGTGAAGCTGCACTTGCTGAAATTATGTCTAAATTGGTCTGAAACACATACATTTAAAAAAAAACCCACAAACATTTTCTTTAGTGGTTGTATTTGCTGGTATGAACATTTGTAAACGTCAGGCCAGAATCCCTGTGGCATATTTCTTTTATGCACATTGACTGATGGCCACAGGCCTGACTTCATTAGTTTAGCTTATGCAGGTGGCTTCAAGAAATCATCTCGATTGTTTATCAAACACTGGTACAAGCATTCTAAGGAAAAAAACAAAACTAGAAGTAGGAAATTGCACTGCTAAATAATCACCAGTTTACCTCAATGACTGTCCATTGTTCAACAACTATTGCATCATTTCCTTTCCTGTTAGAACCTGGAACCCCAGCACCTTCTTCTTCATAGATAAATAATCCTTCCAAAGATTTGGGCAAATAGTCCCCTGTGAACATAAAGACAAACACAAACTGAAACATAAAGTTTTAGGTTGATATCTTACCAAGACGTACACCTGGGCTTGTTTTTTCTTATTGAACAGTCCTCTAAATTAAAATGAGCTGAGACAGCAAATAACTCAAATTTGTGGTTATTTCTGTGTCTAGTTACTACTTGATGAAGTATGCAAGTGAACTTATTATTCAAAACCCTTTTTTCTATACAAATTGAACTATGAACCATTTCATTTTCTCAAAAGCATTAGCCACTTCCACGCTCAAATCTGAATTTGAATTTCCTGTATTCCACATATCCCCTGCAGCAGATGGACACAAATCCTCTTCATTCAACTTAAATATTGTAGGCCTGACAGTAAGTGTGGCTTTTGGTGTGGTGGGAGAGAGCATAAAGATAAATGAAGCATGAATTGCAAAGCCCAGCTACTGTTACTTAAATAAATACATAAATGGCCACAGGAAGAGCCTAAAACAGAAGTAATTGTAGGAAGATTCCTGATGGGAAGGAAGTTTCAGAGCACAACTCCCTGACTCACTTGTCAAAGCCTGACAGTATCCGGCTGGCCCAAACTAAAGCTGTGCATCAAATATTGGTTCATTTTCTGGTTTTGCTTCTCCTAAGAGCCATTGAGAAGCCTTTTGTGCAAAGGTACCTTGACAGCTGACCATCTTAAACTAAATTTGAACAGTAAAATTATGTAATCCTCAGAATATCAGATTTTAATCCTCTCCAATATTGTCAAAGAGATGTAAAGAGATGATTGGTTTTGCCACTGCTTCAGGGAAGGCAGATAAAGAAAAAAAACCCCACACCTAGGAAACAAAGAAAATTTATGGAACGCAACTGGTCTGGTTTTAAAAATTGACCAGATTGGCATAGAAGTTGTACTATGTGAACAGGAATTGCTGGGTTTTGAGCACACTTGTTAATATACCATAAAGTACCAACTATTTATTCATATTATTTTTTACTATATTGCATGTAACAGATTATCTAGTTTGAGTTATGATTATTTAGATACCTGCATGCATATATATCTCTTCCATGCATTTGTAGAGCTATCAGACGTGTTATTTGATTTTTAGATGACACAAATACGTAACGTGATTGTACATGGAATGGAATACATGGCTTCAGGCACAAACATATGAACATCTGCACAGCTCCTAATAATTCATAAATACTCAATCTTATAAATTCATGGACTTCAACCTTTCTTCAGTGTTCAGGCAGATACTTAAAATGGGTAGTCCACCTACAACATGTTAGAGTATTTCTATCATTTTTCAAACATGATAGAATAACTCTACATTTTAAACAGTTATTGACACAAGATACCTCCATTCAGCGGTATTTTGAGACAAACTGATAATTCATGAAGTGTACCATGTCAAATATCACTTCTATATAAAAAGCTACGTGTGAGGCTAACTGGTTCACCTGCGCTTTATGTCAATCACCATAGTTTATCTTTGTTAATATCAGTACTCAAAAAATACCCCACCACACATCCCATGAAAAATGCTGCATGACAGATAACACAAACAAGAGAAAGCAAAAATATTGCCACAGCACTTCTACTAATCTTAGGTATTTCTACAATCATGAAGAGCCTCCAAAGAAACACTACAGTGATCCAAATGGCTGCTAAAAGAGAACTTACCTGGATTATTTTTATGACTGCATCCTCTTTTGGCAGCAGAACACAGAAGGTGGTAATTATTAAGGATTTGCAATGATTTTTTTGTTTTTAATTCTTTTTATGTTAAAACTTACTCCTGCCTTAAATTGGGTATTGCATTTTGATCCTGGTAGCAACAGAATTCTGCTGACTCTGCAGAGCATCTGTAGAGTCCATACCAGAGGAGGATTTCTGCAGCTGCCCGACTTGTATCCGGTGTTTTTATTTTCATTAAAACAATAGCTAATATTTGCTCGTTTCACTAAAGCTGTATAAAAGGACAACTACTGCTAAAGACACCTCACAGTCTAAAAGCAAACAAAAGTGAGGTGAAGATGACAATTAGATGCACATGCAGACATACAAGTAATTCTAGTGATGAGTGCAAGTGCTTAAATGCTAGTTCTCCCCAAAAAAGCATTTTAGGTTTCTCTCTGTTGGATGCCAAACTTTCATCTGGTTATAAAACTCTTCAATGTTCACCTCAAGAATAAACGTTTTAGTTTAAGAACTCAGTAGCTAAATCAATTTCTTACTGTGGTTACAGACACTTTATCAGCTGCAGAATTCCATCCACATAGTGAGCTGTGCCTTTGAATATATCGTTTAATTCAGCAGCGTCCTGCCCACAGTCTAACTGAAACACAAACCAGTCAAGTGGGGCTGAAGCAGCAGCACCAACTGCTGCAAAGAGGCAATATGAAATCCCTAAATAAGTCATAATCTGGGTATTAAGGATGGGATAGTTATTCACATAGAGGAGAGCAGACAGCTACAGGGGAATGGGAAGACTGCAAAACTGTTGTTGGACAACAGCTGCAAAGATTAATTTCAACAGCTGCCAAAAACACCCCTCGGTGAATTGTAACATATCTCCAGAGAGTTATTTTCCAGCTCTAAAAAATCTGTATTGAAAACTAGGAGTCTGATTTCTCACCTCTCCTCCCCCAAAGGAAACTTTGTTCTTCCACTGACTTCAATAGATAGGAATTATAATTTAAGAGCAGAAGAGGTGGCCAATACAAACTGTGCCATTAGACTATTTATGTGCACAAAATATGCAGTTTGAGAGGGACTAGCTGCCAAATCCAATCTGAGGTAAATATAGTGATGTTGATGCGCTTGTGTTCCTGTGACAACCAGTAAATTTACTTTATTGCAGAGCTACAGAAATGCAGGGATTCACACTCAAAACTAAACTACAGAGAACAACGAAAACTGAAGAGTTCCAATTATTTTCAGGGTTTGATTTTTGAAGAACCCATATCATCTAACTTCCAAAGATTTTATGTTTTAAACCTTTTTTTTTTTTTTTAATTTAAGCCCTTCACTAATCCAGGCCTTGCGAAGGGGATGCTGAACATGTATTATTTTAAATCAGAACATCAGGGGAAAAAGGCATTAAATAAAGCATATAGTAAATATAAAAACTACTCAACCCCCCAGTAATTCTGCCCTCCTTATACAATTCATGGAAGAAGCAGATGTAAAATGACTTATGAAAGCCACTTTAATACGTTAAATAAACTACTGCACTTGATAATCAGCTTCAGTATTGCAAAAATCACTTAAGGTCTCCGAAAACTTTTCGACAAGCTTTTTAAAAGACTTTTCTCCACTGCAGCCCTGTGTTTTGCTTGCTTACACTGAACTGCCATACGCAATTCTAAAGGAATACAAACAACTTTGTACAAGCAAGACATGAACAGATCCAACCAAAGACAAAATATCACATTAGTGAAGTATAAATTCTACGTTTGCTATCAAATAACAGTGATTACAATAATTAATAAATTCTGAAACGATTAACTATGTCAGACTCTCTTGGTCTGTTCCCCAAACGCTAGAGTACTATAATTTTCTTCACATTATTTTCAAGTAATTGCACAACAGTAGCTACATACAATTTTTTGCAACACTTCTAATTTCTGGCTTTCAGACAAATTCAGTTCAAATGGAAATGAGTGTCTTAATTACATATTTTACCAACAACAGAGTTTTAGAGTTCAAAATACTTCAGCCAATAAAGAGCTTCTCCCGTTGTCAGCCGTGGCACAGCACTGCCTCGCAGCTCTGCCAAAGAGCAGAATTTGGGACTCAGCAGGGAGTGCAGCGATGGGCCTGGACCAGCAGCGGCACTGCTGGCATCAGGCTTCTGTCTGTCCATCAGGAGGATGAAGGCTGGGAACTCTGGAAGACTAGTAGGATCTCCAGAATAAAAACTGAGATCGAACTGAAATTGGCAGAATGAAGAAGAAAATTTGGAAGTCCTGTGGCCTGAAGCTCTATCACTGTAACAATGTAAGTGCTAACTGAGCTGGCAGGTTGCTGCAGAAGAGCGCAGGAAGCAGGAGGGACCAGGGAAGACCTCTCTCCCAGCTGTGTGAAAAGGTCCTGGAGGATCTGCCTACAGTTGAGGGCAAGGACAAAACCAGATTTCTCTACTCTCTGTGTATGTCCACACCTGACCAGAACAACCTGCAGAAGCATCACGAAACTTCAGGATCAACAGTCGAATTTTAATGCAATTTGCTGTTTTGGAAAGAATTTAAGCCCAGCAAAGAGCTGGGGAAAACAGGAAGCATGGAAAGCCTGACTTCGGTTTAACGGTACAGTAAGCGCAATGAGAACTCAAAGTGCTCTTTTGTCTCCCTAGAAATATTCAGAGTGCAGCACAGTATCTACAGTGAGGAGGAGAATATGAACATCAGGGAGACATGGATCTAATGATTTTTTTCCCCCCATTATCTTTTCCTTAAAAAAAAAAAAACAAAACAAAGAAAAAAGAACTAGCGTAAAAGGTTTATTTCATGATAACGCTACACTATTTTCCTGATTTGGAAATCCTCAATTTGATAAAACAAAGCAGAAATTTCAATTATTCAGAGCTATAACTGCCCAGAAAACAAGTTCCTCCCTTTTCAGTATCAGATTCTATAAATTTACAATGACTCTCTGAACACGTTTACATATTGCCCTTCACACCAAGAAGCAAAACATGATCTACTTTTTGCAAATTATGTAGTTCTACATAAACAAGTAAAACCTTCATGATATTCTGGGACAGTACTCACCTTTAGAAGTTTCCCAGTGTACAAAAGAATCAATTAAGGACAAGCCTTGTTTATAATAAAATGTGGTTAATTCTAGCCAGTCTGCTTCCAGTGTAGTAATAACTGGCCCCTTTCTTGTTACTTTCATAGACAAAACACCTTCATGATAGGTCCAGCAGGTAGAATCATCATCAAAAACATTGAAGACTGTATACAGCTTGTCTAAGGAAAGAAAAAGGAAGAAGAATGAACCTCTGAAAGACACTGCTCCAAAATAAAAGTATTATTAATCTCTTATTTCAATGTGGTTTTCTAATTCTAAGCAACAGTTTTAAGAATTGTTTCCTGATGTGACTGTACTCAGCTTGAGCCCAACACACACACAGGACAAGGTGTGAGGCAGGTACACTCTGGGATATGAGAAAAATCGGAACATATTACAGTTGGGTTGTCACTGGACCTTTTAGGTAGGTGGGCTTTGCATAGAGAAAATACACTAGAGCTACAAAAACCCCAGTGGAAACAGGCTTCATTTCTGCTACTGATGGAACTTCCGACTACAAATATTTGAAATTACTAGAACTGAAGATTAAAGACCATTTTCTACATTTTTAAATATTAGGAATGCCTTGTACAGCATTGATTTTTACCCACTACTTTCTGAAGATCACTTAAATACCGGTATAATTAGTTACCTAACTGATGAGTGTGCGAGTTAAACATACAAAACCTGCATATCCTCGAATGCTTTTTATATCTAGGTATTAATACAGTACAGTTACAAAAACAGAGTCATAAACAAGCATTCATCAAAAATTAAAATTCACAAGTCCACAGCATTTTAGGAAATCAGTGGTGACAAGTAATGAAGTCCTAGCTGTATAAATGTATTCTACAAATACACTCACGTGTATGTCACTGCTGTGGAGAAATAACACAAAGTAGTTGCCAAAAAATGCTCTCAGATTGTCCAATACTTCAACATCTGAGCAGCCTAAATCAACACAAACCGACCTCTAGAAAGCAGAAGCATTCACATTGCCAAAACAAAGGAACTTGGTTTAGATGACCCCACTTAGGATGCTAGTGTCTCTAGGCTCCAGAAATAGAGGGAGATTTCTAAAGTAGGATTTGGACTGTAAGCAGTCTGAATCAATCTCTGGGAGAACCCCACTCTGTTTCGAGAAGTGTTACCACACCCACCACAAGTAACAATCAGGTGCCTGGAATAAGGTAGAGTAAACTCAGGACAAAACTTTGAACTCTTATCAGTAAGAGATGATGCCTTTCTATACAGTTTTACTTTATCATCTCCACAGGTGGTTGTATTAGCATAAATGTGTTTATCCTGACAAACCTTAATTTCCTTTCCCATATACTAAAGTGAGATCACTTTTACATTTGTTCTTCAGAAAAAAAAAGTTTCCCAATACAACTATTCAATTGCTCATGTGTATGAGAAATTTGCCTCTGCAAGCGGCGTATTTATAAATAGTCAGAATTCACACGTTATGACCCCCAAATCTAGAACTCAGATGCAGTTTTGCATCTTTTGAGCAGACCTAAATAGAAATGGCATACTGAACAGTACATACCTACATGCATGTAAGACTTCCTTGGAAAATTCACATCAGTATTCTTTAAAATGATGGTTACATACAACATTTACAAAGAAAGGTGGTTAAGTTTTCATAAGTTTTGTCTTAGGACCTCCAATTACTTTACTGAGTATTTGACTAGTAGTAGAGAAGCCTGGCATGTTCTTGCCAAAGCTTTTTGAAGAATTTCCTGAGAAGATTGCATGTAGGGGATGCACTGGTTGCTAATCTACCTGGTCACACCAGTCCGCATGAACAAAGCTCCTTAACAGAACCAAGAGTTTTCGACTTCTTACTAACAGGATTTCTATTCCACTACATGTAGCGAACCCACTATTTCAAGCTGTAAGGAAAGAGTTATGCTTTAACAGATCATGCTATAAAGGCTCAGCATGTTGTACAAGAACTGCTTTAATTCAAGTGTTAAAAATAAGAGGGACACTGATTATCTCAGTGCTTATAGTCATTATCCTGACAGTCTACAAACTGGAAAGGGTGCTTAATTCTTAACAGGAAAGTGAAAAGGTTGCTTTTGAGACCGATTAAAACACGTCTGGCCCATCAGGGAAGAACCTATTATGTCAAAATGCAGTCTGACATTAAAGTTTCATGCTGCCCGCCTTCTACACAATACTATCTTGCATTAGTTCTCATGCTTTAGATTACTTCTTCCTTTCCACCTTTTTTCCCTAGCAAACCAGGCAGTCTTAGTGCTTCAGTATCAGAAGTCACTGTTCCAGACACTCTCTCACACAGCCTACACTATCTCGGAGTCTTCTACAACTCAGTTTTCTACCACAGCACCAACATTTTTCAGTGATACCTTTCCTTTCTATACAACTTTTTAATGCTTACTTTTCTCTAGTGTAAATTCATTTTGTAACAATTATCCTCTTTGATTTCATGGTCAATGTGTTCATTTAAGTGATCTCTTTCAGGATGCTTCTTGAAGGCATGTTAACCAGAAAGAATCCATTATGAACGGATTTGTTTGCTCTACATTATGTGAGTTGGCTAGAAGCACGCAAAATTACAGCTCTAGCTGGAAAGGGCTCTGTTGTCCGTTTTGAAACAGGCAGGAGAACTGGAATCATAACATAGTCTTGGAAATCCATTACATGTTTATGATTTAATATTAAAAGTAAGTGAAAACTACATGCATTTAGGAAAAGGTTTTAAAGCAATTGCATCTATCTAAAAGAAAAGGTTTTTACTGCCACGTATTTGTTATACACATACCAAGCAAAAAAACTATCCATTTGCACTACATTTAAACTTGGAATTACACTGTGGGTTTGTTTGGGTTTTTCCTTTTTCTTTAAATGATAAATGTACTGTCAAAATTCTAGTTTGTAATATTCTATATGAAAACTGAAATATCATTTTAATATATTACCACAGTTCACACACACATAGAGCAGAAAGTAAATATTTCTTCTGTTTCCTCAACTGGCAACTTTTTTAGAAATATGTATGCATTTAAGTAAGATGCATCTTCCAAACCCACTATTTGATACTATAGAACATGCTGTTCTGTTACTTTTTTCCAATACCTTTTTAAAACAGCTCAATAAAATACCTTATTTCTGCAACAAACAAGCAGCATTTATTACCATCTCCTTTTTGCGGTTTAACAGTGATGACTTCTTTTCCAAACTGGAAATCCGCATCCTGCAACAGACCGCTTTCTCCTTGCATTTCCTCCTCTATCCCGCTCTCAGATGAGTGACCACTCAATGTCCCTTCATTCCAGTTTTTATAGTTTTCATCAGAATTTTTTCTTCTGTGTTCCCTATTTCTTCTGGCCAGTGTTGATTCCAGCTCTGTGCTTCCATCTGTGTTTGTTCCATTACAGGCTTTAGGTTGAGGAAAATGTTGCGTTACAAATCCCACAAACTTCTTTCCTCTTTTAGCAGCTTCGTTAACCTGTATGTGCCAACAGAAATTTATCTGCAAAGTGATTTCAGAATTGCATGTAACGTTTTTTTTTAAAAAAACCTTCTATATACATGTTCTGTTTAACTAAACTGTTAATTTTCAAGGACAAAGACACAACGCTGTACTATAGGAGGGTGGTTTGTCTTTGTACACTGCCCATGCTTCAAAGTAAATGGAAGTCTTCCAGCACGTCTTTGGACTGAGGCCAAATAAGGTGGCCAGCACTGGTACTGACTGTACTGTATACAAAATGCTTCATTTAGAACAAATCCAAAGTATTTTACTTGTTGTGTCATAGTGATGAGCTGTACACTGGTGCAATAAATAGTATTGTTTCTCTAAACATGTGATATCAGTCATACTGAAATTACTGACCACTAATACTATAGAAATACCTATTTGTCATGTGTCATGATTCATTATCCCCTGGGTCTGTTAGAGGCTACTCAGCTTCGCTAGTACTGAGAGCAGTGAAGGAGCAGAGAAAGGAGGGAGCTAGAAGCAAACTAAAACCCTCTTAACTCTGCTTTCAGCCTGTGGTGGGTCTTTTTCTCTGCACTGAAGTCTCAAAATACAACTGTAGAGTATGTGCCACCTGTGGGACGTGTCTGTTCTCAGCAGGAGGGTTTTTTTTGCTGGGATAAGGAGTGCTGCCATTTAGGAAGGTGATCCCACTGCCATCTTGTGCTACAAGCTCCCCTGTGCAGTAAAGTCTTTCGAGGAAAATACAGAAACCCCAGCCCAGAAAGAAGAAATTACCTGGGAAGTACTGGATTAGCGAAGGCAGAGAGAGAAGGATCTCTACCCAGTTAACTTACATAAACTATTAATCAAGAGTGTGAGTAACACTCAAATAGCTAATGGCACTACAATTCCTTTTTAGTACCATGATAGACTGAAGTGTTACTATCTACCACCATTATGTATGTACAGCAATGATACGATATGAAAATCACTGTGATTACATAGAACTGCTACTTCCAAGACAACCAAAATAATTTTAAATGTGACAAGTAACATGCAGAAAAAGAGGTAATATGACGATCTCATTCCTGAAATGCCACAAAGTCTTACGGGTTCAGATCTTTAAAGAAAAAAAAATAGTTTTAGACTGGATTACTGGCTCAGTCTTTTTAAAACACTGGGACATTTTAAAAATCAAATTATTCTCACATACTACTTCTGTTCCAGGTTTGCTTGCAAGACAATCACTGCTAATTTCAAGCATATTTTTCCTTTAAATGTTTGCCTGGTATGCTATACAATCAACCTGGCAATATGCATATAGTATAAAATGTAATGGAATCCCATTTTAAATTTGAAGCACGTGAAAATTGCAGAACAAGCCATTTAGAAATTTTAAACGACTCTGATAATTTCAAAGACCATTAAAGACCTCCAATATGCTTTTTCCTCCACTTCTTTCCTTGACAACTAATGTAAAATATATCACTCTAACTCTTGTAATAACAACAGTTTCCTGTTTTGGTAAGTCTTCAATTTTGCAGAGGAAGTTAAACACAAAAAGAACTAGAACTAGAGCTTGCATTCCAGTGGAAGTTTAGTTTTCTTTAACTATGCAATGTTTTCAAAAGCTGTGCCAAGTAAATATTTAATACAGTTACTGTGTATTTTGTATTTCTGTTAAAGAATGAAAAAAATCTTTCTTAGAAATTGAGTATACTCATGTTCATTAGGAATATCTTACTTAACCCAGAACAACATAAAACTTCAGATTTTTTTTTTTTAATATTAATTCCAGAAAAAGCTATCATAAAAGCATTTTATAAACACTGACTGAGAGTTTGAGCCTGATTCTGCTTTCAGTGGTGTAAGTGGCCAGTCTCCCAAAGCTTCACAGGGCTCAGCACTAAGTCCTAAATTAGAAAAAGTAACTGGTGAAGAAAAGTAACTCCTTACACATCAAGAAAAGACTTTGTAACTTCTATAAAATAAACCAAGGTTAAAACTCAAAACTAAAAAAACATCAACCACTAAACATAACTTATATGTATGGTAGAAATAAAAATGTGAAGAGAAGTTTGAAGAAACCGTCCATTACCTTTTCTAACAGTTCTTTCACTACCTCGTTTGTCAGTGTTTCATACATTAAAGGACATTCCTCAATCACCAGCCTGGGGTGCCTTTGTCCTCTGGGTGCTGCATGCTTCTGGCTAGAACACGGAAAGAAAGCAGTCTTTGTCAGTAGTTTGCTGTTAACTTGGGCAAATACTTGCATATAGAATTCTTTTCTTTTGGAATAGTTATGAATGAAATCTTGGCAAAGCTTCTTCATACTTTTGTTTAGAAATCAGCGTTTTTTGGTGTTTTGTTCTGTTTCTTACACAAAGTGGCAGGTACTGTGTATTACAATGTCAGGGTAACAGTATTAATATTTAACAGGAGTTTCATCTGAAGACTGTTAATAGACATCTTTTGGAAACTGAGCTTTATTGACAAACAGCCCTACTTTTGTAATAAATAAACAAACCCCCAAATCCCTGATAAGGCAAAAAATACAAATTTAAGCTATAAATGTAGCAAGCACAAAACAGATTCAGTTTTGTAGAAAACACACTATGAATAGAAATGGTACTTTTACACTGTTAACATGCTGCTGTTCAGTTTTTGTAACTCAAGCAGATTTGCAGCTATTGTATGAAATACAGTGTAGGCAAATACTAGAAATACAATGCAGTAACAATTACTTTGGGTTAGGTAATGTTTAAATCGCTCAGATTTGAGAATCTGACAAACTTTAACTCTGATTTAAAGAAAAGTATTCATCATGTTTTGTCTAAAGCCAGTTAGGTTATTACTCAGATGACGATATTTGGTGTATATCAATAATATAATGGGATTTTATTTGATGTTTCCTTCACATAATCTTTTGCTTTAGAATGAAACATCAACAAGACACTCAAATATAAAAGGTTATTTTCTAGATAGTAGTCAGAGAAGGTGTATTTGCCTATAGGAAAAAACAACATAGGTACATATGGCACCTGCATAGGAAATTGGGAACCTACACCCAACAGTTTCACATGTAGGCTGCAGGGTCTCGTCCTTCACCAATTCAAGGGCCTGAAGGTTCAAACCACAACTTCGTAAGGATCCCACATCCACAGGGATAACGTGAGTTGTGGGAGCTGCGCACTGGCAGTGTCAGCTCTTAGAAGCCTCAGCTCCAGAAAGCAAGTATTCTGCTTTTCTTACTCGAGCATTTACCCATATGGACAACATTCACCTTGTCTGCAGATGAATTTATAAAGGTAAGTTGTATGAGCAGCAAACGCCATGGACAATGCTTGCTTAAGCAAAGCGTTTGAGAAGCTCCCTCAAATGAACCATGTTTTACAGAAGCATTACTGGAGTGGCAGGGGGCACCTTCCAACTCACACCCTTCCAGTCTTCCAAAAGAAAATGAAAGACCCTTTGTGTATCGGACTAGGACTTAGGAGAGAAGGGGAAGCATGACAGCTCTTACTGCCTTAAAAAAAAAATCCACTTCTCTAGTTATTCAAAACAAGAACAAAACGTTACCTTCTTTGCATTCAAAGGAACTAATGGTAAGATTTCTTCATACATTTTCTCCATGACCACACAGTGATTACAATGCAGTGAAAACAGGAGTAATAAACAAGACTATGGAGCTGGAACATCAACAAACTCTTGACTCTTCCCTCAGTGTCAAAACCAAGCTTTTGTATGCCCCCCCCAATCACAGAATGATTATTTCCTCCTTAAGAAAGAAAAAATAAACTCTCTCTGACAAACTAGTGCACACTTTATAATGCTCTTATGGGAAAGGTGAAAACATGAAAGTTTTGAAAGTGAAGATGAAAAAACAGACATGAGAGAATTTAAAGCAGCTTATTACTCTCCGTGTTTTGTTTAGTCTTCTATTTGCTGCAGGTTCTAAGACAGATGGTACTTTGTTATAAAAATGTATTAAAAATAAAAGGGTAAACTAACAATTTATCTTCTCACAAATTATGATACGCACCATTGGATTTTTGTTTGGACACTTACTAAGACAAAGTAACCATTAGCCTGTTGCGTGCTTAGCGTTAATTAAACAACATTACTAACTTGCTCACCTTCCTAGATAAGGAATAGTTATTTGATTCTCTGAGGTGCTCATTTCAAGTTGACAATAAATTATGCATGTTGAGCAATGCACTTACAAATGGCTTAAATAATGGATCAATGTATTCAAATTATTTCACCGTTACCTTAATTTTAATCGTGAAAGTACCACTCGATACATGTGACTTGCAGGGAAATTCCTTCTGCGTCCAATTGGCAGTAGAATAGGATGAACAGCTCCTACAACGTATCCTTTGTTGTAATATTCTTCCACCTTAGATGCTATATCCAACACAGAACTGATCTTGATAACTTCTGGATTTGAGGAAGCTAAAAGCATTGAAAGCAGAAGAGAAGCACATTATGCTGTGTATGTCCATATACTTTTTGGGCGAGTTCCTTTTATATAAACCACACAAAATCTATCCCAAGGTATTTACTAAAAAGCTACAGTTCTATTTATACAAGAAAAAGCGGATTCACAGTGGATTCACAGCTGATTCAACAGTGTTCAACTAGCTGAAGTACATATTTTTACGAGTTCTGATGAGCTATTTTTAATCTATTTGGCAACACTTTCTGTTGGATCTACCTTTATCAAGCATATTTAAGAGCTGAATCAACATCTAAACACACAATAGGTCTGAACTTAACAGAGCAATTATTTTGTCTAGCCAAAGCCTTAAACATACTGAAGCAGTATCCTTCAACCTTAGCTCTGTGAGGTAAATTCCTGTGCGATGAATTTAAGCCTAGAACAATTGGTTTGTTTTTCTTAAATACTTTTTTTGGATCCCTTAGAAGTCATCTGTGGATTGTAGGTTGAAATTTTAACATAGTCCCAATTCCTTTTTCCAGCAGACTTAAGTACACGTCACCGAAGTAAGCTATGTGGTGTCACTAGTTCTAAGGAGGATCCCTCTGAGTGCGTGCGAACATTTCCAATCAATAGGCAACAGCTAGGTACTACAGAGCTATTGGGGGACACTACATAGATAAAGGGAAAACTTTTTGGAGAACCTTTTTTGAATTATCTGATCCACAGCTTTCGCACAGAGAAAAGGAAGATTCCACACTGGTAAGAGATTATATATTCTGCCACAGTAAGTCTGATGGTCAGTAGTTCCTGTTCCCCTCAACCCCAACTGGAACTGTAGATGCTCTCACAGCCTCCACAACGCAGGAAATCAATGCTCATATGCAGACAGTAACTGAAGGGTAATTTTGCCAGCATATATTTTCCATCATCAAAATTTTTACCCTTTGCAGATATGAACTCTTATGACAAGACAGCTTGGCTTGGAATTTGATGGTCTCTATCAGCAAGCCTTGCTGCAAGTGCCGTACTTCTTGTGTGTTCTGATGGGACCTTCTCTTTGCAAGACTTTCAGTGCATTAAGACCAGTGTTCAACTGTATTAAAGGATGCCTCAATTGGAATTAAGTGATCTCACAACGCTTTTTGAGATACAAACGTTTTAACATGCTGCTTTAAAACCATACAATAAACTGAAGCCAATTAAATACACTAATTCTCCTTTGATTCTGTAATTTTAAAAAAAAAGGATATAAAAGAAAAAAGAACAGATAAATGCAATGACATAAATCTTACTTGCCACTTTGTAAATGTATTCCTCAGAGTTAATTTCATGTTCTTACATCATCTTATCTACCTGCCCTATATTGTAGGTGAGCAATAGCAAGGCATTTAAGGGCTTTATCAAAGACACAGCAAGTCACAAAGTCTACCTATCCTACTCGTTTAAAGTATCATAAACCAGATAAATGAATCTTTAGTTTGTCTAAATCTTTTATTCTAGTAAACTGAATTGGAATTCTGCTGATTCATGAGTGACGTGTTCTGTAAAACATCAATGTCTGTACTGCTTTCCCACTATAAAATGGGGATAATACTAATATATATACACATTATGGAGGACTTTTTTTTTTTAAAAAAGACAAACCAAAAAACCCACAAACCCAGAAACTGATGTTTTACAACACTCAAATGCTTTTAAATACCAACTTTTACTAAAGGGAAAAGGGAATGGAAGTCTACTCTGCTTGTCACTTTAAGAGCCTTAACAACTCAGAAAAGCTATCCAGAGAAACCAGAATAATGTGTACCAGGGGAAATGCACACTACCAAAACCACTAACATAAGTATTGACAGTTTATTGCTGATAAGTAGCAAACTCAACCTATTAATGTAAACTCTGCCATACTCAGTCATAGGGACTGGGCTGTTGCACGTTCTTGTGCTACCTTGCCTTTTCTTTTTTTTTAAAGCAGACACTACATCACAGCCCTCCCTTTCGTAGACAGATGATATTCTGCCCTTAGTAATGCCTTTATCCCATGATTCCACTCATAGTAAATCCAGAAGACATTAAATATGTATTGAAGAAATAACTGCTCTACAGTCCACAAGCCAAAAAAGCAAGAATGCATGCAACGTGATCATCACTTCATTGATTTTGCAGATGTCTTAACTGGTTTTTGTTAAGAAAATTTCCTTCCTGATGTGCTGTCAAACAGGTAGCCAAAATACTTTTACAAATAATAGAACTGCAGCTACCTTGTTAGTTGTATAGTAAACTTTAGATGCACAATATTGAAGATGATGACAAAACAGCTACTTCATACATATTCATACTGTTATTCAGAGTGACAAGAACTTCTCTGCATGTCATCTTAGTGGGCTGATGTGGAATACCCTTGCATCAATACTCCTTCTTTTTCCCTAATAGGAGAGTTGTGGAAAAGGGATAAGCATTCTGCTTGAGTAGGAGTATTTAAAATATCCCTACTTTATGGTTAAACTGACCTCAAAAAATAACAGCTGTTTTTGTAACAGATATAGCTCATGACTGAGACCCATAGAATTTACAATCCTTGACAGGTATTTAAAATGGCACTTCTGAGTCCACTGCTCCATTTCCTTTGCCCTATTCAACCCCAGCAAAATAAAAAGACTGGCTGTAATTTTCTTGATTGGGATTCTCCTGATGCAGAACCTCCATGGAACTCAAAGCTGATTTTCACAGCAGGGATGGGAGTATTTTAGGGACCAGGAAGGGAGAAGCCAAGGTACAATACACTGCTAATAACTAGTTAGGATGCACAGGGACTCCAGCCCAAGAATTTAGACTACAGCATGGCTGACCTAATCTGCATCATGGTTTGGGAGAAGATCATGGACTCCTGAAAGTCTCCCCAACAGGCCCATTTTGACTTCACATAGCATGAGTCTGATGAAGCAGAGAATAAGTCATATTATACTGAAATAATGCATTTATACTTGCTGTACTTTTATCTTAATGCAGGACATAGTATCCTTTATAAGATCCTGCAGTAAGCTAAGTGCAGATTTTCTTTTACTTGGTGCCAGATCCAGTGGTAACACGTCACTCAGGCAAACAAACCTCAGATGCTGGGGAAGATCTTGCTCTGGAAATCAGCAGACAGAGTGCCATGAAGACGTAACACAACTTGGGCTCTCACTTAGGTTTCATTTAGCCAAAGGATATTCAAGTAGCAACAAGCACGTGAGTAACTTGATAGGGGTAGAAGAAAAAAAAAAAAGCCCCACATATTCCCCATAGTACTTCAGCCAATCCTACGTTTCATAAGCAAACAGAATTCAGAAATGCCTCCAAGACAGTATATATACCATTTTTTTCTGTAGTCATGATCTTGGCTCTAAAGAGTAGATACTCAAACAAAAAGTATTTTAAGGTCAAATACACACACAGCTAGAACCATTCAACAGAAAGATACCTGTGTTTACAAATCCACTTGCTTACAAGTCAGAAACCAAAAAAAGGTAAGCAACTATCTAAAACTGATCTCACTGTTATTTAGCATTCATAATTCCAAGTCACTGAAGCTAAGCACTTTTGAATACTAGACTAAACAGGAGAAAATTAATCTTTGCTGTAGTGATAGGTTAAAATAAAACAGAGATGCACCTTTATTTGCACTTATTTGATGTGCCTTTTCTTAAAAGTCCCAACCACCTTTACAACAAATCCTTTACACAACACTTACAGAAACTTGTTACTTTAAAACACAGAAAAACTATTCAGAACACAGACTATTTAAGAACACTAAATGCTCTTCAATCTCAAAAAAAAGTTTTAGTATCCTTTCTATTACCAGTAGATTAGTAAGTAATTCATGTATGCATTAGGCAGCCTAGCTTTATTTCCAGTAAGTTACCACTACTACTTACTCAGCAGAGTCTTGTTTCTCCAAAAAGAACAAGACAGTGAGAAACTCTCCATATGTATAAATAAACAGAACAACAAATACACTTAGATGCCAAGTACTGTAACTTAATAGAATGTGGCTTCTATTAGTATCTTGCAGTTTTTCAATGAACAGACTGATCTATTTTAAATAAAATTATTACTACAGTCCTTTAACTTAGAATTAAAACTAAGCAGAGGCCAAGCTTTGTTTGTGAAAGAGTTCCTGAAAATGTAACAAGACATGCCTTTACACTGTCTCCCTTTATCAAACCCTTCTAGCAATTGCGTTTACTTCAAATCCTTGTTATTAAGAATTTCCAGTAGATTAGGTTGTTATAAAATGCAGGTTACTACAAAGTGACTGCAAAACTGAGCTGTCTGTTCTCAGAGGGCAGCCATCTGGGCTTGTTTATGTTTTCAACTTTGTGGAACAGGGAGTTGCTCTGTTAGAGACGGGACACCCTCGGGAAGGAAGTATCCCACAGAGCACTGTCTGCCTCTAGCTACGCATACAAATTTTGTTTCATTTCGGTCGCGATTTCAAAAGACTATTCAACAAGCAAAGCATTCGGAAAAAATAGTAAGATGAAACTAAGACTCTTCCTAAAATATCTACCAAGAGACTGGGGTGGGAATAAGAGGGGAAGCTACTCGTGGTATACAACTAAGAAACAGACTTACTTCTGCATAAAGTAACAAGGACAATGACAGCCTGTTTTCAGAAGTTGAGCACATTTTAAAAAAATGTTATTCAGTTAATGCTCAGGCACAGTGTATTTTCTGAACCGCCACACTGAATTCAGACACCCATTATTCAAAGCGAGTACGGATGGCTGTATCTGACTCACAGGAAACTAGGAAAATCTCTAACAGTTACTTAGCCAGCTTCCTTAACAAGGACAGTTGTGTAATTTGGAGAGTTTGGTTGTTAAAAATACTTCAGTAGTTTCCATTGTAATTTTATCTAAGTGAGGACCTTCGTCATGATTTGTGTTTCAAAATAAAAGTCTTAACGTTTTGGCTAGCTTTGATAAAAGTAGCTAAGATTTACTGTAAGTCAAACAAGAGAGAACTAAGTTAAATCTTATTCCTTGCTTTCACAGAATAGTAAAGATATAAGATAAAAAGATACCTTCTAAAGTAAAATCCAGCAATACATATTCATAAGCAGAATCCGTCTTTGTTTCAACTTGGGGTCTCTTCAATGTAGAAAAGATTTTTCCAGGGCTGCTATCATCTGGGTCTTCCAGCTTTCTCAGTCCGCACCCCATGGCAAGATCTGCAAATGATTAAATCGCAGGAAGAGGTGGGGGGAGCAGCAAGATCTGTTGCTCTCACTACGGGGCGGGGGGGGGGGGGGGGGGGGGGGGGGGAAGTAACCAAATAATTCCCTTCAATTTTGTTTTCTATTAGCCATAAATCCAAATACAGAAAAAGTCCAGTTCCCAAATGAAAAAGCGAAGGTACTTTCCATTCATTTTTTTATATAGAAACAGTAAGCCCGTGATGATTTCAAGCTACAAACTTGGCAGGAGTAGGCTTGATTTTGCAGCAATGTTAGAGCTGCTACAAACTAGCAGAGATTTTCCATGCCACGTCAATTTACAGCCAGCCCCCTATCAGTGCTCTCTTGCAGAGGACACCAATAGTGCTTTGTTTGTCCTTCTAGACTGACTGGGGAAGGGGGGGCGGTAGGGGGAAGAAGAACTGAAAAAGAAAGTTAGAGAGAAACTTGTCTGTAATTACTTACCCTCCAGAAGTTCTACTCAACTGCAGTAGCAAGTGAGAGGGGAAAAAAGCAAGTTAGTCAAAATGAAAGAATGAGAAAAGAGCCTCAACATGGTTGGAGACGAAAATCATTTCCAGAAAGGAAGTCAGCTTCAAGAGGAAATTGCTTCTGGCATCTCAAAGGGTAGAAAAGTAAATGAAAAGCAGTTTAGTCCTTATTTTAGATTTCAAAGTTTGGTTCCTATTTCCTTTCCACAGGAACTTTCTTCCAGAGGAAAAACACCATGAACATAGTGTAATATATTGTAATAACATAAAAATATGTAGTAGAGAAATTTCTTGTCAAGAAAATCAGTAAGGATCTACATTGTTAAAAATCAACTTACATAACTGGTTTTGATAAACCCTGAAAAATGACACTGAAAAATTAATTCCTCATTTCAAATCAGAAAGACTTTTTCAATATTATATATGAATATAGTTACAAGACTTCGTTGCCCATTTTTCATGGGTATTGAACAACTGAAATCCTCTTCTCTGTCAGGCTGACCTCAGTATAGGCACGGACTTTCAACACTGTTTCCCAAGTATATTTTTCTTTAAGTCCTGAAAATTTAGTATAATTTTAAAGGCTCTCATTACTTACATTAACTACTGCAAGTCACTTGTAACTGTATTACACCTGATGCAGACCATGATAATGCATGGGAAAACAAAGGAACGGTGATTGATTTTCTAAGGCCCTGTTACTGCCAGGGTGGGGGGTTAGAAAGTTTGCTTTTTTATTTTTAGACTGCATCTAAAGAAATTAAGTCATCTAGAGAAAACCACAGATTTATACCACTGTATATTTGAATTTAAAAAGCTTTCTACTTCTTTTTCACTGAAAAATATTAATCTTATAAAAAATGCCCACATTTTCTATAACCAATCACTGCAAATTAGGCATTAACCATTTGCGGGTTTCTTCCTGTTCTACTGCAAACAAAGTGATCTAACTTTTAGTTAAGTAGCTTACCAGGAATGATAAGTCTGCAGACGATATCCCCTTTGAAATCCACATTACAGTTTAAAGTTACTCAACTTTGGAAGAACTTAAAAATCACTGAGTGCAGAGCCTATGTAATAATTACAACTTCAGTCCTACAGTCTTTAAAACAAGCTCCCAGGTGCTTTAACCAAGAGGAAAACCTTCAGTGTTGTCTTCTTGATTGAAACCTAGGAAAACATACCAAATAAGCAGAATTCTTCAGCTTCCTGCATATCTGCTTACACAGAATTTGCTCCCAAACACTTCTTTTTTTTCCCCAGTAAAGGTCATCCCTGAATTGTGGCTATACCAGACATACACGTAAACTGTCCGCTCAACCTTGTGAATCCTGCTGCTTCATTCCACGCAGTCCTTAAGATCCACCATAACCGCTTACATAAAGCCATAGCATGACTAAGATAGCTGCAAGTAAAACAACTTCTTGCAGCACTAGTCCCGTTGCCAGCTAGTTACCTTTTTTTTTTTTTTTTACTTTAGTTAAAGATAGCTACATTTTTCATGAGGCCAGAATATTGTATTTTGAACTCTTTGTGACAAGGCTTAAACCGTATTTCAACCCTCTCACCAAGACAAGATTTTTCATAGTATAAACAAACTCTTATGACACCAACACAGAAACACTGTTATGGATAAGAACAATGGTCCTTATTTTGGGGTAACCTCAGATTAGTTAAGTAGTTATAAGCTTCCAAGTTGGAAGTTAGTCAACAATTGCCACTGCAGACTTGACTCAAAAGTCACTAGACTGAACCAGTGAAACCAAAGATCCCACATTTTAGAATAAAAAGAAAACAAAACCAAATCAAACCAACCGAGAACTAGCAGCATCCCTCACAAGAGTCCAAAACTGCATCAAAGCACCCGAAAGACTCAGGAGAGGAACAGGATCGCAAGATTCCTGGATTCAAGAGCTGCTTAGGAACTGCGCGAATAGCTATAGTATCCTGTTGCAAAGTGGATATAAACTACAAAACAGACCATTTCCAGTGACCCAAAACGCAAAGGGGCTCTGGGAATTGGTATCAGAGAAGAACAGATCCCTAAAACTACACTGTGATTCACTGAGGTTGCGATAGTCACATCAACTCCCACTAAAAGAGCGTGTAACTCATTCAGGCTTGATATAATTCTCAGATTTTTAAAAAGGCAAAGATAGCCAAACAATGGACCAATTAATCCAAAGGAACTGTGTTTCTGTGGAAGGCTTCCAGGATCCCCCTATGGTTTTTATTCTGATGGCAAAAGAATAGTGCACCAACAGGAGAGCGGGTCCAGTGCTGGACTATTGACTGTCTTCTAGCGGTGCAGGATGAGAGGCAGCAGCAGTTCTGCACAGTAGTTTTGACCAGAAAGTGAGACAAGCAGCCTTGCTGTCTATCCACACCTCAGGGTTGTTCCTGTCCCTTGCTCATAACATACTTTGTTCCCTTTTGTCAGTGTCATGCGAGGTTTGAAAACATCTGTGTGGGAGGCTTTTTTGTCTTTCTTGTTACATTACTAAACGTACTGAATGTAAGGACATCATCTGATGCTTAAAACTGATGTTTTGAAAGAGATGTCCCTCTGTTCCCGACTCCATGCTGATCTGCTCACTGTTAACATTACTGACGTCCAAGGCAGGCTCTCTGTCTATGGCACCGATACCAAATACAAGTGGTATTGGGCACCCCTTTTTGACGAAATTTCTCTTGCTAGAATTAGAAAGACACTGTTTTTGGAACATCTGTGATAAAACAACTTGAATTCAAAGCCTATTTACAAGAATGCCTTCTCTTCTCCAAAACCAAATATGACCTGCATAAACCATTTAATAAAATAATACAGTTTAAACTTTGCCTCCCCCAGTATCTTAAAAGATGAAGAATGGGATATAGTACTTGACAGTAGCATGTTCTTTTTCCAAGTCATCTGAGCTTCCTGTTGATTAAAATCATAAAACATAAGGAGAATTATGAAAACAGTGGAGGTACACAGAAGATTTTCCTTGTCTGTGCATGCACAATGTCAAAATAAAAGCTAAAAATAAATAAAAATTCAGGGAAATTGACTTACAAGCATTTAATTTTTAATGGATACCAAAACTCAAAAAAGATCATAAGCTACTAAGTCTGGAATTCAGAGAGTCAGCTATACCAGGATCCATAGCAAATGTTTCCTTAAAGACATCTCTCTGATTAGGATATGGGCTAGTATGTTAAAAGCAAAAGGAATCATACTGCTTTAATGCTACATTAACTTCAAAAAGCTTCAAAAGAAGCAGTATTTTATTTTAAATTTTAAAATATATATAATCAAGGACTTCATAAGAAGGGCTGTAATATTTTTCAGGAGTATCACAATCGTGACAAATGACTACTGCTCAGTCACACGACTTAGAACTGGCTGAAGCTTCTGAGAGAACATCTCACACTTCCCAGCGTGTTAGTCCACCACTGGGACAAAACCAACTGCTGGCGGTACATCTGCGAGAACGTTATTCACTCAAAACATTTTAACTGACAAGCTTACCTGGAATAAATTCACTATTCCAAGCTGCACAGCCTTTAAAAGATCCATTCCTATTCTCAAGGTTAAAGCGTAGTGAGCATCAGAAATACCTTAAAACTGTACCTATTATAAATAGCAATAATTTATTCTTTAGGTAAAGATTTCACTAGGACCAAAACTAACTCAACTAACAAGAAATAAAAGGGATAACTTTTAGTTCCTCTGAAAGTCAAAACGTAAAATAGTGTTTGGATCAAACATGTTTCCCGCTTGGGGTCATAACCACTCATGTTTGCAGCTTAAAGGTATATAAGAGCCCTACTAAAGACAAAAAAAAAAAAAAAAAAAAAAAAAGAAATCAGCATTATTATCAGTTATAGGTCAGCCATTACTGACACAGAAGATTTTAAACAGAGGACAGACATTATAAGATACAAGAGGATGAATTGCAAACACAAGCTAAATTAGTCAGATTTCTCCAGAACCTGAGGCTATCTGAACAGCTACAGGCCTCAAAAACAATGCATTAAAAATCCCCTAAATATTAATCATCTCAAATTGCAACACTTTTGAACTTCACAGTTCCTCTCTGAACTACTTTTTAGGCTTACTTCCTTTGTTTTATGGCTTAAGGCAAATGTAAGCAGTTTTTGCTTGGGACAGGACAATGACAGAAAAAAGCAAAATATTCCATCAGAAATTCTGCAATTCAATTGTCAAATATTTTTCACATCCCCATCCCCAAGAACTATTATTTTAACTAAAACAAACCACTGACATTTAGTTCTTTAAAATTGTTTTGTCCATAATTTATTTAAAGATGTGTTCCGTTCTGAAGGCTCCTTGGTTTGGCAACTTAAATTTTTTTTTCTTTGCCCTTTTTTTTTTTGTTCCTTTGAAGGAGTAATTTTGTGACTGTAACAGTAACAACAGTCTTGTTAAACATGTTAACTTGAGCAGAAAAGCCAGCTTTTCTGCAATATTTAATCCAACATTCTAAAAATTATTAACAGAGAGATAACAATAGTTTGTTTTAATGACTGCAAAAGCATAGTTTAATGATAAAAGTTCATCAATTCCATTTTTCATATTTTTCTAAACCCATATTTAAACTACCCATCAATACTACAATTAAATAAACAAATGTTACAATCCAAGCAGCAGATAGGGACCGATTTGAATTAAACTTTTAGTTACCAATCCAGAACTTTACTAGAAGTTACAAACTACAGAAACTTATTATTGCTGTATTACAAGTAGTTTCAACAGAAAGAGCTTTTGATTTACAAAATTGCTAACAGTTCTCCAAACTGAGATCTACAAATTTATTAAGCTTTTAACTATGCACATCCACAGTAGCTCACTTATCAAGGCTGCAGTAACTAGATCATCTGTATCTGCAATGCAGTATCAAGTAACACAGCCATGTGATAAACTAAAATCATGCATTCTAGAATGAAACCGGATGTTCTAGTTTATCTGATTAAAAACTGGAAATATTATGAACAGTATTCTGTTTACCTTTAATGTACACACTTACATAGACAGCAGCTCCACTGACAGAGGTACAAAATGACCACGCGAGGCCCTCAAAATTACAGTTTCAATACTACTTTAAATTATTTGTGACTCAAGAAGTCCAAGAAGGACTTCTAAGACCTACACTTCCCCATTACATCTTAGCTACATTATTAAACATTGTTAAAATGAGAGCTACATATTACTGTTCTGCTTTCTATATTTCTATTTGGATTTTCTGCATAACTGCTTATAAGGATTTGCATACAGGATTGCACACGTGTATCAAGACACTGGCATTATATTCCGGATCCTTAAAATATCCATTTAAACTGTGTATTTTTTACTTAAATAGGAAACATAAGAAACTTTTATACCAGGTGAATTGAAATTACCATAGTACTTCAACATTACAAAGCCACAAACCTATTTTACTGTAATTTTTACTGTAAAAAAACCTATTTTACAACCATACAACTTCCAACATTTTAGAACTACATCAAACAGAAACACATTTCAAGATAGCCATGTGTTCTGCTAGTTTTTGCTAAGTTAGTATTAGAATGCAGTTTACTCATTGACTTAATATTAGCTACTTTGAGAAATGAATTTCAGAATACAAAGAATTGCCAATTTAATATGAAAAATGTAAACAGTTTTTCAGGGATGATGAATGGACTTCTGATGCTTAAGATTAGAAGTAGCAGGAATCAAAAATGTTAGTGACCTACAGAATTCCACTTAATGCAAGAAAATAGTCCTTGAACACATAGAAACACAGGAGAGAGAGAACTTCAGTAACTTTTCTGCCTGTCTACAGGTTGTTATCCAGTGTTCTCTAATAGAGAACGTCAGAACTAACGTTTTGCCACATAAATATAACATTAAATAGGCAATGGTTGCTAGCAATACTGTAACAGCTAGCTCACTAGAAAACAAAAGATACCAGCAGGGTCTCTAAATTCTAGGGGATGGAAGCCAGAAAATTAATTTAGTTTGCCAATACGTGAATGCGACAAGCAGTGCACAAAGATGATTATTTGCCGCTAGCTGCTGAATGTCCAGAGGGCACAGTCCTAATCTGATGTGTTCCCTCCTAGCACATGCGTAAAGCCTTACAACTATCAATTGTGCAGAAACTGCAGAAGATAAGAGAATGTTACCCTTCTCCAACCCCCAAAATCAATGAGGGATCAGGACCTTAGTATCTGCAGTTAACTAAATGACTTCTGTATAAAAGCAGAGGAATTTCCATATTACGTAAATTTTAAGTGGCAGGAGAATAATACTGTGTGGTGTAAGAGATTAAAAGAATTCATGAACGCTAGAACATCAAGATAACACAATTTGAGGCACTACCTGAGGAAACGACATAGTTCTTTCTCAACACATATCGTTTGTGTATCCCTGTAATGAAATTACAGAAGTTGGTTATTGTGCCTCAATTCTGTCTACAGAAGGATTCAACTACTGGAAGCTTAAAGGTTCAGTTACTACCAATTGATGTTATGCCATCATTCTTGCAAAGCATTTTGAAGAAAGATGAGCTACAGTATCAATGGAGAGCCCTCAGTATTTCAAGTGACCTGTGGTTCCTGGAGGAAAGGCAACATTCAAAGCTTTGTCTTGGTCTCTTCTAGGTCTCTCAAATCAAAATGAAGCATTGTTAAGACCTGGTGATACAATCCTAACCAACAGTACCTCCAGACTGATGTTACAGGCCCCACAGTAGAACGCTGCAGGTATACTTCTGTGCCTAACACCGAATATCCTTACAAATGATCAAGTTCACATGAAGTAAAAACAAAGTAAGTGTTCTTTGAAGCAAAGACCATGGGGTCAACTCATTATCAACAATCTAACATCTGTACCAATTAATGGAAAATAAACTACTTTTTGTGAGTATCTGGACTAGAACCACAATATGATGACATGTAAATGACTGCACAGTATTTGTACACTTTCAAGCAATTAGTTCAAAAGACTTCCCTGTGAGTATATGGTTTTGTTAATATAGTACTCGCTGTAAAATTTACTTCTTGAATCTCTAAAGCATTTTAAAAACAGGGAAGTCGTGTTTGGTAAACAAATTGTGAATTCCAAAAATAAGGACTTGGGACTAAATCTTCTGAATCCTGTGTCAAACATGTATTTATTTCATGATACAGGAAGTAAGCCTCTAACAGAACACAGAACCTTTCTTTGGCACCTTCAGAGACAGTACTTCATTAAAAAAATATTTCCTATGTAAAAATTCTTCCATAGAAAGGAATTATTGTTACAATGTGCCAAGATTTCTGTAATATATTTATACTGATGAATTTTAAAATCTAAAAATAAAACAGAACAACCGGACAGATGTTTTTAGTGGTACAGACTGGCTGAGAAATATGATAATCTACAGCAGATGAGTATTTCCCCCCTCAAAAACAGGCTGAGATCCCCATGTGTCTAACAAATTGTGTATTTTTTTGTACTTATTGATAAAACAATCCCCCACAGCTGCTATGGTAACAAGTTTTTAAAAACAAACTATTGTTACATTTGTGTAGATTTTTCGACCTAGCAAAAGGTGGAAAGTCACTTGAAGAAACTTGCAACCAAGACTAGTACATGGCATCTCCTTTAACAACAATTTCAAAACAGCATAAAGAACAGAACCAGACTCCACCTCCCTTCCTGCACAATGTGAAAGAAGGCTATTGACTGTTAGAATAATCTTTAAATATATTTACATATTATGAATGGATTATTTACTGACTATAATGCCCACTCTAAGATCCCTGAATGATTGAAAGAAAAAAAAGACACCCACAAAAAGAAAACCCCTGAATTACTACGGAACAGATAAAACCTGAAAAGCTCAAGGATATTTTACATACATAAAATAAAAGACCTCAGTACTACATAACCACTAAGCCATAGTTTGCACTCCCTATTAACTACAGAGGCTGTATTTTAACCTTTGAGGAATCTGACTTTTACAAAACATAGAAGGAATCCTAAGGGGGTGAGAGGAGAAGCAAGGGAAAAAAAAAAAATTATCTTCCTGCAGTTGAGGACAAAGTAGTATTCCATCTCAACTCATGATACTGCCAAGGAGTTCCTAAATTTTGCACAGACAACAGAAAAAGTCAAAGGAGCAAGAAGTCTTCAATGTTCTTGTAATTGTAAGATGGCAATTCTTGCCTTTTTCTATAGCTAAAAACATACCATAAAACCAAATTTATTGCTTACCATATGCAAGAAAAATGTCAGTCTCATATGAGGATAATTACTTATTGAACTAGTGGTCCAAATTTTATTTTAAAAAGTTGTTATTCCCAAGCACTAAAATGACACATAAGTAAAACACTTTATAAAAGTAGAGAATGCTGATTGCAAAAAAAAAAAAGTAGACAAACTCTATTAGAATTGAAACAAAATGCACATAGATTTAAATAACCAGATTTTAACCCACAGTACATAAGTGTTGTCAGTATGCAGGAAAATGGCTTTTACTTTGTAACTAAAGGATCTTTCAAGTTTATGTAATCCAGAAATTAAATGTTAAGTTTTCCCTTTAATAAAAGTATGCTGGTTTTCAATCTATGTTATTAACCAAAGTTTATACAGTAGGCTGTGTATCAGAAATAACCATTTTGTCCTGTAAAAGTATTTTTATTAAGAAAGGAAATGCAGGATAAAATCATGGTTTCGTGTGTTTTTACCTGTCCAAACTACAAAATTTCATTTTATTTCTTTACAAAAAGGAGTGGCATTTTAACTTAGGCATTTTCAGGCAAACTTTAGAAGTTAGGAAGAACATATCCTCCACGTGATAGGTATGTTAGTAAAGTAGATAGCTAAAAATCTGTTTTACAGAATCTGTAGAAGAAGGTGGTATAAGAATTTTATCTTCCCTTCTGTAATCTAGGATGAAAATGGGGACTTCATGTATATCGAGGTTTCAGACTCAGACGAATGTTGTGAAAAATTTCTTCTCACAGAATGTGACCTTGATTCCTAAAAAGAGGGAAAAATGCTGTATTGTTTCCTCTATTTCAAAGTGCGTCCCATTTACATTAATAATGCTTCAATGAAAGGTTACAATCCATTTTGATATTGCATCAGCTAGACAGACTTAGTTCAAAAAGGAAAATCAGATTTCCATTACGTACATAGGTGAAGTCAATAGGGGCAAAAATATCTTCCTTTATTTACAAACATGGAATTTTAGAATGAGTTCAGAATTAATTTACTTGAAAAAATAAATCAAGTGTTCTTCATTGACCATACAGCCTTAGTAAAGTATGTCAAGTTATTAAAGCAATTGTATCCTCTAAATGGATAGGGAAAATTTATTTTTATAATATGTTATAGTGCAAAACTCTTTAACCAATTCTATTTTTTTTTTTTACTTTTGCATTCTCTGTAATGTAGATTAGAGCAATGAATTACTATGGGAATTTATAATGATGCTTACATTATTTTTTCAGTAGCTAACACTTAGATTTATAAAACTTGAGCTGAGTAATAATAGCTGTCTTATTTGTAAACTAACAAATAGGCAATGGACTGTGATTAAGTAACTTGTCAGCAGATGCCACTGGCTGCTGACAAAAGGATGGCAAGATCCAGAAAACAGGGCTACCGTTTTAGGTGCTGGCAAGAACAGCTTCTGCAATACTAGTACTACTCTGTTTATTCTTCCTAAAATCAAATTCTCTTACAGGCTCCCTTTGTATCTCAGCTGCTCTGTATCCCATTTGTGGAACTCCCATCTGTTTTATTCTCTTTACTTAATCAATTTGAGTTCTTTCTTCCCATTCCTATTATGCCATAAGACAGACTCAAATTATCTTTGTTTTCTAACCTTATCTTCTTAGCTCAGGCCTTTTCAGCACTTTTTTTTTTTGTGTTAAACTTCCCATCTTTTTACCCTCCTGTCTGGCTCTTTAATCTCCAGTTTCTTTCCATCATCTACTAGCTCCACATCATGTTGTGCATTGCCTTCCTACATCTCAAGGTTCCATAGCCATCTAGTGCCAGTCTCTCTGCCCACTTTAGCTTTCATTACATCAACCTTACAGGACTTCAGACCCAATCTATTTCTCTTACTCTTTTCTTTAGTTTGACTCCTATTAAAATACGGAGGACACAAACATTTTCTCCTCTTTATTGCCTGGTCCCAACAGAACAGTGAAGAACTACGCTCAGTTTCACACTGGCAAACTTCTAATACTTTTTGAAAGCCAAATCTGTGGATAAATCACACAGACAAGAAGTCACACCTTAACATATAGCAAGCCCCTGCAACAAATCACTGGGCTGTTTAGAGATTATCAAATAAGAAATGGACACAAATTTTAACAGGTGGAAAACATGTATTCTTCCCTAACTTCATTTTATTAAAATACTTATTTTTTAAAGACGTGTAAGCAACTAAAAGCAGCACCTTTTTCACAATAAAAAGCATGGTTAAGCACCTGCCAGAGTATAACTCCATGAATACAAACCACTGTAAATCACACAAAATAGGGATAAAAGGGGAGAAAGCAGAGTTGTCAATAAAGGAATTAAAATAGTTTCAGAAACAAAAATCATACATTGAAGTGCTGAAAATTTCCCTCCCTGTTGAAGGAAAATAATCCAAACATACACAGAACTTGGGAAGTTGAAATAAAATAATGATGGAATTAATATAGACATCATTCTCCCAGGAACGAATGACATGGATTACATAGTTTGTTTTACAGAAGAGAATTATTAGGAAATTTACAAGCATGCAGGAAGCAGCTAAGCAATACTGCAGACTACGCTAAATTCTATCTGAGCATGTTTTATTATTTACCATTTGTAAATAGCAAGCATTGCAATGAAACAACTGACCCCAAGTTTCACAACAGGCAGATGCTAGCTGGTATGTTGATGATGGATCTCAGCCACATGGGAAGGACTGGACAAGAAAATCAGTGCAGGTAGACTAGAGCTGCCCAAATGGCTTAATAGTGAATGCTCCATAGTGTCTGTCAAGTAAAGAGAGAGAGAGAACATACAGATCAGAGAAAGCAAAAGAAAAAACCCACTAGACTGGAATGGGAACAAACTATTAGAATAGACAAAGAAGAGATTGTAAAGAGAACACAGAAGGAAACAATGCAAGAAAAAGCATGCCATCTGCACCTTTCTATGTTAATATAAAATTAACAAATATGGTTTTCATAGAGTTTAAGATACCTCTTTTACAGGCAACAGACCTTGCTACAAGTGGTGACAAGACTCATTAATCATATATGATGACAACCAGAAGTTTAGATTCACATTTCTGAGACTAAGGTAACTTTAAACAAAAGGTTTACTCTCTCTCTCTCAATTTCACTGCATGTATAAATAAAAACACACTTACCTATACAGAAAATACGTTGTAAGGTTTAATTTTTTTGTTCCAGATGGAATCTCATACGATAGCACACAGTACTAGTATAAAATTACTATACTTTTCACAAAATGATTACACTAAGACTTCCCCTTATAAAAAACACAGTTTATGTATACATACATGCATGTGTGTATATGCAAACACATGTATATTTGTGTGTATTATACACACACAGAACACAAATTTTACCTTATTACTCCTAACTACAGAGAAAAATGGAGTGCTCCAAGTTCAGTTAAATTTACAGAACATTCACTAGCAAAAGGCCAAGGTGTTAGCATCATGCACCATTATGATCTGAATGCATATATACATGTACTATATTACAAATGAATACCCTAAATTCTGCTTTGACAAAGGAAGATCCTCTTCTGCCTTTTCAGTTAGAGGCAATATCATTACTGCCAATATACTGTAGACTGGAAAGGCTCAAGCAAAGAATCTTTGACCCTTTTAGAAAGCATTTATAGCAAACAAAAAATTCACTTTAAAAGCTACCAAAAAAGATTGTGGGGAATAGAGAACAAAAATAGTGACAAAAAACAAACATGCAAACAAATCTGAAAACCAGGATAACATGTCTATCATTGATAGGTTCTTGGTGTTTGAGAACTCAGTTAATTGTGTTTTTCAGGAAAAAAAACTAAAAATACTTACTACCTTTGTACTCTTCTGTGCCTTTCCAGAATATTTTCTGAAGAAAAGGGTAAGCTTAAAAGAAGTACTACAGCTCTGCGCTCCAATCCAGCGTATAGCACTTTTAGGTTCCAAGAACTGAATTAAGGAAGATTGTCAGACTTTGTCAGCTAAAACTAGTCTATTATGGGGACAGGAGCGAAGAGTTCAGACAACGTAAGACTAATTCCCCCCGCCCCCCTCCAAGCTAAATGTCCAAGCTGAAGTAAAAGAGAACACCTCCTCCTCTCCCCCAAGGACCTAAAAAGTCAGGGAAAGACAGGAAAAAACACTGTATGATCTGATACTGTTAGTGTCGGCCAAAACATTCTGTTGGATACAGACCACGGGAATAGCAAAAACTCTGAGACTAGAACCATGCCTACCTCCTAATAGGAATACTGCAGCTGGAAAAGATGACTAAGAAGAATTAAAAAAAACCCAAAAGCATGAAACAAAACACCAAACCCCACCAACCTACCCACCTCCACGTGCCAGAACTTTTAAAACCTTTGCTCAGCTCCCCAGGCCTCACAGGTCTCCCTCATCCACACACACAATATCCAATAAACATTTACCAGGCCAGTTCCTCAGAACTCAAGATAACCATCCAGCAAAACAAAAATTTAACTCACAGGTATTTCTCCCAGGTCTGAAACCAGAGAACACAAATTTCAATCTTCCCTCAAGTTTCTGCTGTTACTGTAGACTACACGGATCTTGCTACCAAGCACAATCTCATACCTGTCCTCTAGGAGCATTCAAACATTAACCTCCGTATTAGAGGACGACTTAAGATCTGAAACTCTGCACAAGATTCAGTAGATAAAAAAAAAATTCACACTTCCTAAAAAAGTGTCACCTAGCAGCCCTTGACAATGAATGTCAACCTTATCCATTTGTATAGATGTGAAGATGAAATCACTTCCACATACTCACGAACAAAACATGCTATAATCCCCACAAGAAACACACACCTTCAAGTAAATACACAAGGATCATTAGCAAACACATGATCAAGGGGAGGGGATTAGCATTTTTGATTCAAACTTGATCTTAAATACCAAATTTGGATCTAAAAAATAAATTGTAGTTGGAAATTGGGGAATGTTTTCTCCTAGTTTTCATTTAAAACTATTACAGATTTTGTACTGAAAGTTACATCAACAAAATGCTATTTAAGTGGTAGAATGGAGAGAATGAAAAACAAATTAGAGAATTGCCAGAACTGAAGCTACCTTTGTTAATTGCTAAATGGTTTACATAATTAATGAACTGAGTTCTCTTTTCATATATCCACAACAGCAATGGAAACACTGGCTTAGAAATTTGTGATTTTCTTCAATAAAGACTTCACCCATTTTATTTGCTCACCCTCGTGACTTCATTAAAATACGACTGCAATACATGCTGTTTTGAGCTGCATTTGAAAGCTGTAAGAAGTCTACAACTGCCAAAAATATCTGGATACTGGCTGTATGCAGCCTACTCTCACCATATGACTTACAGCTCCTAGTATAAAGCATATGTTTATTCCTAATGCAGCGGAGGCAATTAACAAATTACCTTCAAGGTAAGGTCCTTATTTTAACCACCTGGTCTCTCGCACATGGTCACTACTTGGCAATTTTCAAGCAGCTGATGCATTTGTTGGGATATTTTAAGACTACAACAGCCAGCAGGCAGTATTTTTATGCAGCTGGGGAGCAGGTGGTAACGACACAACCACTTGCTTAATACACAGCAGTCTGCTGTCAACATTTGCCTTTTTTTTTTTCTTTCCCAGTCATTGTTGAGTGCTCAACCACAGTGATAGACATGATACAAGCTGATCATATTCATTACACATGGAATATATTCAAAATTTTAAGTGGGTACATGAAAAGGTAAGGTGAAATGTAAAAAGGAAGAATTGTATTCCAGAACTATTACTTACTACTAAACAAAGCTAACTAACTAAATAAAAATTAAAACCTGACAAAAACTATTTGGCATCATCTTGTAATGAATAAAAATTATCAGAATTCAGTGAGTCTTTGTAAGAGTTTAACCAAATCTGTGAATCTACTTGAGACCCGAACAGAGCAGAGTTTCAATTATGGGTAACAGAAGACTTCTGAGAAAACAACTAAGAATGAGCGAGAAATACAGTGAAGGAACAGACAAGATTAGCCATTTCATGCTCAGTTTATCAAGTTTAGATCTGCACTGCTAACGCAAGTCTGCACTTCCTCTACCCTGTCCCAAACTTTTTGTATAGGTACAAGAGTTTGCACTTGCTTGACAAACCGGTCTGAAGAACAGATCCAAGTTTAAGTTAACTCTTTTTGGGTGGTGGGAGTGGGGCTTCATCTTCAACTACATCAGTTCCCTGACATGGTTTACCACATTGCCTCACAAAACCCTCTACCAGCACAAGAAATGGGTGGTGTGGAAAATGGAACGAATTGCTGGGTTATACCAGCTTTGACTTTGTATGAAATCACTTCTAAAGCTATGAATAAACATAGAAAATATTGTATCAGGAGATAAGAGTCTGAATTTGCAGCTCATTTCCTATGCCACAGTAACCAAACATGGTTTTACCATGCATGCACATATTCTACTGTAAATTAACACATTATGACTTATCACAGAGTAAACTACTTTGCCTTTGCTATGGTAAAGCATGGTACTGTGGCAATTACTGTAGAAGAGGAAGAGCTATCGTGCTCTAGATCTACCTTGTAACTTACTTCACACTATCTTGTTCGTATAGCCCTGGTCCTAGGAAAGATAATAAGAGTCAAGTTTCAAGGTGAAAAAGCTTGTTTCTCTATTTGATACAGTAAGTATGCACTTCTTTTTGATTCTGACACCACTATTGCCTTTTTTTAAGCATTTTCACACACTGTTACAAAATGGAATATAAACTGGATATTATGATTGCTGTGTAATACCAACTCCCTTTTAAGTATTTCTTAAAAATATGAATCGATCAGTATTCTCAAATTCATATTCAGCTTTTTTTTTATTGGAGTACTTGCATTTTATTCCAAGACAACACCTAATGTTACAGCCCCCTCTACTGGAAGTACTTAGTAGATATTGTTACACAATAGTCTTGGAAAAAAGATTCTTCTCTTAAAAGAGATGTAAAATAAATGAAAAAACAACATATAAAAGAGCCTGTAACATGGCTTTGATTCATTCATATTTAGTCTGTCATTTGTAGTTGAGTAAGCACCTTCCACAGAAGAGCAAGTGCTGTAATATCAAGTAAAACTACTGATACCTTTAGTCCTTTGTTATCAGGCAAGTCTAGGCTAAATCTAGTTTAGACATTATTTCATATGTTGTGTTAACAGCCTTATTAATTTAGGCAAAAGGACCTTAAACTGGGACCCAAAAAATCCGAACAACTTGCGTCAGGTGACACGGAAGAATCACATTTTCAAATGGCCATTCAAAATCAGAACTGCACAGGAAAAACACCCACAGGTGGCCAACTGGGACAGTTTTTCATGCCCTGTGTTCCAAAACCCCACCTTGCCACAACATGAAGTTCTTATCTAAGGCTGCAAGTAATGAATTCAACTTCTCAAGATCCAGAGACAGAGAGACAAGGATTTGTAACCATTATTTCAGAGAACTGAACAAGGTTCACCGTTTTCTCTCAAAATACAAAGAAAACTGCAACTGAAAAATGTATCTCAAATTTTAAAATAACTAGTCATGTTTTTTTTAGTTTCCCCAAATAGTTCCAAAGTAAATATTACTTATGTCCTCTGTAACAAAGCCTCAAGAAAAATCTCAGTTTCTCTGCAACATTTCTGTTTTCCTTATTTATTAATTCATTAATATAAGACTTTTTCCATCCCTGCCCCTCTCCTCTTTCTTGAATGGGGACAGTAAGAGAGAACAGTAAGACTGTAGTGCTTACTTTAACTATCTTAATTTGATACTCACAGGTGCAGGCATGGCTATGGCGCTCTGGGCGTAAGGCTGGTGATGTGGTGCTTGAACTCCATGATCAGAATACAGCTGGTATTAAAAAAAAAAAGTCAAAAAGCTTGTTTCACAATTTTATGTTTTTGCAAACCTTTCACATGAATTTAGATTCCTTAAAACTTCAAATTGTGGGCTATATTTGTCTAAACTACTGACTTTTTAAAAAACAAAATTTCAACATTTGAATCTATGTTTTCCCCACTGTACCAAAGCTTGGTAAATGTAGTTTATCTAGATCAGCGTCAAAAAGCACTTTCCTTGACAGAAGTAGCACGCTTTTCTACTACAAATCCACTACAATGGAACAGTGTTTAAATGTGTAGATCAGCATATTGAAATGTAATTCCCAGCATTATCACACTTACAAGATATTTACATACAAATAATACACAGGCTTTTCTTTGAAATTTTACACCATCTTCTGAATTTCCACATACTGCTTCCTTTAACATCAACAAATTATGTACCCCTGAACTGAAAACGTGTTACATCCAAATATTCCCTAACTAATTTCATGTTTTTTCTTAATGCTCACAGATTTCAAATTTCTCTGTATAAGTTGGTATCTGATTTATGAAATACAAAAAGTAAAAATAACACTGATAAGATTTATGATTATACAATACATACTGAGATTTACGCACTTCAAAAAGTGAAGAAAACCCCCAACAACTGAAGTCTTGTATTATTCAAGATCTTTGTAGGGAAATTAAATTACTTGGGTATGTCAGGATTTCCCACTTAAGATGTCTGAAATACTGGTTTTGGAACTCCTCTTGTAGCAATAAAACACACTTCAACTTTTGTAAAAATACTTGATTACTGTCTGAATTTACCATTTATTTTGGCATGCCTGTTAATGAGGAATGAATTATCAAAGAGGAAAAGTACCAATTAATAATACATTCTCAATTTTATAGTAAGTTTTTCTGTAGCCAATTATTTACTGTCAATTTTTAATATCCAATTATAATGAAATGGCCTTATTGTACATTAAGAATCTCTTAAGAAATATTAGAGATGCTATTGATATAGAAGCAAAAAAAAATCATGAACAGAGAAAACCACATTATTTAGTCATTCATCTATTCTTAATTCATTCTGATCTTCAGAATATTTAGAAACAAGCTTCTACTCACACAGAAAAAGAATTACTTCAGGAAACTGTTAGGGTTTGGGTAGACTATTCCAGCATTCTGAAGAGTTTAACTCCCATTTTATTTAAATGTTATTTTCAAACAAAACAAATTGACTAGTCTTTATACTGCTGTCAGCAATACACTTGTGACCCTCCACAAATATTTTGGAATCAAAGCACCCTCCAAGAAAACTGGAGGAGATACTCTAACTTGACAACAACTGAACTGATTTAGCAGCAGCAGCACAGGTGTGAGGGTAAGTACTAGGAACAGTTGACTTAAGTGCTTTGAACTGCCTGTGCATAAACTGAAAGATTATGTTTTTCAATTGCAGATAAACGCTTCCATTGTAAGTAAAGGTTTTTTGTTTTTTTTTTTTTACAAAAATACCTCAGGAACTGCAGCTTCCACTAGGAGAGGAGGAGGTATACATCCACTTTCCTGGGTAATCCCTATTGGCTGATAAATGACTTCAGATGGTTGCAGATACAAGAATGAAGGCGAAGAGGCAGGAGACTGAAATAAAACACATTATTTTCATAAATTATATAATTTATGCACTATGAACACCAAAGCTTATTTTACAGTCTTCTTTGCTACATATAAACAAAGATAAAGCTTTAAAAGAAAGTGTCAAATTCACCTTTGATAACCTAAAAAAGCTAAGTGAGGGAGAAGTGGGTAGAAAGGTCAGGTAGTAGGATAAAACAAAGATGTCATTTAATCACTTTTATATATTTTTCAGATTTTATTTACATTTTGGAGAGCATTGTTAGAGAAATCCTAAACTTCATAAAATTAACACTTACTCTCAAGATCACAGAAACATAATACAGTTTAATTTTCTCTTGAAAAAAGTGTTACATTAAAAAAGCAAGTATTTTTGTTTTAAAAATAAAATCCACAGTATTTCTCTAACTCAGCAGCCAGATTTCAAAGTAGCAGACTGACAACTATTAATAGAGAGGAACTGACCATAACTGGACAAGGCTGGCTGCTACTAAAGTAATGAGGACATGTTATAACAGTTCAAGCTTAAGGGACTTGGTCCTCCTTTTAGCTTCAAACTCCTTAAGTTCCTTGAGCAGGAAGATTTCCATATTAAGCTCCTCTGCTACAGAGATCACAAAACCAACAAAATCTACCCTCAAAAGTACCAAGTTAGCAATTTCAACTACTTCCTCCTGTTTCAAGGGTCTGGGTCTAACTCCAATGAAACACCACAGTTAGTTAATGAGCTAGTTAATATTGATTTCTCCTATCAGGCGAAATATGGCAGTTTTTATCTGCTTCCGAGAACTTAATAGATACTTTAATACAAACCTTTTGCCAGAGGGATAGGAGAGGGCAAGATACTTTCTTCACATCAGATTTGTATTTGATGTTTCAATAAATGCTATTTTATGCCTTCTATTGTATCAGTAAGTGTTGCAAACGCATTGCTAAAATACAGCAATTAATATTTATTTCAACAGCGTTGTGAATAGTGGGAAATTTTACTGTTAGATAAGCGCACCATACCTTTAAACTAGATGCAAACTAATAGTACAATGCTGCAACTATGAACTGTATTTACCTGTGGAACAGACCACTGCCACTGACTTGGAAGACACTGTGTTGGTGCCTAAATCCAAACAAAAAAAGATATTCCTTATGCCATTAAGAACATACGCATACACATACTAGAATTCCTAACATACTAGAATCAAAACCATCTCAAATCTATAATCAATTATTAATTAATAAGAAGAAATAAAATTTTCATAAGCCCCCAAATAATTCAGGAACATAGTTTTGTCTATTTCCATTCAGCCTCTGACTTGGGCATTTCATAAGCTTCTAAAATACTGAAGCATCTAAGAAGCGTGCCTAATAAGGAAAACAGAAGATATAAAACGCAGTTAACTTGCAATAGACATTAAAAACACGGACATACTGCGTAAATCCAGTAGTGGGCCACCAAAATGGTTAGGGGACTGGAGAATAGACATATGAGGATACTGAGAGAATTAGTTTTGTTCAGCCTTGAGAAGGATAAAGGTGGGAAGGGATAATTATTGCTGCCTACAGCTACCTAAGTGGGGAGGGGTGGGGCATAAATATGACTGAGCAAGATTCTTGTCAGAGGTGTTCAGAGCACAAGAGTCAATGGACACAGGGTGGAATATTGAAAATTCTAACTAGTTATAAGGGAAAAGTGTATTTTACCATGAGAAGGGTCAAATATTGGAAGAGGCTGTCCAGAAAGGTTGTGGAATCTCCATCACTGGAGATATTTAAAATTCACCTAGACCCTAGACACATTCCTGAAAAACCTGATCTAACCAGTCCTGGTTTGAGCAGGAGTTTGGCTTAGATGATAAAAGTTAAAGATGGTACCAAGCCAGTTGTCTAGCAACACCAAAGAAAATTTCAATTTATTACATTTCCATGTAGTTACGTAGGCAGAATAAGTTGTATTCTGGTGAAAAGAAAGCCTTCGATGAAATTAAAATCTGTTTTATATGACTATTTTGAACAGTCTTTCTATTTCCTAAGAATAAACAGACTGAGACAGTGCTGCAAACAAAACTGCATGGCTGGAAGGAATACTGATGGTCCGAAACCCATTTTCAAACAGATACCTGATAATGGTATGTAGGAGACTGATAAACCGGTTGAGCTACCATCATAGGTGAACTGGAAACAGAGCGCGACTTAAAAAGAAAAAAGTTACAAATCTTAACACAGCAATTTCATAAATTGTCACACCTATTAAGAACAGTTCTGAAGTACTATAATGCTGAATCACCTCCCCTCCCTTTTGAAAATGGATTTACTGAGTTTTAACTTACACTTAGATTCTTTAAGACCACTGTTTCTAATGGCCTACATTAGAGATGAAACAAAAATCTATGGCACATTTACTTAGTCCTTTCCAGAAAGCACTAGGCCATCACTATCTAGAGATGCTAAAGCCATCGACTATCCTGACCATAGGCATATTTTTGTTAACACTTAGGGCAATCTGTCACTGATGTATTCCCACCCCTTCCGCAGCCCTGTCTTGCAATCCTTCCCTCTTGTTAAAAAAAAAAAAGAAAAAAAAAAGTGACTGATAACTCCTTCCTGTACTTCCCAAGAAATTCCATCCAAGTTCCCCAAGCCTACTAAAGCCAAACAATTACTCTATTGAATTATCTTCCCTCTAAAACAAGCAGTATTCTTGAAAAAGAGTATGTGAATGACTACAAAATTACCCAATTCCACTTCTGCTTTGTTGATCTAGTATTACGTTCTCTTTTCATCCTCAGCATAATAGTTTGCAGCCAAGAATGCCTCACTCATAGAGGAATAATAAATGGAGGCAATCAAGGGTCATAAGCACCAACAACTCCTTAGTAAAACAAAACTTCTCCTGGGGTAGGGCCCACACTGATTCTGAACTACCCTGTCCGATAGGTCACATCAAAGCAGAAGTCCCCTGCAGAAGAACAATAAACTAACTATTTAAAAAACACAAAATAAACAGCCTAATATAAGGAAACCATTTAAACATCAAACACAAGGCATAGCCAAAGAAATTGGAAGCAGGAGGGACTTGAAAACACTGCACTCCTCCTGGTCCACAGAAAAGCATATATACAAAAATAAATTACTTACCGGCCAGGGCTGTGGAACAGAAGCAACTTCAGAGGTATGAAAATAAGCCACTCCATTATGGTAAATATAAGGATATCCACTAGAAGTAGTTAAGTACATTGTACCAGCTTCTGGTATTACAGTAGAACCTGGAATTAATATTTTAAAGTTTACTTACCAGTAATTTTTTTTTTTTTTAGATATGTAGGTCATATAACAAAGAAAAGATCATTTCTGATCTTCAGAGAAGCAAAACACTCAAAGGAAAGAACACGGGGCAGTGTGCCTAGCGCCATCTCAATTCCCTCTCAAACACAAAATCAGGAAAGCAGATGGTCACAGGATATCTCCAGAGGTAGATGGGAAGGGATGCAGAAGACGACATACATATGAATTACTAAACACAGATAACTCCAGTTACCAGCAAATATATATATTTTTTTAATCTTCAAATGTCCAAAGGTAACTTCACATTGTGGAAGCTACCAATGAAAATCTCCTACATACGAATATTTAGCTGAAACAGGATCCAAGCACTAAAACCAACAGACTCATTTCATTACAGGGTGCAGCCTGGTTTCTCAACACACAGACTGTGTTTCTGTGATGGCACATAGCCTGGCAAAAGTAAAAACTGGTATCTAGATATCAGCAACAGGGACACCTCTGAGCAACGTTGCCGCTACAGTAGAGGCTATAAATGAGCATGGTCTGATCCCAAAGCAGAGTTCCATCTACACAGCCCTCTAATAGGTACCAACAACAAGCACTATGCAAATAAAGGGATATCCATCCCTATGCAGAGGTGATTTATCTTTTTCAAACACTGCCTTTGAGATCACCTAGGCTCTATTTCTGTCTGCATTCTGGGGGTGGGTGGGACAGGACTTCATGTTTCTCTAGAACTTTCTCAAACATGAAGACAATTTTCGGTTCCAAATATAAAAACACTTCTGCAGAAAAAAAGGAAAATTAATTCTGTAACTGAAATTGAAATCTTGAAATCACATTAGGTAGTAACATAGCATGGGAAAAACACAATATAAAGATGATCACTGAGCCAGTTTTAGCTTTTCATCTCTCTTGCAAAGGTAAGTGCCAGGAGGAAGTGCCATTTTATGGACAGACACAACACTGAAGACATTACTAGAATGCTAAGTGGAGGACCAAGAAGGGTCCCACAATGATAGCTTTAATCGATAGTAAGAGTGACTAACTCCTAGAAAAGACTGAAGACATTTGGATACAATAAAGCTGAAGTATTATCCAGGTCAGGCTAAGATGGTCATTAGGATAGTGTTAAACTGACCTTAGAAAAATTAAAGGCTACTTTAGCTCCAGTAAGCAATCTAGAATGGTAGTTACTGATATCTCAAATGACGAGACCAACAGGATCCCATGGCCAACAATCCTGTCCACTTCGCTAGCTACCAAGTACATTGCACAGAACTTTCTGCTATTGTTGAATACGTCTCTTGCAAAGTAAAAGGAAATCGTCTCCATCAAGCCAGCAAACTCACCATGACAGAAAAATAAAACAACTTGGGGGAGGTATAGCTATCTGAAATTCTTCCAGCCCACAACAATTCATTCTTCTTCCAGTTGTTCAGGTTTGGTTTCTACTTGTGAGCTCTTAGAATGCCCATTTTCACAATGCTTGGTGCTGGGGAAAAGCAAAGTGAGCGGTCCTCCCAGCACATGCAAAATTCTTAGCACAAAAGGTCCTACGATGATGTAAGAGCTAAAAATTGTTTCGCTTAATAGTAGGGAAGACAGGTAAAAGATTACAGGTGGGCTGGAGAGGAGAGCGATAAACAGGCTAACTCTTCAATTCTGCTAAATATAATAGAACCACAGCCCTACAGCGATACCATGAGTCTAGATTTTATGGCTTCATAAACCTCAAGATGAGCCGCAGTAGGACAAAATATCCTAGCGACTAAGGTTGGTAGGTTGAGCATGAGAGCAGATACACCAAAATCAGACCCTAGGATATGTCAATACGATCTTGTCTCACAGATCTATCCCAGTCCTGAGGAAGAAGTGGCAGTCAAACAGGGCCACAAACAGATCTCAGAATGACACAGCAGCTTTCTCAAAAAAATGTTTGAGGTCCCCCCCCCCCCGCCCCGTTCCCTCAGATCTCAGAAGGTACCATAGGACAAATACTGAAGGAAAGTTACAAAAGTATACTTCATTCCCTGCTGCACTTATAAAAAGGAATGTATTTTACATCTCTGACACACGGCCCTTACTGAGGAATAACAGAACAGCATGCCCTGCTATGCCAAAACCTGACAGATCTTGACTTAGAAGTTGGTGATTTATATCCTCAGTAGTGTACTAGAGAAATAAAACAGCCCCTGGCAGAATGGGAGGGCATCTTCTCTAGAAGAAAATCTGTCTTCCATCTCCCCCAAAAGAACATCCTAACAGCATACTTGCTCAAGATAAAGAAGTCATCTGACAAAAATATCTTGTCAATACTCCTGTTATGCAAGTCTTCAGTCTAAATAGTTCTTTGCCAGAGAAGTCACACACAGCATCCATTCCATTATCTTACAGCAAAGAACTCTCAGAATCAAACGGTGACTGCAACCACCCACTCCTTACGGTTTCTACCAAAGAAAGCAAGATGCAACAGTCCTGGTGGATTGTGCTAACACAAATAAATAAATGGTAACAGCACAGCCTGCTTTATCCTGTAGAATCTGTGAGGACAGTCTAAGTGTTTAGATTTGAGGTTCTGCCTGGCAACTGAGAGAGATTTCCATTCAGTTTGTTCCTAGATAATCTTTTCCAAGAAAGAAAGTAAACAACATATTAGAAGACAGACAGAAACCAAAAGATCATCAATCTGTTTATTCAGACATATCCACTGGCATGCATTTACTTCTACTGCAAACTATTCTGAGCATATTCCACACGCAGCATTAAATGCAGTGCATGATCAGGCACATCTTGGTTAAAAACTTGCATTCATAATGACACTTACATAATACACAAATGTAAATAAAAATACATACGAGGACTCCGTATTTGTTGTTTTCTTATTGCTGGACCAATATTCAATTTCTTATCCTTATAATTAAGTTTTTTAGCCTAGAATTAAAGAAAAAAGACATTCAGCATGCGTAATTTCTACACATACCTAGGCATCCAATAAACAAAAATCGGAAGTAGACAAAACACTTAGTAGGTTTCACCCTCCTCTGCTTTTTATTCCCAGTGCATCTCAAAAAACCCAAAAGCTATACTAATTCCTTTCCTATCCTAACCTTAGGCTTCATATACACAAAATTAATCATTAATAATTTCAAGCATTACTTACTCCTTATGAAACCTCTTAACTAAGAACCGATACCTAGAACTGTCAGCAGGTTTTTTTAGTTTTACCTTTCTCATGTATTTACTGCTTTTATAAAAGCACATGCGTACACTAACAGACAATTTCAAGTATAAAGATTAAATTTATTTTTTTCATGATCATGACGTTATTTAAAAAAAAAAGGAACAAGTCAGTCTATGAAAATGGCCAAATTATAAGGACTGGATGTAGAAAAATCCCCATACTCATTCAGGACTGCCTTAAACCTTCCTTACCTTCAGGCTAACAAAATAAAAGCACACTAAACCAGATATCCTAGTAAGGCTAAATTATTGCAGAAGACTTCATTAAAAAAAAGTGCTAGGTACAGACAAGTAAAGCTACATTCTCTTCCAACTGTTTCTCTTACAACAGAAAGTGAGCATCAGGTCCATCAGGTAAATTAAAACCTTGCCTTTGTTTTTAAATTGACACTGAACTCACTACTTGTTAATATACTGGAAAGGAATAGGGTAAACCAACTACTATTTTTAGTTGTCAGCATCTTTTTAATACTGCTTTGCAAAACCTGAAAAGGTTCTGAAGGCTTGCTTCCCTGAACAGTTAAGTAAGGAGAATGTGCACTAAACACTACCACATTACACCACAAAGTTTTCAGTTTTTAGAGCTGTAACTTCTCCAGTAAGGAGATAATTACTTCTTAAAGAGGAACATAGAAAGAAATAGTTCTAAATCACATTCAACAGAAGGACAACAGTTAGGTAATCAATAAATTTTCTTCATTTGAGCCCAATTTAGCAAAATACTTGAACACCTGTAGATAATGCAAAGTCCCACCTAACAGATTTCAAGTTAGGAAGAGGCTAAACTATTTTATTGAATCTGGGGCTTCATAAACAAGAATTAATTATGGCAAACATACCTACCTAGCCTATTAAACACAGAGCAACTCCTAGAAAACAGATGCATGCTTCAGTCAAACTGCATTCCAACACAGACAATAGGAAGATGATTTTTCCAAATGCAATATATTTCATTTATGTGATTTATCAGAATTGAGACTTTTTTTTTTTATACACAGCTTTCACAGTTAAGAGAAATATCTAATATGCATGGATTTCTTCAAAGCATTTAATACAGCACTGCATGAAAAATTATGCATGATGCTACAGAAAGTGAAGACTAATAGGAAAAACTGTGGTGAATAAAAAATTAGTTCAGGAAGATAGGAAGAGGTAGCATAAGTAGTAATAGCATATGACCAGAAAGAGGATCCTGGTGAAACTTCTCAAGGTCTGTTCTCACTACTAACGCAATTTAGTACTTTCAAAGACTGCAACCTAGAAAGGAATTTCTGGAGACATTACTCGTGATAGAAAAGTAGGATGCAAAAAAAATCAGTGCAAAGGATGATCAGAATATTATATGAGAAGGAATTCAAGAGTACAAAATGAAAAAATCATTCATTTCATACATAAATTAAAGCCTAGAAACTCTCAGCTTAAGATGTCTGAGAAAGACCTAGATGCTAATTGATCTTAAGATGAATATAAGATAGCAGTATGATGCAAAGATGAAAAAGGTGATAGAATTGTAGGACATCTAAGTTGAAGCACTTATAGTAGACAAAAAAGTATTAGTATCATTGAATGAGACACCAGTAAGACTTCACATGGAGCAGCCTTTCAGTTACAACAGAGGAAAAAATCCCAAGCCATTTTCACAATGGTACTCAGTACCATTAGTATTCAAGTTCACAGAAATAAAACAATAAAAAAACCCGGGGAAGAAAAGTAGCTGACTCAAGAAGTTCCTGTCTGTATCTTTCGGTTCCACATAACCGTAGTTTTTAAAAACACTCTGAGAGTTTCTTTGAAAATGTCCCAGCTTTTATTTTGAATTTTAATACATGAATTTCCAATGGAAGTTCAGTATTTCAACATTTTAACCAGCTTTATATTTGGAAGAAGGCAATTTGCAAGCCTTGGATACTATTTTCTGTTTGTTCCCCCGCCCCCCCCCGTACCTGGATACCTTCACATGTATGCATAGATCCTGACCAACAGATCTCTCCAATACGTTCCAACCAGAACATGGAGCACACACTTAAAAAAAACAAAACACCCCACAAAACCCCCAAACAAAACAAACTGAAGAGCTAACTGTGTCTCAAGGGAGGTTCTACAAGGAGTGCTAAGACAGTAATATAGCTAAGAGGAGAAGTAAAAATTACATGACATAAAGTGAGCTTCATTGCTTAAGACTTCAAATGAATCCAATTATTCCTGAAAAGAATTACGTCAGCTCTGACAATCAAACATGTCAGAATAAAAGATGGCAGTTATCTTTCCCAAGTCCCCACAAAATCTTGACAGCAATGGATTTTCTAGTAAAGCAAATGAAAGCAATTGTAAAGGACAGAGTCTTTATAGCTCTCTGTGTACCACATACAGTCTTTACTTTCTTAATCTGTATGTCAAAGTCAAGAGCTGTACTATGAACTCGCAACTCCCTTCCCTAGTTCCAGAAGATCTCAGTAGAAATCTTGGTTTAGAGAGATCTAAGCCATCTTCTTAACTACACAGACCAAACTTAACAGATCTTCAAATGCAAGTTGGTAAACAGAAGAGGACCAGACAACCAGGGCTACTTAGTGTCTAATATGAAACGAAGTATTTCATTTAAGAGATAATCATAACGGGGACTATCACTCACCTCTTGTAAAATTTTCTGTGCATCTTCTTGGGTTTCGAAAGTAATGAAGCCATACCTGAATACAAATTACAGAAACTAAGCCTCTGAAGTTCATATTTACATACATTGCACACTATTACTTGATATACAGTACAAGTGACATTAAAAGGTAAACTAACGGGAAAAAAAATAATCAATCGTAGAAACAAAGATTGCAGTAACAACTGTAATCTTAATTTAACATCCTTATTATAGTCTACTTACTAATATATTTAAGTATGTGGTCATATATTACTGTTTCTATGCAGTGAATGAGTAGCCCACATAAAGCTATGCAAAACTCTCTGTATTGTCCTTGTTACTCAGTGTATGTTTTTAGTTCCTTCGTTTCTATTAAACAAAGATATTTTGATCTGAAGCTCTCACACTTTATGGGTGCCCAAGACACTTGGGATGTTTTTTATTATACTGTACTTCATAGCACAGCTCCCACCTACTCCAGCAACAATTGTGAATGCTTCACACTCCCACAAGCACTATCCACTACATTAAACGGAGTTCTCACAAAAAGCAGCAATGCAGAGATAGTGTTTATTTGTGAATTATTCTTGTCATTATTGACAGGACTAGCATTAAACAAGAGTTCTGTGGTGATCAAGGATGAAGTATTCTCATACTTTGCGACACAGTACATCTTTCACCATACCTCTTCTAACTGCTGCAACAAATCAGACAGGCTTTCTATACAGAACTCCTGCTGTACCAAAACACCTCAATTCATTCCCAGAGAAATCTAGGCCACTGAATGTGGCACTGCCTCTGCAAAAGGAAGTATCTGATCTTATAATTAAAGTCTGTACTACAACACATATGTAGAAAAAACAATGGGTGTCCCCTCCCAAATTAACGTCAACTTTCTGAATTTCAACGAATTTTTTTTTTAATCTTTCAGTAGTTTTGTATGCATAATTTCTTAGGTCCGTGGCTCATTTCTCAGGGACAGATTTCAGAAGATACCAAGAAGGCCCCTGTCATTCCAGCCAGCAGATCAAATTTTGCAATACAACATATCATTGTCTGTGAGCATTTCCATGCCTATCTGAATACAGAGGTCCAATAAGTCTCTAACCAGCTGTACTTTTAAATCTGTGGGCTTTTCCTGTATTGCCTTCTCGAAATAAATTTGGAAACATTTCCAAGTTCAAAGAACACAAACTATTTTCCTAGCTTGGGACCTTACCTACACAGACTTTTCATTCTACGTGCTATCTGGACAATAAACTAGCAGACATAATCAATCACACAAACTTGTAAGTTTTTTAAGTCACTTGTCAACAAGAAGCAATGAAGCCTGTGCTTGGATTTCAACAGAAATCCCAACACCACTGAAAGTAATTATTTTCCAACATATTTACTGTGAGACATATGTTGGCAATCATAACAGTGTAATAACTGGATATTCTTGGGTTATTGTATTATATGCACACATGTACTGCAAGTCTCAAGTATTTCTTGGAATTTAGTAAGAGGGTAAGAGGCTTGGTGACGGATCTGGGACCAAGCCCAAGCCCAACATGCCATGCAGGTGTTTACTCTATGCTAAGACCTGCAGCTCAGTATGTAATTTGCTGATATATGTTAAGTGCTGACAGCATTAAAATTATGAGATTCAGACACTACAGGCTTACTGCTCAGAAGAGAACTTCCGACCAAAGTGAACTTTACAGGTACAAATTCTCATGCACATTCCTTTCTGCTTCAGCCCTCTTTCTTCTGCGGCAGTACAGTTCCCCACCTTATTTCCTTCACCATCCTTTGGGTTCTAGCAATAGCTTTACTACCCAGTCTTAATCTTTTTCCAGATTTGCTCTTGGGCATTTCTCTTATTGTTGACTTCCAGGCTTAGTCCTCTTTTCTGTAATCATGACTCATCATCAGATTTGTCCCCCATGCTCTTGTTCCAAAAATCTTCACACAAAATCTCAGTTCTTGGCACACACTCCAGCACAAACAGGTGTATCTCACCTCTTCCTTTATTCTTAGGCTCCTTTCCACACTGGCTTTCAGTAGTAGAAATATCTATGTTTAAGAACTAAATTACCTTTTTAGGGTTATCTGCTTAAATCATTGTCATTAAAAAAACCTGAAAGGACTATTGATTTTGTCCTAGTTGCACACAGCTTCATCTTACAACAACATGACTATAGAGTTTTACAGTTATACAAATTACAAAGCCATTTGTATGTAAATGTTAAAGGGCAAGGACAGATTTTTGCAGACAGGGAATAACTGGGAACGTAAGTGACATAAAATTAATAATATTCCAAGCTATGAAAATCATAATCAAATTTACTATAGTTTGCCAGCTTTCTGACTATATTTTCAATTCCTACAACATGCTTATTCTACTATACCAACCCCTTTGATACTCCAGCTCTGTCATTTACTATCTTCACTTCTTTCACGCTGCCGTACTGAGCAAAAAACTTCCTCAGATCATTTTCATTAGTCTAGTGCAGTAAATCAAGAGGGGGGGGAAGAAAAGTTGGTTTGCATAGTTATTCAATCAATATTTACCACAAGACTTTTACTGGATATACTTTGGATAAAGTTTGCTTCAAACTAATTATGACCCTGGTTAGAAAGAGAGAAGAATGACCATGTATGAGCCTCGCAGCTCCTGTTTAATTACTGCATTTTCATATTCAGCAATAATGCTAGAAAGCCACTAAAATATTAAAACTCCTCTTTTAGTGGATTTATGTAACAACTGTCCTTTCGCAGTAAAGACCATTGAAGCAGGTTTACTAGATTTGAATTTTAGTTTCTGTAAATTACGTACCAGAGTGCTGTTTACAATATGAAACATCACTGCAATGTTTTCAAACTTCAAAACAGCGGAGTATGTAGGCTTCCATAAAGGATATACATAGGTCACATATGAAAAAAATCACCACTAAACCACAGTGACTTAATGGTGAAATCCATCTAATATACCATGATCCCTCTTTCTAAAGTATATTTAATATAAGACTCTGCAAATATGTATAGGCACACCACAGGAACTCCCCATTATAAATTAAGTAAGAAAAGGTCCTTTTAATGGAGAACAGTCTAAACCCACCTGAAGGAAACTGTTCCTTTCCGAGTATGCATGGAGCAAGACAAGTTCCTAATGTAAAGGCACACCTGAGCTATGTGAACTCATCTACCTTCTATGAACCAGCTTTCTCTTACAATGAAAGCATATACCAAATACGGTGCCCTAAACACCACATTTCAGATTTTAAAGTTTTGTTCTACATGGTCCTTAGTTAATGCTGTACCTAATGCTGGAAGAAGCATGCTTATATGCATGGATCTCTGTGCGCTTCAAGCAATTTCCACATTCATCTATACTTTTCATTATTCTAAGGATGTATATCAGAAGTACTATTTTACCTCTAAGTGAATGACTTATTGGTTTTAACTGCATGTATACAATTTAGTAAAGCCTTTGATGTGCGGGAGGGGATTATCTGCCTCATCCAAATTTGAGGAACAAAAAGAACTTAAAAGAAACAAAAACTAATGTAAACAATTCTCATAACTGGAAAGAACATGAAGTTAATGCTGTTTTTGAATAATTCTACCTTCAAGACACATTTTACAAAAAGAAATAATGCAGCTTCCTTGCTACAACCTCTAAGTCCAGCAGAGAGCAACAATGGTAGAAGACTGCTTTATCTCCCTCACTAATCCAAGTATTCAGGCATTAAAACATTAGCAAACACTCAGTCGCTCTGAAAGCATGAGGAGTAACAGATACAAGTGCACTGAACAGGCACAAAACACTTCAATGTTTTATTAAGGCTCAGTAATTGTGTCCTCTCCTTGGCAACTGCCTGCACCAGTTCTTGAGAAACTACCCACCATGAACAAGTTAAGAAAAATTCTGACCGGAGTCCAGAACCACTCTCTTCAATACATGATCATGCTTTGCACCTGAACAGAAGCGTGAAAGCCTCTGTACAAAGGAAAACAGATCAACCCAACAACTGATAGCTTTTATAAAACAATTCTACAGCATATGCTAAAGCGTTTGCACATTCTCGAGTAGCAAAAAGCACGTATAAAGTACAAAAGATTCGTAGTGGAGATTTTCCTTTCCCTTAAAATTCTCTCTCATTCTTCACATCTTCTTCACATTATAGTGAAGGGCACTTACCACCTAAACAAATACACATATGATTACGTCTCACATTTTTTCCCTATTGATTTTTATAGGGTTATAAATTATCATTTAGTAGTAAAAATAGGAAAAACTTACCTTAAAATCAATTCCTCCTACAAAGATGCGATTTGGAGTAACTGTTCCAAACCTTGGAGCACTGGTCAGATTATTTAATGGCACTGGTGACACAGTGTTGGGAGATGAAGATAAAGATTCTGTTTGCGTCTGATTTGTTGTCTGCTGATTGAAAGAAAATATTTTCAATATCTTACATGTTATAACCTATTGAATAAAAAAAATTCTCAAAAGAAAATGCATACAGAATTTTTGGGAGGCACAGCAAATGCTGAACAACTGAACATTAACCACGTATTTTTATTCAGAATGCAGCTCGAAGTATTTAAACATAAGCTTAGTTTTAAGCAATTCAGTAACCTAGTCAATACACTATGGTCTGAAGTTTGACTTTTATTTTAAGCCCTTTCTGAATTAGGCATTTCAGGGCTTAATCCCCCAATCTTAGTTTTTCTGTTTCTGCAGCCCTGCTGTATGAAATTCCAAGTTATGAATTCTGTTTCAGAGATTAATTTATACCTATTAGAAGCCCCTTAGTTTAAGCCTATATAGAAAGTACCTTTTCAACTCAACCTGCCCTCTCACATACATCTACAAAACTGTGCTCTCCGCAACAGCTTCTGCTTGATTTTCCAAGTGCCAAGCACCCATAATTCCACCACATACCATCAACAAGCTCATTACAACTGATGAGAACAGCACTTGACGACTAGTCTTTTAATTCAACACTCTCTTGGCCTACAAACACAGTGCGCAGTGACCTGAACAAAAATTCTCTCTGCAAAAGAACCATATTGCTCTTGCCCCAGTAAAGGAAAGGGACACAGTATGGTGGGAACTTCACGGAAACCATTATTTAATGAAGTCTGCCTGATGTTTTAACTTCCATCATGCTTACACCTGTAAACTGTGAAACAATACAGACTTGCATTTCACTGGAAACCCTTTTCAGAACAAACTAATACTGCCTGACTTAGTCAACCTAACTGTGAGATGATAGCTGTAAAGCAGCCACATAGTACTGTCACTAACTTCTCTAATAGGAATTGCAATAGAGGCTTCAAGACCATTATTGCTTTTGCTTGTTTGTTTTGTGGGTGTCGTGTCGTCCCCCCCCCCAAGTTTACTAAAACCAATCCTGGGCTGTAGTGCCCTGACTATACCACTAAAGAAGGAGTCCAAAGCGAAAGACAAGCAGCTGCCGCAGGCTGCAGACAACAAGACTAATAGTAAGCAGAGTAGTGAGAACTAGAAGTAGGAATCTAAGGGTCTCAGCCCCCAACCTTTCTTTTGAAAGGATTCCAAGAGAAATGCACTTTTTTCCTACTACCGTGCAACCCTTAAAATTTGTAGTGAGGACCGACAAAACACATGCAAGCTTATTTTAAAAACAGAAAGCTATTGCATCTAGTACAACGTTCTTTCATTTCTTGTGGTATCCATATCTATCAGCATCTCAAAAGCTAGAGCAGAAAATGACGTGGTCTTAAACAGTTCTCCTCACAGAATTCCCCTTTCTTTTACACTGTTTTATTTCCTCGTTTTGCCTCTTTCACTTATTCACAGGACAGGATTTTCTTATCTCTGCCTTTAAGTATTCCTGGAAAAAAACAAATCGCTTATCTTTGGAGAACAAACAAAAAATGAAGGCTGACAGTTGAAGTGCAGTGAGAAATGGAAGATCAATAAAGAGGAAGAATGCTAGGAAAAAAGTTGTCTTTTTGTTTGCCCTGCAAGCCCTTCTAGGATTATCTGTTATTTCCTTAGCCACCTGAAAATCAGTCCTGTTAATTCTGAGTAATGGGTTAATGCTATTGTTTCGGATACCTTAAAGACAATCAATCCAGCGTAGTCCACACCTGTTTAGTTTTAGGGAAGACAAAAATCCTTTCCAAATTTACTAACACAATACACATTTGGGGCAGAGGAAAAACCCCAAAATCCTTAATCTGATCTATTCAGGAGAAAGTATGCGTTCCTCCTACCAGCAATACTACCCTAGAGTAGTGCCTAACCTGGAAAAAAACCAAAAACAATCCCAAAACAACAAACAAAAAACTAGGAGGCAAGGAACAATCATAATTGCTACAGTCCCAAGGGCTTTAGAAGGAGGAATGTTTTCTGCTGAGAACAACTTTTGAAGGACGATGAAACAGGTTACTTTCTTCATCTCTCACACTAAATACAATATTCTACTTGTATAATTATCTGGCAATTGCGTACAGCACTAAAATAGCCGAATTTAACTATAAAGTAACAATTAACAGTTGACATTGCAGCCAAAATGTATGGAGAAAATGAAATTCAGGATCTTTGATGTAAGGAATAAAAGTTTTAAGAGTTGCAAGTCTTATTAAAAAAAAACCACCAACAACCCAAACACCAAAAGGAAGAAATGAAGAATTAAACACATCACTTTAACTCCCAATACAGTAAATCCCAATGAATTTTAAAACATTAAAATCTGTATTCTGATCACTGTCTCAAACATCGTTTCTTCTCCTTCACACGAGTGTAGCAGTAAGAAAACACTATTAAAAAAAAATTATGTGCTAACAGCATGTCACTTGCCTAACCATTCATTTTTCTACAGGTTTTTAAACTCACTTTTTAATGGTTTTTTTTTTTCTCCAAACAGTATGGATATGTATATTCATCAGTATTTTTATGGGTTATTTAGTGTGTTTGACAACTGCTCTTTACCACAATTGATAAATTTTCATTTTCATGTTGAACACATCCACAGTCAGGCAACCAAACGCTACAAAGGCCTGGTGACTAATCCCACCTTACTCGCTGAACAACCCCCTTTTTACAGCCCGTATCCTATAATGTCAGAAATCAGACACCCATCTTTCCCCAGGTATCATGGACCGCTGTAGACCCGAGGCAAGGCGAGCGGTTTACCAGAACTTGAAGCCCCCCCCAGAGCGCCGCACCACAGAGGAAATGGCGGCATGCCGAAGGGCGGTGTGGGGACAGGGCCGCAACCGCCGCCGCCAGCGAGGGGCGCTTTGGCGGGAAGGCTGCGCTTCCACCTCCCGCCGCCGCTCCCTGCCCTCTCGCCCGAGCGGCTCCCCGGCCCCCCGGGAGACGGCCTCGTCACCTCGCCGCGCTCCTCACCGCGCCGTCGGGCTCCATCTGTCCGTCGCCGCCGCCTCAGTCCCGGCACGTTGCCGGCACGCGTCGCGCTCCTCGGCTCCGCCTCGTGCCCGGCCGACGAGCACCAGCAGGGAGAGGCCTGCAACGGGCGGGGGAAGAAGCAGCCCGGCGGCCGGCGACGGCGCTGAGGGGGGGAAGCGGGCAGGGACAGCGCAGCTGGCCCTCGCCCCAGCGCCCACGCAGGGCCCCGCCCAGAGGGTAGACGCCCCCGCTGAGTCCCGCTCCGCCACCCCGGCGGAGAGCTCCAAGAGGCTGCCGCTGCGGGCGCTGCCCGGCACCCCTCAGCCCTCCTTCCCCCGAGGAAATGGCCCCCTTGGCAAACTTGAGCCCCCTCCCCGGCACGCCAGGGGCCTGGCCTGGCCTCGCCTCTCCTCTCCTTACAGGATCCCTGCGGGAGGCCGGGGGTGTCTCTCTCTCCCTCCCCTCCCCCGGCACCTGCTGGCGCCGTCACTCACCGCCCGCCCCGCCTAAGGGCCTTGGGGGGGGCCTGCCGCCTCCCTCCCGCTGAGGGCGGGGGAACTGCCTGCCGCCGCTGGCCGCGGGGCCGGTGCGGTCTCCCGAGCCCCGGCCGCTTTGCGCTGGCCTGCCCAGTGTGCCGGCGAGTCACAGGCGGCCCATCTGCTCTCTCCTCCCCGCGGGTATCGTGTCTCCGGCGAGCCCCCGCAGCCAAATAGCACCCGGAAGGCTGGAAAAGAAGGAGGTTGCATGCACTGCCCCCAGGAACGGCAGAGGGGGGACCCTCCCTCCAGGCCCGTCCCCACCACCTGAGGAGGTGGGTGGCAAACTCCAACCGTGTTATTAGCCCCTCAACCAGGGAGTGAAATGCAGAGGAAAATAGGGTCATGCATTTCACCTGTCCTCTGGCCTCAGTGGGAGAAACACGAAAGTGCCCAGTGAGGCTGTGCCCCGGGTCTGACTCATGAGGCCGTACTTGATGGAGGCAAAAACATAGTTTAGACTTTATGACTGTCAGCATGAAGAAGCGAAAGTCCTTAGTTCAACTCAAAGAGGCTTCCTAAGGTTCCCAAAGAGACTCTCAAATAGGCAGGCTGTCCCCAAAACTGCTGTGCAACAGCAGGCCTGGGATGACCTTAGAGATGTAATTTGGGGTCCACTAGCAGAGACGACTCGAAAATAACATTCACTTTCATGACCACTCCTCAAAATATTCCAGCTCTTTTTTCAGCCCTTACCGAAGCGGAGGAGGAGCACCAATAGTAACACTTGTGTCAGGTGTACATCTGTGGTCATTTAATGAACAGCACTACAACCCGTTCCATAATTTCATCCTGTTTGTAAATGCAGATTGCCCTGAAAATTGCTCTGCTGCTAAACAGGTCTGAAAAAAAGAGCGATTCAAACGTCAAGCTCATAATCAATGTAGTTACAAGGTACAGCCTGACAAAAATGCTTGATTTGATGACGGCAAGAGCTGGAATGCAGACAAATGCGTGCCGGGAGAACCACCCCAGTGGGAAAGCTGCTGTTCAAAGTGATCAAACCTTCACAGGCTAAGTCACAACAGCTCAGCCCCGAGATACAATGTCAGGATCACTGTAGGGTCAATTTATCATTGCCTGCTCTCCTGGTTTACTTTTTTGGGTGCTTTAAAATAAAAAATTCAACGAAGATTATCTTGATAATGTCTACAATAAAATATATTTTAGTTGAATTCAAATCTTTCTGTCTTGCTTAAGTTTGCTTTATGCAAATTACACCGATCCAACCTAAATCCAACAGCATTTTCCATATAAATTACGTCATTTAACTCTCACTGAGCTTAGGCAGGGCACAGACCTGCAGTCCTTACAAGACCCTACACTGCTCCTTACTATTCTGGTGTTGCTTCAACATCTACCAGCTTCTGCAACATTATTCTTACCACAGGCAATTAAAAAAAACTAAAAGAGACTTTCTAATAATTCTGTGCCTGTAATATATAACAATATAATGCTTAAATCTTAGTAGTGATTTTTTTTTTTTAGCTGAGAAAACTGTATAAAAGTAAAGGCAATTTTAGCAGAGCTGATGAGATTTTTTAGAAATAGTTATTGTGCGAGATTAACAGAACTCTGCTGAATTGCACTCATTGACTTTTATGAATATTTATCAGACAGCAACAAAGCTTATTCTAAGAACAGCACTACATTTTAATGATGTGAAAGGCAGAATAGGCCAAGCCTTTCACATGGTTCATATCTTGATTTGGGGAATTTAAAGTCAGAACAGCTGAAAGAATACAGAAACATTCAGAGACATGAAAGTGTATTTTACATGGTTTTAATTGTTGGATCTTCCACATTACACCTCCTCCTCAAGTTAAAAAAAAACTAAATTGGGACATTTACATTTAAAATAAGGCAACTGTGACAAAAATAGGACTTTTGCAAATAAATGAGAAAGATTGAGCTATTTTTTATTCTGATAATTTAAAAACTGAAAACCTGAAAATCCAACACATCTATAAATTTAACAAGATTACTAGCAGAGCTGCCAGAAAGTGTTGCCATGCATACAGGATTTAAATATTACAACAAAAGTTGCTGGGCTGCCCTAGCACTGTGTGGCTGCTTCATTAAGGGCACAGTATCCCGGCTTAGGAAGTCACTCTCAAAGGAAGTCAGGAGTCTGTCTGTTTTTCCTGACTCCGCATGTCAGCAATATATGCAGCATGAAATGATCTCTCCTAGTGTTCTCTCCCACAAATTAAAAGGCAATGCTGGACAAAGACAAGAGTCTGACTGTGCTGGTTCCTGTAGGCTCTTGTATTTATCCTTTTTTATAGCATCAGAGAAAGTCAGAGGTTAAGTGAGGAAAGATAAACTGAAAAAAGCAAGAGAGAAAAACGGTGAGAAAAATGATTTGGGAGGAGAAAGGAGGGAAAGAATTCTCCAGGCACAAAAAGACAATGATGATTTTATGACTAATACATGGGCCTGGAAACAGGCTGCTATTTCACTGATTGATTCCCTGACCTTGGAAAAGACATGCTACCTTTTTTGCTTCTATGAGTTATCTACAGATAAATAATAATTCTAGCTTTTCTACCAGCATCTTAAGATCATTTCATGAAAATATGAGCATTAATATATTGTTGTCAGACAGGGAGAGCCAGACTGTACCTGATGAAAGATTACTTACTTCCTGCTCTCAATTTCATAAAAATGTCTCTCAGGATGTTACTAAAAGATTGACTTCTGTCTCCGTTGCATAGACTACAACTGTATTTTAAAAAAACCCTGTAATTTATGAAGATGTACACAGTGATTTCTCTTACGAGCTTGTGAATGGATTCTCTACACCCTGAGCCCTAACCAGAATAAGCAAAAAGCCAAGAGCTCTTATATATTCAAGGATTTCGAGGAGGTCTTCTGAGAGAGTTAACAGTGCTCAGAAGCAAATGATAGTGGTCACCTAAAGAGTGCCACTGAATAAAAAAATAATACAGTCAGTGCCATGTGTAAAATGCAGAAGGAAATGACTCGTTTCTGGGAAGTTTTCCATTTATTCAAAGGGGTGTGTGTATTTCTCTGATATGACATTTCCATCTTACAGGCCCTTTTCGCACACCAATCCCTTTCTTGGGTTAGTTGGGCACATCTCCCTTCTAGATGAGCCGCGACTCCTCACCCCATCCCAGTTTCCACCATTCTCTCTGTCCTTTGTCTCTACCTCCTACTTTGTTTCTGGTTGCCCTAACTATACTCTCGCTCACTTCTTGTCTCTGACGTCCCCCTTTCCTCATCATAATGGCTGCACTGGTATCCTCTACCCCTTTAACCCCTGCAGTCATCACAGGGCAGGTACTGGGGGGCTCTGGCAGGGTACTGGGTACTTAGGGTACTCCAGGACTCCAGAATAGTATTGGGAGGGCTCTGAGAGGTACTGGGGGCCCTGGAAGAGTATATAGGGGCTTTAGGGGGTACTGTGTTCACTGGGGAGATACTGGGTAGCTCGGGGGTCTATTAGGAGCACTGCAGGGTACTTGGGGGCTCTGTTGGACTCCAGGGGGTGCTGAGGGCTAGGTACCGGGGTGGGTGAGTGGGGTTCCCACATTGTTTCCTATGGCTCCATCAAGCTGAGCTGCTCTACTCATATTGGACTTGCTCATTTGCTTCCTGTTTCACATTTTCCCCACCCTCAGCAATGGATGATCCAGAGGACCAAGAGACTTGGATGGTCAGTACGCTGGACTACTCTCCCGATAATATTTTCCCAGGGTGGTGGATTGTTACTAGATAACAAAAGCATCCTCATTCAGTCCATCCTTGCAGAATACTAACAGTATTACGGACGATTTCTAGCTCAAAATGTATCAGGGCAATGAGTGATTTCTTTCAAATTTGAAGACATACTTAGATTTTATAGTTTAATTTAAAAAGAGTATATTTTCCAAAAGTAATGGCCAGCATGACATAGGTTATTGGAACTAAGTCACTGCGTAAGACTGGCTTGTTTTCTGTCTCACTTCAGAGTTCAGAGTATATATGCTTTATTCATAAAGGCATTTGTGTGCGTTTTATTTTACATGTCCCCAAGGGGGAAAAACTTACTGGAAACTGCTGCATAAAAGTTCCATTGCTGGCGGAACTAGTCACAATTAAAATATGGAAGATACTGTTAAAAGTACCAGATTGGAAAAAGTACTCAACAATGTAGTAGCATCTGTAGTTGCACCTGAGTAAAACTGTAAAGCTTATCAGTACTTTAATAAATGTCGCTAGCAAATGGAAGAATTATATTACAATCCTTTGTTAAATCTGATCATGTGGTTATTAATAGGAAATACTAAATAGGTCTACTGAGAAAACTGATTCCTTTACGTATTATAAAAGCATAGTCCTCCAACAAAACACCATAGATATGTGTGCTATGGAAATACTAATAGATCTCCAGTTAGGTGGGTGAAGAGGAAATTATCAGCCTCCTCATTTATTTTACCTTAGCATGACAGCCTTCATTGGCTTTTCCTCTCATTTTTTCCCTACTGTGTTTCTTTTAGTCAATTTTTGCAGTTGTCATAATATTATATTTTACATGTGTCACTGAACTGAATATAAAATTCTGCAGACAGAAAAAAATGAGTAGAAAAGACTATAAACAATTGACATGTATTATGAAACACAAGTGGGGAAAAAATACTTGCAAGAAAGAAAGTATCAGGCTTTGCTTGCTCTGGAAGCGTAAAGCTACATGGATATAAGTGCAATTTAATAACACCTATGTGCTGCCATAATGTTAAAGGGGTCTTCCTACAAGGTAAAGAGGTTCTTCCTTTCCCAATTCATTTAACTGCCATCAGTCAAAATGGCTCTGGGTTCTAATCCCACCTTTTACAACTTGATTCTTCAAATATCATTGTATGTCTCGGTATAGATTCCAAATTTTTAAAAAAAGAAGTAAAGAATAATCTCACTGTAGATAGGATGTTGCTAATCTATTCCACATACTTGGGGAAAATTTTAAGAGTAATGTTGTAATTTTCTATTCTAATATTCTATTCTGTTCTATTTTTTCTTTATTGTGTTTTAGATCCAGTAGTCCAAAAGGCCAGGAGCTTTTCTCACTATTGATTTCGGTGATTTGAAGTAGAATGCCACAGAAATACAGTGAAAGAGCCAAGCCATTTTATTGTTGCCTATTACAATTTTTTTCCTTTCTTTTCTGTGCGTGTGGTAATTTACTCCTTACATGCAGTTTTTTCAGATTCAGATAAGACACGTGCTTCTGTTTTAGCAGGTATCTCATTTATGGGGGAATACTTGCATATATCCCTACACATTTCTGTTGCTTTTGTTCTACTATCTGCTACTTAAATCTTCTACATGTAAAAGTGAAGGAAGAGTATAACATAACATAATTGCTATTGCTTAGAAACACTATTCTGAGTAGTTGAACATGGCAGTAAAATAATTAACCTTTACTTCTTTTTGTCTTGTGTTTCCCACACTATACCGTATAGAACTGAATGGAATGGAATGCAATGTATACCAACCTACTGTCTACCTTTCTCCTGTGAATGAAGAGCTGCTGTAGTTGCAGCCCCAACCGGCATCAATTCAGGATGGTTATGAAGATCTCAAGGATATCAAGAAGTGTTGTCTTTTCCAGTGTTCTCCTTCCTCCTTTACATGAGTTATGTACCTAAGAGGAGTCAAAAGAGAACTGAAATGGGATGAAGGCAGCTGAGTACAGGAAGAAAAGTTTATGCTTGGTCTCATTCTATGCATTATGGTTTGATTTACTTTCCATGTCAGTTGATTGAAATGAATATGGAATTTAATGGTGAAAAGGAGAATTGCAACTGTAAAATACCAGTTGCAGAGATGAAAGTAGTACATTTTACAACCTCAGACTTTGATATCCTTTTTTAAATACTTGGTTTCTGATATTTATTAATCACTTTTAGAGAAATAAGCCTGGCAAACTTTAATGGGCAACACTTCAACATAAGCTACTTGTATAATGAAATAGAGTATTTTATCTGGAGATCTCAAATAACTATACAAAGAAGGTCCCTCCCTCTGAAAATTCCCATTATTTTAAAAATATTATTAGATGCGTAGGAAGAACAAGAACTCAAAGCACTGATTTTTAAAAAGGATTGCTAATCTTTCCCTACTTGGCTTAACACTAAAGAGTTGGTTTTATGTAACATGAAGAGGTTTTTCCATATTAATGTTTCAGATAGAATCAAGCTTTATAAGATCATTTATCTTGCCTCTGTGGGTGTTTAGGAGATTTTTTTCTTTGATTCTTTTTTATTTTGCTAAATTTGCAATTTGTTCTTTTTCTGCATTTTGTAGAATACAATTTCTTCCTTTGGCATTTGTGAGCTCTGTAATAGTTTTACCTTTTGCCTTCCATTCAAATCAAGGCTTTCAAAGTATTTGGACTGATATGCAATTTAATTTGATTTACTTGTAGTGGCTCTTAGGAAATAAATCAGTGTAAATTTTGGCCCACACTATGGACGCAGGGATTCACAAAACAAGAGACATCATTCTTCCTTTCCTTTTTCCTATCCTCCCCCAAATCACAAACCTTTGAGTAGTGCTCTGTTCAAGTATAGTTCACTGAGCTTCATTGTGTATAATACCTGCTCATAAAAACAATTCTTTGCATCTTTGAACATCATACTTACAGGGTATGTATGGGAAAAGTCCTGCTGTCTTTTGACAGCAGCATAGTCTGAAGAGTTAATACACTTCAGTTTTTAATCTCCCCAAATCTTGCTACTCAGTGTGACTGTACATCTGAGATTAGATAAAGAGAGGGTAACTGGTTAGAATTAGAGGATTCTTCCAAAACACAATGTAAATAGGTGTCTTCTAAGTTTGCCCAACACAGGCATATTTTTCCACTTTTATTGTGGATTTGTCTGTAAATCTCTGCATTTGGGAGTAAAAGTCTCCTGGCCTTTTATGTGCAGAATGTTTCACTTTTGCTAATCCCGCTGTGAGCTGTAGCAGCAGTTAGTATAGGCTACAGATTTTAACTACCAGTTTATTTAACCCCACTCAGAAAAGATACAGATAAACAGTGGTTAACCATGCTTTCAATTTATGCATGTTAGCACTCCCATAGTGGCAAGTTTCAGGAAAATAAGCTTATGTAGATTAGTCATTAGCTTTCCTTTTCCATGTCCTTAGAATGTCTTCTAACCTGACATTAAGGAACAAGAGATTTTTGCAATAAAAGATTAAATATACTTCATCCCTCATGGAAAGTATTTTGAATCTTGATAAAATCCTGTTCAATTAATACCAGAGGAATTTAAGGTATTTAGAGGATTACATTTTGATCATAATTATATAGCATATCTTTTTTTTTTTTTGAGATGACTTTTACTAATGAATTAAGAGAGATGGGGCAAATTTGCATGCATGAGAAACAACCAGACAAATGTTTTTAGCAAGTTTTCAATCCATCTATCTAACCACATGTAAGCTTGTATTTGGAAGTGGTATCAAGGACTAGGCCACAGTCTGCCTATAACTTTGGTTCCAGTATAAAAAGGATAGACTTTATAGGGTACCTGTTCTCTACTTGCATCTACTACCACTTTAAGCCAGTGTAGAAGCAGTCAAAAACATTTCTGGGAAACACTGCCTTGACTTTTTTCATAGGAAACCAGCTTTCTTTGAAATGAGGCAGATGTGGGTGTAGCTCTTTACACTCTTTCCCTGGGTAGCCAATCAAGCATGGGAGATCTAAAGGTAGCAATGTACTTCTAACACTGACATACTTCGGGTGCATCTGGTTTAGCATTTTTTGGGGATCAAGGGTGCAATTTTGAAGTAAATCTCCACATCATCCTGACTTACCTACTTGGTTCACATCATAGAGCAGTTTCTGAGTGTGCAAACTAACTTCTCAGTTGAAACGAAAAGAGATGTTGTGCCCCAGGAACGCCACTACTGTACTCTAATGTGCAGCTATTCTAGCCGTGGGACTGGACTAGGGCTTTTCCCAAGTAAACCCCCCCCCCCCGCCCCCAATGCCTACGGTATGGACATCAGGCTCAGTACCAATGTTCTCCCTGTACAGATCCACTCCCATTAGACTATTTGATACTTTTCCTCACATCATTGTCAGGAGCCCCCAGAAAGAACTCCAAATGAGTAGTTCTTTCTTCTGATGGTTGGGCTAGTGCATATCCCCTCAGTGGTCCAGGCTGCACATGATTAACTTGTTTATGACCAAACCTAGTTGAGCAATGCAAAAATCTTTCAGAGAGTGCATGTTAAGAGGAAGGTTATGTGTCTGATGAACAGGCAGAAGACTAGCCTAAATTCCATGCTTGGTATACTGACCAAATTTCCTCCAAAGTCTTTAACTGCAAAGTAAATATGAATATGGCTACTGCTGACATTGCTAGCAATTTTCTTCTGAAGTGGCAAGATTCGAGACCATAACAGGAGCTTTTTAATTGGGATATTACTGGAATGCTTTCTACCCTCACTAAGTAGAATTCTTGGCTAATAGGTTTCATTTAACACTAATGCTTCTTCCCCAGCAGCTGCACAATTCATGCTATGTTCCCAAACAATTGCATGTAAGTGCATGTGAACCATGGTGCCACATATATTTCTGACACTGAATATATCCATTGAGCTAGCAAGGGTATGAAAGGCTGTGACATCGTACACTGGCAGGAGATTGTACCTGTTGATAAGTAATTACCAAAGAAAGGGGGAAGTGGCATACACCTATTGGATCATACTGTTCATAGCAGTTAACAAGCAAGTTCACATAGCCTGAAAGGTAGCAACAACTACAGTTAGATTTCTATGCATGTGTCACAGCCAAAGAAATACTAAAAGCAATGATCAGGGGAGTTAAAAAGAGCTCTGTGAAAAAAGACAGCCATTGGTAAACGTTCTCATTAAGTGGAATTACCCCCTACCTTAAACAAGAGCCATTATCATTAAGTATCATTAGACTTGAATAAGAATTCATCTTTAAGACTCCTCCAATTCCTCAAGACAATTTCTGTTATAATGTATACAACATGCCTTCTCTTCCATCCCCCAACCTTAAGCAACTAGCAACTAAACATGGGGAACTTGAGAAAGCTTCACTAGTTGCACAAATGAATAAACTCTGTCTATGTTTTGCTTAGGTTGTAGTACCACTTCTGGGGTTATCTGATGCTGTCCATTAAATAACTTATTTTCAATTACTTGTTAACTTCCTGAACTTCAATCACTTGGGTCAAAAATTTGAAGATGAGTGTATGACTCATGTTGTGATTCTTTGTTTATGTAAGGGAAATGGATTTTTGTCAAACATCTACCCTTGAAAATCAGAACAGGAAAAAAAAGGGTTTTAATTATTTGCAAAAACAAACCAAAATGTGACATTTTACTATCCATCCTTAGAAAAATTCTTATGTCACCTTCTTTTACAACTGATGCTAAATTTGGTAGAATCACTTCCTTATCAGGGATGTGCTCTTTCCCATCTACAAAATTTGCTTCAAATGTTGCTACCTGCTATGCCTCTGAAAAATTTGTTTACAGAATCTCTGTATCTCAGATTTTACTCCCCTGTTCATGCCAGGCATTACCTAACCCAGGCTCCGTTCACTCTTCTCTGCAGCTGTGGAGCAGCCGTGCTGTATCACAGTGAAAGTCAACCAGTGGAGCCATGAGCAACGACATTCTCCCTCCTGCTTGTAGTGACCCATCACTACAGCCAGGTTGGGGATGAAGGCAAGTAAGTCGGTCAAACACACAGCGGTAAGAGCTGCAGGAGAGGGAGCAAATGGGTAAAGCAAGTCCATAGCAGGAACAATGAAAGAAGTACCCCCAACAGTGGCAAAAAATGCCACAACCATTCTGGCAAGGGTGTCCAGTAGTCCTCTCAGGTCTCCTGTGCTGAGTGGTCCACAGCAGCTGGTGAGGAAAAGATGGTAGCAGTAACTAGAAGGATCCAGGTAGGGGAAGGAGGGAGAAGAAGAGACGCTGAGTGCCAGAACACCTTGCTACAGCTTGGAGAACAAGGAGGTGAGTGACAGTAAAATGTCGTGTCTGGAGGAAGGTGAGAGAACTGGGATAGGGCTCAAGGCGAGGAAAGCAGTCTCATTCACAGGGATTATCCCATGCAGGGAGAGGAGCCGCAGTCCTATAGCATTTTACGCGATTGCAGCCTTCGCACCAAAGAATATTAAACCGCACTGGGACCACTAACCTTAGTTCTGGTGTTTGCTAACTTTTGGGTGGCTCTTTGCAGTGCTAATGATCTTTTCATATGCACTGATCTGCATATAAAAATCAATACATTCCACTCCAAGGGCTTGGGCCTGTGTCTATATAGGAAGCAGTGGCTGTGAAATAGGATTAAACATGACCTAACTGAGCTCCTGATTTTACCCTTTCTCATACTTAATTGGCATATCTGTTTGGGCTAACAATACTGCTAAAATAAAGGATTATTCCTTGGAGCTAAGAATTGGCAGGAATCTTCCATAACTGCAGTATTCTAATTATTAAAAACACCGGATTAGCCTGAAAGTACTAACAGACATTGAAAAGAATTCATCGGTGCCTTCAGCTGGAACAAGAACATCATTAAGATAGAGGCATATCACAAAAGTACTTCTTGCTAAGTTAGAGAAGACACAACATTTATACTACCTAGAAAATAAAATGTGTAAGTGAGGCTTTCAACAAAGTAGGAGGCAAGACAAAACAAAAATTATCAACAAAATTAGGAGGCATTGAATCAAGTAGTGTAATATTTTTTAAAATTTAACAAAAATTGAAAACATACACAGTACGTTTTAAATTAAAGATTCTGACCTTTTGACTATATTTGCTTTATACTGACTCGAATTTGCTGCTTTTTTCCCAGCCTAAAAACTTAATAATAGTTTTATAGGCAAAATATGACTTGGGGTTGTCTTGCCAAAACCTGAGCAAAGCTTAGCAACAAGTACATCTTTGTATAAATAAATTATATCATTAATATGCTTTTTTTCTGTTTTAGAATTTCATATTCAGGATATAACAGCACAGACACAATAACCACTGAGACTTAAAAAAAAAAAAAAATCACTACTTTAAGAATTACCTAGCAATAAATTTTTTCATCAATAGCTTTGCATAATCTCATCAATTCTAAAATGAATTATGATTTGCTATCATTGTAAATGCATACTTGAAGAAATTGCAACTTGTTCCCTATTGCTCTTTCCCAGTCTTGCAAATTAGATGTTCCTGACACAGGAAAAGATGTCAGTTTTCACACCTCATCAGCCATGGTCAATTGCTACAGGAGCACCACTTTCAGCTCCCAGCAGAACACTTAATTTTAAGAGCTTCCCAAAATGCACTATCTATATGGAAACTATTGGCTTATGTAAGCTATACTCCAGCACAGCTCCAAGACGACTGTATTTTCAGCTGGTTTATGATACAAAATACACCCACTAAGGACCAATTGTGTGCCTCAAGGATGGAGTAAGTTGAGTGTACAAAAAACCACATTAAAATAGACACTGCAGGCACTTGCTGACTCGTGTTCAGGCAAACACAAATAGATTTTTTTTGTATCTATCATCTTGCCTTTCTCAGCTTGAGTGAATTCGTTGACTGTTCTTGAAAATCTGTCCCTGTCTCAAGTAATTGTAGACAACACTGCAGTGTGTTTGTACAGTGGGCTGCATCAGATCATCTTAAACCTGAATATGGAAACCTGTTAAATACACTTACCGCTCAGCAATCTTGATTTTTTTTTTTTTATTTTCTATGCAAGCATTTTTAGTGTAAAGCTTCCTTTTGTTAACTCTTTTTAAATTAGATATTTAAAAGTATCAAAACCAATTGCTATTTTCCTTCATAATTCATGGTTCTTCACATTTACAAACAGGAGCAGATAGATACAGATGCCTCAGAAGCATCCAGAGATGCGTAGTCAGAATTATAGTACTAAAAATTAGTCAACCTTTTATTCTCTTCTGGAGAGAAGTTTAACTAAACTCTCCCTTAGCTGTACCATACATAATTCTAAAACCTCTGCATCTCGTGGACAAAACAAATAGGACTTGTTTTGTGTTCCCTGTAGGCTTGATGTTTATGAAACCGTAGGTACCCCGTAGATCCTTTTCAGTTAAAGACTTCAGATGTCAAAGGTTGTAATTTAAGGTGAGAATTAAATGATTTTAAACTTTTGATCTCAGAAGACAAAAGCATTTGACAACAAATATCTCTCTAATTTGAAATTTGTAAGACATACCCTAGAAAGGATAGATTTCTTTAATATGTTATATGCATCTGTCTGTGCAACACGCTACAGAGTTCCTGGTAGATGCAGCAGATTCCAGCTATGAGAGTACTTTGCTATTCCCAAATAATTAAACCGGTGATTAAACTTCATATAATTTCACAAAATAGATGAAAAAGCTGCAACATATTTCTACATGAAGTTATAATTCCCCTGATAACACACTGCATGGTAATTACCTTTTCCATTTTCTTTAAATTAGTCTTCTTAGGTCAGTCTGTGGATATGTAACCATAAGCTTTTATTAGTTCTTTTTTTCCCCTCTCTTTGTTGCAATGACTTGGTATTATGTTCTCTCTCTTGTACAATGCCAGCTGGGGCCAAGTCCTCCACTCCCTTACCAGTCTTTTCTTTCCAGTGTTTTTTTAAGATAAATGTTTCTTCAATGTGAATATTTTGTATCTTCTTTTAGAGTTACTTATTTTGTGGCCTTTCTCACTGAAAAAAAACCCCAAAAACCCAAACACCAACAACCCAGAACAAGTGTTGTATACATGTATTATGACATATTTTTTACATCAAATTTAGATGGAAGCTTGTGAAAAAAAGTTAAGTGCTATTGAGATCAGTCCCTCAATTAGCATTTCTTTGTGTTGAACATGATAAGTGCCCTCGTAACCTTGACAGAAGCTCTGTTTTTTACGTGGAATTATAAATATTATATATACCTATAGAAAAAAATTCACATCCTTTAAGTGGCAATTATGTCCTGTAGCTAGGCATTTGTTAGTAGCTAATGACTAGCTGGGGTAAGGAGGTTACGTCTTACTCTTTCCTGCTTAATCACTGACTGCCAACAGGTGCCCAAGACATTCATTAGGTAATTACTTTAGAAATCAGAGAGAAATTAAATTTTCCAGAGTCTTATTGCCTTTAAAGCCAATAGCTGTAATTTTGAAAAGTCTTAGATCTCCAGTGACTATCAGCTTGCCCAGCCCTACCCCTCCTATTTTTCATTTCTATATAACCTCTTTCTCATCTGTCTTGCCTCCCTTCCTCTTTCCTGTGCTTTCACCCTTGCTGCCCTCCCCATTACCAGGTCCTTCCTGAGGTCTCCGTGCAGATAATCTCATTATAACTGAATACCACCTCAACATTCGCGACGGGCAGCACCACGCTCGCACTAACCCTTCATGGCGGACCACGGCTCTTGGCCCGGCTGCCGGGGATAACCTTTCCCGGACGGCTGCTCTCCTCCGCCTCACGTTGAGGCACCGCACCCGGGACCGCGCGGTACTTGGTGCGGGGGCCGCTGCGGGCGCGGGGCGCGGGAACCGGCCGCCGCTGTGCGCCGGCAGCGGCTGTTCCGCGGGCAGCGGCGGCCCCGGCCCGGCCGCGCCGCTCCGCCAGGGGGCGGTGTTGGCTCTGCAACGGCGGGCGCCGCGCGCCAGCAGCCCTGAGGGCCCCGGGGCTGTGAGGGGACCGACGGGTGCGGGACTCTGCCTCGGGCCGGCGGCCGTCAGGGGAGCGAGCTGAGGGGAGAAGGCGGCGAAGTCGCAGCCCCGCGTGACTTGCCTTCTTTTGGGCTCATTTTCGAGGAACGGAGTCCCAACGTGAGTCTTGTCTTTGCCGTCTTCTGCGAGACCCCCCTCACGCCTCGCACCCGCTCTGCTGGCCCGCCCTCAGCAACCAGGGCCTGAGCGCGGCGTTCCCCCTCACGACACCAGCCCTGCGGCTGGCGGTGGCAGCGTTCCCCCGCTAACCGCCGACCTGGCAGGGCAGCGCCCCTGCCTCTTCCTGGCCGCGCTCCTAACGCGAGAACCTCCGCACGACGCCGCAGCTACGCGGGCTGCGGGCTTGAAGGGGAAGCTAATCTAAATCCCTTTTCGTCACACGCTGTTTTTACCCTGACACGGGCGCAGCCCAAACCTTCTTAAAATACGCGCAGGGAAGCATTCACGCGGCTGTCTCGGCACGCACACTCCCCGCGAACAGAGGGAACGGGACAGTCCGTCACGCGCCCCTTTACTCGAGGCGGCGGCGGGTGCGCTCAGGTTTTATAGCTCCCCAGGCACTCACTCGCAGCCCTACCTGCCCCTCGGCCGCTCGCCGCCGCGCACCGCCCAGAACGCCCATCCAGGCGTCCCGCGGACACGCCCCCCACCACGGCTATTGGCCGCCGCAGCGCCCCCGGGGGGCCGCCGCAGCGCCGAGTGGCCCGGCGCCCCGTCCGTCAACGCCGCCTGTCAAAACACGCCCGGCTCCTGTCACAACAGAGCGGTGCCGCGGCGGCACTTCCTGCGCGCGCGCCGCCCGCACGGCTCTCCCCGCAGCCGCGCCCGCCCCGCGCTCCGCCGGGCGCACGGCCCCGCCGCCCCGCTTCCCCCGCCCCGACACTTTGCGTCGTCCCCGCAGAGCGGCCCCACCCTCCCCGTTCCTCCGGCACCGCGGGGGCTGCCGAGTCCCGCGCGGGCACGCTCAGCTGCGGGGGACGGGGATGGCTCCTCCGGGGAAAGTTGGCGCTGCTGCCGCCGCCGTGCCGTGAGGGGAGCGCCGCGCGACGCCGTCCGTGTGTGTGTCCCCCCCCGCCCGCTCAGCGCCCCAGAGAAGTTGACACCGCTCGGCGGGGCGATGGCAGAGGCTGCCGGCAGCAGGGAGCAGCCGGCGGCGGGCCGTGCCCCTCCCGACGCCGCTCACCGTGCCGAGGAGGAGCCCGAGCCGGCTTCGCTGGACGCCCCGGCGGCGGCCGCGGGCAGGAGGCGGGAGCGCCGCAGCGGCGTCTCGGCCGTCGGTGCCGCCGAGCGCTTCCCCGGCGGCAGCCTGGGACCGGCGGCAGCGCCCGACCCCGACGCCTGCCTGCTGGAGGCGGCCAAGGCCACCCCGCGGAGGAGCAGCATCATCAAGGTAAGGGCGGGAAGTTTCCGCGGGTCCGCCGCCGCTGGGTTGCCCGGGCTGGGGCCGGCAGGGGCCGGGAGGGGAGGGTCCGGGATGGGTGGGGGGCAGAGGTGTGGTGGGAGCCCGCCGGGGAGGGGCCGCGCACACCCTCCGCGCAGGTGAAGGGGCCGTTCCGCGGGCGGCGCGGCGCGCAGCTGTCCTGCCTGCGCCGAGCAAGGGCGGCAGGGCTGCGGCTCCCTCTCCCCGGAGCCCTCCGTGGTAAGGTGCGTGCCCGGAGCGAGCGGCTGCTGGAGGGGGTGTCCTCGGGGGGTCCGGCCGGTCCCGGGGGAGTCGGCTCCGGAGCAGGTCTGTGGTGGGGTGCTGCCGCTGAGAGGTGTCGGGGTCCCGCCCGCACTCCTGCGTGCCCCGTGAATTTCGCAGCGGGGCAGCTTCCCAAGGAGTTGAAAAGTTTTTTGTAGCAGCTCGTGTCTGTTCTTCTTTAATATTTAAGAAGTACCTGGAGGCAGAATAAATAGCTTCTACAGCGATGGTTTTCTTTGCTCTTGAGTAGCAAAATATGCAGTGTCACAAATTAACAGAAGGCGTGTTTGGAGACTGAATGTAGTACAGATTGCTACGGAGCAGCGCCGTGTGTTTAACACCCTTTATGTGAAATTAACAGGTCATGCGTGATCTTAAAAGCCTTCGTCTCTGTTATAATCTAGTGAGGAAAATGGCCATATGATTATGTTTATCTGTTTGTTTGGTTTTTGATTGTTTGGGGTTTTTTTCCAGTTGAATTTTTAAGAATAAACTATACAGTTTCGAATTAAATGATATCTCCTTGAAAGTACGTAGGCTAATCGCAAGTTTCTGGGGAGACGATGAATGAAGTCTCCTGTGCAAACTTAATTTAGCATACGGTCACACGTGATCCTCTCGTAGTGATTTGCACTTGGAAGGCATCGGGAGAGCAGTGGAAAATGAGACTTCACTTCTGTAAATGTGTGAAGGCACTGGGCAGAGCTCTAGCTCAAGGCAAGAAGCGAAGAACACATGCTTAGCTCTTAGAGCTCGATATATCCATTCAAAGGAGGAATGGATAAACAAAATATTTGCTTTTTGCATTTTAAAGCTTTAACATTCGGAGGAGACTGAGGTGGTTAAGTGCAAAAGAGCCTCGAGGTTCCTTTGAAAGTTCCACCTTGAAATATTAACCCATTAAGTCCAACAAAGCATTAAAGTGTGGCTTTAGTCTTCTAAAGGCATCCACTGAATGTTATGGGAACGCTTCCAATCTGAAGTTACATAAATGCTTTACTAAATCAGGACCCAAGTTCTGTTAAGTGTTCTGGTATGGGAATGGTATTTTCTCTTGGAATTGTGTGAAGGTTTCAAAAATTGAAAATACACGATCTTGGATTTAAGTTAAAGAACATATCGTTGTTTTTACAGACTATACTAGTTCTATGTGGTAGATATGTTTTAATGTCACAAATGGTAGATAAGTTTTAATGACTGGGTAGCATTATCACTACAGGTTGATATTTAGCAATACTACTGAGAGTGATAATGATCTGTCTTCCAGCTGGAGGAAATTTCTTGAGATAAACACCATAGAAGGATGTATCAGCAGAGAGATTTCTGACAGAGATAAGAAAGTATTAACATTGTTATATAAGGAACTGGTAAGGCCTCATCTGCAATACTGGGTAAAAGTTTCCTGTGCTTAGGAATAGTGCATTCAAACTGGAGCAGGTGCAAAGAAGGATAACTAGGATGGGCTAATAAGGTCAATGGATTGAATACTGTATGAGGGAAAATTTGATTTCTAGGACAGCATTGCCTTTAGAACAAAGGATGCCTATGCATAGATCCAGTCTGGAAACTAGAGAATTATTCCAATCACTGTAAGGGTCTGGAATGGTCTTATGATAAAAATAGAATGAAAAATACCATAGTTCATCTTAAATTTAGTTGTTAAGATGATGAATTAAACTGGTTAACATGGTTGTGTCTGATAGCAGGTATCTGAACTTGAGAATTTGCAGGCTATGCATCTCTAAGGCATACTGTTGGTACCCCATACAGAGCATTATGTTTATTTTCCCACCAAGTTGTCTCAGTGGTGTATGAAAGTGTTTTGAATTGTAGTTTTCCTTTGGCATTATACTAGTGAATGGGAAATACTTTTAACTTGGGATAGGAATTAAATAATTTATTTGTCTGCATCTTTCAGGAATTTCTGATGTCCTAGGAAATGTTCATCAGGTGTTGAATGCAAATTTTAGATGGAATTAAGATAAACCCCCCCCAACTTATTCTACCTTTTCTGTTTTTTCAGGACTTTAATGCGCAGGAGTTCTGTTTAAGCATTGTATGTTTTGCAGGGGAATGAATTTTATGCTGTTTTATTATATTTATTTTATTCTAAAAACTCTATATGTTCATATAAATCTAGAGTCAGAACAATATTCCATCACTTTTTTTTAAGCTGATCTTACCAGCTGAAAAAGGGGATTTAAGAAAGCAAAGGAAGTTGTACAGTAAGGGCAAGCTCTTATTCTGCAGTTGAACACCCTTGCCCTGTTTTCGCATTGGTCTCCCAATTATTTAAAGGTGTACTTTAAGCCTGAGTAGTCTTGCTGAATTAAGCAAAAAGTTAAAATTCTGTAGATTTAGATGATCACAGTATACTTTTAACAGCATTTTTTTCCCAGCTATCTTTTAGAACTCTGCAAGTTTCAAGGTTAGCATCTGAGAGCGCAATTCCAGTGGAAGCCAGACTTGCTTACACTGGAGTGTTTTGGCATCCACAGTATAACTGTGACGTATAAAGGACTGAACAGGGATTTGCTTTAAAAACCTTTCCTGCAGCAAATTACATTTGGCATATACTGCAAGTAAGATATGAACCCTTCTAGATAATCTTCAGTGCGTTTGTGTGCTTTATATTTGGCTTCAGAAACAAGAGAAGTCATTTATATAAAAAGAACAAAATGTAGCTGGCATATTTTTATTCCCATTTTGCTTTGCTAATGTTCACAGCTCTGTAGACTGAGGTAAATTTGAAATAGCATTAATGGGAAATAGTTGTAGCCGCTCTTGTGCTTTAGAAAATTTCCCTAATACAGGTGCATTAGTTGGGTTTTTTTGGTGGGTTTTTTTGTGAGTGTGGTTTGGGGTTTTTTTGTGTTTGTGTGTGTAAGTTGGTTTTTTTTTTTTTCCCTAATGTAAGGAAGAGGTAAATGGTCTTACTACAGAACTGGAACAAGAAAGGGGTTTTGCCATGAGGAGCCTGAAGTCAGCAGAGTATAACGGTTGGGAGACAAAATTAGAGAAAGGGCAAAAGAGCATAGAACTTGGCCCATTTTCGAGGAAGTTTAAAGATGGACCATGCATTGGCTAAATTATTTGCCAAGTATTTCCATTTTTTTTTTTTTCTTGTGATTAATCCAGGGCCAATTGTTTGGAAATAAAATGTTAATTGCAACCACTTTTAGGTCAGGAGAACGGAGGACAGTGCTGGAAGAACTGGATTTCTTCTTTCTTTATGTATAATGCTTTGCAAGCCTTCCTGTGTGGGGTTCTAAACAGAGTTGACCGATGCTGTTTTCCTTCTGGCATGGTCCTTCTGACACTGCCACGTACCAGCATTTTAATAAACGGGTAGGAAGGCTATGTAATTGGTTATGTAATGCCTACTGAAATATTTTGTAACTCTTTACCAAAATGTTTCCCTGTCAGTTCTTATCAGGCTTCTCTCTCTGCTCTGTATGCAATACAAACTTTTGGGACCTTGTGGGTTTTTTTCTTCCTGGATCTTTGTGTGAAGATACTGTAGCAGATAACGCAGCTCTGTGTTATGTTAATAACAGCAGACTACGCCCATGAAGTGAACTTGAAGTAGGAACTGCAGAGTCAGACTTTAACTTCAGTCACGGTAGAGCTATGAGACCTTTCACTGAAGTTCTTCCAAGGACTATGTGCTTCTGTTTCATGCACAGATTTTTTTCTTTAAAAGCCAGTTGAGTTGTCCTTGCCCATCACATACTACTAATCTAAGAACTGCAAGGATTAGGGTTTTGCAATTGAATTCATCAGTGGAAAGTGTATCAAGGTAGCCAGCTGTCTTGTTTCAAGAAGTTGTATTTGTCCTAGTGACATTTTTAGCTTTAAAAAAACCAAACCTACAATAAAAAAGAATGAGGCTTAGTTTCTTTCGGCTTGTGTTCTCAAGTGTGGTGACAGAATTTAAGTGTTTTAAATACATGATAAATCTGTCTATGCAACATGACTATTTAAGACTTTTTTTCATAAGACAGTAGAGTTGTTCAGGACTGTAATGATTGTCCAGTAACTCTTACTTAGTTTTTTGCTGTATAAACTTACATTTAGATACTTGCTACTTAATAATCTAAAACTATGACTATGTGAGATTCATTAAAGCTGACTAATTAGTTGATAGCCCAATGGTGATTTTACCACAACTGCATTCTTTGGCATATCCGTAAGTACCCTAGAAAAAGAGGAAAATATTTAGGTAGAGAATACATTAAAGAATACAGTAGAGCCTAAAAAGGTATAGAGAAGGGCAAGAATGACATGCCTAGCCATGGAAAGACTGCCACAAAATGAGAAATTCCTTAGACTGGTCTGGAAAAAGGTAACTGATGGGTGATATTCTAATGTGTGTAAATTCCCAAACATTGTGGAGAGAGAAGCAGGAAATGGATATTCATTCTCTTTCACAGAATGTGAAGTAGGGGAAACCCAGTGAAAGTTATACACCAGCAGGTTTAAAATAAACGAAAGTATTTTCTGACCCAGCATGTGATTAAATCATGCAATTAACAGCCACAGAAAGCTGTGGCAGTCAGAAATGTAAATGGGTTCAAGCAGGTTCAAAATGACAAATTGATGGAGGAGAGCTTCACAATGCACCAAAAGCATCTGGCTTAGAAAGTCCCTAAACTACAAGCGGGCAAACACTGGGAAGCTACAGTGGAGGATTGATCGCTTTGTACTTTCCTGCTTCTTACGAGTCTCCCCATGCATGTACTCCTGTAGCTGGGATACCAGCCTAGAGTGACCTTTATCTAACCCGGTATCTGTTTGTTAAGAAATACTTAAATACACTGTTAAGTGACACACAGGACTGTTTTGCATTATTGCTAGTGTAAAAATTTCTTAGAAATGAAAAGAATCTTCTCTGTTAGTTATTTAGAATTAATTATAGGGTTTTTTGCCAGCTTTACAGAAGGGAAGCATTTTGGAGATATTTTTTGGATTGCTGCAGCATAGCTGTTTGTAGTCTTTATATTTTCATAACACTGCACCTGTATTCCATACACCACTGTTTTTTCATAAGCATCTACTTCAGACAGGTTTGAACAGAACCTGTACTGGTTGTAGACCTGCTTTTGTCAAATGAATTATATCCAGTAGTTGTTATCACTGAAGATGGACAATTTTTCTATGGAACTGTTACATTTATCACTAAGATGGGGGGGGGGGGGTGAGAGAGAACTTTTTAGCAGGGCCTGTTGTGATAGGACAAGGGGTGATGCTTTTAAACTAAAGGAGGGGAGATTTAGACTAGACATAAGGAAGAAGTTTTTTTACAATGAGGGTGGTGAAACACTGGCACAGGTTGTCCAGAGAGGTGGTAGATGCCCCATCCCTGGAAACATTCCAGGTCAGCCTGGATGGGGCTCTGGGCAACCTGGTCTAGTTGAAGATGTCCTTGCTTATTGCAGGGGGGTTGGACTAGGTGACCTTTAAAGGTCCCTTCCAACCCAAACTACTCTATGATTCAATAAGATACTTTCTCGTGGAGGGCAGAGGGCAGTTGGCATTTCAGACTGGGGTTTAACCCCTACCTCTTCCCTGAAAACAAAGCAACATTGGTAGGTCTAGTATGGCTGTGCCTAAGATAACATTGTAGTGAGAAGGAATTAGGTCTTGTGGAATTTTTTGTGTCAAGCTGTCAATAATAATTATCTGCAGCAACGCAGACCACAATCCACCAAAGACTTAAGTGTATGAAATGGGATTCAGGTGCAGGATTTAGGCATGTGGGTCCCATGAAGCTATCCTGAAGGCTCACCTAGCTGCTTATGTCTTTCAGGGATCCAAGTTTTGCTAGAAAAGTTTATTGCAGAGATTTTTCTCTTGTGCAGGCCTGAAGTCGCTTAGGCTTACTGCTGAGCATTTTAATATGTACCTCGTGCCCAAGTCAATCTATGAATAATAGATGAAGGTTTCTTTCCATTCAATTTCTTGGAATTTTGCACGTTTAATTTAGACATTGTTTCTGATGGTTGAATTTGCCACAAAATACAATAATTCCGATTTCCAGCCATCTCTGCATTCAAGTAAAAAGTTATTTAAGTTAACTTCTGCTCAAGGAGAACTTGGGGCCTGACTAAAAGTCTCTTAAAAATCAATGTGAACCTTTACACTGACATGTGTAAACTTCAGTTAGTACTTTCAAAAAAACCCAAACCCCAACAACCTACCTCCAGGGCAAACTGCTTCTATTAAAGTTTATAGCAAATTTGTCTGTTATGACTGCTAACTCCGGAGTAGTTTTCTTGTCAATCGGTTCCATATAGCACATAATGTAACACATGACTAGTGATGTCATTAAACATGTGGGTAGAGATGGATAATTGCATTGTGTTTGTGGTACCTTTCCATACAGGATCATAATAGTCGAGATTATTTGAAAGTCTTCCATTGAAATTATCTAAAGGTGACCTTTTTCAAACTGGTGGGACAATGTTCTTTCTGTAGGATACAAGCAAGTCTGGGGATCTGCAAAGACAAGTTCTGGCAGGTCTTTTCAGGAAGTCATTTGATAGATTTTCTAGGTAAGAGGTAGGAGCTGTTATGGTCAGGAGTAAGAGATGAAGTTGGTGATACTGGTTGATTTGTTTTTCAAGTATGTCATGTGCACAAAGACTATTGTGCAGAAGTACATAAATAACGATTAAAAAATAATGTTCTGTTGGAGTAATGGCGCTGGTGGGTAGAGCAGCAGCGGAGGAATGCTTACTACCGTTTTCCAAATATGTTAAGCAGCTGTTAATAAAACTAAGTTTTAATATCTGTGCAGAGATGCAAATCCTATTTCATATGATAATATTTTCTTCATTTTGTAGTTCCACTGAGATCAACTCCATCTGTAATAAAAATGCTTTATTTGAGTTAATGGTATATTTTTTTTTTTCTGCCCTTCCTCACAGTAGATGTGAAAATGCAGGCAGTTACTGTAGAACCAGTAATGCATCCTCTCTGGTGAAACATTTAGCTGATCATGCTCGTAAACCTAATCAGCATATTTTTTCTCTTTCCAGGATGCACCTGGTAGGTGTAATTTTTGGTAATACCTTGGTGATTTTTCTAAGAAATGAGGAATGATGCATAACTTTTTATTACATGTGTATTATAGCTTATTTTTTTTCTTTTCGCTGATATGACTTGGAGGTTTTGACATGCATGACAGTTGAGGAACTACTCAGACTTGATTAAAAAGTTAAGTTCTGCAAAAGACTAAATGCCTTTACCAAATACTAACACATTCTGAAGACTGATATCTTTGTATGTATTGGTGTAGAAGTGTATTTACAATCAAAGCCTTATTCTTAAATCTTTCTGTATCATAAACATTTTTGGTATTGAAGCCTACTCATGTACAATACTGTCTTCTGAGGGAATCTTTTTATGTCAGAAATTTGCAGTTTTAGTGATTATTGAGCCCCTTCCTGAAACGTGTTTAAATTACTGAGATTATTCTAATGACTTCATTTAGTTGTGGTTCATTGTTAACATGTGTATTTATTAAGTTGAAAGTCTCCGACCATTAAGACTGTGTAGAGGCCCTAATTTAAATAATTAACTGGAATCAAACTGAGATAAAATATTCCTGTTCCAGAGCCACTTACAGCAACAAAATTAGTCTTGGGATTATTTTGGGCAGTATGGGTCAGGTAATGTTATCATGTCATGCCTATTTAAGGGTGCATCAAAGTCTAAAAGGTAACTGACACCAAAGTATTACTACTTTGCTACTGTGCTGAGAGGATTTTTAAAAATATTCTAGCTGTAAATGTATACCGTGAAGGTCTGATTCTCCTCCTGAGTTGCATGCTCAGGGGAGTACTAACACTCACACCGTGTCTTGGATAATCCTAGCAAAAACAGCTACAGAAAACATGCATTATATTCATACTAATGATCCCCCAGAGGTTCTCCATCCTGCTAGATCTCATCCCTCCTGGTTGACATATGTCACGCTACTTTGGCCCTTCTTTGAAGGGCAAAAGGGGTGTGTCTTTGCTGCCCAGTACCCTGTTCAAAGATTCATACAAAGTGGAAATTAGTTTGAGTACTGCAAAGGTGTCATGTATTGATTTGCATGGGTGTAAATGACTACAGAAGAAGCAAGATGGTGGATAATTAGGACTCCAAAATCGTCTTTCTTCACTGGAAGTTTGTTTTGGTAACTTGGATACAGCTTCTGAATGGGCAATAAGAATCTCTGGTATCTATTCAGTATGAAGCTGGCTACTTAACTACATACCTTTCAAATAAGTCTAGAATCAGATAAAGTATAGTGCTCATGGTTTATTATTTTATGGACCTAAAGTCTGTCAAGCTATGTTGAGCAGCGATCCTCCCAGTGTAATTTGGATCTAATTACCTGTATTGTATTATAGGTAGGCATAGCATGTTTTAAAATCATTAGGCAGTTTTGATGGATTGCTAATCTGTTTTGATTGTAAACTACAAAGAGTTTTTATTTTATTTAGCTCTTTCAGATAGTTTGAGAGGAAAACACAACAAAAAAGGAGTTGCTTAAAATGCAGGATGCATTTGTGGTTTGAGAGGCCCGCTGCTTATACAAACATGGATATATCCATCTCGCTTTTGTGTATGCTGGTGCACCTTTCTCTGTGTTTTGTGTTAATTCATCTCCCAGAAAGTGTATCTGTTTAAAAAACCAAACAAACCAAAACCAAAAGAACAATCAACCAAATAAAAGCTTCTGCCAGGAGTATTGATGAAAAAGACCCCATGAATTTAAGAAATTCTGTAACGTTGGCTCCTACTGCAAAGTCAATACTTCTTGAGGAGTATGTGTGTTGTAGTGACCGCATGAGAATGTTAGCTACGCCATGTTTGCAAGGAAAAGGTAGGAAGTAAATAGCAATAGGAAGTAAAACTCCTCGATCAGGAATCAGATGCTAGTGCTCTAGTAACCGGGAAAGCCATGGGGCAGAGCAGGGTGACGGCATGTCTAGAAGGTCAAGTAAAATTCAGAAAAATTGATTATATGTAATCCAAACGCTGCTGGGAGGGGAAGCTGTCACGAGGAGCAGGCAAGGCTGAAATAAAACTGGGAGCCTGACTGGCAGCTTGAGCAGTGGCCTCGGGAGTCGGCCAAGAGTGCACAAGCAGGGTAGGGACACAGTGAAGGGCAGTGACCAGCACTTGAGCAAGCATGTGGAGCACAGCCACGGGGATCCCATTTGCAGACCCAGTGCTGAGCTCCTCTGCAGGGAAAGTCTTGCAGGGCAGAAAAATAAGTTTGTTGCCTGAGCTGCATTGCTGTGGTATAGTGGTCTCTTGGGCATGTACGGAGCTAGAGGTGTGTAGGTATTTAAGGGGAGTGGTGGCTGAATGACATAAAGTTTTGGGGTAGAGTAGGGGGGCCTGCAAGAGGGCGCGGGGTGGCTGCCAGGAGGCCAGAGGGTCTTTTTTTGCCACAAGCACTTATGGCAGTGCTGGTGGAGGGAACAAGAGAAGGATGAGCAAAGGCTGCCTTGGGTCCTGCTCTTGCCAGCTTGGTGGTTGAATCTAATTCCTTGTACTCCTCTCTTCCTGAGCGAAGCTCGCCACCCATTCTGGGGCAACTCCAAAGTCATTTGGGCATCTCCTGTTAAGCTTTCCACACCCCCATAGTGTTTAGGCAAGTTTTACCATTGTAAGTTAATATCACAGTGGTATTTTAATTTTGTTATCAGGATAATTTTTTGAGAGAAGAGGTATTCTTGGTGGATTCTGTCAGTTTAGCCTACTGTTGCTATTTGCATAGTAGAATAAAAAGCATCATGTTTTACTTAACATTAGGTTAAGACACTTGCAAAATACAGTATAGGCAACTCTCATTGTAAATGTAGATGAGTTCTGGGTTCTTGCATTAAATTTTTTCTATAAGCTGTACTTTTGTTTGGAAGAGCCATGTGATTTGTTTGGGTTTTTTTGTTCTTTTAATTTAATTTTATAACAATTTTCATAAATATCTGATTAGAAGTTGCATTTTGCTCAGCTGAAGTGACTGCTGATCTCTTCAAGCCAGAGCTATCAGGAGAGAGCATTATGAATGAATTACTGTACGATCTCGTTTCTTTTTCCAAATGAGATTATGTAGGAGCTTATTAAATTAATTTAACAAATGTAATAGTTTAAGAAAAGAATTATATTCTGTTGGAGTATGACACACCTCCAGGCTACCTCATATAAATACTGTAATAAAAAATTCTGTGAGCGCTGGCTGGAAAATAGACTTTGGAATTCATTAAATGTATGAAAAAGACTTTCTGCAAACATTTTGTGTTCTGTGGTAGACAGAGCCCAGTCCCGGACACTACCTGGAAGCTGCACAGCCTTCAGCGGGAACGCTGTGCGTGAGGTCTGCTGGGGCTGGCCTCGCTCTGCGGGTAACACCCGAGTCTTGGTGCTGGGGTAAATACAGATTTGTTCTGGGAAATATGTATGGGTGTATCCTGAAGGAAGTCTCGTCTTCTAGTGTTATGTAAAATTGGTTGTACTTGTGTAAGAATTGGAAATGCAAGTCATAGTATATATAGCTTGTGAATTTCTTTCTCAGAGTGTTATGATTCACAGTGGCAGTTGCTCCCTAAAGCAATGCAGATTTTGAGTATAAACATAGTTTCTGCAGTCTCTGAAGTCAGTGGCAATTTTCCCATTGCCATCAATGGAGGAAGGATTGGGTTGGACACAAATACCCAAACACTAAACCCTGTTGTTTTACTTTGAAATTTTCTTTTTCAGGCTCTTAAAGACTTAAAATGTTGTTAATTTTGTTATGCTGATCCTACTTTGAGCTAGGGGAGGTTTGTTTGTGTCCTGGTTTGGGCTGGGACGGAGCTAGTTTTGTCTTCAGCAGCTACTGTGTTTAATACACAGTAATACAGCAAAACTGTATTACTTTAAACCTGAACAACATTGCTGCTGAAGACTGAATTTTAGGGGATTGTTTCCAGACAACAGTTGCTCTTATTAGAAACACAAAGAAGAGTAAGTTGCTATTAGAGCTGAGAAAACAAAGGTAGAGATGACTTAATAAACAACTGCACTTGCTGAGAGTTACTTGCTTGGCAGTGCTGCTGCGGGGCTTGTGTGCTGAATGCATATTAACAATTCCATTCATCTTCAGTACTTTTTTTTGCTACATCGTTATGGATGAGAGGGAGGCACCTTCATACGTAGTGGTGAGATACCACGAGTCTGATGGTCAGGAATAGTGCCTAGAACTAATGCATTTCAATGGACTAATCCAAATCTAATTGAGATCAAATCGGAGCCTGTTCATAGACTTCAGAACATTCTCCTGGTACCCTTGGTCACCATGGAGGAGTGTTCCCTGCAGCAATAACTCCCGACTTTGAAGACTTGCTTTTTTTAATAACATAATTTAAGTAATTATGATGGTTATTCTCATCCTGAGCATAGATTACATAGGCTAGTCCAAGGACTGTGTCGTCTTTTTGCAGAAGAAGCTGGGTTGCAGCAATAGAGGGGGAGGATAAGTGAATTTTTTGGTTTGGGAGAGTGAAATGTGACTGTGTTAAGCAGCATGTTTTGCCTAGGCTCAGTAGCCTTGCTGGGAGGGCATGGGTGTGGGGAGCAGGTAAAGCTTAAGTGATAGGGAAAAAAGGTTAATTTAATGAAATGGGGTTAATATCCTCATTTGCTTTGATCAATGTAAAGACTGTAAGTATCTTTCACTGTAACAATGTCCCGTGTGCTGTGAAATGCTGACATACAAGCACTTGTGATGAAATCTTGCGACTGTTGGAGGGTCATGAAGAGGACTGTCCCTTTGCCCAAAGATCTCACCTTTCTGAGGACTAATGCCCAGACTCGTGTTTAGATGTGATCTGATGCTGGATGGATGGTCCCATTTACCAAGAAGAGATGAGACAGAAAGAGGGAACAGAGAGAGTGTTAAGCAGGGCGACTGCAGAGCAGTGCGGAGAAGCGAGGGGCTGGGAAGCTGCACCTTGTTGGTGCCCACTCGTGGCAGTGCCTATGATATCTGGAGAAGAGAGTGATTTTGTTGCTTTTCAAACAATCAGGACTTACATTCTGTGAAGTAAAAACCCCACAGCTTAAGAGTACACTTGGATCCTATAGCAGTACCTTGCCTTCCAAATAGGAGAAGACCATACATTTTTCTTAGCTTGCTTTCTTAAGAAAATTGGCATATAGCTGGTGTCTGGCTTCTACATATCCCTTCTCTGCAAAGAGGGAACTGTGTATTTCCTTCAGACCAGCTTTTAACTTCTCCAAAGATATTCAGCTCTCAGCTTGAATAAACTGAGCTGTATCCTACTGCAAGTGCATTTGGCATCGTTTTTAGAAATCTGAGGATTTGAAAGGAACAGTGTGGGCACAGTGTTCCATTCACTGGGTGAGGAGAGGAAAGATCTGCTTTCTAACGTAAAAAGGTTGCAGCATTTTCTGTCTTGTTTGAACAGTTGTGAGACAAAAGACATGACCCTGCTGAGATGCACCATGGATGTGGCATAGCCGTGGTATAATCCAGGTATAATCCAGAACTTTTTATTTCATTTGAAATGCCATTTACTTTGTTTACCTATCTGTACACCTACTCAGGGATCGCAGAATGTTGCTAACTTGTGTTGTGGCATATTGCAGCCAGGAGCACATATTGCACGGTTCTCCAAATATCATTCAAGGAAAACACTGAAGTGTTTACATGTCTGGATTATCTGTATGTTCTAAAGAACATAGTTCCACTTGCTCAGTTTATTATCTTCCCATCCATCTATCTACGTTTGTATCGCATGTACTTTGCACGCTAATAGAAATTCACAGAACATGTTAAATTGACTTTTTAGGCTAAATTTTGCATTATTACACCATTTTAGCAGTGGGAAATGGTAATGATGGTAATGTTGTTTCCTTTAGTGAACCCAAGAGCTAAACTTGGTAATTATTGCACAGTATAACTTCTTTCCAAAAGGAAAAAAAAAAGACTATTTTAATTCGGCATTGCAGCAGAGATATATGTATAAGACTGCGAAGTACGGTTTACACTGCCAAATAACTTGTCTATATGGGAAGTTTTTTTTAGTTATCTTCTTTTTTTTGGCCTACTGTAAATACAAGTCTATACACAATTTCTTGTATTGTAACAGGTCTCGATTTTAAACTGACAGTCATCAGGAGTTAGCTAAAACTAAAGCTGGTACTAGGTTGGCTATATAGCAATTTGCATTAGTTCTTAATTAAATTAAAGTTAGTTTCTGTGTGGACAAAGGCCAAGGGCCCTTTTCTTGGAAGATGGAGATGAAAAAAGTGTCAGAATGACCAGAGAATGCAGGCAAGCAAACATGGCGTCCATAGGGTGGTGGGTTTGCTGGAAAACTGTTGTGTTTACCTTCAGCCTGAGCTGGTGGCTTCTGCAAAAAGCTGCTGTTTGTGTTGCTCGCTGAGGAAGAAGAGAGGTGCAGACTATCTTGTGCTGCTGTGGCAAACTGCAAGACAGAGCACTCCCTCGTGCCAACAGAATTGCTTGCACAGAGGTGTTGCAGGCCTGAGACATTGTTTATTCTTATTTAGGCCTCTTGCATCGAAGTAGGATTTGATCCATACTGTATTTAGGTAGAAAAGACTATTCAGGGGCCTTTGGCAAAACTCCTGGTAGCAGAAGTGAACGTTATCTTCGTGAGTGCTGAATATTGGCAGTTGTAAATCAATAGCATCTTTCAGAATAGGACTGATGAATGCCCCCTATGGAAAAATACCGGTTACTTGCAGTTTGGACAGTGGAAATTGTTCTTTAATCTTCCTGACTGTGTATATCAAATATCAACTATACTGTTGAATTAATAAAACAGTACATGAATCTGGGTGGTTTGGTTTGGTTTTTTAGTGGTTGGTTGTCATGCCTATCTGTATTTTTAGTGGCTGTTCATAGTGCATTTTCTCTTCAGGAACCTTGTACATTTCCAATTACGGGCTGATCTCTGAATCCATGGGCAGTGTTAGGGTGTAACGTTGCATTTACCCTTTGGGTTTATTATGCTCCAATGAAGTAATTGATGGATGAATGCAAATATAGAAGTAAATGATATGAAAGAGATTAATATTGTAGAAAAGAGATAAACACGCTGCGTGTTTGTATAACTTGATATCACCAGTTACTTCTCAGTTAGGGGTCTTGGCTACTCATTAATCTGTACACCAGATTTTGCTCTGTTGCAAAACTTCAAGATTTCCTCCCTCTTCCATGTTTTTGAAAATACTATGGGGTTGGTTGATTTGTTTTTAATTGTTTTGCCACTGCATGTATAATGCATGTTCTGGTTGCTGTATAAAAGATTTCACTATGTCAAGAAAGTATTTGGGGTACCTGTCACACTCAGCTGTATTGGTAGTGGCAGTTCCACTGCAATTATAATTGTAAATTCCTTCTAGAAAAGGCTGGAGAAGTTAACTTCACAAGCATTTAAGACTCCAGACATCAGGGAAGTATTAAGCATCCTTCTGGAAGGATCTGAGATGGCTGGACACGTTACAGAGCTGTTAAATGAGCTTCTAATGATGTCAGATGAGCCACTAACAACCAAAGAATGCTAAGCTTTTCTCTCTTTCTGTGATGATTTAGTGATCAATAGCAGTAAAATAATCCAGGCAATGCACTAGGGACAATTGCTGCTCTTCTGAAGTGGTTGTTTAACTTTTAAGATAAGCTCCATGGTGTTTCCAGTGATAATAATGATTAATGCTTCCTTTGCTGTTGACTGCTACATGAGAAGTTTACCACTGTCTCTCCCAGCAGGTCAATTCCAGCCATGCCTAGCTGCTTAATTAATTGACTTGTTACAATGATGGATTCATACTTGGTTTTACAGATCTGTCCGAGTGCCTTCTTCCCTGAGGACACCACTGTACTTTGCTCTGGGAGGTGTGAAAAGCAAGAAGAAAACTGTCAAATAACTGCACCTAGAAGCATTCAAAGAGTTGGAGGAGAACAGCCTAGGAAATAATTCCCTTCTCCTGCTCACTTTAAATATATTGTGTGTCGTGCAATAGTGTGCTTGTAGAGGAAGGACTGTTTGGCCAGAAGGGAAAGCAGAGCTTCTAGAGAGTTAAGTGCAGGGACCTTTCCCGTGTAATCCGATATAAATATTCTGCTGGAGAAGATGCTGCTTGTATTAATTACTGTAGTGTATGCTTGGAGCCAAAACACAGGGAGATACAGGATGGTATTGGAGCATCTATTAATGTAGACTGCAAAGGTTGTGATGGACCTACAAAATTCTTCCCTTGGACTGGGGCACAGGGAAGGGGGAAATGTGTCATGAATCCAGTTCAAATTTTTGAATAACATTTCTCCTATAAGTTTTTTCTGTAAGCAAGGGTAATTTGTGTGTGAAAGCTTCATCCTGTTTAGGCATACTTTGTCCATTCTATGAAGCCAATGTCTGGTGTTAAAAGTCGGGAACAGAGGCGGCTGGCATAATTGAACGTGTCTGCCAGCTCGGGGGAATAGGCTGGATGTCTAGAGCAGGGGAGCAGTGGAGAAAGCTTACAGTGTGACTTGATGAGGCCTTGACTAAGTATTTCTAACCTTTGCCAGAGTCTGCCAGCCATTTTAAAATAGCTGCTTTACCTCATTTTACAGCCAAATTCTTCTGCTATTTCCTATTTTTTCAATCTTATCTTTCCACTTAAAAATAGAACATTTTATTTTATTGCAAAGCAAATGGTCATCAGTTACTGGTGAAGATCATTAATTACACTGTCAAGTTAAAAAACATGCATCTGCAACCTTTTGCCCACATACTAATGTTTTTTGCCCTGTATGTTGGAATTAAATCTATGCTGCTTTGAAACTATTGGGAATGTGCTGTTTTCCAAATGGCTGGTCAAGCCACAGAGGTGTTGATCAACCTGTGAATTTTGACTCAGATACACAGATTTTTGATTTTTTTTTTTTTTTTTCTTTTCTTCACTCGCTATCCACCGTAACCTTGTTACCGTCAACTCAGAATCTGCCCCTTGATTTTGATCTGTGGCCTTGCCTACACTGGGAAATTCTTGGGAAATGCAAGACAAATTGACTAAAGATGTAAAAACAACACATAAAAGTCCAGATTAAATCCCGTTTGATGACTGTCAGAAAAAATAGTGCTTTTAATTTACTGTCATTGCGATTCCCTGCTAGTGCAGGTTCAAATCTCAGTAACATATGTTTTGACTTCCTGCATTTAGCCAGTAAGTCTTATTTCTGTGCTGTCCTTGGGTAGTCCAAAGCTAAGTATCGAACGAGTTCTTTCGGTGCTTTTGGGGTTCTGCCCGAGATCACCTTGCACCACCATGGCAATGTCAGGGTTTGCCAGAACTTGTGGGAGCGATTCACTGTGGCACTAACACCAGACTACTAAAAGCGACAATATCGTGTTGTCAACAGACTTGTTGAGTATTAGTGTGTTTTGTTTTGGATTTTTAATCATGCTTTTTAAAACCTGTGTTATATTTGACAAAAGTATGGAGTAGTGATTACTCTTTCTGTATTAGGCTCTACAGTGTCCCAAGACTTCAGAATATGGAATGGTAGTTTCTGCATGAAAACTAACTTTGAATCTTGTAGGAGTTACTGTGTTTTTCTTTTACCCCCATACTACTGTTTAAAGCTATATTATTTTTGTTGCCATAATAACATAGTGGTGAGTCTCTAGTTCCAATTGTAAAAATAATTTTGGAGATTAAAACCCCATGCTTTATCTTTTTGGGAAGGAATACAAGGTGTTGGACAAAGAAGATAAAATGCTTTGTGTGCATCTAAGATTGATGGTAAGAGAAAGACAGGCAGACACTCTCTAATTTTAACATTTACAAGGACACTATGCAGCACCATAAACATTCAGTTTTGTTTTTTTTATAAGATTCTTCCCAAAAAGCAGTATGGTTACAACACTGATTAAAAATAGAAGGTTGGAGAAAGAAATGAGAAGGCACAGAGAAGACAGCAAAGAGATTCTTTTATTGAATGAGAAAGGAGTCTTTGTGATGAAAGAGCATCGCTCTCCAGAAGGATGAGACTTTTAAATCACTGTATTAGAACAGAAATGAAATTCTTTTTTTTTTTCTTCTCCATCCAGCTTTGAGGATGTCGGATTTTTCTCTCTTGTATTTGCTAACAGTGAGGTTAAAGAGGACGTGATGTCTGTGGTGCTGGGCTGCTTGGCTGCAGCCCCAGCCTGGATAGGCAGTCTCCCTGCTGGCCACGGCGTTCCAATCCGCATGACTGTGGGGGAAAAGCATTGCTCCCTTCGGACTAGCTTTTACTGAAATTGGTGTTAACACCTTTGTCATAAATATGACAAATATTGCTTGTGCGATAAGTTGTTAGTTACTCTTGTAGCAACAGTTGGTTTTAAATCTTAGTATATTTATGTCTTGTTATCTTTCTGCAAATGATTCTTCCTTTTTGCATATAGGGGTGGAGTTTATATATACATTACTCTCCCAACTAACAGGAAAAGCTGAAGAGTCTTGGATGCTGATCCTAGTTAGTATTCAGTATTCACGTTTTGCTGGACTGTCTCCTGAAGCTATTTAGGTTTCTTATTTTTCCAGACTGACGGAATCCCTTTAGCTCCAGAATTTTCCTTTTTCAGTGGAATAATGACACTTTCTCAGCTTTATTGTTCTGTACTGTTTTACTGAAGTTAGTTACTGGAAATACCTTTTTTTTTTTTTTTTTTTTTTCCTTGGCAAGGCTGAAGCAATTTCACCTTGGGATTTGGTTGGCTCTGCTGGAATCTGTATGTTCTCCCTGGGCTGGATACCTTCCCTTTGGACTTCCCCTCCCCTCCTGGCGCTGCTATATACAGTGTGGCAGTGTGACAATCCAGGCAGGTCATAAATAACTCTTGACAGAGGCCTTGCTGGAAAATTAATTTCTTGGCTTTTCGGGAATCCTTCACTCGGACAACCAATCCTCTTCCTGTCCCATGGTTTTAATTCTATTCCTCAAGTCTTAACTACTCAGTTTGTTGCTTTTAAAGGAAGCCCTCCCCCTCTTTTACTTTTTTTTAAGGATTATGATGCCAATGTAAAATCCCTCTCTCTGAGGAAGAGGACTTTTGCTGATGTGCTGAAAACCATGCAAGGAAAGGATGGAACTGAGAGGAAAAGACATTTCACAGACACACTCTTGATTGCCGGTTCAGAAATCGAGACCTTCTGCTGCAGTGTAGGGAATCGGAACTGCCCATCATTTCATTCTTTCCTGCTCTGCCCTGTAGAGTTGTATCAAAGATGAATCTAGTTGTCTTCGTACATTCCCTTTGGAATTTGCCAGCACTGTTAATACTCCATTATTTTCAAAAGAAGCCTCCAAATTGTGTTATATTTTATGGACCCTATAAATTATCATTTCTGACTATAAAGAAAAATACTAGGCCAAAAATGTTTTCAGATTTAAATTATCCATATTTAAATGGATGAGTAAAATAACTGAAGGATACAGGTAATAGTATGCTAATCAGTGTTATGGAAAACAATAGCAAGAGCTGCAGTGATAGAACAATATAATGAGTTATTTGAATAATGTGTTTGACAAGTGATAAAAAAATCTCAACCTGCAGTTTTTAGGAGGGGAAATAAACTTTCCTAAGAGGTTTACTTTGGATACAAATTGAAAGGGATTTCAGAATCATCACTTCTGCAGCCAAGCAAAAATATCATTCCTTAGAGGTTACTGTTGCCAAAAGTCAGCAAGTTACTATTCTACTTAAAATCTGTGTAGTTCTGTTTTATTTTTCACATATATCTTGTTTTATAAGGTTACAACCATGGGAATGGAAATCTCCTGTCTATGAAATAGCTATTCCTGGTGCTTTTGCAAAGTACTTTGACATATGTGTTTCTATAGAAAAGGTGGATTACTTTCTCAAAACTCTTGAGACTTTCAGGGTGGTGAAACCTCCTTCTCCCACAAGAGAGACTGCCAAGAGAAATATGCTTGGTGTTGGGCACCAAACAGCCTTTATTCTGAATATTATGTATTGGATATAAATGAATATATTGCCAGAATATACAGATTCTGAATCAGTAACCTGTTTTATTCTTCAAAGATTTTTTTTTTATCTATGAGAGGGTCTGGTCTACTGAAAACCCTTTATTTTAGTGGGTTGTCACATCTAAATAAGATCTCATTGAAAAATAATCTCATTAAAAGGTGTAATTACAAGATATATGAAAAGCACTGGGAGGACTCCGAATTAGTGTAGTCCAGGTTTCAATGGGGTTTGGGTGTTGAAGTGACACTTTCGTAGTATGAACTGCTTGATGAAAGAAGTAACTATAAATCGTAGTCTTTCTCAGTTGTATGTTTTCTTTGGACCCATTAATGCTGTGATGCTATGAGCCCATCATTTTCCTGCCATGTATCAGCAAGACCCTTAATGGCAAGTTAAGCGTACTTGTACCTAGTTACAGGATTGTGGTTGAACATTGCTGTGAGACAGATTCTGCCTGGGCCTCCTGGAGAGAGGAAGGATTCAGTACTGTGTTTTCCCTTGTACCACAGCGTATACAGGAGAAGTATGCAGTCTGGCTACTCTGCCTGGAGCCACTGAGATGTACAAAAGGGGGAGTGAAGTGTCACACACAATGTGTTGCTCTTATTTTATTTTCTCATCTCTGGACTTGTTTGGAGCAGAGCTTGACAGAAGTGTCAACCAGGGCCTGTAGAACCAAGCTCTGAAACATTTTTACTGTAACAACCTAATTCTCTGTATTCATCATCTTGCTTTGCAGGTTTATTTCAGGTATAGACGGCCTTCAGTAGCAAGTCATCTTCTGTATGTACGTAGTAGGCCAGCATGCAGATATGCTTAAGTCTACACACATTTGCAACACGTGTTCTTTTTTTTTCTACATAAATCAAACCCCAGGTCTGGAGGTTATAGTTTAGCATGAGTAGTAGTGAGAATTGAAAATTCTGCGATTAGGCCTGGTTTAATTTCTTCCTGAAACTCATTCTCCTGAGTGTTTTTGCATGTAAAAGCTCTCATTTCTTTTTTAAAGGTGAAGAAATATCAGCTAAAACAACCCCTTCCCCAAAACATCTCCCCGAGTCTTTTCCGGTAATGACACATAACTCATAAAAATAAAAGTAGATTTCTCAGTTCTTTTTTCCTTTGAAGAAGTAAATGGTGTAGGTATGAGCTTAGAGCATATAAAAAAGTTGTAACTGCTACTTTAATCTGAGTGACAGAGCCATAACTGTGGCACTTCTTACGAAGATGAGTTATTCATAACTAACTTTCTATTACTAATTTTTGCCACCAGCACGTTATTTAAGGCCAAGACATTCTCAAGTCCTATCTGCAATTTCTAGTTAGCAATTGATTTTTTTTTTTTAAGTGTCCATTGGAACAATTGGGACATATTTTCTGGAGGCTTTCATTTTGGGAACTGTGTTTTCTCATTTCTGATTACCATACTTGGATCATGTAAGGAAAAGCTGTGCAAGATGCATATTGCATAATATTCTAAGCAGGATTTTCTTGCCAACGTCCAGTTGCTAACACTGTTTGTGACCGTCCTTTTGAACTCGCTGCCGATGCTGACGGAGAGGTGGATGCTGCGGAGTTCGTAACTTCTGGCCGAGTCCTGGTGGCTCTGTGTTTGGGTGGGGAGGCTGTCTAGGGAGCTGTGTGCCGGTGCTCTCCCTCCTGCGGCAGGATGGGCAGCCCTGCTGAGCGTGAGGGGACGTGGCGGGGAGTTGGGGGTATTGGAAGAGCAACTTCAGGCTCTAAGGGGTAGAGACTTGCAGTTGTAAGCAAAGAAGGATGTGGAGGCTGAGGATGTTGCTGTGGAGCCGTGGGGATATGGGGCAAGGCATGTAGGACACTCAGTTGTGTTCGTTCCTCAGAGCTTTTTGTTCCACACAATTACTTAAGTGACTTCCACCTCTCATTTTCAGAGGATGTTTATTCAAAAGTGTCATTTCTTATCTTTCTCATGCTAATGTATTTTGCAGTGGTTTATAATGACCATGCCAATTGCGTTGATTTTCTTCTCGCTACAGAGTTGCTATGTTTGGCCTCGCCACAGTTTATATACTGAAGTGTCCTTTTGCTCACTGTCTCTCCAGATGCTTTGGTTTATGATAGCTATTTTCTGGTGATCCAAGCCTTGTAATAGTTGAATCTGTAAATATTTTTATTGCATCTTTCTTAAGCAATGTATTACTGCAGAACATTTTATGACAGTCTTCCAATTCCAAATAAAGGAAGCTAACATGCTTTTCCTTTTTTCCCTGGGAGCTACAAAATCTGGGATGTCAAATGTAAATTCCTACTGTAAAGCAATGCACTGCTTTCCTGACTAACGTGACCATTAATTTAATAGAGTGTGACGGTTTAGAGCAAACACCCTCCCTTGGGTTAGTTTACTGGTGATTCCTTTCCTGTCCAATAAAAACCATTGGGTCAAATAAAGTTTAGTTGCAATTAATAGTTCTCTTACACAGTTATAATTTGGGTAAGATGTATTTTAGCTTATTACTTCATATTAAGATATTTTAAAAATTCAATTAACTGAAAACACAAAGAAAATGTTTTATTTCTCAGTTTATCTTGTATATATCAAGGGAAACTGATTGCTTCTTTTTCTTTAGCTCTGTTTTTAGAGGGGTGGAAGAAGCCAGCTTTTCTTGTGCTGGGTGGGACTTTCCTCTAAATACTGTCTCAGTGATTCTTCCAAGGTCTAGAGAGGTCTCAAAGCTGATGGATGAATTATTATTTCCTCTTCCTATCTTCATTTTGTCAATTTTGTTGTGAAAGTAGGAAGTAGAGATAACTGCAGGCTTCGTTACAAATGAAATCCTTCAGGCTTTTCATGGATGTTGTTTGTATTAAAATACTCTTATTTAGCAAAACCTTGGGTTTGGGCTTTTAATCCAAGAAAGATGTTTAAATGATTAGTTGGGCCTTATGAGAGTGCTTTAACAAAATGTTTATGTATTTTGATCAAGATGAATTAGAGATCAGGTTTAAAGGATGAGTTTTTCTGGCATCAGTGAAGGGTAACTGCTATTGTGCTGAAGCAACCTCAGGATAACTAGCTGTGGAAGAAACTGCTGGATCCACTCATTGTAATATGCTTCTGATTAACGTTTAGTCTCCTCATCACTCTCAGTAATAATAACGCTAACGGTTTTAAAAACGTGTGAAACAAAATAGCATAAGGTAGCAAAGACCTCACTGCATTGGCAGACAATTGTAGGCCCTACCATAGTAGCAGTGTCTAGCCTTGGAAAGAAAGTTAAGCCTGGGGTATTAAATTATGTTGCTATTACATAAGTTTCTATAAAAGTCAATTTAAAGAATAAATTTGGACTAGATGAACCTTTCTGGGGAGGCACTATGCTATAAAAAGAAGGTGATACAATTCTCCTAAATGATACTTCTCTGCTGAAAAATGTTGGGACCACATAGATCCCGAATTTATCACAGCTGTGCATCAGGGATATGTGAAGAAGAAAACATTGTCATTGAGACACAGAGGTGTTAGTCTGTAAACACAAAAATAGCTCACAAATATTTTTATTCTTACCCGAGCAATTCATGTAATGTAAACAGAAGCTTAGTATGTTCTGCTATGGAGTGATACAATATGGACTAGAGTACGTTGAGAAATGAGAGGCTTACCTCTTGGATTGTTCATTCTAATTATGGCAATGGACTTTTAAAGCACCACTTTTGTACACGTGGACCTGTTCTTTGTCTTCAGCTTCAACCAGACAACCTCCCACTGAATTTCTGATGTAAATCACTACAAAATGGTAGTTCCAACCAGAACAATTCTATGAAAAGTAGACTGAGCCAGATACTGCCAGCCTTTATCCACTGCAAACTTGTGGGTGGGGCTTCATAGCTATTAACGGAGGCAGTTTTTAAAATAAGAGTGAGACAGGGCATTGAAACAGTTTGCCCACATGGACACTTAATGTCATCTTTAGGTTGCTTACATCTCAACTATCTTTGGGCAATTTTACTGATCAATTCTAATGTTGGATTAGAAACATTTGGTAAGTCTGTGGCTCTAGTGTCATGATGGTTCATGTTAAAAGGAGAGTCTTCTCTGTGCCCTCGTGAATGTTTGAAAAAAGAGGTCTTTGATGCAGCGTCTGCATACTCAACATTGTTTGAATACAGATCTTATCCTTGTGTGTTGCATCTTCTGTTTAATGTGTACAAAGATCCTGTTTTAGCTATGTCACCTTTGTAAAATCTTGTGTCACTATTGCTAGAAGCTAGTAAAGTCAGCTCTGACGTATGCCATCAGCAGCAAACACTGTATGGATTCAGTAAAGCTGGCTTGGTGCTGACCCATAGGAGTGTTCCCTGTGATCTAAAGCCTTTGTATATATAAACAAGAAGCAAAAGGACCCCCCTGTTGCGTGCAGTTCCTTTCAGAAAGTGGAATAGCAGAGATGGGATAACTTCTTTTCTATTTATCATAGTGGGAATGATAATTTTATAAAACAAGCATAAACATTTATGTTGTAATCCCAATATATTATTATGGTTAGACTCGAGATCTTAAAAGTCTTTTCCAACCTAAATGATTCTATGATTCTATTTAGGCCTATCTTTGTGAAACTTATTTTCTGAGTTGGCAATTTTCTTGATTGGTCAAAAAAGTGACTGTATGTGGACAAATATATACAGAAAATACCATGTAAAGGATAAAAATATACATGCTTTCATGCAACTTTATAATCTTGATCTTGCACGTATTTGGCAAGAAGCCTGTTTTTCTAGAGGTAAAAAGTACATTATATGCTCCAGTCAAAACTGATTTGAGTGATTTAATACTCTCGGGATAAAAACCACAACACTTTGTGTGAATTTAGCTACATATAGCACACATTCAGCAGTGAAGCTGTTCTGTATGTGTGATGACTATTTGAGATGTGCAATACGTAAAGAAAGTGTGCGAGATTGATCTGCCTTACACAAACATTCATTTAAAAACCAATGTATTTATATCTAAAAACAAGCAGCTGCATTTGTTTAGCCCTTTTCTCACATCAACACAGACAAGTGATTTAACAGAAAATAGAAATGTGAGATGTTGTATGATCTAAAAGTGTCTTTGACATCACTTGGGTCAGGACTTTGCTTGGAGCCTCTGTATTGTGAGCCCATGTGTAGCAGATCATCTGTTTATGATTCTTCACACATCCAAAGTCAAATGGCTCAGCATGAGACTAAATGAATGAGTGTGAAGAGTACAGACTTGATCAGCACTACAGAAATTATTGGCATTCTGGATACACAGACTGCATAAGTATCTTTGGCCCAGCTTCCAAGGTGTACTCGGGCCTCTCGCTCTTCCACTGAACAAAAACACAAGCAAAAGACGTTCAGTGTCATTTGAGGTGGGACCTCTGTAGGAGGGTGTGTTATCCTTAAACTTTTAATGAGGCTTTGCAACAGGCAAGTGAGGTAAGAGAAGTAACAACTTCTTTACAAATAAAAATAAATGGAATGATTGCTTCAGTCTTAGCTGTTTTCCACTGACTGTTAGTGGTCTTAAGTGTGGAATAGGCTTGGTAAGGAAAATCAGGCTTATGAAAAGTGTTGTTTTTTTTTTTTTTTTTTTAAAAGTTACTTAATCTGTTTCACTGCACACTCTGGAGCCTGCAGACAGCTTTTAAGCTCACAACTTAGTATTGCATTTGAAAAATTCCAGGTCAGTCATCGTAAAGGAGTGTAATTTCTGTGGCTCTGTGGGCTATAACTTGATTTTGTGAAGAAGTAGCATAGCTTTTTAGGAATAAGCAGCAGGTTAGGATTTGAATTAAAGCAAAATCTGTTTTTCAGAGGACTGAACTATTTGGCTCTTCTCCATACCAATTGCCGTTATATCTTTGTCCAATTTTCATACCAACAGGGTAAAAAGAGTGAAGTACTGCAAGAGGAGCAGTTTTGCAGCCCATCAGAAAATGGAGTATTAGGCAGATGGCAATGTTTTCACTAAGTCAAATTTTTTCAGTCTCGAATTGGGGGGTTATCACATACAGAAGTTGTACCTGGGTGCATGCTTCAGCTGATACATGCAACGTTGCTGAGTTCACCAACAGCATAGATGTCGAAACCTGAACGGTAAAGCACTGTAGCAGATGCACTGCTGGTAAGGATGTTGCAAATACTTAGAGAAAATAATTTTCATCAACATTAATGATTAAAGTATAGTAATGGGATAATTGACTAGAGTTTAGCAGCAGCTGCTGGCAAACAGGATTTGTAGATTTCTCTCCCTTTGTGGGCATTGTAAAAATAAACTGGTTTGTATGCAAGACTCGTGGTTCAGTAGAAAATTTGTTATGGTGCTACCAGGGAAGACCTGCTAGAAATTGCCAGTAGTTCTCAGAAGAGCTCAAGGTTTTATGTATGTTGCAAAGCTAAGGAGGGATGCCCATAAAACTCTTTGTTATGGAACACTCAGTTAATCCTAATAGTTCTGTTCCTCAGGCTGTGCTCCAGCCTTATCAGCGGGGAAGCAAATCATCCTTGTCTCTTGATGGGCAGGGAGGAGAACATGCTGTGTTGTACTCCAGTAAGAAAAATGGTGGCTTTGCTTTCTGTTACCCTCCAGCTTGGCCTGTAATGCTCCAAAAGAAAAGTCACAGAATCATAGAATTGTTTAGGTTGGAAGAGACCTTTAAGATCATGGAGTCCAACCGTTAACCTAGCGCTGCCAAGTCCACCACTAAACCATGTCCCTAAGCACCAAATCTACACGTCTTTTAAATATGTCCAGGGATGGTGACTCGACCACTTCCCTGGGCAGCCTGTTCCAGTGGAGCTGAAGACCGCTCAAGAAGAGCCATGTCTGAATTTGAGAAAGATCTCGGGCTTTGCTCATGTAGTTCCTGCATCACCCCCTTGCTCTTCTTGCTGGACTTCCCAGCTCAGGAGGTGAGCCTGCAGCTCTTCTAATGCAGAGGGGTGTTCTGCATGCACAGTTTCTGCCACAGTACATACTTGATCTGGAATAAGACCTGAAGGAGTGACCATAGTATTGATACTAAGTAATAATTCCAGGCTTTGCCTGCCTGCTCCTTGCACATTTTCAAATAATTCACTTCTGCAGCAGTATTTGGATGGGTGCAAAGAGAGTCTGTATGTTTTTAACAACATAAATACAAGGAGTTTAACAGTTTTTGCATTTATAACAGTTTTAAGTCTGAAATCCATTATTTAATATTTATTTGCCATTTTTATCACATTTCCAGAACAAAGTGACAATTAAAATTAGAGCTGACACAGTAAATCCTGCTCTATGACAAGCTTGCAAAATTCCACCCTCCCACTCAGCTAGAGTGAGTAATGGGTTTTGATGGGTGTGTAATTTATCATTAGGGATTTTTTTCCTCTTTACTATCACTGTAGGGATGTGTTCTGAGCTTGGATCAGTAAGTTTTCCTACCTTTCGCTAAATGTTGCTTTACCGCTAGTTACGATTCTTACTTACGAGAACCTGCTTTTTTATGGCATTAATTACAGGAGTCATGGCCCCTTTGTTTAGTGTTACTAATTTCCTATTGTAAAGGCTTTATTTCTGTTGTCTGATTTTTAGAGATGCTTTTCGCTATCATTGGCCTAGCAACCTGTTCAAAGTTACAGCCTCTGAGGGTGCTTTGCTCTCCCTCTGGGTCAGTCAGTACAGGTGGTGCACAGCCATGGACAATCTGCTCAGTGCTTCATCCTGAAGTATTAGGAAACCTTATCTTTATCTACTATTAGATGAAAGGAAGAGTTCAGTGACTGCCATGCCAGCCTGAACCCCTTGAAGCTTTGGATGAAGAAAATGCCTAATGTATTGAATTTTTACAGAGAACCTACTGCAGTGGGTGCGCATCTATTCCTGTAGGCAGATATTTATGGTTTGCAGCTGTAGGACCAGATTGCAGCAGGCACCCTTGACTGCAGAGGGGACTGACTGCGGTGCTGTCTGGCTTTGAGGGAAATGTGCTGAGGTAGGCACGATGTGTGCAGGGGCACTGTTTGGCAAAGTCTCCTGCTGTGTTCTTTTACTGGGTATGGCATGCCATGTTCTGCCCTCCTCTTTGCTTTTCTCCTGCTCACGCGTGTGCAGACGCTTTCCCACACTTGATTTCTCTTTGATTAAACTTGTTGATGCATATTGCCAATGTAGCCAGCAATGGGGCTGGTGAGACCCTGTCATGGCAGGGGACAGAGAGGAGAGAGCTGTTATAGATGCTCTCATTCCTTTTGGGGCTATGGGAGGTGATTTTCATCTGGCTTTTACAACAAGGAGCCCTCCTTTGAGTTCTGCATGTTACAAGGAAGGCTGTTTCCAGAAAAGCATTTTCATTAATTCTATTGCATTTACAGGAGATACTAAAGATTAAATAACAGGAGTGGTGGAATGTGGTTATTTGAACATAACACTGGACTTTAATGAGGAGTCAGAAGGATATTATTATAACAGAGGCTACAACCGTGATTAAGAACCCACAGAAACCTCTTTGATAACACTGTCAGCAGGCTGCAGCTGTTGCTGGATGAAAGCTTGGTGCAGACTGCGTAGTGAAGGAAAAATGGTAGGGGAATTGCTTCTCATTTGTCATTAAATCCATCTAGCCAAAAAAACTTTTACCATTTTATTTCAGATCTGGAAGCAAATGTAGCTGCAGCAGATTTCATAGAAGGGCCCTTGCTGTCATTAGGGTTTTGTGCAATATTTCCTTTTACATGTGTGTGTGCAGACTGTTTTGTTGAACAGCATGGCAAGAGTTTTGGAATCAAAATTTGTAGTACAAATGAAATACATTTTGGGAAGCTGACACTTGAAATGGAAATAGTGGAGGAAAATGAACATATTGAACCACCCACTTATTGCTTACTCATTCTGTTTCTTGACACACTCAGCTTCTGCTGGGTTTGCTACAGCACAGATTAAGAGAGCCGATTCTTCACTTCCTTGTCCCTTGCGTTGCTATTCATGCTTGGCGAGACTATCGTTTCATGTTGATGATCTTGGAAGACTGCAGGGAAGGGTGGACATCAGAAATGGACTCTCTACTTTGTGTTTTCTGGTTGTGGGTAGGTATCAGCTGTGTAACATGAATAACTGAGTTCTTTAGCTCTTGGCTATAAGCATAATACGTTTTTTTCAACAGAAACAGATTCCAGAAAGAAAAGACATATGCTCCAGGGCCTGATTCTTACAAGCTTTCTACAACTGGTTCCCCCCCATGTCCACTTCTATGGGAAAAGACAACTTGCAAGAACAGCAGCATATACTTTTCACATTTAACCAACAAGTTGAGGTGAGCTTAACTGATACATGACTCCCGATCTAATAGTATGTACGCAGAAAAAGCTCTTTCAAATGCATTTTGGGTAAGGTTGCAAAGTCAGGCACTCAAAGTGTAGGTCCTTGTGTGCAATTATGTCTTTTAAACATTCTCCTGACCTCTCTTCAAATGTTGGCAGGACAACTTATTTTTTTTCTAGCTTTGCTCTTGGAACTGCTGAATTATTTTGCTACTTTTAGATTTTTTTTTCTTCTTTAAAGGCAGGCACCTGATATGGAAAACTTCAGCTCAAAGAGTTGAAAGCTGGTGAGTGTATAAGCAACTGAAAAAAGGCAAGCGCTTGCTAATGAGTAAAATTAGCAATAGATGGTTTCATTGGTTTGGCCTTCAATGTGCATGACTTCTGAACACAGTTCAAAGAGAGCTAAAAACATTTCCTCAACACTCTACATTTAGTCAGCATTTACCTAACAGCAGTCTAATCTGCTGAAAAAATCTTGATGACAGTCTCAAGAAAGCGTCCATTTCTTTTCTCTTTCAGTTTCTCACAGCCTGTGCAGGTCAGGCTGATACCCTTGGATTCTCACTTTCATGAGTAATGTATTTGTATTAACATTATAAAGCTTTTACATGATGAAAAGAATATGAAATAAACCCCATCTAAACCCAGCTGCAAAAAGCCCCTCCATCATCTCAGCATTAGGAGAGTATTTGTGGCTCTGTTCGATCCTATTGTCTCTGAAAAATTCTGTTTTCTACTGCAGTTTTAGGGGTGAGCAGGGTAGTAACTTTGCTCACGTGCACATATGACTTTGCCCTTTGATTCCTCTTCTATAGGCAGCAAACTGGACAAAACTTCTAGTGTGACAAATGCAAATAAAACATGCTGTCAAGCTTGTAAAGTTGTCTTGGTCTTCCAGACCTTTTCTGGGAACCACAGCTCTGTCACCAACAAGCTTTGGTTTACTGGGTCAAATGAATGTTGGCCCTCAAAGGTAGTATCACCAAGATAAGCTGGGTGGCTCTGGTGGCAGTGTATTAAGAATCAGGATGATATGTAGGCACAGCTTGGTTCTTTGTTCACAACAGAGAGCGTCACCCTGTAAATGGAGGTGTCTTCCCCTTAAGGATAGAGCTGTTTCTTTTTAATGGTTTGGGAGCAAAAATAAGACTTTTATACAGTACCTTGTCACTACCCACGTGGCATACCCCAAGGGTAGTGTATTTTCACAAGCATATGTTGATTAGGTGAAATAGAGGTATTGAAAAGTTCTTACACAATTTTCAGAATCTATAGCAAAGATAACTAACAAGGAGACAATACATCTTCTTAGCACTAATACCTTTTTATGAATTTAAGCAATTGGATTAAAAAATAAGGGAGAATGCATTTACTTTTTCCCCTTCTCAAAGCTCTAATGGTTTGGTTAAAAAACCCCCACACCTGGTCAATATTTCTACACATAAATAAATATTGTGCTTAGTTTGTTGCACTTTCGGGAAACAATTAACAGGTTCTTCTGTGTGCATCTATCTTAGCATTTCAGCTCAGAGTGAGAGTGAATGTGCTCTTGAATTGAGCCCCTGGATTGTTTCCTGTTACTGAGCCTCGGGTTTTGCTGCAGAGTGGTCTGGGGAGCACGGCTGGGCTCTAGGGAGGGCAGGGGGGCGCGAAGATGCCCCGCTCCCTATTGAGTGTCCCACCTGGGGCCGGGTTAGAGCAAGTCCCAGCAAAGCCCTTCATGTGTGTATGTGGTGCGGGGGGGGCTGAGGCCTCAATGACAACTTTTTTGCTCCACAAACCTATTCCAGTTGGGCTGTGCTGCTTTGCTGATGTACAGGCTTGTGTTTGTGTGTCGAAAGAGTTTTAAAGATGGGCAGAACTGAAAGAGAGTAGTGTAGTATAATACATAAAGCAAAAATCTTCAAATGATGTTTGTGGTAGTGTTTTGATCTAGTGTGCATAATAATTTGCAAGAAGCTATTTTTATTTTTCAGCATAGATACTTTGTAATAATCACAGCTATTTTAAAAAATTAAATCACACTTTTTACTAGTAATAAAAATTTGAGGTAATTTTGCCAGAGTGCTGCTGAACAGCTCATTTTTCAAACTTAGTCGTTTGTGTGTAATGTAGCTATTTCTTCTTCAATTATGCAAAAAGTTTTATTAAGAAGCCTGAGTTATGCAAAATTCTGTTTTAAAATGGTGTTTATTAATAGATTTGCTTGCTCTCTGGCTTAATTCAACTAATCAGACTGTTATTAGGCTGCTAACGTAGAAGACAAAACTATCCTGGAGCGCAGTATTGCTTGAGGAGATCTTAGGCAAGCCATGCATACGAAGTTAAGGGTACCTCAGGGATTTCAGTGCTTTGCAGGACATGGTGGTTGTGCAGTAATGTCTTGAAAAGAAGCAACACCAGCAAAGCTGAAATACCGAGAGCTTTAATCCGTGCCTAAGGTCAGTAGGGAAAGGATAATCAGGTGTTGATCTTATCTGGTTTGGGACTTGGTCCCTGGGTCCTGGGCAGTCACCAAGGTCTGAATTTGAGCAATTGGGTGAGCTTAGTTTGACTATGAGCACTTACACATCAAAAGCATAATCCTGTTACTGTCCTCACTGCAGGAGCTCTGGGGAAATACATACCACCATCTCCTCTGCTGAGACACAGTAGGATTTTGCATGGTCAGTTGTGTCAGTATCGGGCTGTCTTGCTGAAACTGTGGCTGGGCTGCTGGGTATGTCAAAGCGGCTGCTGAGACAGCACTTCAGCATAAATCCTGCCGCTGTGCTGTGCCTTGCAAGGCAGCTGGGAGCACTGAGAGCCTCCCTTCACACAGGCTGTAGCTCTGCCCACCCCAATGAGCCTTGAAGACAGAGAGACTAGTAGGGTATCACAGTGTTGCCTTGCCTGGGTATGTCCCTTCTCCCCTTGCCTTCTCTTTCCTCATAAGAGGGGAAAAAAAATATTCCACTCTTCTGCTGCTCTTTGTTTTCAAATCTAGTTGTACTCCCACCTCCACCCCCCCATGTCTTCAGACTGTTTCTTGGGTAGTGAGTAGCTAACTGATGAGCAGATTCATGTGGTGGCTGCGATAGTCTATTTTGTTATGTGTAAGGAATATATTTTTAATCTCGGAACTGTTAACTCCTGTGTGTTCCTTGAGTCCATCTGCCAAAGGACGAGAAAAGAGGTGGATGGTGAAGTGAGTAAAACTATCCCAAAAATCTAAATGAAGAGAACTTGATTTTCTTGTGTGTAAGGGGAGAGGTAGCTAACTGCTTTGGTGCAGATATCAGATGGTCTATTACATACTTTTATTTGTTCTGAAATGCTTCACAATCGCAGTAGAATTTAAACAAAAAATTGTTATAGTGGGTTAAGTGCTGACATGGCATAAAGCCTGTTTTTTGGTAACATTCATTCTGCTAAGGTACTTGTATTGTACACATGAGCAAGAAAGCTATTTAGTCAAGTCCTTTCCGAGTGTCCTTGATGGGGAAAAAAGCCTTTGAGAGACCTATTTACTTTTATTATTCTTGGCCTGTCTTACTACTTACTTATCCTTTAAAAGTGCTGGAATAGAAGCAAATTGGTGTATAGCAATGTGTTGTCAGGGGTTTCTTTTCTCATACTAGGCAAAGAAAAAAAAAAAAAAGAAGAGGTAAAACATCTAAGTTATTCTCTCTGATTTTTGTGGGTTTTCTTGCAATCACGTTATCTCATTTGAAAATATTTTTTCTGCCTGCAAGCTGTGTGAAAAATACATATACAGCAAAGGAAATTGATTAATGCTCCTCGGGGGAGTAGTTCTGTCTACGAACAAACTGTTCTCAAATGTAGAATGTAAATAAACTGAAAATTTAAGATTTCCACCTGCCTAATCGTTATTTGATTGTAATATTGGAAGGAAAACCTGAGATAATAGCAATGAGATCCTCTGCAAAAGAGGCAGGAGTTTAAAGTGGATACAGCATTGTCTCCTATCAGTGCTGCAGTAGCATCCTGTCTCTTATTTTCTTACTCCTCCAGCCCCCACCTTGGATATTATAAGGTTGGTAGGAGGCAGCATGGTCTGGGAGAATTTACTTGTGAAGCAGGGCTGCTTTCCGCTGTGAACAGTGGAGTTCAACTCTTCCTACCTGACTTACCATTTTATTTCTCATAAGAAGAGTGTCCCCATGTCTCTGTAAGGATTTGGTTGTGGTTAGTAGGCTGGGGGTAGACCAGGGATCTAAAATGTTATGTAGTCAGACTTCAGAGATTTTTTTTTTCCTTTCCTTTTCCTTTTGGTGTTTTCCCTTTCCAGGGTGGAAAGAGACTCTTCATTCTGCCAAAGGGAGGGAGAGATCTTTGCTCCTTCCTCACAGCAATGTGGAGTTGTGGATGGGCCACCAGAGCTCTGTGCAAATGTGTTCCTCTCTCCGGTGCCAGCTCTGCCAGCTTTCTGGACCTGGCGAGAGCCTCCTGGCAGAGCAGCACACCTGCTGTGGTTTGATTTTTGGATTCTTCTCAGCTGCAGAGGCTGAAGTATTAGTATTTTCTTTGTTTGCAGCCTGGCAGAGGGAGCATGTATATTAAAGCGTGGTGGTTTAGGACTGGCTCCAAACCTGAGTGCAATAACTATCCTTAATATTTTTTGTGGCTCTATTCAGGATACCTGAGGTAAGACCATGGTTAAACCCAGTCAAAGATACATAGAAAGCATTTCCAGCTCTGTTTGTTAAATCAGTTCTGTTCCCTTTCAGTTCTAGTTTTTCTTTCTTCCTTCCTTGAGGGCAGCAAACAAGTGATGAACAGTCCTTCCCTGAGACTGCTGTCATTTTCCTTGGGTCATTTGGCAGCAAAGATGCATTGACCAAATGGTTGATATTTGTGGAAGTACCTTGGAGCCACCGGGGCTTGGGAAGCTAGACAGTTGTGAGGTCCTGGCTGCTTCTGTGCTTCTGCCTGCCTAACTGTGTGCCCCAGGCTCCGTATTGGCTCTAGCACAAAGATTAACCTTAGAATGGAAATCGTCTGTCTGGGCTGATGGCTGAAGCATCGCGGCATTTGGATATGCAGAAGCACTGCCAAATGAAGATCCACAGCATGGTACTGATGTGCCCACTATGCGAACCTGTATGGTCATGGTCAAGTTGTTTACTAAAAATCTCTTAAAGAAACTCTTGAGATAAAATCTCTTCTTCAGAAGCATCTGCAGCTGTCATGCATATATTCCTAAGGAACAAAGTAATCACTGTATACCTTATCAGGTGCTGTTTCTTTCTCCAATTTAACTTGAACTGTGAAGGATAAAGAAAGCTTTTTGCTTGTTGTGTGGTGGTTTGTTTTTTTTTTTCTTTTCATCTTGAGTAAAGGAAATAGGGTTTGTAAACATTTTTTGTTTCATTAAAAGCTACAGATAAGAAAGAACTAGCATGGCACTGTCACATCTGCAGTCCTTGTGACTTCATCCTATACGTACAAAGGACAATATTCAAACCTGTATTGCTCTATAAATTACTGTGGAGGCAGTCAGCAGGAGCTGACCTGGACTGTTCTTGGTGGTGAGGGAGATGAATGGGAAACTAAGAATACTTTTGTGGTTGCTTTGTTTGCTTCTCGAAATTGGAGCGACTGTTTGAATACTTCATGCCTCCTAATGACTTCTGCCTTCTTTTTTTCTCCTTCCCCTAGGATTTAAAATATTTAACTTTCTGAAAGACTTTGGTTTGAAATCCTGTAAGTGGGAAAGCACTGCTTGTTGGCGAGTTCAAGTGTAAAATTGGTTGTAAGTACTTGTGGGGGAACAGTGCAATGGAGCTGAACAGTACACTGAAAATGAGAGTACTCTAAATTAAAACACATTTCTTATTTGATATTCACTGCTGGTTTCTGAAAGCACAGCTAGTAAATACTGGATCCAAAGTCCATTTTAAGTCAATCAAAAAATCTCATTGTAATTAATTTGAGCTGGATTTTGAATTAATTCCTTCTTCCAAGGTACTGTACCTTAAATTTCTATTATAAGGTGTGGATCACTTTTCTTTGGATGTTTCATGAACATGATTGTATAGAGGTTTTATACGGCTGAGGCGAATCAGACTCAGATATGTATCTTAACCACTAATTAATATAAGCTATGGGAAGCTATAATTAAGTAACTTTGATTCTCAGGAAGGAACAGGTAAACGTGTATTTTTTCTTTGCATTTACACACATTTGAAATAACTTTATTTGAAGCTTTTAAAGAGAGGAATTAAAAGCAATGTTTTGGGAAAGCTAAAAGTAAAGTTAATATTGCTGCTTAGGGCTTGCTTTTGCCTGGTCAGGATTACCAGATGCTCAAATTAATTTCATTTATTGCCTAAGCTTTGTCTGACCCCTCTTTAGAGGTGAGGGTTAATCCACTGAAAAAAATATTCTGTTCAGTATTGTGTGCTGTTAAATCTTGCAGAACGGGTTTGGGTTGTTGATTATAGTTCATCATTCCTGTTACATTAATTTGTATTTGAGGTATGTAGTGTAGCTGTCTGATGCTGTGCCCCAACATCATACCATATAGTATCGAGGCATTTTTCTGTTTACCTAGAGCTGTACTGGGAGCGCTGTCTTGTGGTGCTGGAAGCTTGTGCCAGAACTGGTTTGCATCTTTCTTTACAGCTCTCCACACAGTGCACCCTTTCTGGCTTTTCTCCCTCCCTTGTGAGTTGGAAGAACATGCTGGATGTTTCTCCCCTTACTGTTTCCGTTTCTGTCTGCTTTGTGGGAGCCAGGAAAGAAGTGCTGCTCCTTCATCTACCCTGTGAGCAGGTCCACTCCTTCGCCTGGCTGGGGGGATGCTGTGCCAGGCAGGGTGCTCCAGGGCTGGCCCACGGCTGCAGAGCAAGCATGACTGTCATTCCTGTTTGCTCAGGGAAGCAGTTCTCAGCCTTGTGGAGGGCTTGGACTTGGGGTGTTTTGCCCTGTGTGCGGTTGGTTTTGTTTGTTTGGTTGGTTTTTTTTCCTTTAAAACTCTCCTAAAGAATTGAGGATGGATATATTTTTCTTTATCTCCCATAAACATACAGCTTTCCCTACATTAAAGGACCATCAGTGGGGTGGTGAAGTCAGCTCTCAGAAGGGAGAAAATGGCAGATTTAAGATTGCCCAGGTAGTCATACTATGGCTTACCATGTGCATACATTTTAATGCTCTCCTTTACGGTTGCATTGGCCACATACAGTGTTTTCTCCGAGACTATTTATCCAGCACGCAGGAAGGACTCTTTACCTAACGATCAGCTCTTCAGTATTTTGTTTTTGTCATTGTTGCGTGTGTACCCCAGGCTATATTTACTACATGCTGTTGAAGTGATGCTTTCAGGGTAGGATTATTAACTAACTCATGAGCTTTCCTTTGGTTCTCATTAGTATAATAGCTTAGCATTGCTCAGGCAATAATTACTTTGCCTTTCTCACCTGTAAACTGAGGGCATATCTTTAATTTTATAGACAGAGTAACTGAGACATGGAGAAAAAAGTGTTAGTGGGAATGCTTGATTTAAAAGGCTTTTATTTTGAAGAGTCCTTAGTATTGCATGTTTTCAGGAATGGATCAAAGAACGGGTCATCACGTTTTTCTGACACATGAAGGCAAGGAAGAAGGGCTGGGGGTTTTTCCCATCTAATTTAATTCTTGTAAATTGCAGATCTGTCCAATTTGAAATTCAGCTGGAGAAAGATGACATTTAATTTAAACAAGGTCGCATAGTGGAGAGTGTTAAGGAATGTTAAAAGTAGTCAGTCCCATCAATATTTAGGTCTTTGTTTTATCAGGAAGATGTTTGCTCTTTCTCTGCTGTTTGTGTCCACTCTGAGCTAGTGATGTTCTGTGTGCTCACTTGTGGTTGTGGAGGGAGATGGTTGCTGCCCGCTCCGTTCCAACCCAGGCCAGAATGACAATCCTTGCAGCAATGAAGTCTAAGAGATGGCATTAGGATGCTTTCCACTTTTCTCTGCTCTGAACATTGTTTGCTGGAGCTCCCGGGGCTTTTTGGATGCATGGCAGCAAGCAAGGCTGGCTAGCCCATGGTGTGGGATTGGGTGCCCAGGGCACCTCTCGGACAGCCTGGGAGTCCCAGAGTGGGATGCAGGATAGCACCATGGCCTGGTGTTCCTCTGAACCCCATCAGGGGAGAAAGGGTATTACCGTTTTGTTCCATGTGATCTCATACTAACTTTTCAGTTCAGTCAACCAACCTTAGTGTTTTTTCATTGTTTTCCTGGGACCTAAAGTAAAATGGTAATAATTACTTTTGACTGTGGGTTTTTTCCTCAAAAAAAAACACCAAACCTTATTAAAGGGCATAAGGACTCAGTGGGGGGTAGAATGTCTTAGTCCAGCCTTGTGACTGTGACAGTGTGAAAACAGATGTCTGCATATAGATATAAAGCAGTTAAATGGGGACCAGTTAGACTTACAGTTGCTTTAATTTTTCTTTTTGCAGCTAGAAGAATGTAAAGGGCTTTAGTGTAAGGAAAGCCATGGACAGAGTTATCTAGCTCACCTGGTTATGAATGCTTTCTGACTACAATATAATACCCATCCAACGCAGAAACATAAATCATAGTTCTCCTCAGTGAACCGTGTTCTGAAGGCCAGTGGATATGGTATGACCGTATTAGCATGTGTCCTTCTGAGTAAATTGAGAAATGTGTATTGCAGTGATATAAAGAATGATTTTTGTATGCATTAATACATTAATCTTTCATATAGATTGGGCAGGTAAGGAAGGCTGTTTGCAGGGCAAAACAAATTAAGCATATGTGTTTTGTTCCATCAATTGCCTTGCTTATATTCTTGATTTGTATCTTGTCAAGATTTCACAGCACCTGTACCTATGCAACTGTGGTGGATGTGTACTTAGCATCTGTTTATTCGGTGCCAGTTTTTGTAACTCACTGACATTTGTTCTTTCTATTCCTTTTTAAGCAATGAAAAACAGAAAAAGAAATAAATTGAAAAGACCACAAATGTCAATAAAAAGTACAAAATTTGAAGAAAAGAGAATCTAAAGTAAAAATGCCCATCAGAGACAAAGCAATGGGAAAAGGAGTGGTGTTTTTTCACTACGCTGTACTCTGCTGTGGTCCATCCACTGTTTGGGAAGAAACAGATTAAACCAAGCGTGAACTCGATATATCTTGTTTTGTTGTCAGTGGCGAGGCTGGACCTGATAGACATCTGCAGAAGTATCTTGTTTTGGACTCCTAAGCTGTTTCGCTGTGGATCCCAGGACAAAAATGCAGCACTGTATGGGTGGTGGCAGAGATGCAGTTCCTGGTGGAGGAGCGCGTTTCTGTGGTGTTCAGTTTTGTCTGAGACAAGAACATAGGAAGTGTGTACAATGGCAAGCACTGCTGCTGGAGAGAGCTGGCTTTGCCCTTCTGCTAGTGGGGTAGACTGATGGCTTGGGCTGCAGTCAGTCTCATCTAAGATTGGAAGATGGGTCTTCTGTTGGGAGCATTTAAATTGTTTTTCCCAAAATGATTTAAGCACTCCTCCAGCAGGTGATTAAAATAGATTTTCTGACAGGCTAACTAGTGAATTAAACATTGTATTTATTAGCTGGTCTTTTAGCACCATGAATTTAGATTTGTTGTTCTGTTATTCTGCCCCTTCCTGTGTGGGTACCTCTGTGACAGCTTCGAGTAGAGAATACTGAAATTGATGTATAGAGGAAAACTGTTATTGGGACACAGTCACGAGCTCACTCTTTCACATGGCAGAAAGCGAGAAAGACACGAATTGCTTACCTACAGAATTCTAAGTCAGCAAAACATAGTATTTGCTGCAAATGCATGATTCTTTAACACAAAAATTTATTTCTGAAGTGCTGTGCTGTCAGAAGGTGAGATATGGGTGCATTAAAGTATGACTTTGTGTTTCCTCTAAGCATTTTGTGCTCTGTAAGTGGCATTTCTATTCAGCATTATAAAAGCCATACTGACCTTGACAAGGAAACCCAAGGAAAGAAAAACAAAATGTGTGAATACAAAATATAGGCTCCCTGGCCTGACAGGTATATTGAATAACAGAATCCAGGGTTTTTAAGAGATCATGAATGAGTCAACTGCGCAGTGCTAGTGGGGCTTAAAAGAAGGAAAATTTTGTTCTAGGTATTAGCAGGAGTTGCGTACATAAGATTCAGGTGTAGCTCTGTGTGTAGTATTGATTAAACCTCACCAGAGAGACGCATTCAAGTTTTGTGCAGCACGGCTTAAGAAAAAGCAGATGGACTGAAAGTGGTTGAAAAAGAGGTTCTTGAGAGGACTTGAAGGCTTAATTGTGAGGAAAATGGGGAAATTGCTGGGTTTGAGTTGCCTCTGTCCAGAGTCTGTTTGCTTTTGGCATGCAGTGACCTCGGAGCTGGAAGGCTGCTGCTGTGTTGCCCAGGGTTGTGTTTCCCCGGCCTTTCTAAGGGTGCTCGTGGGAGATCAAACCACCTTCTCTGCCTGAGGAACTGGCTGAGAAGCTGAGGCACTCCTCTGCCTTTACACTTGGGAGACGTCTCACGGAATGACTGAATTTTTAAGGCACTGAACCTTTGGTAAGAGTGGCACTTCTGAAGTCCCAGGCACCTTGCTGTGAAGCATTTGGGAGGCTGTTTGTTGTCTGTCTTCGTGGTGCTGCTCGCTGTCACTCGCTGCACGGTGTATCTTCTCTTAGGAGGCAGGATTAAAACTCTTTGCTGAGTCAAGTCACTCATTCGCATGAATATATCTCCTCTTGGTGACCACAAGACACATAAATTGCAAATATAAGTACCAAAACGAAACAAAATACACTAATGCACTCCTGCAGCCACTGATCTTAACAGTAATTTACATTTGTTTTTCCTTAAGTCTCCACTCCACCTGCCCAGTCCTCAGGGTTACAGTTCCCTCATGGCCTCAGTTCAAGAAAGCAGTTAAATATTGGTCTTAAGGATATTTTTATTCAAGACAAGCCTTTTAATATTTTCCTAGTATTAAACTCCATGAGAATGGGACTTAATCCCCTGTTTGAACTTTAGCATGTCCTTTTCTGTTCTGAATATGGATGCTTTTTAAATTGAAGCGTGATTGGGTAACTGTGGGGAAAAATACTTCTTTAGACCTCATCTGATATTTTGTTGTATAAAGAGAAAAAAGTAATCTTTAACAAGAAGGGTATTTTTCCCATTTCCCAATTTTACCTCTTTATTACTTATGATGTTGTTGATAATAGTACGTAGAGATCTTTGCAGCACAGGCGGAGGTTACAATGCTAAAACAAAACGCATGCCGATGAGTGTGCTTTGTCCTTCTCCCAAGAAATCCCTTCTGTAATGCCCCGTCCTGGGCACGGGAAGGAGGGAGCAGGGCTGGCTGGGTGGGCGCGAGGGAGCCAGGCGGCAGGAGCTGCTGCCCTGCGCCTGCCACGCACCCCAGCCGGTCCTTGCTTTCCCCCGCTAAGCTCCCCAGGGCTGCCGTCCCTTCGCAGGGGAGGGCTGCTGTAGGCCAAGATCGCCGCGTCTCCTGCTTCCTTTACATCCCCTCAGCCCTATTAGTATTCAAGTCACTAGTTGTTCTGACTGGTTTTCTGATTTAAATAGGAGCCCTCTGTGAATTAAGTGGAGACCCTTGGTTTCCATTGCAGCTTAGATTAGATTTTTTTTTTTTTTTAAATGTTATCTATTGGTAAATGGGAAGGATGATGTTCTGTTGTACCAACTGGTTCCCAAATAACTGTGTGTTAATTAGGTGGGTTAACAGCTGGTGCTGTTGCAAATGCTCTCTGGTCCTTCTAGCTGTTCTGTTTTTTTGAAACAAAGATAGAAGTATTTGTAATAATTTTTCTCTTCCAAAGCTATTGTTTATGTAGTAGACCTGCAGACTCTTCTGCTCAGATTTTTTTTGATAAGAAATAACATACCTCAGTTTCTTAATGTGTTGTGCACCCAATCAAGTGAACCAAAGGTGTGTAGCTACACCATTTGTTACTGCTCACTGCTGTTAAGATTTGAAGATGTTGCATACAGGTAAGTGATTGCTGTGCAGTCGCTCATGTTTTGATCAATGTACATATCTGGCTGCAATGATTTTGCTGCCTTGTTTTTGCACTGCTTCCCTTTTACGTAAGACAAAAATACCCATATCACAAAAGATACACACTGTGGTACAGAAGCGTGGACTTCCTGAGGCTCCTGTGCCGCATTTCCAGTGCGGGAGAGCAATGAGGACAGACAGAGTGTTTTGCTCTGCTGCTGTCACCCACTCAGGCATGCTGTGCGGGCAGAAAGAAACTGTCCTCCCAGATTTTAAGCACCCTTATGTTTTATTTTTATTTCTAATTGGTTTTATTTCTCAGAAGAAGGGGCAAGAAAAAGAAGGGAAGACGTGAGAGGGTGTTGGAAAAGCAGGGGAATGGGGGCAAAGTGACTAAGTGTTTCTTTTGCTAATGTACTGAGAACCCCCATCAGTGGTACATGCAGCTTTTGCTGAGGGTGGAGAGCTCAGTGTCTTACTGTAGGCGTCCTGTCATCTGAAATAAGGAGGTGCTCAAGTGGGTGCTGGAGGGGAAAACTGCTTGCGATATGGAGTTGATGTGATAGAGGACCTTTGGAGAGAGATCTGAGCACTAAGGTAAAAAGGCAAATATCCTGGAAAATAGCTTTAGCTGCTGCTGTCCAAAGAAAAGAGACTCTAGCAAGGAAGGAGTATGCAGAAAGATACGTGGCAAGGAGGATAGTCTGGAGAGATGGAACTAACCCGGGAGACAGAGCTACAGGAGTGAGGGCTCTTGGAGATTTGGTATCGAGGGGGAGAAGGAAGGCACTATAAAATGAATAAGTTGGATTTACTGATTCACAAATTTTTACCTCACGTACCTTTTAAGTTCTACAAGTCTTGCAAAATGGAAATCCAGAGCCAAATTGACTTGTTCTGAGGAAGAGCATAAATGAACGCACATCACACTCTCTCTAAACAATTTTCTTTTCAAGGGGAAAATGCAAGATGCATTTGGTTTATAATCTTCAGAGAAGACAGTTATCGGTGAAGAGCTTGATAATGCTCTCACTAGTGTAATAGGAAAACTATGTATTCATCATCCAGGGAATCAATGCCTAGAGTCTGCAATAAATGAGGCTTTTGCTCACTTAAGAGACTACTAAGACTGTGACAAACTGGCAATTAATGTCATTAATGATTAATGTTTGATTATGTTAGAGGCTGTATTTAATGATTAATAGCAACATCAATGTATATTTATAAAAGAAGTTAATGGCTGTAGAACAATTTACTGGCTGAGGAGAAAATTGGTTGCTTCCTGTTAAATATCAAGTTAGTGCTGCTTTAGTCAGAGATGTATTTGTAAGTAGGCAGCATTGTTTACTTGTAAAATCAACATAACTTTGAGAAATTGCCATAAACACATTTCACAAAATTAAAGCTAGATAAATAGAGCTGAAAGAGAACCTGATTTTTTTGTATTGTCTCTCAATATCTGTAAGTGAACTTAGTTTTGTATTAATGTTTTTCTCATCCCTATCAAGGCTCAGTGAAAATGAGCATTAAAAAGTTCAGTAGGAGGCAAAACTGCTTTTAAGTCAAACACTCCCAAGTGTTTTGCTGATCTGTAGTGAAGACAAACACTGATCTGTGCTTTCTTGGCCCATGCAATTTGCACGTTAGTTTCTTTCATGTAACTTAAACTGTAGATTTATTACTCTTAGATTCTTTATTTTATACATAAAGATTTTTCACGTAAGGATTATTCTTTGGTTGTGCAACACAAAATGAGTGAAATTATACATGTTTTGACCTGATTTTCCAAAGCTGTCATTTCGATAATCAAAATGGGATCGCTGTCCAAGGGACCCTGAGTTTTGTTTAAATGAAAATACCCAAGAAGCACAACTCTACGCAAGAGAAGGTGGTACCATGGTGAAGACAATATTGTGTTTGCACGTTTGTTTAGCTTTTCAATACACACTCTTATCTCAGACAAAAGTAGTGTCTCTGGACATGTCTGCCTGGTTTAGCTTGGAAGGACAGGGTTTATGTTACAGGCACGCTGAAAACTAGACAGATAGATCACCTTTTTTGTTATTTAGGTTTAAGAGCTTAAGCAAGAGTTTAACAATCTCTGAGACCTGGGTGTTATGATGGGTTTGAGACTGTATAGGAAGCTGTCGTAGGTACAGAGACTACCCTTACTTTGTTGTAATTATTCTTCCAAGCTTTGTAAGGCAGCCAGGCAGTCCTTCTCTGCATCGTTCCCCCTTGTCAGAAGTTGGATGTTGCATTGTAGCAGTGCCAGTGGAAGGGACAGTTGACTTTTTCTCTAAATTTCTCAGATGTAGTCTTTGCATCTGGTATATTTCTTCAGGAACTGCTTCCCAGGTAAGGCATTTAGGCTCAGCATAGGCTAGTGCGTGGGAAGCACAACACATAGGCTTTATCTTGGGCTCCTCCAATAAGTTCAGGTGACCTTGGGTAAGTTGCTTAATATATTCATGCTTTTCTTTCCTTTCCTGCTCTTTGCCCTTGTTATTTGTTTAGTTGGGATGCTATCTTTTACTGAGCACAATGGAAAGCTCATCTTAGATTGGTCATCAAAGTATTATCTTAATGCAAATGAAAAAGAGGATTTTTTTTTTCCTCTTTAGTTGTAGAACAATGACCATGAAATGTGCTAGCGTTCTTTTGTTTTCCTTGTTCCTTTAACTACTAGTCTTCCTCTCGTTGGGCTTTTCTCTTTATTTTGGATCGGAAAGCATCTACTTCATGCAAATGCCTGATACTTCCAGTTGATCAAACTAAGGGGATGAGGGAACAAAAAAGAAAAAGTCAGGTTGGGCTAGTCTGATTAATATTCAAAGACATTTTCTTACTGAAGTGAAGGGAAACCGAATTTTTCATTTTGGGTCAAATGCAGTGTTTCTGATGTGTCAAAATAGTTTATTCTGATGTATCTGAAGCTAATTGTGTTGACATTTGCAAAAATGTGTTGGTTTCCCTTTCCAAGTGAAAGCAAAGTTCTCAAAACAGCGCCAGGAGCTGTACTCTCCCTTACACAAAGGTTGAGTTAGCTCGAATGGAGGGCACCGCGCAGGGTTTTCATTCCTGGTAGAGGGGCTGTGAAGCCAGCTCCCAATGCTCAAACGGCAGGCCACTGACCAGCCAGCATCCTTTATCTGGTTCAGAGCTGGAATTTAAATCAGGATCTCCAAGATTTCTCATGTGGGGGAGGGAGCAGTGTGAACAGGACAACGTGGGTCCTCCACGGCCAGGGAGGGACAGGGTCGTTGGGTAAAAGGGCACAGTGGTTCGCAAATCTAACATTAATTTGGAAGTGGACAGGTTTATTACAAGAGCTTGAAAATTTAATGTTGTGGAAATGTCAGTATAGTTTATTCTGGAACTGCTGGAATAAACTGTTCAGAGATTTGTTTGTTTGTAATGTTTTGCTGAACCTGAACAAAATAAGCCCAACAGTTTGAAAACATTTTTTTTTTTGTTGCAGCCAAAGTGTGTGGCAAAATTCACCTGTATATGCCTGTTGTTTTGGTTACCCTGAAGTACCAGTCCTGACAAAATCGATTGTTTAAAACAAAAGCTGAAAAATATTAAGTCTGGTTCTCATCTCATAGACAAATGCCAACTGCCTTTTCTACCGGCTATGTGTTTTATAAATTAATTCAGTGGTTACATGAATTAAAAATAAGACTGTTAGCAAAAAGCTTTGTGATAATATAAAAAACCTTTTTATCTCCATTGCATTTCCATGATTGTAGTACACACAGCACAGTAGTCATTGAACAGTAAGAGTAGTGAACTGATTATCATTCACAAAGTAGCTGAGACTGAAGAGTTAGAAATATGGAGTGGGAATGGCATTTATAGTGTTGGCTGTGAAATACTGATGGAAATCCACTTCTTTCATAAATATTAATTTGACATTAGTTTAGCATTTAATAAGTGGAATTGCTCAAGATGATAAAGATGCTTTATTACATCTGGATAGCCTTAGGAAATATTTCTGTCTGCCATTTAAAAAAAAATATGAAAAAGATATGAAAAGGTTTTAAGTTATGAAAAATAAAAGTGGGATGAACGTGAAGTTAATTGGGGTTTAGAGTATATAAAGTAGGGCCAAATTCTTCTCTACATTTACGTAAATGGAGTCAAAGCCCATTCTGAATGAAAAGGGAATGCAACTTGATTTATTTTTCTGGCCTGTTGCTTTTGCACTATGTTGGATGCTGCAGTGCCCAGTCAAAACTGCTGGTTATTTGTGTTGCTGTTAAACAGTTCTCATTACAAGGTAGGCTACACAGTAAGGGATACTATTTTGTTAGAGAGTTGCTAGCACTAATGGGCTGCCAAAAGAGGACCTCAGAGTATTTAAGCAATGTTGAGTTGAGTTACTTGTGGGTCTTTTAATCGTTCTTGTGTGCAAAATAATCCCAGTACATGAGTTGTGCAAGCATAAATGTCTTAGGCCATGAGAAAAGATAAAAACAAGAAAGAACATTAAAGGCAGAATAATAGTATTTACTGTTCTTACTGTATTTTCAATACCCACAGCATTCCAGAAATATTGATCTTTGTAAGCTGCAGGGAGATAGCTTGAAGTAATGCTTTCCCCATTTTAGAGGAAGATGACGTCTTGACTGCCGTTCTGTCCTACCTGATGAGTCCCTTGTTCTGAGCAGCAAAACAAAGTAGCTCCATTGTGAGCTTCCTTTAGTGGCTTATCTGTGTACGTGGCTTCCCACCCTGTTCCAGCAGAATCAGAGGTGACCTTTCAGAGATTTTGTTTGCACTGTTGAGAAGTGCAAGCCTGGTCTGGGGTGAAATCTTGATCTGTACTTGGAGTCTCTCTCTAGACTTTAAGGAATTCACTTCATCTTTGTTTCCTTGTTAAGTGGACCTACAGATTTCCTGAATTGAGTTTTCCAAAAAAGGAGTATTTCCAGAGAGAGCAATGCTTCCAGAATTGCTCTTCATTCTTTGTTTCCTTTTGTTGCTTTTTCTTGCCACATTATTTTATGGTATTCTCCAGGACATAGGTTTGTTGTCATAGTAATGATACTAATCTTTGTAAAATAATAAAATGATTTAATTTTTTGACAGCAGGAAGAGAAAGTAGATCAAGTTGTTGATATGCAATATCATAAGCATTCATCTTGGCACAAAACTTTTACAGATGAGGTCTCCTAACAAAAACCAGACTTTTATCTTCATGGGGAGATTTTAATCAAGTTTTAGATTAGTAAAGGTTAAGACTGTTTAAAGCTATTGCTTACTTGTCTATTCTAAAGCCATGCCTCCTTTTTTAAGGCACACGGTACTACATTTCCTTTTAAAGAAAAAAAATATGGCAAACAAAAAAACCCCCTAAAAATTGGAAATTAAGAAAATGTTCCTGCAGTGTTCCTTGGTAACTATTTTGGTTTGACATTTTAATTATAGCCCAAAGGCCTCAACATCACTTTAAACCTGGTACCTATATATAGTAGAGAATTGCCTTTACTCCCAAGAGCTTGCAGTCAAAGGGAACAAACAAAGCAGGTATTTGAAGCAAGCATGTGGACCAGGGCCACTTCAGCTGAACCCGGACTCTCAAACCTGCCAGTACTGGCTTGTATCATAACTTCCTACTAGTGCAAGGTGCAGTTGGTCCTGTGGTTATAGATTCAGTGGTTTAAACTTGTTTTCATACGAGTAGTCTGTTCACTGTACAAGGCAGGCAAAGCTGGCTCAACTAGGAGATAAGTTTGCCTAAAAATTTACTGATTTACTGCTTTCAGGTTGCACTTTAGTTGTATAGATTCCCCCCCCCCCCCGACTTTAACCACTTGGGTTCAATTACTTCTTGCTGGGCTCGCACCTCAGGCCAAATATGCTTAAGAAAAGATTTTATTAAAAGTCCCAACTAAAATAGCTCAATCTTGTGAGAATGCACAAGAGAGGTAACAGCTGCGGATCGCTCCATGAGAAAGATCCTTCCAGCTATCCCAGGATACTTCTAGTACGATGGGAATGCCTAGAGGGTTATTCTACAAAGAGAGCCCCTTTTAGCTTCTGAATTTAGAACCCCTTTTGGCTTCTGACATATAACAGCTGTGAATAGTTGATTTTCTTTCAAACCCTGGAAGAGGATCCTCTAACAAGGTAAGAAATGCAATGATAGGAACCTCACTGTGAAATTGCAGTTAAAGGCAAACCATTTATATTGCAATTGAAGGCAGCTACTAAGTTAGTCCTGAACACTCTCCTTCCTTAGTTTACCTTGAAATAAAACTAATATGTCTCATCTCCACAAACGTTGCCTTGCAGGAGAAACATACCTTTGCTGTCAGTGAAGAGCAGTGGTCAGTTCCTCTTCCACCACAGAGCCCAGGGTGCGCTGTACTGCAGCACCCAGGTCATTGCAGCAACTTCTCCCTGAAAGCATTTAACCAGTGAGTTCCAGTTGCTGTGTTGCTCTTCTCCCCCTGAGGACAGTATTTATCGTTACTAATGTGGGAGAAGGGATTAGACGTTTTCCATTTTATTACCAAGTCTAATAATCTTCTTTTTGTTTAGAGGGGGCAAATTTCTAAAATTAGCTGAGTTATATTTTGAGAAAAAAAATGAGCCTCTCACACGTTCCTCTCAGCTGTGAAACATAGTTGGCTGGTACGCTGTGCATATCCTGCCTGTTAGTGCTAATGATCTCTGAAAACACTGAAGAGCAACAGTTACTGCAGGATCAGAAATCCCAGCGATGCATGGTTTGGTCCTTAACTGATTGTTATAAAAAGCATCTTCGTAGGAATGTGAGCAGGCTGTACTCCAGAATGCCCATTTGCTGTATTTCTTTGTCACGTGCTTTGAATGAATGCTGAACTTGATAAATTATTGGTTAGCATATTGGGATTTTTCTGGTTTTACTCCCCCTTCTACCTCCACTGGAATCTGGATTCAGATATATTTGAATTTAGCTATTTAGATAACGTGTTTCTCCCAGAACATCATCTTAGCATGAAAATGAAGCTATTTAGAGGTAAATGTGGATAAACTATAGTGCTAAGTTTGATCATATGGCCTTGAAAACATAAGAATTGTCAACTACTTGTTCTTTTTGTAATGTTACTATTCAAATGTTAATGTGCTACCGTGAATTTGAGAGTGAGATAAAATATTCACATCCCTCTCAGATTTTCTGAAAGTGCTAAATGTAACTGATAGTTTTCTTTCGTTTTGCTGGGTCATGGACAGGAGGTGGCAACAGGTGAGGTGGTAATTCCTTGTTTGGGCAAGGTATAAAAATAACCACAACTGCTTGTTCTTCTGGTTTAAATACACTGTTAAGTGACATTTATATTTATCGTTCTTTTCACGATCCACTTAAGATACGCACGACTGAATTATTTACAAGAGGAAAACCCTAGGGACAATGTGGCTCAGAAGTGGGCTTTTCATCCCTAGGTTGAAAGTTCAAATTTAACCCAATTGGGAAGGCTGTTTTAGCATATGGTGAACTGGGTAGTTAATGCTCACATATGGCTAAAGCTTAGGCTTCCAGCAGGGTTCCCAGGCATCCAAGAGAGAGCTGAGGATGGCCGGGACACTGAATGCTTTGCTTCTCTTTTTACTTGGAGTATGTTGCCTTGGAAATGAGATTGGGGCAGTATTTTGAACAATTCCCACTGCTGTAGCAGTGTGTCTTGGTTATCAGTCCAGTTAGAGCCCAGCAGCTGGAGGAGAAAGAGTTGGCTCTAACTGTGATCATATTCACCCAATCCTTGTTTTGATAAAGTAGCAAAATGGTATTTAACTATAACTGAAGGTGGGGTTTGCCTTCCTAGTTGTACTGCTCTGCTTTCCAGCCTGCAGATTAATTTAAGTTTTAAAAGTACTTCTCAAGTCTGAATATGAAACCTCCTTTTAAGGGCCTCCCTCTTCAGGTAAATTGGCTGAGTACTGTGTCCATGCATTGATGCTTTTAGTTTTTTCCCAGATAAGGCACTTTGTGTGTGTCTGGTAATCACACTCATACTCTTTTTTTTTTTTTTTTTTTTTTACCAGTTTTAAATATATCTTTGTGGATACAAAGAGTATATTGAGAAGTGGCAGAAAGTGACTGTTTAATATTAATCTTCTGGGTAACAATTAAAATAACAGGCAGAGACAATTGAAATAAACACTTATTTTTCTTCTAATTAGGACTAGATAAAACTTTCAGCAGTATCAAGCAGTAGAGAAGACTACAGCATTCAGACCTTAACCACTCATTGAGGAAAGGTCTTGTTATTACTCAGACTGATTCACTGTCTGCTAGATTTTAATCTCTAGGTGTTCATGTAAGAGAGCCGTCAAAAATTTGGTAATACACTTGTGATTACTTGGTTAGGTCTCTTTTTTCCCTTTTGGTTGCAAATTAGCTCCTTCAAAATAAAACCTAGTTAAAGTAATGCTGGGGTGCTAGCCCAATAATACCTCGTGCCGCTTCATTAATCAGTTTGAAATGTAGTAATAGATTAATTCAATTCTTTGGATTTTATAGTCAATACAACACATACTGGTTTCAATTCATGCATGCTTTATGAATGTGATGCTGTATGTGTTAATGAGTTCCCATCATTGTACATCTTGTTAAAATCAGGTACGCTAGGATTTGCAATGTTAAAAGGACAACTGCCTTAAAATTAAGACCCCCCCAAAATCAATAATTTAGTTTAAAAAAAGCAAATGGATTATAATTGTATTTAAATTTTTAAAATGTGAAGTGCCAGATTATGATAGAAGGTGTTTTCTTCATTCTTCTTGTTCTGCTTTTATAGGAAGTAGGCAAGAAAGTGGGCTAAAACATTCACTCAGCTCTTGAAACAAAAAAACCCCAAACAAACCAACCTCCTCAAATGGACAAAAAACCCAAAACCTTTTGAAGACTTTCTGGAGACTACCGCTGTTTGTGAGTGGAGACCAGAGAAGAGGAAAGCTGTTGGTAACACATCTAAGATGACCCATATCTTGAACATGAAATGAAAATGTTAGTCTTGATATCTTGTGCTTTTTGAAAATCAGATTAGTGGAAAAAAGAAGTGGCTTGAGGCATGCACAGAGTTTGTAGGCTTGTCTGATTCAAAATTGCATGTACCTGTTAAAAAAACTGAGAACCAAGAAGGCAGGTATTTACACAGACCGAAAGGCCTGCTAAGTAGAAAAGCTCTATGGCTTTCCTTATTGTAGAGGTGAAAAGTGGTAGTGTTGAGATAAAATGAGTTTACCTACTGCTGATTTTGCAATGGAACGTTTATTGACTTTTCACAGACATCAAATAAGTGTTCACTTGCTTTTTAATTTATTGCCATGCTGATGAGCCGAAGGGGCCTCTCTCTATCTCAGTGCGGAGCCCACTCAAGCTGTCCGAGCACTGAGCAGTGCTAGGCTCTGTCAGCAGCCTCACACAGCCTGATACAAAGCCTGATTATTCAAAACACAGCAACGGGCCTGGGCTGCAGCAATGTGTGGACTGCTCCAGGAAGGGGAGTTAACTCTGGGACGGGGCTCAGGTTGTCAGTGATACTCCAGACTCGGCAAAGGGGTTGCAATTTGTCCTCGCCACCTGTATGAACTTTGAGAGCAAGCTTGGGATGGCAGATTCACCAAGCTGCACGCATATTCTAGAGAAAACTAAGGGACTGCATTGGCCTTGGTGGAGATTTGAGCACTGACGGTAGAAACAAACTCTGCTGAGGAGAAAGGAAAAATTTCTGAAGATCAGTGAGCCCTTGGATGCTTTTGCTGTTTCAATGTTTTTGCATTTCTCAATACTAGTAGATTACTAATACTTTTGTTTTGTTTAGGAAGATTAACTCATCAGCATCCCTCAGATAAGTCTGTCTTAGCAAAAAATCATATTAGGAAGGTATTGTTTCTAAGAATTCCTTTACCCATTTGAAAGGGAGTAAGTGGAGACCAAGGCAGTCAAGTCTACTTTTCAGGATGACAGCCTTGCTTTTGCAGCTACAGCTTTCTGGTCTACCTCTTTTGGTGAAGGTACACGCCATACTGACACTGGCCCAGCACTTCGAAACTAGTATAAACCACATCTAGAAGAGGGCTTTAGACAGAACAGAAATGTTGCAAGTAATCCTACTGCTGCATTTTATCTGCAAACCTGTCTTGTGTGGGACTCACCCTGCTGGTTCTGGGAGAAGATAAAACTGAGAAATTTCTTAGAAATGTGTGTGCGCTCACTTGTGTATACAGAGACCTTCATCAAATGGTTTTTCCATGTTTGGTGATGGAGTTTCTGCCAGACCATTTGGCACAATTTTAATCGGGGATTAGAAGAGAAAGGAAATGTCCTTGAAAAAACTTAAGCAGTTAGAAAACACTTTGAAGTTACATTGCTGTTGCTGCTTTCTTTGATCTGCAGATGTACCAGTCATTTTTATTCCCATGCATGCAATTATTAATTGCTTTTGTATTTAATTTTTTAAGGGGGAACACTTTTACCTTTAATCAGCAATAAAAGTACTGTGATCCCATCAGTTCACTCTGCAGCAATAGAAATTACTCAGGTAATAAGATAATGAGATTTAGGTTTTTCCTAGAGAATTGTGGCCCTGTAGCTGTCACTTGTAACAGTGAATCCTCAGCTTACATCCTGTTCCTTCTCGAAGGTTTTAACCCTAAGATTGTACATTACAGTACCTCATTGTAAAATATTACAATTTGTTTTTCTTTTGTCTATGGCAGGGGCTTTCCCACGGTAAGAGAGGAGAGCTATGGAAATATCCAGTTTCCCCATGTATGCTTGGAAAGAAGAGGGAGGGAGAAGTTGTTACTCATGCTCCCTGCTACAGTTATTTGTTTCCTGAATCCACCATAAGCCACACTTGCAGCATAATTCTTAAATATTTGCAATGTAAAAGGATTTACACAAACAGTTAAGCACAAAGACCCGATTTATAAACCGTTGTAGAAACCAAACCACCAAAGTGAAATCTAAGTATTGTTTCAATCTGAACACTAAGTGTGTTCTGTAGAAATAGGCCCATCCTGGAGAAGGAAACGGAGCTGCCATTCAATCCAGTAAAATTCTTGAGAGGTTAATGTTTTGTGAGACTCCGCCGCTGTCACCCAGACTACTGACTCTAAGAAATACTGACAGATACAAATACACAGTGCGCTTCACTCTACTTGGAACCACTTTGGACTGCCTGTGGACTTGGGCAAATATTGCTGGAGGGATTACACATAGGTCAGACTTTCAAATTTGCCAGTTTGAGGGCTACAGCATCATTTTTATAACTAAATCTGAGGCGTTTTTTTTTTCTTTTTAAGTCATCACGTCGCTTTATGAGCTGTGCTTAGATTTGGTCCTCTTACTCTCAATTTATAGTTCTTTGAAGTGATTTTGCTCGTATTTGGATTAAAATGGAAATGGTCTAAGAATATTTTCAGTAACAGTTTTTGTACAAGCAATGCAGTTCCCTGTGTATGTGGGGCTTAAAAGCCAGTAAATAGTACTGGCTTTTCTTTGCGACAGCAGAATGCAGCAGTCGGGGCTGTTTGCCCTGAATTATAACACAGACTGCGGGACTTGATAAGAAAGCACTGTGTGGGAGCAAGATAAAATTACATCCTTGGGATTATACTAAAAATACATTTGTGAAAACAGTATTTTCATGGCACGGTTTGATTTAACCTGTTCTTGAAGACATCACACCTCTTTTCGCCTGGTACTGTTTTATCTTGCTTCGCAGATGGCATATGGAGAAAATAAAGCACAGTGATAATGGTCAGTGTCCAGTGTATCAGAAGCTTTGCAAGCAGCAGTTGCACACTGTGTTTATAACCTCAGGCACTGCATGATTTTTATACTTATCCCTGCTTGTCAGACCAGGATTCCCACTGGATATAAGGGCTTGTTTGGGCTTCTCTCTTAGGAGCGATAGAGGAAATGATGTCTGTTTTTCAGAGCACCTTGCTGGAGTGTTGCCTCTATACCTGTACTCTAGAAATGACAGTTGGCTCAAAGTTAAGATAATGTTGTGAAAACAAATAGGTACAGGAGCGCTCCAAAATAAACATATCTTTTGTTTTGCATTAAAAAAAAAAGTTAATTAGAATATTTGCTGCTTGGAGCTTGATGTATAAAAATCAGTATGTAGTAAGAAAGATTTGACTTTTCATCGTAAATCAAGGTGCAAAGATTCTTTGCTCTCTTGTAATTGCCATTATGCTCAGGCTGTGGAGTCCTATGTGTCTGAAGTCTCTCCCAGAATCTTGGTGCGTGTGTGAATTTGCTAACAAACTTTGAACCGTAACGTAGTATCCATCTAGTCTGGGAGAGGGAGGAGAAATCTACACAGCTCGCTCTGACTTTACATCTTTGGAACATCTTGTATATCCAGATTATATTGTTTTTCTTGGTTAGAAATGAATCATCTCATTTTTTAAAAAGTGCATGCCCAAATTCAGCTCAGTGCCTGGAATTGAATTGCTCTTAGTAGAGAGAAGGATTCAGTCCCCTAAATGTGGTTTGTTGTTGCAGTCAGAACCTGAAAGCATGAAAAAAGCACCAAAAGTTTCTGTTTCCAAGTGTGTTCTGGAGTGAGTTTGTGATAAAGATGCTGCTGCTTCTTCTGGCTGTGCTATTGTTGCATCTTTGTCTATTCAGGGCTTCGTGTAACCAACACTGTGAGCTGAAGAATTAGAGACGCTTTATGTTTTACTGCAAACTCTCTTTTCTTAGGATAAAATTGGGTAGATAGGGTTATGTGATGCTGCACAGACTTCAGATGGTCATGTCAGATGGACCTTGTGCATTTTAACTAGTAACACTGAACACCACATCATGGCCTGTGCTTGGATTATGTGATCTTCTAAATGTTTGGAGCTAATAAAAGTATTTTATGGACAGCAAAATTATCTTAGGATCATTCAAATATTTATACTTAGTCTGTGATATTAAATAGGTGTTAATATTAAACCACATCTTGTACATAGACATCTGCAATAGAAATGGACCTGGGGTCTAGCAAGCATTTAGAAGAGGTGTTGTATGGTGGTTGTGACAGTGACCAGCCAGTATGACTTCTAAGAAATACTGCTGATGGTGAGACAGATTGACAAGGAGTCCTACGTATACATCGTACTTCTGTAGGGCTCCGAAGTCACCCACCTTGTGCATGATAAAGAGTAGGTCTAGCACTAAATAAGTGTGTAGTCTGAGTATCTCTCAATCTGCAAGAAGGCAACAGTGTTTGGTCTGATGTATATTCAAGGAGGGCTTCCCATGGCTTCACTTGGCTTTAGTTCAAAGCAACGAGGTCAGAGGGGGACACAACCGTGCTCATAGGAAAGAGTAAGATTTGGTGGTGCATCCCTTTTCCAGTTTGATTTTTGAGTTGCTCTCTGTTCCTATTCCTCCTCCTTCCACCTTTGCCAGTAATCATGAAACAGGGTCAGTCTTCTATGAAATGAAAGTTAAAGATTAGAGAGATTAGTAGGCAACAATTATCCAAAGCCTCTCTATGAGAGCCATAATAAAATTGAAACAATCTTTTATGTAATGCTCTGCATCCACTGAAGTTATTCCTTTAAATAAGAAAATGGTGTATTACTGTCGGCATTTGTTGTGCATGGTGAGATGCTGTGAATTTGGAGGAGTCCAAATGGGTCAAGTCTGTGATGCTGTACTCCTAGGGCTATATAACTCATGAGAACTAAATAGAACAGGTTTCTAAATGTCATCCCAGAGCAAGTAGAGTATGTATTAATTAGGTGGAGATGGAAACAGACCTTTCAAACTTCTCTTTTTATCACTGAGCTATGTTATTTTATTTTTACCTAAGCATTGGTTGTCTTGCCTGCTGTGGCAAGACAGGCTAGGACACGGGCTTGTGGAAATCGGGAGCAAATGGCCTGAAACTGCTGAGGGGAATGAGTGTTGGGCTTGACTTGTTTAAAAACATTGTCAATGTATTTCAGTAAAGAAGCCGTCAAAGCAGTATCCATTTAGGATAAGCTATTTAAGAAGCGAGTCTTCCTGGCTTCACCACCTCCAGAGTAGCCTGGGCTGCAAGTTGTGATGGCAGTAGCCCTCAGGGGGCTGAGGGGTTGGCAGTGGGCAGAGCTGAGCAGGGCAGGGAGGTGGAAAGAGAGTGGCAGGCCAGGAGCTACCATCAGCTTTCCCAGAAGGACAGAACAAATTTGGGATGAGGGATGGACCACCTTCTCATTGCCTCCTTCTTCTCCCTGCTTTTTCTCTTTGCTGCTCTAGGTGAATGAGTAACTCTTTGGTTAGACTGAAGACCAGATTCCAGTGAGGGTAGCATGTGGACCACAGACACCTGGTCCATGGACTACTTCTAAGGCATTTGTGAAGGGTTAAGTAAGTTTTCTAGTCAGACTTAAATACACTTACAGAGCACTTCACACTGCCACTAGAAAATGCATAGGAGTCTAGAAGTTGAAAACAAGTTTGAAATCCACTATTTATACAAAGCTGTTTTGCCTGGTACTTTCCTATCAGCATCCAGAAAAAGTTCCCTTTTCTGATTCAATGAGATGTGCATCTGCGGAAGATGAGTGCATATGCCATTTCTACGTGCTCCCTGCTACTTCTTGTCTGAATAAATCTGTTCTTCTTGCCCAGGGGCTGAGTGGGGCACGTGCCAAGATGTAATCAGGTTTTGCTTCACTGGAATAAAAGATCAATCTGACTCAGCATTTTTGTATCTAATGATGTGCTTGCTCTCTCCACCCCTTCCTCCAGGCTTATGCTCCAGGTTTATGCTCTGAGCAATGTGATAGCTCGTCTTTCGACTTAATTTCTGTGCTACTTAATTAAGCATTTAAGTTATTTTTGAACACCTATGTCAGACATTAAATTGTTCCACAGGCTACGAATGACTGGATTGTGGATGTGGTTGTTGCTGCTGGCACTGCCTTTGCTTCCCTGCAGAATGCGACAGGTCATTCAAATGCTACAGTAAATGTTGAAAAGAGGCCTGAACTTTAATTCCTGATAGATTTCCCCTTCCACATTCCATGCCTTTTGAGATTCTGGTTTTGCTAGAAGTTGTAATTATTTATAAACTACCTTTATTTGCACCAGGTAGAAGCAGGTGAACTGAAGTCAGAACACGGCTGTGTTCAGAGCTCTGCCCTGATCCTCCTGAGCCAGATCCTGCTGCTCACGTCGGAGGTAGTGCCTGGTTCCTCATGCTGGAAGGTGGAAATCACCCAGGAGCTCTTAGCTGTGCAGTGTTCCTGAGAAACAGCTTGTTTGTCTGGCATCCTACCTTAAGTTTTTGAAATATCCTCTCTTCATCCTAAATAATCCTATTCAATCCCAGGGTGAAGTTGAATTTCTCTCAGTGCATTCTCTGCACTGTAAGAGAAGAGCCAAAGGCTTCTAGAGGTGACCAGCAGTTTTGTCCTTTGGCGTGGTTTTATTTTTTGGGGGGAGTGGGGAGAGGGAGGGGGAGAAGCAGAGCCTTTTCAGAGAAGGATCAAAATTAATTCAGGTGGTTAGTCTATAGTACAGCTTGCAGCTTTTACTTTCTACTTATTTGTCTGGCTTCCTCATTGTCTTGCTGGTTTGGTTGTCTTGATTTTGCAGTTTCAAAATACAGTAAACTGGAATGATCCCATTCAATGTTTACTTGGTTATAACAACAGTTTGTCTTTCGTTCCAAAATTCCCATTGTACCATAGTATATGCAACTGAGTGTCTGCTGAAGAATTAATCATGACAAGAAGGAGGCAGAAACAAAAGCCCTGGAGTACACAATAGGCCTAATCAATCCATGGTGTGGTTTTCCTTTGTGATTTTTTTTCTAGGTTTATTTCCTCTTTCCTTTATTATTTTCTCCTTGTGGTTTGACAGAAGATGCTAGTATGGGAAGGATCCAGTTTTGACAGAGGTCTATTTAATAACCTCTTCTGAGTTGTTGCCAAGGAAGTTGTAAATATAGTGTGGCCAGCACTTGTGGTAGACTTTACACAAACTCAGTACCAACTATCTCTTTGTTAGTATACTAGCCCTTGGTTTCTGGAGATCTGCCTCCTTTCCTGGCACTGCTGATTTCATTTCACAGGCTGTATTAAAATCCTTTTTTGTTTAGAAATATCTTATGGGCTTAAAATATTCCTGTATTATAATTCTGCTATACATCTTCTGAATAATGCATCTCTGACACAGGTTTGTCCAGATTTGCCTATGGAAGCAATTGAAAAAACACATTTCTTCTTAAGAGCTGTTATAGTCTAGTTTAAACACAGTACGTAGCAATTTGGCGTTTTGCTGAATTATATGCAATCATGTAGGTGAAGCTGTTTCTCTTGTGCATATTTTCCACAGCCCTCTTTTTTTTTTTTTCTTAGAAAATCTGCCTTATTGTTCATTTGCAATTGCAAATAGTTGCACTTCAATAGCACCCAGAGGTGCTTTAATAAAACCAATAGCAAGAATTTATTAAAAGATGACCATAAATCAGTAGGTCTCCAGAGCAGATTTAGTGGTTTGGATATATTCCATCTGAAATTAAAATCACAGTGTTGCCATTAACTTTATTAATAAAGTATGTTGTGAAGAGGAGAAGCAAAAAATTGAATACATAAAATGTTGCCAAGATATGAGAAACTGCTATTATTAAAACATAAATGCTTTGCATCCTACATTGGTAAGTAATTATTTCCCAAAAAAGAAGTGCTAGAGGCTTCCACTAATGCATCAGGTACTTTCCTAGCATTGATTTTTACAAGAATATACTTAGCTACTGCAATAAGGAGTGACTGTAGAAAAGAGGGAATAAAGGTAATGCAGGCTGTATGTGTGACACATGGCTTGCTAAGCATTTATGGATATAATACAAGAAGCATGGCTGCTGACAGCACTCTGCTTCAACCAAAGTCTCAGGTGCATGTGCGGCTGGGCTGGGCTGGACTAATAAATTTCCTTACCAAACTATTACCACTTTGAGGGGCAGATCCTCAGCTGCTCAGTGCACTGGAGTTGTAAATATATATAGAGCACACAAGAGTCTGGTTGGGATTTCTGTCCATGCTAAAAGAAGTGATGGTGGCAGACACAAGATAACATTCAGCAGGAGATGCTGAAGACAAGCTGTGGAGACCTCCGAGTCCTGTGAAGGCAGGGAGCAGATGTGGTCTGAGCAAACGCAGCTGTGTGCTGAGGAGCTGTGAAACCAAGGCGTCGTATTCTCCCTGGTTCTTGCTTGTGCTGGCAGAGCTATACAGAGTGATGGGTGCTGCTGATGTGGGCTGGGATTCACAACATTGGTAAATGAGGAAGTTGGGAAAAGCACTGGGTGGGATTTAATGTTTTCTGGGTAATAGTGTTCTGAAGAATTCATCTGCTTGCACTTGGGCAGGGCTCACTGTAGTAATACAAGTGCCTCATGGGGAGGACAGGGGAATCCAAATTGTTTGAATACTACTGTCCCTTGAGTTATATCACACATATCATTGAGGAAGTGTTATTGCTGTACAGGACTTCTGCAAGTCACTCGTTCTGGAGTGGAGGTTACCTGCTGGTGGGGACAGCAAGAGAAATATTTTAAATTGAGAATGATTGCCAGCCTCTGCATGTGAGCTTGATCTCTGTTGGAAGGAAATTCAGACCTCTAGAGTGGGTGGAAGCTGTTGTACCTTCTCCAGGTCCTCAGTCTGGCTGAGGTTTCCCACAAAGTCTCAAGCAAGCATGGAGACCTGTCTTCCAGGCTGGTGCATCAGAAATGAGACAACTTGCAGACTACAGCATACTGACAGGAATTGCAAATGCATTTAAAGATGGAGAAAATGGCAAAATATGGCAGTTTGAAACATGAGGAACATGAATAAGAAACAAAGAAATTCAGCCTCATATGTAAGCAAGTGTATTGGGTAGAAGTAAACTAAAGCAGACATTTAACTGGGGCAAGTCACTTGGCAAGCAATAATGGCAAAGGAGACCTAGGTGAATGTTAAACGAGAGTCTGCCTGTAGGTTATAGATCTGCTTTGTAAAGCTGTGGTGCCTGCATTTAAAATGCTGTTTCATTTCTGTGCTTTTTCAGTGTCAGAATGACATAGACTAACTGGAAGGAGTTTAGATAAGAGAGCAATAAATAATTAAAAAGTTGGAGGGGAGTCTGAAGAAAGAAGCAAGTACAGATTAAGTTTGGCAAAGTGTAGACTATGGAAAGCTATAAATCTATGCTCCTTTGAGAGTAATAGCAAGGAAGGGAGTACAGCATTGCTGTTGGGTATGTGTGAGCAGATTCTTCAGGCCATTGGGGGTGATGAAGCTCTGTAGGCCGGGGTCTTCAGGGCTCTGCCTAAACAGGTCAGACTGCAGGAGCAGGGCCTCCGTGAAGCAAGAGCACAGACAATCATAAAGGCTAACAAGATGCAAAGCTCAGGGGATACCAGCTGCTAGAGAGTGAAATAAGAGTAATTCCACTGTTTAAAAATGGCTTAGCTTAGAATTAGGCTAGAGGAAGCATGATAAACTACCAAATATTGAGAAGAATCATGTGGAGGGGATGAGGATTTAAAAAAAAAAAAAAAGTAGAAACTGGGAAATGCAGGAGATGGACTGTAGCCTTTCTTTTTACTCTTCTGTATGGAGACATTTGCAGATATGGCCCATGGTACTATAGGAGATGTTACTTGGGTTTTGGGGGGGGGGGGTTGGTTTTTGTTGTTGTTGTTTCTTTTGGTTTTGTTTTTTTATAAGCTGGAAAATGGACAGAGCTAGATTGAATGTACAGAGCTGCAATTTCATTACTGAAACGAGCTGTGCTCCCACAGATTGAATGGGCTTTTCCTTAGGAAAGTAATTAAGGAAGGAAGCGGACTTGATAAAATAGCACAGTGATTTAAATCTGCTTTTTAAAACTATTACATTGCAGTAAATCTTGATTGAAATTAGCAATGTAAGTAATCTTGATGTTAAAACTCTTTCTGCTGTGGAGACTGTGAGTCTTGAGGCAGCCCAAGAGGTTTTCTCTGTTTTGCATAAAGTTTGCCACTAGTAAGGTTTTTACTTGTTTCATAACAAAACAAAGAAAGAAAATATCCAATTCCAGAGCAAACAAGCTTTTCTGCCAGCTCAAAAGATGTGCGTTGGCTGCACTGATGCTGATCTAGGGCAGAGCCAAGGGCTCCCTGTGCTGCGCCTGGGGAATCCCGCAGAGTTCTGCCTGTCCCCACCCAGCCAGCAGCCAGCGGTCTCCAGAGACTGCCTGCGGACACCTGCCTCTCATCAAGCTGGGTTACAGCCACATCATAACTCCTTCCTGCAAGGCATGGGGCTGGCATAGTCCCTCATGTATCCACGTGGAAAAGGCACCTGCAGCTTCAGCAAGAGAAAGAGGAAGCAAGTCGATCTCCATGATCTTCAGATAACATGTGGTGTTTTACTGTATGCATGGCTGGTGCCACCTTGCTCTTATTTATTAATTGATTGTAAAGAGAAACGAAACCAGTGCAATAATCTTTCGTCTGGTAATACTGTACAGGGCTTGAGTAATGCTGCCTTACCTGTAGACTCCTGCAATCCTTGCTCTGCTCCCCAGAAAGATATGCGAACCTCAGAGAACTCGCTTCTTGTCTGCAGTCAAGGTCAAGACAGTGAGCTGCTTGTGTGATTGAAAAACATCTTTTAGGACAGTGTGGTCCTAGGCTGGAATGGAGCTGGTGAAAGTAGGGCTTGAAGTGTATTTTCCTACCAAAAGCACTGACCCTGGGCTGAGCTACCATACAAGATAAGATTGAATCAAAGCCTGTCAATTTTTGGAGCAAACTGCAACACCTGTCTGTCTGTCTGCCGCAGACCCTGCACTGTTGGCATCGATAACGAATAAAGGGAAACAAGAAAAACAAGAAGCATTTTGGAAAAACAGAGAAAAGTACTGTATGAATCTGAACACCCACATCGAGTACTTAGCTGCACAGCCTGAGATTCTGTACATACCTGCTGTCAGATATATGTAGACATGAGACTTAATACTGTGTGTTTACCAGTTCAACTAAAAATAATGCAATCCACCACTACCTGGCCTTCCCTGGGTACTTGATTGGGTGGAAGAAGGAGCAGAGTTACGGACTTTGATCAATCATCTGTCCTTTTGCTGAGGCTGTGAAGGAGATGCTGGTTATTCTAGTCTTGTGGGAACCTGACCTATACAAACTGAAGTACTGTTACCACTGGAAATATGTCCTAGGGTAACAGTGCTTTTGTGATTAATCTGGGGACAGTGTGAATGGGATCTTTAAAACTGATGGTGCCTCAACACCCACCATCCTGGAAAGGCTTCCCAGTGAGTGTCACAACCTTAAATGCCCCCTCTTCAGATGATAAAAGTGGGGCTGCCCTGAGAACACTGCATTGTTTTAAATGCCATTAGTCACTGGGGACAGTTGTGTGTGTTTTGGATCTGGAGGGTGTTTGGTGGGAAACCACCTCTAGGTAACCCACGGATATCTCCTGTGTCTGTGATGTGTACAGTGAGTGACAGGGTAAGAGTGAGGGGAAGGGCACCTTGAGGACATTGGGACACAACTGCTGTAAATTTCAAGTACCTCAGCATATTTGTGGAAAGATTAGCAAAATCTTAAGCATGTGGTATTTGCTGCCACCATCTAATGATTCACAAGAGAGCCAGCAGTTCTGAGTTAGGTTGGATCAGGTCCTCACGGCTTATAAACCAACACGACTCTGGGCTGTACCACAGCGTGTGGATCCAGTAGTCCACAAAGTTCACTGGAGCATTACTTGTCCTTTATGCATACAGGAGAACCTCCAGAGCTAACACTTCTTCAGTTTTCTCTACTTATTTTGAAATAGCAGTTGCAGTAATAATTATATACATACGGATTTAACAACAGGGAGCTTGCAGAACTGCGTATCTTTTATGCTGATAAATGATACATCATTAATGGCTTGGGTTAAAAGAGTTTACGTTGCTAGTTACTGTTGTTTTGAGTTGGGTTTTTTTCCCCTCCACTTTTTTATTTCTGAGAAGTAGCATGTGTGTGCTATACAGGAGGTAATCCTGCTGTTTGTTCATACATTTTCTTCACATTCCTCAAAAATGGAGCAGTTACATGACCTCAGGATGTTGTTTCACCCTGAAAGACTCTGCTGAGACTTCCAAATGTGTCTTGCTAGTTGGCAAGCTCTAACTTGTTTAGTGGGTGTAAAAAGTTCAAACTGATGAAACTGCTGAGAATAAACTCAAGATCTTGAACATTTTTGTTTACTATAACTTCCCATGTAAGGATCAGCTTTGTTCAATTTAGTTGGCTGCATATTGCCAAGGAGAAAGCTAGGGATGTTGGAGTGTATGAAATGTGTATTTGGAGGGTGCATGTTCCAGAAAGGTTAGGTATTTATAACAGATGTGTGTATTTCAGAGCATAAGAAGATTAGTGTGCTTTTCACTTAAATACTTTCTTCAGTGGAAGCAAAATAGAAAAGAAAGATAACGTTGGCAGAGACCAGAAGTGAACAGGATTGTATCACATCAAAATTATACCAAATCTGGATTGGTTGCCTAAACAAATATTTGCAATAAAAAAAAACTTTGTGCCTGTTGGAACAGCCTATGTTCAGGCCTTTTTTTGGATTTGCAAGGTGATTGAGGGGAAGGAGGAAGAAATGGTTTATGTACTATATTTTACAGTTACTTTTACTGTTATTGGACAGCGCAGGAAAAAAACTTCAATGCAAAAGCTTAGGAATTTTGCCCAAAGCAAGTCCCACAGAAAATATTCCATCTGCATAGAGGCATAGGCATAGATACTTGTGCCTTGATCCAATAAACTAAGCATGTGCATAGTTTAAAAACAGTTGTAGAGTATTTTAAAATTATCTGTATGCTGAAGGAATCTGGACTGGGGATTTCTGCAAACACAGATTATTGAAGGAAGCCACGTAGAGTGTGGCCCACTCACTGCTCTGCATTTGTATAGGGGGAACCACAATCGAAATCCTTTCACATGAGGGTACAGACTCCCCAAAAGTCTGAAGAGAAGACTCTCTAATAAGAACAAGTTTGCCATGGCATTTGCAGGATCTGAGGACATTGCACACTGTCAGGGCTCTTCACTGTGGCTAAATGCCACTAAATGCTCTGGTGCTGTTGGAGGCAGCCAGAACAACTCTAAGGCTTGCTCAAGGATTAGCCCTTCCCATCCTTTAGCTAAGGCTGTTAGCATTAAAAATTACAGCAAATCTCTTGCTTGCAGTGCCAGGTTGGAAAGGATAATTTATTAGCACTCATTATTATTCTTTAATAAAGGGAATTTGTTAGTTCACATTTTGAATTTGAATAATTCAAATTATGCTTGTTGCTGAGAAGTTTCTTATGAGGTAGGTTTGTTTCAATTAATGGTATCAAGTTGGAGCTCAGTGGCCTGAAGGCAGGAGCAGTTACCTCATTTATCTGTTGTTTTGAGAATGTCAAGCAGAAATGATGCCTGTTTAACTTCAGGAGTGATTTTTTTTTTTTTTTTCCCTTCCTGAAGAAAAAAAAATTTCTAGCTGTTGTAGGAATTCATAGGGGTGCATATGATTTCCTTTGAATCCCTTTTAAAAAGAGAAGTCACCAGACTTTTTTATAGAGGCAGTTCTTCCCTTATGACACATATCACTTTTTTTTAAAAATGTAATATTCAAGTTGTTATCAGGCTACTGGGAAAGGAATAGTGATGCATTATTGAAAGAAGCTTAAGTATTACTTTCTAGGCGAACATATAATTAGTTAACTGCAAGCCATTGCTCCAGTTACTGCTGGAAAATGTAATAAAGATGCTCATTACCATTGACAAGCCTTTAAAAAGATTCAAATGACTGAAATTTATGTCTCTGGGATGGTTTACGGAGATGCTTTTCTTTGGTTGAGCCTTGAGAAAGGTTATGCAGGGGGTAGTAAAGCTGTTGTAAGCATTAGAGCTTAAAATGCGGTCAGAGAACTCCTTCCACAAGATGGCTATGAAATATAAAATTATTGTTTCAAAAGGAAACGTGAGTGACTTCGATTACATAAAGGATTAGTGCTAAGTAAATAGTTACCCTAGTTGAAAACTGCACAGGAGTCTTTACTCCCTCAGCTAACTATAACTCTGCAAACAAAAGTCCCTTTTCATCCAAGGCAATGCTATGGGTAGATGTTACTTTGTTAATGCCATTGTTAAAATTGAATCCTCTGTCTTGGAGAAATCTCAGCTTTGTAGCAAGAGGCTTAATAATTTTTCTAGCCTGGCTTCCAACTCCAAGCTAGCCAGTCCATGGCTATTGCACAGTGATGGAGTAGGTGCTTCAAAGTGGAAAAAGGTGCAGCTGAACCCATGTGAGAGCTGTGGTTTTGCTGCTGAAGTTGCGCAGGGGAGCTGCAGTGCTGCACCCCAGGGGCGCCGGGTGGCTGGCACCGCTGCTTGGCCACTGGGTGCTCCCTGCTCTCTTAGGCAGAGAAAATCCAGTTGAGGCAAAGCTGACGGAGGGTCTGAATTGGTTTCAGCCTAGAAGATATGTTAGCCAGTTTTTCACCCCCAAAATTAGCATAAGAGAGAGTAATGCATGGCAATGAAACAATTTTTTCCTAACTGCGTAAGTTTGAGAAAGCATTTGACAGTTTCTATTGCAATTTGCTCTGGCACATTTCAAAGTGTTAGGGTATGCCAATAAAAAAATAATTAACAACACTGAAGCTTTAAATCAGGTTGCAACTTCCACATTTAAATAAGTCACTCAAATCTGTGTTTACTTTAACATAAACAGTGGTGTCAAAAAAAAAAAAAGCCTCCTTTCACCCTCCTATTTAATACTGCTCGTCTCTATTGTGGAAATTCTTAGACAGACACAGCACACTTGTCACGTAGCTTAAAAATGGTGCTAGAAGACTTCTGTTTTGCTGATGGCACAGTCTTCTTCTGTGGCAACTCAACCAGTGTGAAAACAAAGACGTGCACTACCCAGAAGATAGTGGGAATGGGGAAGAGCAGCAACTCTTACAGGTTAAAAAAGTGTAAGATAGGACATGCTTCTGTCTTCTTGCGGCGTTGTGATTCTCCAAGCTAAACATTGTGTCTTTCCCATCATGTTTGATATCTTTTGATAGACACTTCTTCCATGAACTTGTCTGATCACTTTTGAACCCTTTTATGCTTACAGATCTAAAGCACCCAGGCAGTATTTCTGAAAAGCAATGAGAGAGAGGAGCTGACTCTTATGCTTTCCAAGTGACTTGTGAATGATAGGAGGTAGTTGTAAGAAATAATGCCACTGACTGGCAACAATCAATCTGTGATGCTGTTTTCATTCTAAGATCTGAAAGAGTGAAAAGTGGAAGTCTACCAAAAGAAAGGAAGTAATGCTTAGCTCCATCAGAGATAAGACCTCAGAAATGTGGGGTAGTAGGTGCATTGGCTTATGTTTTTTCTTTGGAAAGGAGAAAGTTTCTAGGATGCTTGGGCAAAAGGTGGAATGTTACCTCATAAATAATACTCCTTTGCATTTCCAAGGGCATGCCTACTCTTCAAAGCAGAGGGTACTGGATCAGGTTTTGGGAAAAATACTCTCCGCCCCTGCCCCAATCCCGGGCAGCCCAGCAGAGGTGGGGTATAGTAGGTACACAAAGGTTTCTGCTAGAAAGTGATGGTGCTTATTTTTATCTTTCTTGAGCTTCTAAAAAGATATAAATGTGGTTTTCAGAAAGCTAAAGAATATTTAAAACCATTGTATACTGAAGGAATTTCATGCTGAAGCATAGAGGTGCTGTGATGCTGCCTGTAACGCAAACAGCTCATTCAATTTAAGACGCTTTAGGTATGTTTACAAATGTCTTGTTCATAAGATTTTCACCATAAACTCCCAGCTATGCAGACCTGATTATTGAAAAGTCTTTTTCTGCACATTTTCAGATGATTTTAAACAGCTAAGCAACTACATCCAAGTAGTTCTGGTTTTGGAAGTTTATACAGGCTAAGCTGTTGCTGTTATTGTATGGTGAATCATGTACAGGGCTTAAATTACAAATGGGTTCAAGTCCTCCTGTGGTCACTGTCCCCGCAGCCCCAGCATTGCTTCACGGTGACTGCAGAGGAGTTGCAGAGCGTTGAGCGGAGGCGTCTCCTCCTCGGGGTGCCAGGCCTGAGGTGTACGCATGCGCTGAAAACCCGATCGCGCTGCTACCCCAGCCCAGAGATCAAGCCTGGGTCTCCCGCAGCACCGCGTGTCCTGCTGGCTGGGCTGCGTTCCCTGGATTTGGGAGGGTTAGAAAGCCTTCCTCTCTCTAATGCCCCATTCTTTTCAGCGGGCCCTCTGGGGGATGAGGAGTAAAAAGAACAATTAGACTTCATTAATGACTAAGAGACCTGCTGTCAGTGCTCTTGCTTGCTGGATTAAAAAGCAAATTCATAAATACAATAGCAAGGCTGATGTGATCACCAAATGTATTCTACCCAGTTTATCTGACAGATATAATTTGAAGTGTTTGTCTAGTTATTCTTCCTAAGCAGTTATTTATGGCATACTGCATAGTGCCATAATAAAGGCAAGCTCACTCTTTGTTTCTCTGCTTTATTGAAGCTACCAGACTGTGAGAGCTTATCAAAGCTCTGGGTGCAGAGAAGTGTCTGCTGCCTCCATTTAGATGAGTCCTAGAACAGAAAGCCCTGAGAAACAAGGTCTTGGAGAAGTATTTTGGGGTCTTCTCCTCCTATTTCTGCCTTACCCCGTATCATCCCCTTGCTCCCATTTCTGACAGTTGCTTCCTCTCCTCGGAAGGAGAGGGCTCTGCCAGCATGCCAGTTGTTCATGGCCTTTCTGGGAGGCCCATCACAGAGACCTGGATACCATGATAACCAGCTCAAAGTGGCAGCATGAATTTAGCACTGCACCACGTGGACTATCTTGCTTAAGTCTGGCTTAGTTTGGGCATCCCCTGTAGACTTACTCTGTGAGTGCGTCTAAACTAGCGAAGCACAGGTTAATGCAACAGTGATCACTGAAATTCTTCTATCAGCAGAGAGTCATGGTTCTTGCTGAGGTTCTCCAAGCATGTCAAAATACTTGGCTATTCCTGCTCAAGAGCTTACTTTGCTCTCCTTTGAGCATTTGTTATATAAAACATAGGGAAAAGATGCTTACCTGAGTAGTGGTTTTCTGAACAGTGTTTGAATTGAAATGCTCTGAAGGCAAAATGATAAAGTTTGAAGATGATGATCCAGGTCAGCATATGTGCACTGAACGCATCGCTGTAGCAGATTTGGCAGTGACTTGTATGGTACAATAGACACTGTAAGCATAGACTATTCATCCAGTGATGTTTCTGTATTTAGAAAAAGGAAAAATGAAAAAAGAATGCTGTTGTAGTGCCATAAATAACTTCTGCATCTTCTCTTGGCTTTTCGTACAGACTGCTTTTTTTTTTTAAAAAAAAATTGTATTCATATTGACAGTATTTAAAGGTGCATTTGAAACTGAGCCTGTTTACATTTTTGTTACTTTCTGGTTTGTGGTTCTTGCAGATGCTTGTTGATTTCTTCTCTGTGTTCCCAGTGATTTTCATTTATGCATGAAACTGCAATTAAATACTTTATGTCAGTGCTCACAGAGCTTGGCTTAGAGGAAAAGTACAAATATTAGCTCAATTTTCATTTTAGAGGCTTTCAGGATCATTTCTTCAAGTCTAACACGTGTTAAAAATGGAATGCAGCCATTGAAAAAAGAACAATAGTTTCTTCTAGCTACAAAAATGAGGCATTGATTTTGGTTGCTTTGCCTTTACCCTACAAATTTTACTTGCGGTCTCCCTGGATAATTATTTATCCACTTGGTGTATGGTATTTCATTTCAGTGACATTGTTTAAAAATGTGGATTCTTGTTTATGGCATATTTCATTCTGACAGGAGTTTACAGAGACTTCTGTAGGTATTTGTCAGAAAAATATCGACATATATAGGTGAAATAGCTTTTGTCAGCAGTTCTTTGCTCCAGTGGGTATTACGCGTTGTTCTGTTTCTAATTGCTCTTTGCTTATAAAATTGCATGCTCTGCTGTATCAGAAAGCACGATGCATTTCTAGGGTCTGTTGGCTTGTGGCTGGTCCCCTGACAATAAGATTTTTCCTCATCCTCTTTTTGCCATATTCTGGCAGGCTGTGTTGTAAAGGCTGAACTGGGGGTGAGAGGTTCTCCCCCACCCACATAGCCCTTTCTTTTTTCCTTATCTCCTGTGAAGATTACCCTATCCCCTCTGGTGCGCTAACAGCTAATGACAAGCCCTGATGCTGACAGAAGCAATGTGATCCCCAGACTGCAATGCCAGCTGCTTTGGAGTTGGGAAAAGATCCAATTGCTCAGAGCAGCCTGTTTTGCAACAACAGCAGTAGGATTCGATTGTTTCGGGGTCTGTAGGCAATGGAGGCTCTACTCTGTTACTGGTTTCATCTTAGATGTCTAGAGATAAGAGGGCCAACACATCGATTCTTACTATCTTTCTTGCTTGTCAGCAGTTGCTTGAATGTGGCAAGCGGTCACAAGATAACTGGACATGGATAAAATTGTTTTCCACGTGTCAGTTTATAATTCGGAGCACCCCAGAACTGCAGGCTGCTTATTCAAAATGCAGCCTTCTGCAGAGTTAGGCTGGCTCTCCAATTCCTCCCAGATATGGATGGAGCTGGCATCTGGAGGCTTGAAACAGCATCCAAAGTGAGAGGACGTCAGGCTGGCATGCTGATGTGCTGTGCTCATATGTCAGTGACGACTGTGGTGAGAGGTTAATAAGTTGATGGAAAGCTACCTAAGAATTAGCTGAGAATCAGGGAACCGTGTTGATTGAGATTGTTTGCATGATCTGAAATTTTCCCACAGTGGCACACAGGTTAGGCTCCTAGATTGTGTAGTATCTATTACAGGGTAACAGGCAAGTGACCCTCTTAGTTAAAGAGCGAGGAAAGGGGAGGTTACACACAAGCATCTTCCACTGTTACCGCTTATTGGTAGAATTTGGTTTGATTTTCATAGTGTATATATTGACTGGTTAGTTATCATTTGGCTGTGTGTTCAATCGATATCCTGCTACCGTTATTAAGAAATACTATCTTTGTGATTTTCTTTAAAGCATTTTACAGTTGTAGACATTGCTCTGTTTTGCAGAGAGAAGTTGAGCAGAATGAAATTAACTGCCTTTTTTGAGGCCATACTGAAACTAGAGGGAGAGTTAAGTTTCCTCAGAAGCTGCAGTTCAGTGTACTAGCTGTTTTGGCTACGTGACCTCTCAGAAAGAAGGCTTGCCAAGGCAATAGAGGCAGTCTGGGAAATTAGAACTGCAAATGTCGAAATTAAAAAGGTTTGCTGCTTTTCCCCAGCCCCTGATGAGAGGATCCCACCTGACATACAGCGTGGTGGGAGAAAGAGGCCGCCTGCTCAAGAAACGGCTCTTCCTGCCAGCAAAACTTCCATGCTAGTTTTTGTTTGCTCTGGAAACATTTGGCTTTGCAGGAGCCACTGGGTGACTTAAGGCAAGATCACAATGTGTGTCCTCTGTGAAAGACGACCTGTATTCAGGCATCTGGAAGATCTAATTAGGTCTTTATTTCTGGCGTAAAAACTGCTCAGTAGGGTTGTCAGGTGGCAAGGTGATGACAAATTACGCTTTGTTACTTTGTGGTGACTCATGTCATGCATATCACGTCATACTGCAATAGTGAAGAGCACAGAGGGGCATGCTGTACGTCATTGACTTGCCTTGTGTGCTGAACTGGGTGTGAGTTCATCTTTGGTAGTCCAAAAGGTTTTCTAAAAATGGGTCCAAAATGTTCCCTTTTTTTGGGGGGGGTGGGGTGGTGGGGTGGTGATGGGGAGCAGCTCTGTACGTGTTTGATAACTGCAATATGATGATGTGACTTATTGGTGAAAAACAGAGACAAGAAGTATACAAATGGGGATTTCTGAATTCCAAGTGGCTGTGATTTTAGGGTTTGTGTACCCCTCAAACTGTCACCTCCTCTGATTTCCATATTTTTCCAAGAGATGACATCATTTTATAATGCGTCTTACTGCCAAGTGAAACAGTTGAGACTAATGAAATGATTGCATAATGCCATTGAGAATGTGCTGCAAAATACTCGGAAGACATGCCAAAAAATGAGCAGTCCATTGTGACTAACTCTTGGAGCAAGAGCATTGGTTATTTAAAAAAACCCCCACAAAACAAAAACCCAATCCCATAGAAGTTTCCTTTGAATTATTAAAAAATAAACACAAAAGAATATGGAACCTAAACCACTAAAAGACTAAGAGGGCTTTTGATAGCTGTAAAACTCAAGCAGCCTGCAGGAGTATAGAGTAATTGGAAAAGTGGTGGTTGTAGCTCTGCTGAGAAGAGTATATACAAGATTAGGCTTAAACCTATTATTTCTTAAAAACAAACATCACTGCCATGGGATTGGTGTTGAGGTGGAGAAAAGATTGCATCTTCTTCATCTTCAACCAGCTCAACTGCAAACAAAGCACTTAACTTGTTCAAGAGCTTCTGTTTCCTACCAGAACCCGAGTGCTTCTAGGAAGATGAATTTAGATCATATGTCAGCTTGTGTTTGGAAGAGTAGCGGCACTAAGTGCTTCTGGAGCAAGATGGAAGGGCAGAACTTGTAAGCGAACGATCGCTGAAGAAGAGTGGGTTTTGCTCTGTGGCCTTACAGTGCTGTGTGTTTCAGCTCGCTTTGTGAACAGACAGAAATATTGCCTCAGGCTTGCATTTGTCAAAGCGGGTTGTATCCTCTAGCAGAGCTGTGGGAAAGTTTAAAGGAGTTCACAAAGTGTTTAAATGGATCAGGAAAGAGCAGATTGTTAATTGGCTTCATCTGCTCCATCTGGTAGGAGCTGGTGAGTAGCTGCACTTGCAGCTTGTAATGGCAGGTGGCTTCTGGTTTCCTGCTCTGGAGGAACTGAGCTGCTGCCGGCTCTTTTGAGCCAAAGAAAAAGAAGAAGAGGTTGCACAGGGCAAGAGTGGCTCAGAGGCAGAAGAGAGTGGGGAAAGAGTCAAGTTTGTAAAAACAAACAAAAAAAACCCCAAAAGAAACAAACAAAACCCAGCCCCCCCCCCCCCCCCCCCCCCCCAAAACAAAACAAAAACCAACCAACCAAAAAAAAACAAAACCAAAAACCAAAAACACCCAAAAAAACCCACTCACAACAATAATTTGGATTCAAAGAGGTTTTTGGGCTTGCCTCAATAGTTGGGTTTATCCCTTGGGGCAAAGGCGTATGTGCTTGGTTTGGTTCCTTCCTTTTAAAAGCCATTCTTACTCCCTGTCAGTAAGCTTGCCTGACAAGATAAACAGATAGTAGGTGGAATGAATTTATGGATGGTTTACTGAGCATCTGAAGAGAGTAACTAGTCATAAGATCATTAGTAATTATACTGGCTTTGCTGAAGTAATTCCTTTCCAAGTAACTGCTATTAGCAGGCATAAATTGTTAGATTGAATCTTGTGATTCAGATAAATGTGGATTAGAAGAAGTTAATATTCCAGGGAAGAGATGGAAGAACTGTATTTATATGGAAATCACAATATTTCACATGAGCCACTTCACTGTATAGCGTAAGCCAACAAATGTAGTTTTTATATATTTTTAGAAGAGAATGACCATAACAGATGCTGTGAGTTAACTCTGAGAAAGCTATATGATCAATAGAGCTATGTGAGAGAATTGAGATGTTTAGGATGTGATTCTTCAACAGTGATAGCACATTTCTTCATCCTGTTTTGGTGTGATTCAACCAAAGCAATACACACTAACCAATAAAATATATAGCACAGCTAATGTGTGTGTTTTAGCTGGAGTAAAGCTATATAGCTCCATTGTTTTTTACTGGGGATATGCCAACTTTCTCCATTTGAGTATTTGGCCAATAATCTTCTCAGAAACAAAATAGAGCTCCCTAAAGATGACTATTTTGTGAAGAACATACATTTTCTGTACTAATTTTGCTCTCAAAAGGGGCTACAAGATAACCATGGAAAATAGTCCAGCTATTTGTTGAAATACTCCAGCTACTAGTTCAAAAAACTGTTTTGTTTGAAATTACATTATCGTTTGCTTAAACTGATAAATGAGTCTTGGCAAGAGGAGACATTCAGGGCTGAGCTCAGACACATGCAAGAGGTTCTTGTTTTCAGCAGAGCCACGACCGGCAAGGAAAGAACGGAATGGTGCTCCTTGTGGTTAACACAAACAGTTATTGGCATTCAACAGTCTTTCACGACCCTGTTAATCAGGAAAAATAAAAACGTGACATAGACATCACACTAACCTGACACTCAGAATGAGGCACACTTAATTAGTGCTAAAGTCATGTGAGTATTTTGTGACATTACTCCTGGAATTGACCTTTGCAGTGTTTATAATTTCTTTATTGGCTTAGTGTACTTTTTTTTTAAGAGCACTTTTAACCCTCTAAACAATGTGATTTTCCTTTAAATATGTGAACAATAACAGTCATTCTCATCAGGAGGATTTACGTGCACAATGAGAAAAGACTTCGTAGGGTGTAAAAGTTTACATTTTAGTCTTCCCCCCCCCCCGTAAGTTTTAACCAACTTAAAATAATTAAAAAAATCCCCAGTGCAGTGGAAAGTAGTAAAAGTTATCACTGTCTCCAAATGTAGTTTCACCGTGAACTGATCTCAGAGAAAAACTCTAGGAAAAAGTTGATCTGTACCAGAAAAACCCCTTTTTGCCATCAGTGTGTGAGCCAGTTTTTAAACAACGTGTACTATTTGGGAATAAGGCTCTCGGCTATTTCACCAGTGACTCTACGGGAATTTGGCCTACCTATAGAAAAATACCTAGAAAAGTCGTTAGCTCTCATGTGAGCCAGCAGCAGCTCCCAGTGGTGCCCTGCCCAGGAGGACAGGGATGTGGTGGGGAGGGCAGGGCAGGGCCGGGGGCATCGCCTCCTCCTGGGGGTCCTGGCGCGGGTGCCCCCCATCCCGCACCCTGCAGGGGGCAGGGGGAGTGAGCCCCCGTTTCCTATGCTGGGCTGGGGCTGAAGGGCAGTCTTGGGAGTGGGGCCCGGCCCGGCAATGGCTTAGCAGAGTTAGCTCAACCAACCGACGGGTAACCTGAATTTCCTCACTTCTTCACACAGGCCAAGGGGCAGTTTTGTCTCTTAAATGCAGGAGCTTCAAAGCAGCTGTTAACAGACCCTTGAATGATCTATAACCCAATAATGTTAACAGACTGGAGAACCCCTCCTTTCAAAAATGTGAAAAAAAAATTGCCTTATGCAGCCATATCTCAGAAATGAGTGTTAAACCACACTTTATATACAGAGCCAGATGAGAATTGGGTGAAAAGCAGGAAGAGATGCTCAGAAAGGAGGCTCTCGGGGGAAAAAATAAAGTCCACAGGCCTCGGAGTCATGAAATATGTATAGCTCTGTAGCAGTGAGACAGTTTCTTGGCTCTGAGCTGGGAGGGGAAGTCTGGAGAAGATCAAGGAGCAATAAACAGCTTCAGTTTATAAAGGACAAATTCTGCCAGGCAGATTTGATCAAAACTTTAGATCAAATTACACAAGTAGGCAATGAAGTGCTTGCTCTATCTAGGAAAGGATGAAACTGCATTGTAATGAAGGGATAGTCCTGCAGAAGCTTCTTGCCGTAGCCTTCAGGTTGGCTCGTATGTGTGTATGTACTACCCCGAGCTGTGGGATGAACGGGGCTGAGTGGCAGCTCAGGAGAAGACCAATATGCAGGACTGGGAGGAATATCCAGGGATCAGGTTTTGCGGAAGGGCTTAGCTGAGGAAAATACAAGCTGATTCTTTACTGAGGCTGTCAGACCTGTAGACTAGGGATCCTCCTTCCCAGGCTGACTAGCTTGTGTTATGTGCAAAGTCCTGACCTGGATTGATGGCGATTTCATAAAATGCCATGTGCTGTTTAACACTGTTACTCTGTGAAGGCAGAGGTGAGCTGCAGAGGTGGTTAAACTCAGCAGTGGAATTAATTTGCTCACACTGCTTGGCAAGTCAGAGAAGTAATGTAAATGGGAGAAACTTTCTAGAGAGCTTAAAAATACACTCAAGAAATAAAATGAGATTCAAAGTGGAAAAATACAAGCTGGCACATTTGGGGGGAAATAACTCAGAACAGAGATATTCTCTGAAAGGAGAAGACCCTTGGAAAGCAGGAGTGCTGGAAAGGACCTGGAGTTGATCATGGGAGGGAGATCAATACCAGTTTGGTGTGTGACAGGAAAGACAAGCCAGCGTCCCTGACTGATTTCCTACAGGACTCTGGATGACCCTGCTGTAAGCCAGACACTCTTCCCAAGATTAGCAAGGAAGTATGATTTTAAAATTAGGATTTTGCATATTTCAAAATATTTTTTAATGAGTGGGCTGTTGGTAGAAAAATTTTACCAACTCTGTTAAACACTTTTATTAAAAGAAGTTGGATTTTTAAATTTTTTTTTTTTTTTTTTTTTAGTGACAGCTTCTAGGTTGTAGAATCAGAACATCAGGGATGGAAAAGTCAGCTGTTGCCCTAGGACTAGGCTAATTGGGGCAACTGAAAATATAGAAGTCTTAAGGCAACTCCTTGGTACTGTGGCTGGTGCATGCTGGTCAAACCTTAGCATGCTTATGTTGCTATGTCTGAGGAGCTTTGTGGGTAAGGTCTTTACAGTTTGGATACTGATCCATTTGCAAACTAAGTAAAGAACACTTTCTAAGTTTTTATTTTTATAATAGATCTTATTTCTTTTGGAGAAATGTCTGGTCTACAGTGTGTGACTGTCTTTGAGGAAAGGGCCTCAGCTACGTTAAATACAGCAAAAAAAAAAAAAAGTGGATACTAGTGGTTTTGCATCCAAATTGCATACTATGTGGTTAGTGTGAAACAGGCATTAAAATAAAAGCATAAAGTAGTTAAAAACATCAGAGGCTTCTGCTTGAAAGACTTTTGTTATTTTAGAGGTGTAGCAATTCTAATTAGCAGACTTGTCCTTCACAGAGAAGAATATATCCAAAGGGCATGGCTGCAATCCAGCTGTAATTGCGAATGTTTCTTACATTCAGCAATCACAAATGTTGCCATTGAGAGGCAGAGAATGCATTCACCGTTCAGGGAAGGATTATTTTAGTGAACACAGCCCTCTAATGAACACCTCACTATGTAAGTAATTTTACTACCCAGTGTTAAGCAACCTGTGCAAATGCATTTCCAAGGATCAGACACTTAACAGCAGGAGGCAGGGGTGGTGCTGACCTTCTCCCAGCATCTCTGCACAGAAAACAGTGTTCTGCCACAGTGGTCCCCCAAATTCTAGTTAAGGTTATGAAGCAGGTCACGTCGCAGAATGGCAAATATCTGTGCTTCATTTATAATTTTGATAGTATTTGGGGGATTCCCGGTGTAGTGGATTTCCTTCTCAACATACTTGTATTGTTGTTTCAAGTTTGAAGTTGGTAGTGATGAGGGCTTCTGTTCAGCAGCCCCAAGCCAAATATTTGCACCAGTAGCTGGCTGCTGTTCTTTCTGCTGGGAGAGTGGAGGGTCTTCCACATGCAAATTGGGGAATGCCACAGCTGGATATAACCTCACAGAGACAGCTCTTGCTGAGCATGCTCATCTGGGAATAGAGAGGGCTTAGATAATCGGCACTTTTTTTTTTTTTTCCGCGGTTGCTTTCTCACAGGAAAGAATCTGTCTCCTGCCCATGATCTGCTTTTGGAAATAAAGTGGTTCAGCCCAAGCAGGATAATCTCCCTGCATTTTTTCGGATTGTCACTTAGAACAGTTTCACCATGTTCTGACAGCTTTTATGAGTGTGCATGCAGTTTGAGAGCATTTTTAGAGGAACGTTATGCAAACATTCAAGTCAAGATATAAAACATCTTCAAGCTAGATTTTTAGACACAGCAATAAACAAAAGTCTTTTTTCTTTGGGGGGGGTGTGTGTGAAAGTAACTTGGGGAAACAGGCCAGGAAAGTCTATTGTCAGTATGAGCAGTCAGCTAAGTTTAAAAAAACCAAACCAACAGCTCTGCAATTCAGCAGGATGGGGGTTGCTGTGTTCTGAGGGAGGTGTTTCAACTGCTTTTACTTTGTACTTGTTGCTGAGAAGAAGGAAGTTGCCCTAAACTATTGATGAAGGGTAGTTTTGCCGGCCAATGTGCTGATGCTGGAAATACATTGCAGCTTTACTTGTGGTAGTGAAGTTGCGGACACACGTAATTGTTTGTGGAACTGGACCATACCTACAGTGCAGGTATTGCTGCAGTGTGTTTGCTAACTCTCTTGAACTGTATTAGAGAAAGGTGTTTGTGAAGATCACTGTATGGGGCATCCAGAGCTCTCCTTTGGTATTTGTGTGTTTGGCATGTCAGGTTTTGTAGCCACACTTCTGTTGTTAGAGCCCTGCAATTCCTCCTGTTTTATACCTGCAGAGTTTAGATCTCTGGTGTCTGCCTGGGTGCTAAAAGGGCTTCTCTTTGGCACAGTCAGTAGATCCTAGTGCCACTAGATTATGTGATTAGAAGAAGGGGATAAAAACAGGCAAAGCATTTCAGATTGGTACTTGTAGTCAAGCTTAGTTCTGCTTGCACAAAGAATTAATGATGATGGACTTGGTAAGTACTACATGGAAAATGTTTATAATATTGAGAGGGAGATTGACAATTCCTGTAAGCATGGGAATAATCCTACCCAAGGTAACTGAATGACTCAAATTAAACTCCTGCTAAGGCAAGGCCTGTAGGAGCTTCTCAAAATATGGAGGAAATACCTCAGGTTATTCAGGTTTATACTTCTAATAAAATAAAAGAGAAAATCCCATACTTTTATCCTAAAACCTCAGTCTGTGTTTTCCTGCTAGCATGTATTACAAGTGATTGTCTTTTGAGGCAAATGTTTTACATCTGTCATCTAGTGCTGACAGTCTAAATGACGTGAAATGGAAAAAGAATAATTCCATCTATTGATTCTGTGCAGCATTTTATCAGACTCATTGGAACCAAATTCACCATCTGTGCCTTTTTGTCAGGGTCAGTAATAGCTTTTTCTAAGCATTTATTTGTTAGAGGGCTCTGTTTTCCCTGCAAGGTAAGTAACCTTTATACATGTGCCAATGTACATTTTGAACAAAATTATGGGGTAGTTGCTACATTTTTTAAAAGGGAGGTTTACATTTTTTCTAGTTCTGTCTCTGCAAAGAAGTTAAAAACCTAATTTTTTGAATGAGTGACTCTAACCATCTTTTCTTTGCCTCTATGCTATCTGAGACAGATTATTCCCAGAGCACCTTGTGCATTGTGAGGCTTTCTTAAATAGACTTTGTTAAAGCCGGTAAACCAGAAATGTCACTTACGAGTTTTGTTACGGGCTAGAGACACCTCTAATTGGAGCACCATATCCCATGTTTACATCGGAAATAGGATACAGCTCCCTTGTGGTGTACTAGAAAAGCCAACTTCAGATTGTGTTGTGTGTGAATTTACTCCTGCTTGAATTTGGCAGTCCTAAAAAAGGCAGCTGTTGCTTTTGGTCCCTACCAAAATAGCTCCCTCCGGCTGAGCAGTGGGGGTTAGCATTTAGCCCTGTATGTACCTGTCGATGTTGCACTGTCTCCTTCACTGCCTCCTTTTAAAACGCTTCTTTCTTTAATCTCTTTGGTGCACTTCCCCCCCCTCCTCCTTTTCCCAATTTTGGGACAGGTTTGGATCTCCTTGAGGAGCAGGTGCTTCTGATGAACTTCAGGAAAAATAATCTCTGTGGTCATGTTCCTCCTCCTCAGCTCCAGCCAGATCTGGCTGCTGCTTTTGCTCATTAGAGCGAGGATGCAAACAGCAGCAGATGCCTGTTGGTGGTAATTAGATAAAAGAAATGAGTACTGTGAATGCTGCAGTGAGAGGGGAGGTGCTTCCCAGACAGGTTGGAGAGGGATCGTTCCCATTTTGAAGGGCTGCTATTAGACTTTCCATAGCCCTGCTTTTCTGACTGTTTTGCTAATTAAGCAAATGTACCTCCTGTCCTTTATCCTTCTAGTTTCTTTCTGTCTCTTTCTGACTTCTACACATCCCTCATTCTCCTCTCTTCCTATTTTCATTTCACATGGCTCTATTAGGTGTTAGTTGGTTATTGTTAATCCGCACCCCTGTGTAGTGACAATCACTCGGAAAAAATGATTTCTTCCTGGCTTTAATTTCCTAGAGTGTGGCCTCGGCTGCCTGGGGACACAGAGGAGTAAATGACCTTTGTTTCAGCTTGGGCTGCGATAGCTGTGTTTCAGGGTGGTTCAGCTGCAAGCTCATGGGCTGGCTCTGGGTTTTGAGATAGGTTGTCTCCTCCTGTGACCGGAGGAGGTGGGAGGACGCTGCATAACGCAGCATGGGACAGAGAGACGGGGGGAAAAGCTGTTGATTAAGAATCAGCAAAGGATGAGCAGCCTTACACTAGTTGCTGTGCTGGGCTCAGGGAGGGCAATGGGCCTGGATGTCTCCTCCTTACATCCTCAGCCACAGAAAAGTCATCCTTGGACACGGAGGGGCTGTGGACAAGGGAGCCTGGGAAGGGGAAGGACATGGTTCCATCTTGCTTTTTAGACCAGTGCTTTGACTGACCTGGTAGCCTGAAAATAGGCAGAGGTAGTTATAAATGGCAGGAAGACTGTTACGGCAGGGCTGGCGGAAAGGGATGCCACAAACACTGGGGAGCCTCAAAAGCATCCTCTTGTGCTGTATCCAAATTGACACCTAACCTGTTGGCAGGCTTCAACCCTACTGTATTCCTATCTCAGGATGAGATGTGAATAGTTTGCATTTAAGCTGCTTGGTTTTTTAACAACAAGCTACAAGGAAGTGCCCCATTGTGTATTAACGCTCGCAGTTCTTTGAAAACAGTGAATACGGTACAAACTCCTTTTATGTTTAGCGAGAGTGTGCAAATTCCACTCCAGCCAGCTGGCTTTGTGTTCTGCTATTACTTTGTGAGGTTCTTAGCTGTCAAGTGGACTTTATCAGCAGCTGTGTGTGATTGCAGTGTTTCATTCCAGCTGTGGCAAGCTTTCCAAATTAGCATATTTGTGTGGTGTTCAATCTAGGCTTTTCCTCTTGTGCTCTTGCTGTACAGGTTGGAAATTCCTCCTCTACATGACCAGTTTCCTATTCCAGTTTGCCTGTTGCAAACTGCCTGGCTGCTCGAGGTGCAAGCACCCCCTTTGCTTCTGTGCTGTTACCCAGGAGTGTGCCCAGCCAACACGGCTCACCTGAGACCTTTTCAGTGTAGAGTGGGATCTGGTGTGTCCCATGCTGGTGAGTGCAGCTTAGTTGAGGATGTGTGCAGCACTTCAGAGGACAGCATGGGAGCCTCGGGCACCGAGAGGCTATTTCAGCCCAGGTTTTAATGGCAGTCTTGCCCAGAAGGCTTTGGCAGTAAGCGGAAATCAACTGTACCTCAGAGCAGCTAGAAGAAAATATAGGTACTTATTTATGAAGTTTAAGGGGGACAACACTCTTACAAAGGCAGAGATAAACAGAAATTAAAAAGGCTGCACAATAATCCTTGTTATCTACCTTTCTGCCTATTTGGGTTAGCTCCACAGGCTCCTCTCTCCTTGCAGCATGCTCAGGGCTTCCTGGTGGAGGCTTTTATGTTCTTTATTTTCATCCTTCTTGCAGAAGACGATCTGGATCTGGGGGAGTCTTGGCTCCCTTCTAGGCTTCCAACACAGCTGTGGGTTTTTTCAGATGCAAAACCTTCTCTCGGGAATTTCTTAATCCTTACTTTGATTGGGAAGATATTTTGGTGTCCCTCATAGTAGTTAATTGGCTGCCCTTTTTTGCTTTGGGAAATTATGAAGTCCCTGGGATGTGGCTGGATGAGATAAGAAACTGCCCAGACAGTTAAATTGAGTCCGCTCAGGATTTAGCCAAGCAGAAGAGCCCTTCTTAGCAAATGAAGCAGAATGACAATAACTCTTTCTTTCCAGGCTATACGGTGACCAACTCTTGGAGCAGATCACTTTTGTGTTATGAATCCTATGGCCCCTATAAACACTTAACTTGCTAATGATATTTTAGGCAGTTATGTAACTGGGCTGAACGCAGGCAGCTTGCTTTGGACTCTTGTCTGGGGAAACAAAAAAGTACAAATCAGTATGTTGTGAGCCACAGCTCTCAAAATCAGTTACATCTTTCAAGGAGACTAAATTAGAAACACTGTTGGATAATTGATTGATCTGATGTATTTGATGTAAAGTTCAGTAAATAAAGATGCTAAGTAGGATGGTATATCATTTTCCAGTGATGGTAATAAACCAGTCCAGTGAATTCTTTCTGTGCTTCTAATGGCATACTTCATTTGCAGTACCTGGTCTTCACATTATTTTCTTACTTTTCACAATAAACCATGAAGTGCTAGTTATCACGAAGGAGTTAGATCTTCCCACAAACTGGCTTAGGGGAATGTTTTAATGCATCCATGGCTGTATCCTTGACTGTCTCTCCTGATGCTATAATTCGAAAGCAGATGACAGCTGCAGATAAAATGTATGACATAGCATATGATTCACGTGGGAATGGAAGAGGAACCTCTGAGAAGTATACTCCCTCTTCAGAGAGAAACATCAACATGTACAGTTGAGTATGTCACTTAATGAGCTTCCTTAGTCTGCAGGTCAGACCTGACATTAACCAAAGTGACTTGGAATAATTTTGATCGGGTGGCTTAAAAGGTCATAAGTAAATTGAGTTTCGTGGCCGCAGATGACTTTCTAATGGATTACAAGCTTTATCATTAAAGCATCGGGTACAGTCCGTGTATACTTACAAGGGGCTCTGACTAAGACCGATTAGGTGAAATTAAAAAAAAGCAGAAAGCCAGGCTGAATTTCTCTTAGGGTTCATGGGGCTAAATTTCTTCTTAGACACTGAGAACCCTTCAGTTTGGGGATTACTTCCCAAGCAAAATAATCACATTCCATCTAGGGGCATCTGAAACTAAACTGGATGAAGTACTGGAAAAAAAAACCTGTCAAGAACAATCCAGCACGAGTAGTAAAGTGGACTGAATAACCTCAGACTGTTTGAAAAGGCCATGTTTACCATGTCAGCAGAGAGCACACTGCGAAGTCTGGCATATCATAATGATTTTGCTCCTAGTGTAGAAAAATACTGCAGTGTCTCAGATATCTCCTGATAAAAGCTGATACGGCTGTGCTATATTTCCGTCCCTTGGACCTCATATTAATGTAGAGGGGAGACCATTTTCACCCTGTATTTTTACCTTCCGGATACCTCAGGACAGAGATACTCTAGCCAGTTGTGCAGCTGATGAGGACAGGGGGGTTTGTTTTCTTGATCAGAAAACAGGACTTTTTTGGGTGTTTGAAACTCATCTTAATTGGGGTTTGGCATGAACCTCTTCCTTCTTGCCACTAGTAGAATTAAGGGAAAAGAAGCGTTCAGACAGACCAATGCAATATTTGTGTAGTAAAGGACACGCAATAAAATTCTGCAGGAAGGTTGCAGAACCTGGTTAATGGTCATGAACATTTCAGATACGTGTTAATCCCACTGATGCTGCTGCCTGGTTAGCTGCTCACGTCTTAAGGTACTGGTATTTGGAATTGGATGTTTGTGGAGGGAGCAACAAACGCATTTGCGGGCGGTTGTTTTATGAAAGCTTACTGATGGGAATTTAGCTACTCTTGAGGATCCAGTTGATGTATTCTCACAGACCAGGGAATGAATGTAGCACCAACTCAAGTGGAGAACTGCGTTCTTGAAAGTCAAACTTGAGTCTGGTTCCCTTTGAAGCTGTTTTAAATTCATATTTTCAGATTCTAAGGTTGACAGTCTTTGTTCTGTAGCTTTATTTGAGCCTGTAGGTACTCCTGGGTTGGCAGGCTATATGAAAGCACAGATGTTTGCTCAGTGTTCAGTCTGCAATTGCTGAAATAATTGCACAATTTATGTATTTCATGTGTTTATTCAGATATGATATTTTTATTTACTATTTACTGTTCCTACAGCATTTAGATCAGAATTAAAATTACTTCATAATTGGTTTGCATTACTAGGTAATGATGAGGCGTGGGAATAGCTATATTTCAATCTAGAAGATATTTGGGTAATGTTGTTTTAAGAGCAAACTATTTCTTGTGTCTCACTTTTTGGAGCAAAAGAGCTAATTCATGTTCATTTGAAAGTGATTTTCATTTGCAATGGTAGGTCATGCTGAATAGTGTGTGACAGTATGACTCAAATTTTTATAAATTACGTCCATATGGTTGGCTTGTTTTGAAAAGCAGTTTGAAAAATAATACAGGCCAAAGCATGAGTGTCTATTGCTCCTTTTTCTTTCTTACTATACAGAGGAGAGGGCTTGTTTTTGGAATGCCTTAAATTAATTGTTGTTTAGAATCAAAAGTGCAAAAGGTTGCATGTTGTTTATACATTGTAATTTTTTTTGTTTCTTAAGAATGGTACTGAGAAGTGTGAACCAGACATTGAAAGCAAGCTGTTTCTCCAGAGGCTGATCATGGCTGGTGAGCCTGCATTAAGAAACCCATTCGACTTTAGAGAATAATTACAGGGTAGTCAGTGAATGTTCCAGTCTTCCCACGTGGAGTATTTGTAGGTCTGGCTGGTGGATATTTACTGAAAGAGTTTGGGATAATAGAGCATAGTAAATGAGAAGATTAATTAGGCAGAGGATACAATGAAACTGTAAAAAAATTATGATGACAAAAGCAAACAAATCTTTGTATAATAAGCTTTTCAAACTCAATAGGCATCTGGTTTTGAATCAGTAAACCACTGTCATAATGAAACTGAGGAGCTGCAAAGCTGCCTGGGGCAGAGGGCGGGGGAGATGGTTGGCAGTCTTTGGGTGAACATCTTTAGAAGAAAAATAACTTTTTACCTGAGTAGATGTTCTTGGGAGAAAGTGCTCATCTGTGACAAAATATGGAGAAGGTTTTTTGTTTTGGTTTGGCTTTTTTTTTCCCCTCAAGTTTATTTAAAAGAGATGAAAATTTGAACACTTTATATTTGCAGTAGCCCAAGAACCAGACTGTTCAGCATTTGGTCATCAAGGACTGAAAAACTTTATCCATAAAAATCTGAGTGATTCTGCCAAGCAAGCGTTCAGCAAAAAAGCTTCATTTTCAAGATTCTTTGAAATTCACTACTCGGTAGTGGATGCATAGTAGATATAGTGGATTTCCAGCCATATCTAGGCATGAGCATGGAATAGCATGTATGAACCTGAGGAGTGCCTTAACTGCTGGAGAGAGTTGCTGGGAGAGGACCCTTCGGTGGCAGCTATAAGCAGCAGGCTGGGAAGAAATCCTGTCAGCCTCCCGGGCCTGGGGAGCGCCAGCCCTGCTTCCCTGGGAGCAAAGGTGTGAACCCTTGGCATGCTGTTACATGGAGTAAGGGTCCTAACAAATTAACTGCTTTGTGCTTTAATTTAGGGTTGAAATGTGGAACTGTCTAGCATGTTTCTGTTGCAATATGGCATATAACCCTGAAAAGCAGGTTTAAAAATTTGTTGTCAGTTTCCTTTTAAAAAATAGAGTGCAGCAGATAGAAAGAATACAGTGGCAACAGAGCTTCCTGTAGGCAAAAACATTTGCTACTCTGACCTTCGTTTACAGGATTCATTTATCACGTTAGTGGGAGGGCTGGATTCAGGTCACCTTGTGAGATCCTTCAGACATTCATCTTACTGTAGGTAGCGCAAGGCATGCCAAATGCTTGTGGATTACAGGTTCCATAATAATGGCTCATAATCTGCATATGGTGTGAAACACAAGATGCCTTTCTGAGCTGACAGGCAGTGAGGGAGAAAACAAATCACAGTAGCAAACAAAGGTTGAAGAGAGTCAGCAAGCACAGCCTGCAGATCTGTGCAGGTGACTCCTCTGTTGGTTCACACATCGGTTTGACCTGGTTTAGGGCTGGATCACAGCAGAGCATGTGGAGAGCTTGTGGCTGTTTTTCAGCTGTGGTGCTGCTCATCTCCTGCTGTGGAAAAAAGAGACAACACAGAAATTAGCAGTGATCTTATAATGAAACAGTTATAAAGATTAACAAGCAGACTTTCCATTATCTTATGTCCCCTCTCTTACATGCTTTAGCTTGTCCATCCATTACCTTGTATTAGTAGGACAAGTTCCAGGGTCTGTTAGACTAGGCTGTGGGGAAATTGAAATCTGTATTTATTACATCCAAACCAGATGAAATAGGCCAATAAGGTAGAGGGTAACTCCAATAAAACCTGCAACTTAATATGGCGACAGCAGTGGAAAACAGTTCCACTTTAATTACAGACTAAAACATTCTTATTTCTGTTTTTTTGAATAATGTAAAACAATTTCCAAATTTTCTGTGGCTTTAAGTACTGAAATGAAGATGTATTCGGTGGAAGCTTTCACAAACGTGACACAATGTGGAAACTTGGAATATTTTATGTGTATAATAAGGTTGGTTTGTTTTATATGGAAAAATATTCACTGCTTCTGCAGTGGCAATTTATATTCTTGCAAGACTGCTGTCTGGATGAAGAGTCACAGTTTTTCTTGCAAGTGGAAGCAGGGGCTTAAACTGCCAGACCATCTTCTTTGTATCACTCTTACATTTATTTGTAATACACCATGTAGTGATTTAGACACAATGTAGTTCTAACAAGCACTTCATTAAGAATTTGGAGTCTAATCCATTAAGAGTTTCATATAAGGCTTCCACCATATTTATGGCGTTTCCATATGTAACACGCAGAGAGGAATGAGCAAGTACCAATCTGGTCATTTGGTAGTTCAGTTGTATCTCGCCCCTGCGATGAGGCATCGCATCTTTGGAGAGCACTTTTATCAACCAAGGCTGGAGGCGTCGGGGTAAATGGGTCTCGCTCGTCCTTCACCCCATCCCTCCCTGGAAAAGAGGCAGGTCTTCTGGGAGTTTGGGCTCCTTGTATGCCTCTTCCTCTCTCACAGCTGGGCCAGGAAGCTGAAGGGAGAGGATGCTGGAGGGCTGGCTAACCGTACTACTAGTGAGGGTGAGGGACAGATTAATGCCAATTTTAATCCTTGAAAGGAGGAGGGGTGTGGACCTAGGAGCAAAAGTCTGCCTTGTGCTGGTCTGAGGTGGCGCAACCAGGCTGTCTCCCTTATTGCATTTGCTAAGATTTTAAAGGATGTTATTTTCCTTCTAAAATAGAATTATCTAGAAAAACTTATTTGAGGAAGAGGGACCCAAACTGCCTTTGTAGAAATGACTCACAAAGCATTTTAAAGCCTCATGCTCTGTGCTGTCTCTCGACAACTGGATTTAGTATTAACAGAAAGAGAAAAGATGGTCTCTAATCTACTGTGTTTTCAGCTGAGACTGAGGGGTAATGGGGAGCTGATTTACAGCGGTGAGTTGTGTGGAAAAACCTTGTGCTCTGTAGAAGATAACCCTCTGTGTGCAAAGAAGGCGCTATGTGACTAGTGCTTCTTGGAGGGAGCAGCTGTAAATGGGGGTGGCTTGCTGGGGTTGTCCCTACTGTGATGCAGTCCTTGAGACAATTTATAAAAACATATGAAAAATGAACTGTTGCCGTAGTGGGGCCCCATCTGGAGTACTGCGTCCAGTTCTGGGCTCCCCAGTTCAAGAAAGACGAGGAACTACTGGAGAGAGTCCAGCGGAGGGCCACCAAGATGATTAAGGGACTGGAGCGTCTCTCCTACGGGGAAAGGCTGAGGGAGCTGGGGCTGTTCAGCCTGAGGAAGAGAAGACTGAGAGGGGAACCTCATCAATGCTTATAAATATCTCAAGGGCAGGTGTCAAGACAATGGGGCCAGACTCTTTTCAGTGGTGCCCAGGGACAGGACGAGGGGGAACAGGCACAATCTGGAACACAGGAAGTTCTGTCTAAATATGCGGAAAAACTTCTTTACTGTGAGGGTGACAGAGCACTGGCACAGGCTGCCCAGGGAGGGTGTGGAGTCTCCTTCTCTGGAGATATTCAAAACCTGCCTGGACGCAGTCCTGTGCAGCCTGCTCTAGGTGACCCTGCTCTGGCAGGAGGGTTGGACTAGATGATCTCCAGAGGTCCCTTCCAACCCCTACCATTCTGTGATTCTGTGAAATGATATGGAGGAAAAAAGGGAGTAAACGGCTGATTAAAATGATAGTTTTTAAAAGCTGGTTTCAGGGAAAACAAAACCCCTTGAACCGGACTAAACATTGTTTTAGTTAAAATTTGTGTTATAGTGGGGAAAAAATATGACTTAAATATTTGTAAATGTCCATTTAAGCTTCCTCAATTCATAATTCTCCAAGATTGGTAGGCCTACTAGGAAAACTCTTCTTAAACATGCTGGCTTTTGGGTGGGTTGATACATCTTTCAAACAAGAGAAATGGGAAATTTAAGGTAGAAGAAATAGTAATAAATTAGCAGTGTGAATATATTCATCAGTCTCAGTACAGGTGGCATGAAAGGTATCATTAAATTGACCCTGATGAGTAAAACCCTACTGTTTTAGGCTTCGACTAGTCCTGATGCTTCTTTCAAAATCTCGCAATTTTACAAGCACTGAGGCTGGATTTCTCTCTAGTTGCGAGTGTTTATGCATAGGTGTTGCTGCCGTTGGGTACATGAGGACTGTTGGGATACCTGCTGTTGCTGCAGGACCTGGCTGTCATTCAAGAAGACGCTCAGTATATGGCTAAATTTCAGGTGCCAAAACTGCCATTTGGAATAGGGATGATATATTTTTTTTTTGGCCTGTGTTTTAAGGTGAGCAGCAAGTGCTCAGGATTTGCTATTAAGACCATGAAACAAAATTAAAGGGCTTAAAAACAGCCTCTTCCTTTCCCCTGATAACATGGTTATGAGCAGGAAAAACAAAGATGAGACTGGTTCAAAGAATTTACTGACTTCTGTCCTTATGAACATGCAAGGCCATGGTGTAACCTCTCTATATGAGGTAATGATGTAAACATCTGTTAGTGTGGTTAAGAACCGAATGTGGTGGAAACATTTTGGAGCTATGATTGTGTGCTGGAAGTTTCCATCAGGATGTGGATAAAAGCGAACCTCCCTTGAAATAAGTGTTACTTTCTCCTTCAATTCAAAAGCATTGTCTGCTGAAGATGCTGCCACCAGCAAAATGCTCTTCTCTCAAATGACTGTTTAATGTTAGAGCATCTCCTTTCTGTTTTTTCTCTAGCTGTGCAGTGGGTTGCACAGATGGCCTAGCATAAGGAAGAAGGAAAATAAGGATGATGCTTTCTGATGGATTTATTTGTATGCAAGTCCCAATGGACCTAAGTATTAAATAGCTTCAGTTTTTTTAAGTTGTCATGAGTATACAGAAGACTGGGCACACGTCACTAAAGCTGGATTTTTTTTTTAGTAGATAAAGTGGATTTTAGTCTTAAAATGGATTTTTAGTAGAAGCTTGTAAATGACTGAACTTGAGTTTCTGAAAAGCATAACATATTGGGGGAGAAAAGTAAATGTTGGTCGAGTAGGAAATAATATTTAAAAAGAAATCTTGAAGCTGCTGTTGAGACTAGCAAATACAAATTGCCACTACCTATTACTTTTTACACTCAGAAGTGTTTGAACAGATGATATGAAGTACTATTGGGTATAAAACCTGCCTGTCTGTCTTGTGAGCAAGTGATGACAGTTGATGTACTGGAACCCTGGTGGTCAATACCCGCTGAAAAGTGGTTCTCCACTAATCCTCCATTATAAGCTTTGGCTGTCTGCTAAATGTCAGGAGGAATGGAGTGGTCAGAAAGAGGCTAAAGAGCTCACCTCACATCAACATAGGTTATTACACTTTGATTTTTCACTTCTTTTTTGTTTCTATTGGTGGCAAGTGCTCAGCTATCGCAGGGAGAGAGGGAGGTATCTTCATCTCCAGTTGCCTACAGCTCCATTTAAAATGCAGTCGCTGTTTATATGCGTTCTAATGCAAAGATGTCTTGGCAGAAAACTCAGCTGAAAGCGGTATGTTTGCATGCAAAACACAGGAGATGGGCTCTGAACCTTTAAATACAAAGGGCTAGTCAATATTTTTGGCATTCTTACGGTCCATGGATTACCTCTGTCAGTGAGTTAGGATGCTGTGGAGCTGCAGCTACAGGGAGGAGTAGCACGTGTTAGGAAAGCGTGGCTGCCCTGGGGCTGCAATTTAGGCGTTTTAACTTCCTCCCTCAGCTACTGGAGAGGAGGAGGAAATGATCCCTCTTTTCTCTGCTCTTACTCATTGACCTTGGAGACTCCATCCATAGTAATTTATTGTGTACTTGGGTTATTTCTAGCTCATTGTACAGTTACATAAATGCTTGTGCTGGAAGAGTGCAGAGGGTGGGAATACATTGCTGGAGGGCTGGGGACAAGGCAGAGATCCTTTCCTCCTCCCCCTCCTGACAGCAGTGCCAGCTTCAGCGGGAGTTGGTTTAGAGTCTTAGAGTTTGGGAAAAAGTGCTACTCGTCCTGCTCTTCCTACTTTTTCTTTTGCAGTATTTCCTGTGTCTTCCCTCACCTACTGCTTGGTGTTCTCACAAGCCACGGGTTGAAGTTGATGTGTTTTTTGTTTATTTCTGTGTGTTGTGTCCCCCCTGGTGTTGCTGGATCCTGCTGGATCTGAATTGTAGACATCCCAATTTTACTCTATTGACAAGGTGACAGGCAGCACTGGAGGTACCAGAGATACTAGAAGTCTCTGGAAGAATCCCAGCATTCATTAACATTTGGAAATTGCCTGTCTTTTACCCACCAAGGTTATTAAACTCATGTTTTGCAGAGAGGGTTTAAATTCTGCAGAAATAAACAAAAAAATGCAGGCTTACTAAAGGAAGCTTCCCAGGCATAGATAACTGAGAAAGTGGGTTTTTTCATGCTTAAGGAATGCTTCTATTCAAGGGGAACTTTCTTGAACATGTGCCCTTTCTTTGTAGTCCACTTTGTGTACTTTGTGTGTTTTTCAGTGTGAGATATATTTACAGTTTAATCGCAAACTGATGCTTGACAGTGAAAGTTACTGTAATTGAAATCACCTGTCAGTAACTTAAAGAAAACATCGCAGTCTTGTCTTTCTGGGCATCTTCATGAACTGAGGCATGAAAGCATGATCTAGTGGTGTCTAAATATAGAAAATAATTTCTTTAGAACTGCAAATACTGATATCCTCTAGAGACGTGTTTGGTTATTGTCAAGTTGTTCTACACGTGTATGAGCATGTAGGCAACTTAGTTTCTGTATAGTGTCTACTGTATTCTCTCATATTCTAGTTCAAGGCAGAGCTATACACAGAGGAAACTGGAAACAATGGTAGACAGGTTTTGGTCCTCTGGTTGCAGAAAAAGCAGGCTGGTTTGGAACGGGGAGAATGAAAAGACTTCCTGAAAAATCAACAGCGCAGATAGTGTAGTATGCTATGTGTGGGAAGTTAAGTGCTTTGAACACAGAAGGGGAAGTTTGAAATGCCTGGTGACTCCCAGACAGAATGGAATTGGTCCCACAGGTTTGCAAGTGGATCGACATCTTTGGGTATTACATCAAAGAAGTTGGTCAGCCCTCTGAGAAATGGGGAATGAGCAGTGTGTTTGGTGGAACTGAAGCTGGAGTGTGCCAGAGGCGAGTGAACAGCCCCAGCTCTGGAAAGGAATTTTGTGGGTTCAGTGCCTGTGAGAATGAAGGTGACTTTTGTGGTCGCCTTAATAATGAACTATAAAATAAACCCTGCAGGCCATTGAAGGATGGAAAACAGTTGTAAAGGATGTGGTAGCCTTTACTTACAAATACATGCAATTACATTCTGTTCAAGCTTTAATTTCAGGAGATGCTAATAAAAATGATTTATATATGGAAAATATTTCTATCTGTAACTGAAACTTCTTTTTATTATGTGTGTGTTTCCACATGTGTGCATCTCACTGATAAGTATGGTCTGTTTGCGTGTACACCTTATGCTGTTTAAAATCACAGCAATATAAGATTTAAAAAAATATATTGAAAATATGATTCACTACATAAATAATCCTTTTGTCGCAGTGACTACTTTTTTCAAGTTTAAAGGGGTTGTTTGTTTTAATACAGCATCTTGATTCTGAAGGATCGTTTTGCACAGCTAAGGTGTAAGTATGCTCAAACCTTGGCTAGTAATTAGCTTTTCTTATTATCAGATAGGAAACTTGCCTGGGGACCTGAGATACTAAATTGACATAATTGCCTTGTGATGTGGAGATGGATATTTATTTTTCCACAGACTTACCTTTCATGTTGTTGAAAATATATTATTGATCCATTTCCAAAGAGAGAACAGTAGAAAGAGCTGAGAAATCAGACGATATGGGGCTCTACAACAAGATAATAAAAAGCTCAGGTCAAAGAGTTTGAACTCTAAATACTGTTCGTTTTCACTGAGTGACTACCAGGGTCATGATGCAGGATGGTGGCAGGGAAAGAGGAAGAATAAGATACTATGTAGAATTGCAGCGATGTATGTTTGTATTGTGTGTAAGCAGTTGAAGTGAACAGGGCTGTCAAGCTACAGTATACGTGGCCATTATGTTTTACTGAGAGATGCCAAGCAGAGCTCTGGTGCAGAAGACTGTAATGATTAAAATTCTCACATGGTGGTTAATATGCTTATCATCCGTGTCCTTATTTGAGCTTCATGACTGTTAATCACAGGAGGCTGCATCGTGATTAAGCCCACTGCATTGGTTGTGAATAGCTTTCCTGCTTGAAACAGGAGGAGATGAAAAGACACGAAGGGATAGCTGGCTGGAAAACGTAGCTGGCAGAGGGACGAGGTGACAATTGAAGAGTCAAACTCTGGGTTAATCTAAGCAGGCACAGAATTAGATGGTAGTCCTGGAAAAAGTCAAGTAGATTGTTAGCATGGCTGAGTGCCAGGCTGTTTCTTTTCTCCTTGCTTTGGAAACCATGGTGAAGTTGGAAACATGAGTGAAACGTTAAGACCTGTGAATGAAATCTCATTCTGTCAGCCCCTGTATAGCTGGTATTTCCCATCTGGAATCAGAATGAATGGATGAATGGTTATTAATATGTAATGAGATCTTACAGAAACAATAACATTGCAAGCAAAGGAAAAGAGGGATTTAGAGAAGGGAATCATTCATGCAAAAGTTAGGCTTGCCATGCTAGCACGTTGGTGATAATAGGGCAGGCATGGTTCTGAAGGCTTGCGCCAGTGTTTTAAAAGATGGAAATAGCGGGATACTTGGACCATGAAAGCAGGCGCCCTCCTGACATTATGCTGTATCAATTCTCTTGTTCCACTTCCCTGCCTTTTACCATGTTTTCTCATTCCACTGTAAACTGCTTGGGGCAGGGGTCATGCCTTTTATTTGTCTATAAAGTGCTGCTACTTGTGAGGAACATACTTTGTTGACTGCTGGAGGAACAAGAGCATCAATAACAGGGCCCTGCATGCAAAATTCTTTAAGTGTCTGCAAAGATGCATTTTTTCCCAATCTGTGTGGGAGCCTGTAACCCCTGGATTTCTAAAAACCAAAGGTGTATGCTAGAGAAGGGTTCAGTCTGTACTCGGATCAAGCCATGTGCTGCTGACTGTCCGGTGTCTGGGCTGGATGGGTGTTGAGTCTGACCCATTCATTGCCCTTGTGCTGTGTCACATCGTCAGAGCAACCCCATTAGAGCTCGTGTCCCTCCTGGGCGAGGAGAACGCCGGAAAACCTCCTGCCTCTGTGGGACATCACTCTTTCAGTGATTACCCAGTGTTCAGGGCATGCTTTGTGTTGTACTGCACTATTTATTGAACAGCTCCATGGCTTTGGCTTGATCACCAATGAATTTAGAGGCTGGTCGTTTCTGATGGAGTGCACCCTTACTGTAGCAACGTGCACCTTACACTCCAGTGCACACATAAGAATACATTGTGGCTTTGCTTTTTGGAAGATGGAGAATGAATATTTTTTTAATGCAGTTTAACACAATTGTTTCCAAGCTTTTATCACCCAGGGACTGTACTGTGATGGAACCTGAACCTACTGTGCCCAGTCTTAAAATGATACTGTTTCCTATTAGCAGCTGAAGCATATCAAAATGGTCAAGCATCCATCAAAACAAATAATAAATCAAACAAGAAAATTCAAAATGTACATCATGTAAAAACAAATAGTAGGCTATCGGTGCAGGTAGTTCCAGGTCAGTATTTACACATAGCAGCAAAAAATGCATCTGGTCACACTGGGTTTTCAAGTCAGGGTAAAAATAGGAAGTGCAGCAGCTGTAGGAGAGAGGCCACAATGAGACATGAAGTTCTGTTCTGGGCCTGCCCTTACTGTGGGTTTGGAGCGGTCCGAAGATGGTGTTTTGTCACAAAACTGAAAAGTTGGAGGCCCTCTGACCACCCCCCATGGAGGCATCCATAATGAGTCATGAGTAGAGCCTCAAGGAAAACACCCGAGAGTTTTTGTAGCCTCTTTGCATGTGTGTTTCTCAGTCACCAGACAAATGTGGCGTTCCTTGGCATGCCATGGCGCTGGCTTGGCGTGCGGACGTGTCCAAGTAAAAATCTGTTGTGTGAGGAAGATGCAAAGAGTAAGCAAATGAAGAAAAGGCAAATTGAATTGTTAGGTATTAAGCTTTGGATATAAAAGGGGATAGGGTTACTTCGTAGTTTGCCAGTCTTGCTCAGATGATTTTGCCATACAAGCTTTTCCAGTTCTGTTTCATCAGCAGCATCGCACAGCATCTGGGTATTTGAAGATTGTGTTGAATTTGTTTCCCAAATAACTTTTGCTGATCCATTACAGACACAAATAGCCAGCTAATATATACCTAGGAGAATACGTTAATGGTACTCTTAATTGCCTTTTGCAATACGTTGCTGCGTTACTTGCATGATATCTTTAATTCTTCCAGCACCTTTGTGGATGTACATGTGGTGCGTTTCCAATGTGGTGGCATTTCCCTTGCACGCCTGAACCATGCGTATGTGAGAGAGGGCACTGGAGGCTGAGCAGAGCTGCAGGTAGAGAGGAGCTCTAAATCCATGCCCAAGTAGAAAGGGTAGAAAACAGGTACAAATGCTTATTTAAAAAAAAAAAAAAAAAAAAAAAAAATCATTCTTTTGATACAGCTCTCAGATTTCAGCTGCCCTGCCTGCCATCCCTCAATGTGTTACCTTTCAATTTTGCATGAGCTTACAGGGTCATTTCTACTACTAAGATCAAAAGGCTTTTCACAGTTGCACAGGTGAAGCTATGGTAGATTTCGGGTATTTCAGAAAAGCTTTATGGAAAGGAATTTCAAGAGCTGGATCATAAATACAACTGAGCAAAACAGATATGAAGGTGGTAGGCTGTCTCTTCACAGTGTTGATGTGTGTGTCTTGCACCCAAACCAGAAAATGAAACATTAAAATGCACAATGTATACTCAGAAGCAGAGGAAATATAGATGCATGACTGTGTAATGATGACTGCTTCTTGTAAACAGTGTGGCATGAGGGCAGAGATGCTAATTAGGCATGCAAATTGAATTTCCAAAGATTTCAGAGCAGGGAAGATATCTGAAAGGAAGCCTTGATTTTCTAGAGGATAGCATGAATGACTTGCCTTTATTAGTTACCAGAATACCTCTAGGAATTTAGATTTAGTAGAGTTCAGAGCTTTTGAGGATCATGAGGGGATGTTCCAGGGAGAAAGTGACAGGCTCTCAGGCCTTACTGAAAGGGCAGATCTGCCCTACACACTCAGAGTTAAGAAAAAAAAGATAAAATAGCTTAACTTTTTTTTTAATGGAATATTTATGACTTAGTTGGTGATTGACATTCTTCTAGCTCTCTCACCCTGATCAGTGCTTTGCCAGATGGTTAAAGGAGCTTTGCTCAGCTGAGAGTTACTTGCCTGAAGCTGTAATTGTGGGTTCTAACTAGAGGCAGGGATGCTGACACACCTCACCTGCGTGTTAAAGAAACTGCAGCATTTATAACTTTGAAGGCCAGCGGCGACTAGGAGAGCCTCGGCCACAGTGATCTGTCACTGTCGTTACCTTCCCATTCATACAGAGCTGTGAGAGAGGGCTATTAATCATCCTGCCTACGGCCTGGGAGCTTGTGGAAATGCACGGAGAATTACCATAGCTTCTAAACAGTCAACACAGTAGGCTCTGACAGTTGCTCCCTGCTTTAGGTCTTGAAGTAATGGCAAATTCATCAAAGTCTCTGTGTTTTCTTTCTCTGGTCCCCTTTTTCCTTCTAGGCTGGTATCAGAGCTGCCACCTTTTCTCCCCTTGAGAAGACGACAATTGATTTCTTGCTGAATCCCCTCCAGGAGCAGTTAGTGTGGCATGAGAGCTAGTTTTGGCAGGAGGGACTATGGGGTATCTAGGTTTGTGTTGTAGGTGTGGCCATTGAGGTGGTGGTAGAGAGGAAAGGGTGAGGAAAGAGCAGAGGCCCCTTTCTTCCTATCTCTCAGGAACCACCGGGGTGGGATGAGAGCTGGTGCTGGGGGTGAATGTGGTAGCTTATCTTCAGCAGAGCTGCTGGTGATCTTGAGTACCTTAAGGCTGGAGTTAGGGTTTGGTAAGGTTAAGTTTTGCAAGACACAAGAGTGAGACTTTGTTTCTTGCTAAACCTTCTGTGGTCCTCAGCTTTAGGATATGGGTTGAATTGGGAAGAAGAGTTGTTTTAAACTTTGTTAGTGAAGTCAGTCACGATTAGTGATTTGGGCATTTATTACATTGGCATTCTTGTTAGTGTTAGGGCTTGTTAAAAGAGGATGAGCAATTGTAAAAGTAACAGATCCCAGAGCTGTGGTGTGGGCTGGCTTTGGCATGTTCGAATGAGCTTTTTTCATTTTTTTGCAGGTAATAATCACTTGATTGTGTTTAATGTTAGAAAATTTTTTTGTACAATTTTGGGTGAGAGAATTCTCTCCACTGTTAAACAGAAAAGGTGAATTAGTTCCAACAACGCTGAAAAGGCAGAGATTCTCAACACTTTCTTCACCTCTGTCTTTACCAGCACTGTTGGGCCCCAGGCCTTGGGAACAAAAAATCCAGGTTGATAGAAACACAGAGACCTGCTGTCAGTGAAGGAAGAGTTGGTATGTGAACTACAACAGGAGCTGGACCCCTACAAATTGATGGGCCCTGACAATATCCACCCGAGGGTGTTAAAAGAGCTGGCTGACATCATTGCGAGGCCGCTCTCTACAATTTTTGAGAAGTTGTGGAGATCGAGGGATGTCCCAGAAGACTGGAAGAAGGCTAATGTCATGCCCATCTACAAGAAGAGCTTAAAGGAGGACCCAGGAAATTATAGGCCCATCAGTCTTACTTCAGTCCTTGGAAAAATTATGGAACGAATCCTCCTGGGGGCTATCACAAGTCAAATGAAGCATGTGATTGGGAAAAGCCAGCATGGATTCACCAAGGACAAATCGTGCTTGACAAACCTGAATGCCTTCTACGACAAAGTAACCTGCTTGGCTGATGTGGGGTGAGTGGTGGACATCATTGTCTACCTGGATTTCTCCAAGGCTTTTGACACAATTTCCCACAATGTCCTCCTAGAGAAACTGATGTGTTATGGTCTAGACAAGTGGTCTCTACGGTAGGTGGGGAACTGGCTGACAGGCTGCACCCAGAGGTGCTCCTTTTCAAACTGGCAACCTGGCACAAGTGGGGTCCCTCAGGGTTTGATATTAGGCCCAATGCTGTTTAATATCTTCATAAGTGATCTGGATGATAGGATCAAGTGTACCCTGAAGTTTGCCAATGATACCAAACTGAGTGGGGAAGTGGACACTTCAGAAGGGAGAGCCACCCTGCAGAAAGACTTGGATAGGCTGGAAGAGTGGGCTAACAAGAACCTTATGAAGTTCAACAAGGACAAGTGTAAGGTCTTGCACATGGGAAAACATAATCCAGGGGTGTAGCACAGGCTGGGATCTACGCAGCTGGGAGCAGCTCTGTGGAAAGGGACCTGGAGATCCTGGTGGACAACAAACTCAATATTAAGTGAACAGTGTGCTGCTGCGGCAAAGCAAGCCAACAGGATGCTGGGTTGCATCAACAAGGGCATCACCAGCAGAGAGAAAGAAGTCATTATCCCACTCTACTCAGTGCTTGTCAGGCCACAGCTGGAATACTGTGTTCAGTTTTGGTCCTTGCTATACAAAAAAGATGTGGACAGGCTGGAGAGGGTCCAGAGAAGGGCCACATAAATGATCAAAGGACTGGGAAGCCTGCCATATGAGGAAAGGCTGAGAAAACTGGGTTTGTTTAGCCTTGAGAAAAGAAGGGTTAGGAGAGACCTTATTGCCATGTTTCAGTATTTAAAGGGTGGCTACAAAGAAGATGGAGACTCCCTTTTTACAAGGAGTCACGTGGAAAAGACGAAGGGTAATGGCTACAAGTTACTCCTGGTGAGATTCTGATTGGGCACAAGAGGAAAATTTTTCACGATGAGAACAATCAGCTGTTGGAATAATCTCCCCAGGGAAGTGGTGGATTCTCCAACAGTGGACACTTTTAAGATTCAGCTGGACAGACTGCTGGGCCATCTTGTCTAGATCATGCTTTTGCCAAGAAAGGTTGGACCAGATGATCCTTGAGGTCACTTCCAACCTGATATTCTATGATTCTATCATGGAGTTGTTCAGTTTCTGTCCAAGTCTTATATTGTATACTTGGGTGGGTGAGGAGATAGCTGGCAGCCATGAGTGTCACATTTATGCATGAATGGCATTCGTTTTCTTATTCCAGACAAAATTCAGAGTTGTTGTTGGGAAGATGAGGGCTTGTGGGGTATAAAAGGGATAAGCAGTTCAATATAACTTTGAATCCTGCATAGATCACATTCATAATGTGAATGCTGGTGACATGAAACACAAATGCCTTGTGCATCATTTTGCAAAGGTATTGGTGAATAGTTAGGAGTAGGATTCATGTTCAAGTAAGAGAAAAGGTATGATAAAAGAAGCGAGGTGAAGTTTGTGTTTTTGGAGAAACTTTCACCGTTTGCAGGGCTGGGTTTGGGGGTGCTGTTGGCAGAGGTGAATTTGCTTGTGCTCAGACCTGATGCTGGATGTGAGCTGTGCAGTGTACGGAGACAACTGGGGTTAGGTTTAGGCTCAGGATTAGGAGAAGGTTGTTTGTATGAAAAGACTGGTTGATCTCAAGGTCTTGAGGAGGTAATGGAGCTGGGATTAAGTCTGGTGCAGGTCTCACTGGGATGGGGATTAAAGTTTAGGAAAAGAGAGATGGAGCTCATGTTCTTGTTGAATCCTGTTGGGGTGCAGGATTAGAAAAAACACTGTTATCAACGACATGATTAATTTTGTTGCAGGTTTTGTTTCACCTTTGTAACAGAAAGATGACAGATTCCATAATAAAGTCTCATTTTTTAAAACATATCAACTTCATAGTGTTCATTGCACATTATGAACAGGATTTCACCAGTCCTGGAAAAATTTAAAAGATATAAACTCCTATGAAACAGTAGAAACTGTAATATAAATAGAAACTTTACAAACAGTAGATTAAAGGTCCCAGAAATATGAGGAATTAATATTAACTTTAGTATATTTATATTTCTGTCTGTTCTGAATTGTTGTTCATATGGCTTGATATCCATGAAGCTCTATACTTTGTATAAACCTTTGCTGTAAATGACTTTTTCGTAAACAGTTTTCATTCCTGGCAAGCAAGGATACATCAGAAGCTTTCTCATAAAAACAAATTTATTACTTACGATACTGCTGTATTGGTTTAAAGAGATTAAAAAGTGAGTACATGACATGATTAACAATTTAATTGAGTGTAATAGGAAGCCTGATGCTTTCTAGTTCCCAGCCTCATTGCTGCTTGCTATTTTGCTTTACAAGGCTTTTTAGTTATTGTAAAGATCAAATCATACTATTGTTTCATCAATATCCATTCATTTTGCTTTTATAAAAGCTTAAAAAAAATCTTGGAGCTTTGATGAATGTGTTGAAGTGAAATACTGTGGACTGCTTTTAGGCCAGTACTGAAAGTATTACTCATCCTGTTTTTTTAATATAGTGGATTTTTGCAGCATTATTGCACAATTATTTGTGCTCTGTTTATGTAGTTATGGTATTTGTGTGTATGTGGTGTCTTATTTCCAGCAGATAGTATATGACAAACATCTACTTTGAAGGCGCATGTAAAGTTTTGGGAAGTGTTTCAAAAATTCCGTACCAACCTGATGAGCTGGGAGCTCCAGTCTTTTTCCCTGATTTTGGGGAAGTCTGCTCCAGTGTTAAACTCGGCTGCAATACCCACGCTTCCTCAGTGTGCTCAATAAGCTGTTCCTAAACCCGCAGATGATGAGAAACTGTATTTGAACTAAGGCGTAGTGAAACCTGCCCATGCACATGTCTGTGCGTTCTCATGTCACTTTTCTGCAGGGAGGGACAACGTATGTCTTGCCTTGAGGTTGCTAGAAGGCAAGTTTTCTTTCTCTCGCACAACATAATTTCGTAAGATTCAAGACCTTGGTTTGCTCTATAACGTAAACATGTAAAATGGCCTTTTGGCATTCCTGTCTTGCAGCATGATATACAGCACAGTGCAGAAAAAGAGAGGCTTTGCCTCTACAGAGCCCTTGGCCCTTTTTTTTTATAATGTAACAAAATCTATGGGCTGAATCTGAAAACTGCCAAGGATGATGGCAGTCTTTCCTCTGGCTCTGAGCCATGCCTTTTGGCACCTTCATTGTTAAGGGATATGCAAGTGCTGGCTGAAAATGCAGAAGAATCATCACAACTTATCATCTTCACAAAACATGTGAAGCCATAGACTTTCTGGTTGATTCCAGCTGCAGAGTTGAAAGTTCACGTATCCATGCAGAGTGCACAGGTTAGCGCTGAAGGTTTATGTTCAGGCGTATGGGCTCTTTTGTATGTTCAGGTTGGGCTGTAGAGCAACAGCAGAGGAGGGAAGGTGGGTGCATATATGCATTAGTACAGCAAATTGGATCACGACTGCAGAGAGGTAAGTTGGATTACTTTGCATCTTCCATTGAAGAAGTGATTGAATTTATTCTCTTAAATGCAAATCTTCTTCCATGGTATTTTGGTTGACGTGTCTCAATTTTTGTCTTATGGGAGATGAAGGAACCAAAAGAATGTCTGCTTTCATCACGGACAAGGCAAACCCTGTTTCTAACAGGATGCTGGATTTCACAGTTGGAGGCTTTACTGGGCAGAGTGAGCTCTGGCAGGAGCCTTCATGCTCCTCTGCCACCTACTGAAGCACTCATGGCAAATGCACATCTGTTCGTTCAGCAGCTCTTGCAGGTTAGTGTGAGATAATGGGGGGACGATAGTTATGAGTAGGACGTTTCTCAAAGAGACTTCAGCTTTCTCTGGTGGAAGGTGTCAGGTATTAATCTCTTGCACCTTCTGCAAAGCCTACCTGTTAATTCCAGAGAAGCGCTAACTAATTTTTGCTCATTGTTAGTCTCCAAAACAGTAATTGACAGACAGAGCTTTTGAAAAGGAAGCTTTGGAAGGTCCCTTTGTTCTATAAAGTGTGCAATAGCATTTCTTCTCCTAGGACTAGCCTAGGACTTTGGGATCATGTTGAAATGCAGCATGGTGCGAGTTCACACTTCTTCCTATGCAGTAGCTCTCTATTGCAAGTCCTCCTCCACAGAGTGGCTTAGACGTTATGTTTGTAAGTTTGTCTTGTAAAGCTGGTAGAGTATGACATCTTCCTGGAGACATTCTGCTCTCCTGCTGTGTGTGCATATTTTGTTTTTGTTTTTAATGAAGGTTGTTGATTTTGAAATTTATGTTACCTTAACAGAGGTAAGGCAGGATATTGGCATATCTAACTGTCACATCTAGCCGCTTAAAAGACAAGCGTGTTGGAGGCCATAGAGAGAGAGTTGCATCTGTTTAAAAATGGGGATGGCTATAAAATGCCAGAGGTATCAGAATGACTTACGTCATGCTCAGCTTGGAAAGATCTTTGTTGTAATAATTAAAGTTTCTATCCTTCTCTACAAATAAGTTTAAGCTGTCTACTGGAGCTGATGTAGAAGATCTGACTTTAATTGTCTATTTGAATTTGACAACCAACAGTGATTAACATTTCCCTAATAAATGTAGCAGGCAAACTGTGAGCAAGTAAACCATTTGAAGGACTGAAGTTCCCTTACAGCGTTGCAAATACTAGGCTGCGATTGCTTTGTAAAATTTCTTCAGCTAGTGTCAGTACTGATAGAAGTGCTTATAGTAGGTGTTCCTGAATTATATTTTACCTAAATTATGGTCTCTTTAAACTAAACCGAAAGATGGCTTAAATGAGGAAAGCAGCTGTGTGTGTGACTACAAATTGGAAAGGGCCTGAGCAATTTGGAAGGTGAACATATTTGACTCTGCTTTGTTGCAGGCAAGTCACGTAATTTCACTGGTATTTCCTAGCTTATAAAAGACAAAATGAAGTAGAGGAGATAATCGATATTTCGCTGATTACCCAGGTATAAGAATGCTTATTGAGTGAATGTGTGTGAAGTCACTGAGATGGAAATCGTATGGAAGCGACTGTGTTATTAAGGTTGTCATTATTAAGAAGACTGTTGACTAGAACTGCCCTTTTTGATTATCTGCTCCTTTATCCAAAGAGAAGGTTTTAACTGGGAAGAGTGAAGAGAACTGGAATTTAAAGTTGTGTAATACTAGTGACTGTAAAGAAATATTGTCAAATTCTGGGCAGGCAGCACTGCCTGTATACATGGCCTTACGTTCCCCAAACAGGCTATTAAATTCTGCAGTTACTCCAGAGATTGTTTTGCAGAGGTAATGTTCAACTTCCACAGAGCATCTATCATGGCTAGAATTAATTAAAAAAAAAAAAGGTGTCTTGCTATCTTCGAGTTATTATGGAAATTAGGCAAGGGGAGGAGTTGTGCTGCTGACAAGAGAGCACTACCTTTTCCTGGACCAAGTCCTGCAGCACTCACCCAAGCAAAGATCCCTCCCAAAACAGGATGAAATAATGATCTCATTGGAGTCAATGGCAGATCTCCCACCGACATTGGTAGAGGCAAGATTTCACCCTGTGGCTGTTGGAGAAGAACTTGGAAATTCCTATAGGGAAATGTAGGAAGGAAGAACGGAAGGCGCAGTGCTTGTAAATAGGGACTTGTACTGCATGGTACATACCTACTTTTTCTCTGTGCAGAAAGTCTGTATTACCACTAGATGTAACTGTAATGGAGGTTTTTTTTCTTGCCGTGTCCTCTTTTGTGCTGCAGGACCTACCTTTTCCCAGATAGTGTGAGTGACTCTGTACTTGGCAATATTATGCTGCTTCAGCTCTGGGTGCCTTCCTGCAGACACAATAAAACATAAAACAGGTTTTCAGTCCTTTTCAGTTTGCAGTCTTGTAACAGCTCTCCAGTGGAGAGGCAGATGTGTGGATAGTGATGGTGAGCTTCCTGCAGCAGGTTTACTTTTCTTAGTAACCCCTTGCAGACTTACAAGTAGTCCATGAAGTCTACAGAGCATGTATGGAGAAGGACACTGAGCTTCCACAGCTACTCCCTCGTGTGCCAAGCATGCCCCTGAAATGGATTGTCAGACATGTTATGGCCCAAAGCCTACAAACACCAAAGATTAATAAAATGGGGGCAAATTATGTTAGCATTGTCCCTTTTGAGACAGAATTATAAATTACTTCTATGCAATTCCTAAATTCATGTTTTCCTTCATTTGTGTGAGCAGGAAACTGTTTAAATAATCCCCTGAATTGGACATGTATGTTACTCAATGTATACGTGATTTAGCAGTGTTAGCATGCTATCAAGTCACTGAAGTGTAAAGGAGTGATTTTTATGCCACTCTGAATATTTGTAATTTGAACAGGAAAACATTATTGTGAAAAATGAGTAATAGCTTTACGTAGCCTGGCTGTAAAAGAGGAGATAGGCTGGTGACGAAGTCACATTCACAGTGCATGAACATACTAAGCAGTGGCCTGTTTTCCTAGTCTGTCTTTTTATTTAAAAGCAACAAATAACACAAAATCCTTAGAGAAATTTATATCTTAAATGGTTCCTCTTTGCTATGGAGGGTATGATTTAATTTTGTTTTTTAAATGTCAGTTTTTATTTGCCAGCGACAGTGACTGCTGGAAGATGACTAGGCTGAGATTTTGCTTGTGGATACTGTCGTAGAGGTATTGATGGTAGCCCCCTGCCTTGCACATTGCCACGCGAACGTTTTCTGCTGGGACAAGCAGGAGTAATGCAAGTGCAGCTCAGATGGATTGGAGAAATCAAAGGAGCTTATTCAAGGACCCATGCTTGAATGTACAACCTCTTGTTCTGAACACAGTCAGCCGCAATCCACAGACTCTGTAATGGAGAACTGAACGCTGAGTAGTTTCTGAATAGTTTCTTCGTCCAGCTACAGTTTTTCTGGCATGACACCTCATCATAGCCTTGAATTTATCCCATTATAATTGTTAGATCTGTTTTATCCAGTGGAAATTCAAAAGGAAAACTACGAACTGCAGTTGTTCCACCCCACAAACATCTGTTGTGAAGCCTGAGATGATAGATTTGGTTGAGTTTTCTTTACGCTTGCTGGGCCAAATCCTCATCTGTTGTTTAAATTTTGAAGGAGGTTGTCTAAAACCAGAACCTTTCCTTCTGTATGGGTGCTGCCAGCTTTAATTCACTCCAAATGCGCTTTAATATACTCCAAGGTTCATTGGTATTAATTGTAGCGCACTTATTACCCTGCAAGAGCTATTATAAAGCTACTGCATTGTGCAGGCCAATAGGCTAGATGCACACTCACTTTTCCTTTGGTTTAGTTTATTTCCAGTGCAGTTCCTCTCTGGAAACTCTCTCTGTAGAAATGACATGGTAGCGTACCAGGGCTGTGTCCTTGCTGCCAGCTGGATTCAAATACACTGTACAGACAGGTCACCTACAACCTCTGCAGAAGTCTGTCAGACCTGTTTCATGTTGTCACACCTCCTTCCCCCCCCCCTTTTTTTTTTCTTCTTGTTCTCAGCTGACTTGGCTATTTCCAGCAGTAACAGGGATTTGGCCGGCCCTTGCTGACCTGTGCCGTCAGTAAGGCAGGAGGCAGAGGCTGGCTCTGCTGAGCAGTTGCCTGTGTTGCAGCCGGCCTCGTTAGCCATGGATGAGGTGCTCCGAGGGGTGGCACTCGGCTTGTGCTGCCAGGGCCAAAGCAGCCAGGAGCAGCCGTGGAGCCGGTCTCGTGGAGAAAGCTGCAATCTACATTAAGTTGTTCTTGCTATATTCAGCATAATTTTTGCAGTTGGCTTGCATTCTTTGCTGTAAGTCATTGTTTGTACAAACAGTTTCTTTGTCACATGGAGGGGTAAAAAAAATGTGTGAAGACCTATGTGAGTATCCTTCCAGTAACAGCAGCCTGTATTGCTGTGTCCCCTTTTAGGACTGACAGGGAGGTAATTTACAGGAGACACTTGGCACCTTGCACTGTTAGCTTTTTTGGCTTGTGTCCCATAACGGACAGGAGGTGGGGAGACATCAGGGGCTGGATAGGGCCTATATTTCTTTACCTTTTACACAGCACAAACTGTATTTTGGCTGTTTACCTGTAAAGTTACTGCTTGTGTGGGTCCCTTTAGGTCATCAGGTAGCTTGTCTATACAGCTGGGACCACAGAGGTCAGTAAATTGCATTAAAAAGGATGGCAGAGTGAAAACAGGCAGATATTCCTAAAGGCTAAGGTCTGGTTTTCTTTGCTGGAAGACAGGGGCAGTTTTCTGTGTTTTGTGACACCAGGTTATTACTTGGAGTTGTGTTCCTAATGCTTATTCTTACTTGCCCTGTAGGGCTCAGCAATGACCGCATGCATTTCATTGTAGTGAGTTCTCACCTAGAAGTTGATGAAGACTCAGGTTAGTGCCTTTTTCCATAGGTGTCTTGTCCCGCTAGCAGTGTCATGCACATCATGCAGCTCCCGGTTAAAACTGGCAAAACTCCTGTTGAATTTCATGGGAATATGAGTAGGCTCAGATGATTGAAGTCCTCGTTCAAGACTTGTGCAGCAGAACTCCACGTATCTGGACCACTCTCCTCACCCTGAATATGATTTCTGAAATGAGGAAGGCTATTGTCACGCATGTGTTTTCTTAAATTGGCCTCTCAGTGGCGTGTGTTTGGTTTTTGTTTGTTTTGTGTTGTGGTTTTTTTTGGTTTGGTTTGGTTTTCTTTTTTTAACCCAGAAAAAAATCCCAGTGAACTCAAATGAATGGGAATTAGTGGGTGGTGCTGAAGGAGGCTGGAGCATCGCCCTGAGGTGGTGATAGGGATGAAGGTGTGGTCAGCTCCACAGGGTCAGGCTGCAGTGGGGCTGTGAGCAGAACCCATTGCTTCTGTCAGTAGGAGTTTCTATTTTAAATCTAGTGGAAGGATTTCGCTTATGGGAATGAAAATAGTGTTCTAAAAACTGCTTTTAAAATTTCCAGTATTTGATGGAGAGCGTTGCTCTTTCAGCTGTTGAGTACAGTGTTGTAGAGCTCTACTGGCTGCCTTAGATTTTCTTTAAACTTTTTTAGACAGGTTATCGTACGCTGTTAAATTCTGCAGGATTTTTCTGTTGCAGGAGGACTGCAGATTTTAATCCAGTCTTCATTAGAAGGAAATGTGTTAGTTCATGACTTGGAACTGGTCTTGCATTTCCATAGAAATAAAAGGATCCAAATAGCGTACAACTGAAATTAAAAGCCATGGGAGGACAAATTCAACCAACTTATTTTCCTGAACATATTTGGAAAACAGAGGGAAGGGATGTGTGAATTTTTAAATTTGAAGCAATATAAAAAGAACCTTGAACTTTCAATCAAACAAGCACGTAATTAAATTTCTCCCTGCTCCAGAATTTTCTATTGTACCCTTGTTACCTTTTTTGTCATATCTATTTGCATCTTCACAAATCCAAAATATCTTAATTTGAGTAAAACAAAAGCCTATTCATGCTTGTACTATTCATGTGGTTTAATTGGTTTACAAAATACAAATGTTCTTTGAAAGAAACTGATTTGATTTCAAGAGGCTGGTAGCTGTCTGTCATATGTGGTCCTTCTGGTCACAAAAGACGAAGGAACAGAAGTAGACATAAATGGGCTTGCTTCAACTTGCTTTGTTTCTGCTTCTGTTTTGGCTGAGCTCTCACTGTTGCTCAGTGAATACAATAAGAAAATATTCTTAGAGTTGTAGCTAATTGTACAAATGAAAACAGTGTTTTCCACATGTTAAGTTTAAATGAGGAACTGAAAATACTTTTGAAACGCTCCACTTTTCCATTCTAGGTAACATCAGCATGATCTTAAAGACTGCAAAATTCATTATGCTTTTGGAATACCTGGATGGACTGTATTATAGTGGTAGAGGTAATAGTGATGTATACCAATGTCAGCTGGGGTTAGAATGAGGTTCCAGATTATTTTGATCCTTATGTGGTATGTAAGACAGGGTGAGTAGCTGGGAAAAGGTAGTATGTTCTTGCGTTCCAAATTAATTACATCTAATTAAATTTGAATTTAATTACAAGTAAGAATTAGTTGAAGTTAATTTCTGATATTTCATATGGAATAATCTGTTAAGTAATGATTTGTGAAAGTGGACCAAGATTTTTCACCCCACAGGTCTCAATAAAGGCCAGGTGGAGCAGGTGACACAGGCGAGCAGTGGGCAGGCACCCCTCTCTCTGTTGTGATCGGGGAGGCGCTGCAGTGTTTGAGCACAGGGGTAGGGTCTGTGCTGGGTGACCGCTGGAGTAGCAAGGACTTTGCAGGATTAAGCTTCAAGTCAATAGGGCTAATGGAAACTGAGTTTGAAAATCTGGCCAGGTAAATAACTCCTTGTCTAGGTGTGGGTTTCTCTTTTGGAAAATCACAGTCTTTTGGTGCATCTGAATATCATCACTGCAGACATCTTCAGTGATCCCATTGCAGGTGTATTCCTGGTGGAGGGGAACTCTTACCCCTCAGAACACACTTCTTGGCCAGCCTCAGGGTGTCCTGCCCTGTGGTGGCCCTGCGAGCAGGGGCTGAGCCTCTGCATCGGTCCCCAGGCAATCGTGTCCAGGCACCCAGCCTCCTCTGGAAGCTGGGAAGATATTCCCCTCACTGCATCTGCCTTGGTTATTGGGCACAGATCTCTGCAATATCTTTTCTGCAGCTGCAGGTATGGGAGGAACAGCCCTCGGTGTTTTTCTGTAACAGCTCTTCCTTGGCCAGAAGAGGAAAATGATCTTTCTCTCGATGTCTGCTCCCAGCTGAACAGTCACTTCATGGGGTACCTGGGAAAAGGAGGAAAGGGATGCAGCCCTGCAGGCTTTTCCATCGAGGGAGGGACCTTCTAGCAGTAGCTGTGTAACAGCAATAGGGCAATACAGCACAGGCTGAACACCTCAGTGTGCAGGACATCTGGTACAATTCGAATAGAAAAGGAGGAGTTAATGTAGAAAAATGTTAGGTAACTCATTCAATGGATCCAGGGGTTTAACTGGAGAATTACATATTCTTTGCAGGAAAAACAGCGTTTTATGGTACAGCTAGTCACTAGTCTATTTAAATTTGTTACGTGTTCTCCAACGCAACAATGCAGGGGACCATTGGCTGAATAATATTCATGCTGTCTTTGGGGTGCATCTGAGAGCATGGGAGTATATGCAGAGTATTGCAGGGAGGCTGCCTGCCACTGCAGCATCTTTAGTGATGTCAGCTCCTCATCTATGTGCCTTCATGAGACTATACCCAACGTTTATAGGCTAAACTCACAAAGGGAGACATGAGGAGCTGTTAGTCAAGTCTCTCTAGCTGTCAATATCGTTTATGTTAAAGCACAGACTGAAGGGCACAAGAAAGGGGCATTACTGGCAAAGTATATCAAATCATGGTTGGCAACAGGTTGCAAATGCTGGGGAGAACTGAGAATGGATGGGCAATGGAATTACAAAGCAGAGGGAAGCCTCTGAAGGACAGAGATCATAAAAATGGAAATTATTGGTTATTGGCAGCACTAATCTGAACTCATACTGTGTTACCTCAAAGGGAAAGTACTTGCATGTCAAAAGAAAGTTTTATGCACAGCCTAATGTGGTTGTAATAGGAAAAAAGAAAAATCTGTTTTCACTGTCAGTTGTTGCTCTGTATCTCCATGAGTTCTGAGCCTACTTTAAAGAAAATATTACCTCTACTGAACTGCAGATTAATTAGTCAAACTAATGAATAATTAAAGTCTTTACCCAAAGCATCCCTTCTCAGTTTATATACCTTGCTAATAGGAAAAGAGAAGACCAGCTTCTTGTTGCAATTTGAAGTTTTTTGAAGCAAAAGCCTCAGTTTATGCTTTGCTAAGATGAACTAGATCAGGAATTCATGGCAATGGATTTAGCAACCTGCTGAATAGGTAACCATTTACCATCTAGTGCTTTTGTTGTATGAGAGATTCATTAGCTGAACCTCATTTAAGGTGTTTTTCTTTTGATTTTCACAGAAGAAAAAAGATGTAACAACAATTATATTTTACTTTTTCTTTTGTTTTTATTTGCCATGTAAAGCAGCTTACTTCACCTTTTCTCTTTTTATCCAAAGCAGAAATCAGCCTGGAATACTTGATCAAGATAGATTATAGAAGTATTTTACAGTGATGGAAGTAGAGTTGCTTACCTGATATTTACTGATGGTAGGAAGAGCTGATCACATCTGGTCATCTGCATGGGTGTAATAAATTTTGCGTATGCCTATGGGAGAACTGGAAGGAAGCAGGTCTGTACCCAACCCAGCGATGCTACGGCGGCTCTGCATTACGCAGCTGCTGTCAGTTGCTGATAATCTCTGAGCACCTTTGTGTCCATTTTCCCTTTATACGCTGCTAACTCACGTAAGTGTAAGAGGCAGTGAGTCAGGGGGCGAGTGCTTCGGGGGTGAGTCAGCCTGCCCGTCTGCCCCCGAGGGCTGACCTCAGGACATGTTGCTCTCCTTGACACCAGCGCGCTTCCTTAGTGCTCAGGAAAGGGCTCTGGCAGGGTCGTTTTCTTGTTGTGAGTGAGGCTGCTGTGCCTTCTGGGGACAAAAAGAATGGGCCAGCTAGATGGAAAAAAAGATCGGATTCGGCTCAAATACTGTGACTGCTGAAGAGGAGCCAATACCATGTCTAGGATTTTGTTGAGCCGTGGAGGCTTTGAGCTGAACGTCTGGTACTTTGGCTAAAAATTACCTTCTGAGAGAGGTAATGAGTGTAATTAGTAATTCATGCAATCAAATAATTCAGTCCCTGGACTACTTCTGTGCCATCTCTTCTGCAGAAGGAGAAACCTCAGAGCCTGCTGTGTGGCTGGAGCCAACTGCTGCACAAGTTAGTCCTCCAAAGGATAGGGATGGCTGGCACTGACGGCATGTCTTAGGTTTTAAGTATTGATCTGGAAGGGTGAATTTTGCTTCTGAAAAGCTGGTAACCACCCTGGGTTCATTGGTAACTTGGTAAACGCTGCTTTTTTGGGGGAGTAGGGGGCACTTTGGTGGTTGGAGTGGGCTGGTGAAACACTCTGTCTTTCTGCTGCTTCTCTGAATGCAACACGTACCAAGTAGTGTTCTGCAGAGTGGAGAGGAGTAGGCTTTGCACATCTGCATTTGATTTGACCACTGCCAATGAAAAATGGTTAATAATGCTGTCACTGCTCAATCTTTCATAAGACCATTCAGAGCCAGCTTTCAGACATCTTCTAAAAGCCTTTTTCTGGTACAGGAAGATTTGCAGGAACGTAAGATATTCTTGTTCCCTAAAGGTTTTATTCTACCTGCTTAGATATAGTCTTCTGATGTTATATAGTTGCTATGGAAATAAATGACATCACAGTCTAGGGAACATGGCTTCATATGAGAAATCAATAAAGGAGAGCAAATGAATTGTCAGACAGCTATGTTTCCTCCCTGTCTGACTAACATGGAAAAAAGAAAGTGGATGGGTAATGAGAAAGTGATAAATAATTTTTTTTTTTCCAAGGAAGTATGTGTTTTCTAAGCCAAATGTCTGTCAGTTCTTTTAGACTTCAGAAGAACTATCAGTAATCCCCTTAAAGATGTACAGGGAATTCAAGTTAAGGAGTTGGTAATTTCCCACTAGTTGCATCATATCTTGTCTTCTAGTTATTTCCATTTCATTTTCTGTTTTTGGTACCAGTTGGACAGTAGAATACCTTAAAAAGAGCTGAGAGAGATGTAGTCAACTCTCTCTGTGAGATAATTGGGACTCCTGCAAATACACCATCGCCTCCATTTCTCAGCCTGCCTCCTGTTCCCTTCCTCGTTATCCTCCCCTCATTAGGTGCCTCTGTTGCTGCCTCTGCCATCAGGCTGCAGGCAGCGTGGGCAGGACATGCATGGAGACCACCCGCTTGCAGAAAGCCAGGTGCCACCGCTGCCCCCCCCTTATCCGGGGAATTCAGTACAGCCCTTGCTGAGCTCGGGGCGCGGGAGGTATGTGATGCTTGGCAGCCACTCTAGAGCCCAGCCCAGTTATTGTGGTGATTTTACACATAAGGTATCTCTTCCTAGGAATGAAAAAGCCTTCTCTGTTCCCGGGGTAATTATGGGTGGATTGCTGGAAACGTATGAGAGCGGGTAAAATCTGTGCTGTGATGTCATCTAGGTAGTGTCAGCACAATAGTCCTCAGGAAGAACACAACCAAATGAAGGTCCTAAGGTAAAGCACGTGTCCTGAATAGCTGCTTCTGACACAGTTCATAAATTAAGGAAATTAAATTGCAAGTGCTTTAATTACCAGAAAAAAGCCTCTAGAGTAAATGTAAAATTCTGTAGTTAAAATAAAACTCCAAACTGTTTAAAAGACTAGGTAAATTAAAGTCTATTTAGTGTGTCATGTGCATGAAAACAGCTATTATCATCAGAAATAAAGCAACTAATATTTTGCAGATGACAATATTTTTCATTGTAATGGCACTGGTCCCTGCTAGCCAACACGTGGTGGATAGTCTTAAAAGGATTAGCAGCAAATTCACTCCTTCACGGGAAGGCTGAGCAGGGAGACCATGCTGCTTAGTGGATTTGCTGTCACTTTCTGAGGAATTAGCTAGCTCTTGTCGCTGGAGTGCATTTGAATCCTTGGATAATTTCTGAATGAATCACCCACGCAAGGGCAGCGCTTTAAGAGGTGGAGTATACCCGTGTTGTATGTACCCAACTGTGCAGCAATGGGCTGTTTTCCAATATTTGCTTAAACAAAAAAAGCAGGCCTGGACTAAAATATACGTAGAGAGGGAGTCCAGCTCCAACAGGACGTGGCATTACAGCTGAGTTGTCAATGTAGGGCTGCTGTGGTTTATGGCTGAATGGAGAAGTTCAGCACTGCCTACTGTGTGGTTAATCTCTTTGTAAGCATTAGATTTATCACTTACCAGTTGTACAAATGCAAACGAAGCAGTAAGACACTACCCAAGCGTGTCTGTTGCAGCAGTGTGAGCTGGCAGTGGAAAGGAGATGTTATATATATGTAGTTTTGAACGAAGTAATTTGAAAAACTGCCAGGTGTTACTTTTATGTATGAAGCCGTGCATCTGTGCAAGACGCAATGGCATGACAGTTTGGTGTAAAACCTGGTTTTGGTAACACCCCTTAAGAGACGGCAGATTTGCCGGCTGGTGTGTTTGGGCTCACCTTACAGTTTCCCTTTTGCGGTAACTTCCCACCCCATGTCCCAGCACAGTGCAGCGATGACTGCTGTTCACTCGCCCCAAACTGGTATCGGGAACCCCACACGAGAGGGTTGAGTTTGTAGTGTTCTCCTTTTTTAAGCACTGGGAAGAAAAACAATATTGGGAGAAATTTATCTGTGCAAAACAGGCACTGAAATGTGATAGAAACATTTTGGTAAGAAAAAGGTCTTACACTTTATTGTCTGCTATTGTCTTCTGACTCTCTTCTTTAGAGTTGCATATGATAGCAGGAACTTGTTTTCTTTAGTGTCTTTCTGTTTAAACTACTAGTACTTTAAAACTTCAGTGTGTGAGAGAACCAAAATATCAAGAGCAACCTGCAGGGACATGGCACGTAGTTATTGGCAGAGGTTAAGTCCTGTCCGCTTCGCACAAATAGTTCTATCAAAGTCAATAAAACTATTTGTGTGACCAAGGCAAGTAAGATTTGGCTCGCCTGGGAGATAGCTTTTAATAGCAGATGTTCACTTAAGAAGCAATGATTCTGTTGTCTACAAATGTCCTTAGTAATAAAGAAGAAGAGAACAGAAACAGAGGAAAGATCTTGAGGGGCAGAATAGCTCCCAAAGTGTATGTTTTTCATGAAATACCAATTATTTAGGAGGGCTTTTTTTCTGTAGCATCCAGCTAGTCCAGATGAGGAGCACTAATGCAAATATGATCACTGAGTTCAAAGAAACTGCCTAAATAAATAAAATGGGCCCAGTTTTGCTTATTAAATATGGACTGTTTTTCAGCTTTACTCCAGCATGTCAGGGAGTTTGAGTGTGCTCCTCCAAGTGAGAGGAAGGAAAATAATAGATGAGGTTGGAAAGTAAGAAGTATCAGAAGGCACAGATTTAGCTAATGATAGCAGTAGGTGCAAGCTGCTTTCCATCTTGGAAACCGCAGATACAAATATCCCTAAGTTTGTAGTGAAGAGCAAAGATTCAGAAAGTTTGTGCTGCAGCTCTTCAAGTTTAATTGTATATCCCTTGCTATTTTGGAGCATGGAAGAGAGACTGGAAGTTTTCTGGAACAAGAAAGGAGTCTTGTTGCTTACATAATGCAAAAGATGGGTCTGAAATATGATCCATTATTTACTATATTTATTCCTGTGTCTCTGTAAAACTAACAGAAAGGCGTCTGTCACCACTTCTAGCTGCCTTTAAAATTTTTTTTTAGCCCACAAATGACCATTAAAGGCATCAGACAACAACATCTGTGAGCATATATATCAGTAGCTAATGCAGCCATACCCAGGGGAGGAGGCACAATCAACTCAAAATAGTTGAGCAGGCAGCTCCCGCTTAGCTGGGCAAGGTCCCCTGTCCCCTGGGGGAGACCAATCTCGAGCCGCCCGCTTGTCAGCTCTGCGTGGTGATACCCCAGCCAAGTGCCTGGCGAGCCAGCACAAATAGACCTGGCAAAGGTGCAGCTATTGCAGTGATCGCAGTGCAGCATCTTAATGTGCTTTATCAAGTTACTTGTTAATGCATGCACATTCCTCTGTAGGATGCGTGTGTTGTACACGCACACGCTTAGAGATTAAAGCTATCTTGTGCAGAGAAGAGCTTTCTGATGGGATGGCAAAAGGAGATGATGTTAATTAAATGTCACATTTTGGAAAAATTAGATGCCAAGTCGTTGAGTTGAAATACTGGTACTGTGTAAAACAGAAAACATGAGTCTTGCAATTATTTCTAGAAACATTATCTTTATAATTTGTTTATATTCTGGTAGTTTCTGGAAGCCCCAGTCAGGATGCAAAATGCATTATGCTAAGTATGTTTATGAAGTACTTCAAAGCAGTCCCTTATTTAAGGAGCGTTGGGTTAATGTCTCTTCCATATCCATATGTGAGAAGCCACAATTACCTGTTCGTATATGCACAGGACTATATATACACTCAGATTTATGTGCCTACACAAGAAGATAATGTGCCTGTACACAAGTAGCTGTATCTGTGAGGTAGTATTTATAAAAATTATAGATTGAGAACTATTTTGTCTGCTGTATATTTAAGTATACTCAAGATGGAGAAGAGGATTTGCTATAGCTGACTCAATCTCAGGAGAGAACAGGCTAAATGGCACTTACCAGAGATCTAATTAACGTGTAAGGGGAGATGCTTGGTATAATTATAAACAATGCTACAGAAGCAGCAGAGAGGCTCAGGGGTTATTTCTCTCGGGCACTCGAGCCAAAGGGCAGGATGTCTCCCCTTGTGTGGTGGTGTGCGTGGGAAGGGAGGGTGGTCCTGCATGGCAGCAGAGGTGGCGAGGCAGCGTCCGCTCAGGTCTTTCGAAATTCTCTAGTGCTGAGGAGTAACGCGCAGGAGAGCTCAGGAAGCTGGCTGCAATGCACTCTGTAACAATAACGTTGATTTTTAGCAAATCTTGGGAAACTGGGGAAATTCCAAAGGCCTGTGGGACTCTCAGGCCCTTCCAGTGTTTAAAAAGGGCCCAAAAGCGTAACCCTAGTTAGTAGGTCAGGTTGAGTTGTTGTTAGCTACAGGCTGACAGGACAGTTTGTTTGGGACTCTGTATTAATTTAATACTCCAAAGTATTAAAGGCTAAAAATATAATTCCTACTTAGTATGGTTTAACCACTGGTAGATTTGTCAACTTGTTTTTTGTTTTGATAGGGTTATATGCTTTCATGATTAAAAAAAAAAGTGATTATATAATATGCTTGCATTTTTTTAAATCATTTGAACTAGTAATGTATCTATTTGATTAAAAGCAAAATCCAGAAAACTGGCATTGTATTGAATTAACTTGCTGAGGGGATTTAAAACTTGAGATTTTGAAATGAATTTGTTAACCTGTACATAGGAACAATGAGACCCATTCCTGTTTTCCTGTACCTACTGTTGATGTACAGGGTTTTGTTGGTAGAGTTTGCATACGGAAGTGCAAGCAAGTAATGAGGATGTCAGCTTACAGAATGATGTAAATCACTTTTGTTTTCGTTCAGCCAAAAGTAAGGTAATATAACAAGGAACTAAGGACCCTATTTACATAAATAAGGTAAGAAATACTGTAGTTGTTATACATTAATATTCACCAAGCAGGTTTTAGGTATAGCTTGAGCTATTATAAAAAAATCTGTTCCAAGCAATCCAGCAAGTGAAGCCAGAAGTGCAAACCGAAATGCAGGGAGAGAGGTGCTGAGGTAGAAAAGGAATCTCATTTGTACCATATGGAAATGCAATAGTACAGATAACTGGGCAAGTCAGTCCTAATGTGCAAGTGGTTCAATTTTACCCCCTCCTCAGAATAGCAACCGAATTGCAAAACCACAGCCGCACAGGCAGCAGGGTCTCACAGTTTGTAGAAGCTAATGGCTGGCAGTGCAGTAGCGGTTGACAAGGTCAAGATTACTTCACCACCCCACCATGGCTCCAAAGGCACGCTGACCAACAGGTGCGTGTTTTGTGAATAAAATAGCTGTGAGGGAGTGCAAAATACATTGTTTTTTATCTCAACAGACTCGGCTTCCATGGGTTGAAACGCTTTTCTTTGTGCACAAACTCTGGGGAAGGTGTTTAGAAAACAGTTTGTAGTTTAAATGGCCATTTCTGAGGCCCTGCTAGCAGTACTCGCGTTTTTGGAAGGGCAGCATCCTTTGTGCCAGCTTTAATGAAACACTTTCCCTCTTCCCCCATTTCCTCTCGCTTCTTATGCGAGGGGATTTCAGCTTGCTGCCCTGGAGCAAAATGGTCAAAATTTTCTTGGGGTTTTTCTTTGTAAATTTGCTGGCCTCGCTGGCTGGGGACATCTGTGAAGAGTGTATGTCAGCGTCTCCTCCAGAACAGCTACGTGTGCCAGTTAGCAGAGCAGGGGGGAGCAGGCTCTTCCCATCCCGCCTGCCTGGTTTGACAGCTGTATGACACCATGGACAGCAATGGGGTTCCAGTCATGGGAAGCCAGTTTAACAGAGTGCAGAGCCCACCCAGCACGCTGGTGGGGTGGCACGGATGCAGTCGCAGGTCAGTGGGTGCCTGGCTGGCAAGTCAAATCTTCCATTCCTGGGCTCAGTGCTGACATCAATTTTTTTTTTTTTTTTAAAAAAAAAAAAGCAGAGAAAAAAGTGGTAATTCTGCCCTGTCATGACAGCCGCGTTGGGCATCGAAGTACTGAGATGTGCAAATGCTTTGACTCTGCACGCTTTCTGCAGGAATGAAGGTTTAGTCAATACCCTTCTAAGAAACTGTTAAACAGAACAAGCCAGGCTGTCATGGGTGTTATTTTATTAATTAGGCTGGAACTTTGGATTGGGAGAGAATGTGGCCCACAGGTGCTGGTGGGTGCTGATTGCCTCCAGCTATTAGTAATGGCCACAAGGCATTTGCTAAATATTGCTTTGAGGGGTGTGAAGTGAGTTGTCTCTCACTGTCCTTTAAAAATCTTCCTAAGGAGCAACTCAGTCTGTGACTAGAGCAGGCCATCTCACCTCAGCCAGGTTGGACTAGTCTTAGTGGTACTGGAAGGGCACAGTGTGGGGTGACAGGAACAGTCCCAGGTATGGGATGACTTCTAAATAAGTACAGACTTCCAAAGTGAAGGCTCTTCATCCTGGAAAAGAGACTACAGAAAGGAGAACCAGATCTCTACAAAACCATGAGTATCAGGAACAAAATGGGTTGGAAACAACTGCTTATTTTTGCTTATAATAAAGCTAAGGTACCTCAGGTAAAACTATCAGGTGGCAGGTTCAGAACCAAAGAGTATACATTTTTTCATACAAGAAGTAATTAAGCTTAAATACAAAATATACTTTGATAGACATGTCAAAAGTAGAGCTGGTTCTAAAAAAGCAAAATCATGATATGAAAATTGATTGGCAGCTGTTAAACACAAAAATGCCATTGCTCGCCCAGGAAGTCTCTCATTCATAGATATCTATAAGTTGTCCAGAGACCCTGTACCGGGAGAGTGTCACTGGCCACAGCCCAATGCTTTCCTGTAAGTCTCCTGTGTTAGCAGCTGTCGAAGAAAGAATAGCAGGTAGATGGACTTTTTGTTTAACCTTCTTTGGCCATTGTGTTGTGATCATGCAGAGATTTCTGAGCACTTGAGAAGCTTGGGTAGGACTTCTTTTTCTTTGGTATTGACTTTTGCCTCCTGGGTGCGCGCTGTCATTAGAGCAGAACATACTCTATTTGCTTGTGTGGGCCTACACGGACATGAAAAATGAAATTTATCCCAAGGCGTAAGCATCCTGCCCTCAGGAGAAAGGAAGCATCCTTCTCTTTTGTGAGGCGTCCCACTGACTTCAGTGAGATGATCGTCATGACTAATGACTTAAAAGCAAACTAGGCGATGCACAGATATTGGAGGTTGAAGGGGATGCATCTGTACAAAACGCATTCTGTTTTTTGCCTTACCAGCTGGAGCAGTACTACTGTTTTGGTCACTACAGGTGGCCTGAAAAGAGACCCTAATTCTAGGAGGTGAGCATTTAGATCACTGAAGGAAGAAAGCAGAAAGCGTGACACCAGAGAAACTTGGTATAACAGTTCTTTTTTTAATACCAACTCTTTTTTTCTGGCTGCGTACGTTATTAGAGAGGAATATTTTCTCCCCTGTTGTGGAGCTGTATTAGTTTTTCAACAAAAGGCACAAGGGGCCCGACAATACACAGATAAAATCAAACTGAGCTGTGCTTCCTGGAATGTGGCACATCAAACGGGGCTTTGTTGGGTGGTTAAAGAGCCTATTTCGTTCAGATGCTATTTTGACAGAACACATTGTTTTCAAAGACCCTGGGAATTATGCCCATAAAATGCATTCAGTGGTTACATTTATGAGGCTCGATTCAGCACTGGTACGGGTGTTGTCTGGGGACCTTTAAAGGCCAGACATGAAAGCAGCGCCATAATCCTCATGTTGAATCTCGTCAGTTGTACCGGGGTGTGTCTCTCGGCGCAGCACATCCACTGCTGTGCAAGGAGGGCCAGGGGGTGGGCGAGGGTCCAAGAAGCCCCCTTTGCTTCGTGCTGTCAGAGGGAGGGAGCTTGTGCTCTGTTTGGTGGGTTAGCCAGGGGCCTAGGGGTGGTGGGCTGTGCTGGACACCCATCCAGGGGTAAGGCTGTGTCCCCCTGAACAGGACAAGCTGACGTGCAAGGCACCAACCAAGACTTCAGCCCCCTATTTTGGCCAGTGCTCCAGGCACGGTGCCCGGGACCTGTGGCTAAGGACAGTGGGTCTTTCCAAATGCTGCCAGGCTGGCAGGGCTCAGTACTGCAGCCTCCACGGCTTCTCTTGACCTGGCTGTGTCTCTGTCGGGCAGGTGGTGGCAGACCCGACCAGCAGGACCAGCTCCTGGGCAGGCGAGAGAAGGAAAGAGATCAGTCTTCCATTTAATTCGGAGTAGACTTCTCCCTTCATGGATGGTATTTTCCATAGAAATCCTCTCTGTTGTCCTCACTGCCTTCCTCCCCAGCCTGTGGTGGGGTGTGGTTGAGGGTACCAATTTAATATTTCTATATAACACTATAACAATATTTATAATTAGCCATGTATAGTTGTGCAGCGTGACATAAATGTTGTATAGCGTTATATGTGTTCTATGTAACACTGTAGGTCCTTTCTCCTGCCCTTTGCCTACTGGCTCTGCTGAAATGAGGGCCACAGCTCAGAGTGTTATGCAGAATTACTTTTATATTCCTTAGTACTAAAAGGTGACAATAGCAATAGTTGATAGCTTTCGGGAAGGACTGTTGTCTAATCTGTTGGTAAATACTGGTGATGTATTTTATGAGTATTAGTAAGTAGGAAGCAAAGTTAAATACAGACGAACAATTTCTGAAACTCCTAGAGAAGTTCTGTTGGTTCTGTGGGGTGAAGTGTCTCCCGATACTCCTTCAGGGATATTGCTGACTCTTATGTGCAAGTTTGCACTGTCAATAATTAGGTATATTTTAGCACACACTAAACTGCCCGAGATGAGCTTTCACTGGGATCAGTTTCTTGCTGTACTATGTTGCCGTAGGATTGCACTGCTGACACAAGAGTGTGTGGCAATGTCTGCTTTGGGGCTGGGGAGACGTGAGCGTGAGAACGCCCTGTGTGGGAGGAGTGTGGGCTTGGATCCGCTTTAAGCCACCCATGGAATTGCACCCTCTGCCTCTACGGTGTGACCACTCCTGTAGGGCAGCACCAGCTGTTCAGAGCCTGGGGACAATGAAGCCTTTCCCTTCTTCCCTCCAACATTTCAGAGCCTCTGAAGTCTAGGGAAGCTCTGAACTAAAGAGTGTCGCAGGCCTCTGAAATTAATTGACACTCTCCTGGGTTATGAGTGAAATAGAAAACTGGCAGTATGTGCTGATGGATTTCTTGCAATGCGTCTGGCTACACCAGATGAAGATGTATAGCCCCTTGCTGTATTGAATTTGCTGTATTGCAGCTGTTGGTTGCATATATGATTATTTTCTTTTTACTTTTGACACTTTTTGACTGGTAAAAAAAAAAATAGTTTAGCTAGAATGGAGCTACACTTTCAAAGACAAAAAAAAAAAGTTGTCTTGTTCCTGGCATAGCTTTCTTCATTACCTGAACTGATACAAGTTACACTACTTGTCTGCAGCTGTACACTGTATCTCCAGCCTGCACTGCTTTAATGGTGCCCCGACCCGGAGGTATTTCCCTAGTGTACACAAAATATAAGTTTTCCTTATCTCTCTGTGTTTGTGCAGTCTGCCCACATGATTTGACTAAAATTCATGTCTTCCTCCTTACATTTCTTTTTATTTCTTAGGACTGTTTTTTTTTTTTTGGGGGGGGGGGGGGGGGGGAGAGGATTGTAGGCAGGTGATGTAGTATAAAACCTCAGGGTTTCAAATCTATACAGCCAATTCCTTTAGCGATGGTGAGAATTGCAGCTCATGCTCTTGGCAGGGTGAGTGCTCTTTAGGCTCTGACACCTGGACAGGCTGTGTGTCAGGGCGTAGTTTTCTTAGCAGGTGTACACCACGAAAGGCTGCAGCCTGGAGACTGACTGCCCTCACAGGAATGCTGAGGACTTAGTATATGCGCTGTGGCAAAGAGAGGATGAGAGCTCTCTGGACACTACGCTCTGGAGCACAAGGTAGGCTTGTCATATGGTACAGCAAGCCAGGTTCTGTGCTCAGAAACGTGCAGTTGAGAAGGAAACAAGTTGGCTGGGGTCTGAAGATGAGCATTGGAGACACATGGCGTTTGGCATAGTGCACCCCATGCTCTCCAGCGTGACCCGCAGTTCTGGCTGGCTGTTTTGAGACACAGCAGTAAGGCATGTCCTGGAGAGAGGGTGAGTGGTACTTCATGAAAATCGGGTGTGGCAGGGAGGATATCTTAAAATAAAAAGCCCAAACTTGCCCATCACTTTTGAAGTTAAGGAACTTAATCAGTTTATATTAATTTGGCCCCACTTCTTAAAATGTGTAAGCATGTCCATAAATATATTGTTATGAGAAGCCTTAAAGCTAAAACTAGGCACAATGTTTTGTAGTGCTAATTGGTGAATGGTAGCATGGAAGGGCTGTGTCTTGTCACCAGGGCACATCTTAATTCTGGTTTTACAGTAGAGTCTCCTTCCTTTTCTGCTGGTCGCCTTACTTTCTTCAGATGGTGGGGGAAAAATACTTCCTTCTCCCATCTGATGTCACAGTCTGATGGATATGAGATCGAGATGAAGGTATGGCTCCTTTGGGCATGAATTAGGTCTTGGAGCTGCCTGGAGCTTGCAGAGTAGCCTGGAGGTGCTAAGCACTGTTACAGCATTTGGTCTGTCGTGATGTTGACACAGGCAGAAATACTGAAGTTCTTCTAACTGGTTCCCCATGGCACTGCTGTTAGCACCACGGCACTAAATGAACTCCCTGGCATAGAAATCCTGTAAAACGACCAGCTCCAAAATACTTTGAACCTTTGCAGTCTCTTTACTAGCAGTAGTCCAACATAGTGCTTCTGTCTGTCTGTTTTGAGCTGGGAAGTAAAAGGTCATATAGTAAGATGGAATCTTTTAAACTATAGCAAGTAGGTATTAGGGAAAGTGAGTGATGAAGCCTATAGAAATCCTGAATGAAAACAGTGACAGAGTGTATTTACCACTGAAGCTGTAGTGGGCCAGATTAAAAGTCAGGTTAATAACTTGCTTTCCAGAGGACCCTACTTGCAGAATTCTTGCTTGTCCAAGGGTTTTTGTTTCAGTGCTGTGCTCAGATGTAGCGTTGCTTCATGTTAAGTGTGTAATTTTAGATCTTCTTAGCTGTTTGTTGTGTCCTTTTGGCTAATAGAAACAAAATGAATCATCTTTATCTACTTTAGCAATGCTTTCTCTGTCTTAGCTAATGGGATTTCTGGGTAGATAATTCTTGAATTAGTTAGCAGTGTTTACAAACCACAGACCTGGGTTGGATACCTGAGAAGATAACAAGAGGAAAAGGAAAAAAAATGATGTACTGAAAGATAGATTAAACAGCTCAGTGTATTTTGCAACACATGCATAACATGGTCTGGAAAAATGGCGCTCCACAGCAAAGCATCCTATGATAACAAAGGCCTGCATAACTAGAATTCACCGTCTCTGCAGTTATACATTGTGGTACTGTTGTTTATTTCATAATTACACTCTTTTTTTCAGTGGGAATCTCACTTTTTCTTTTTCCTACCTTACAGTTTTATGTTGATTCCTGTTGCTTTAATACTTTACTATCTGCTATGGTACTAATGATGGTACAAGTGGTAATCTGATGACTTTGGATAAACAAATTCATTAGTCCCCATCCCTGGAGGTATTCAAAAGGCGTTTAGATGAGGCCCTAAGGGATACAATTTAGTGGGGGACTTGGTGATGCTAGGTTGATGGTTGGACCCGATGATCTTGTAGGTCTCTTCCAACCAGAACATTTCTATGATTCTATGATTTCCCTCTTTCTCAGTTGATTTAACTATAAGAGAAAGTTAATCATGTTTCTCAACGATGTGATGTAGTTTACTTGAAAGAGCTCTCCTGGAGGGATCACCATGAGCTTACTGTTACCTGTGAGTGGAACGTGGACATCTGGCGTGGCATAAGACACCAACCTTTGCATGAAACTCCCAGATTTGTTGGGGAGAAGTGAGAGGTGGACCACGGTCTGATTTGCTTTGCTGGAGGAACTTGAATTGCATAAGGAGATGGTGACGCCTTGTGCCTGCATACATGAGACTTTTTAAATTAAAAGTAGAATCTATTAGCATAGGGATGCTAGGAGAAAACAAAGTTATTTTTAAAGCTTCCTTTCATTCAGAAACTATTTTTGAAATGCTAATGGTGGTATATTTGCCTTGTGCTGCTGCATCATAAGCAAAATTTGCAAATGTTTAAATGCTATCCTATTTTGACACTTGGCAACTTCAGCTCAAATTCTGCTGACATGTTTTTACAGCTTGTTACTACACGCATTGAAGCTCCAGCCTGGATAAATACTTAGCATCGTGAATGCATAGGCATTTAGTATATGAAGTGTGTCTTTAGAGCCCAACAGAATGGTTCAGTTGTCACTGATGCAAGATGCTCATGGTTTGCAGTTGGAGTTTTAGCAGAGGACCATTGGACAGTGCCCTGCCGTGTTTGTTCTGAGAGCAATTACAATGCCTTATGTTGAATTTTAGCCTGGAAGAAGACTTTTAAAGACGCAGTGATTATTTTAAGAGGTTTTTGTGCTTTGCTGATTCTGGGCTGAGTACAGAAACCACTCTGAATTGGAACAACCTAAGTACTTCTGGACTTATGCATGCTTTGCAGTGGGCTGTTCTGCCAGGGTGGTGACTTCTGCACCAGAGGATGAGCAGTAGTCCTCAAGAGGAAAGTTTCATTGCTTGTTTTAGTCTCTGTATTGGAGAATCTTTCCCTGGCAAAACCAAGAAGTTTTAGGTCTCTACAGAGCTGAGCAAACTGGAGATTTGCTCCCCCTTTGCTCTGGAAGTTAGAGGCTGTTTCTGAGGAAGCACTAACTTTTATAGGAGAGCAAGCAGCCCACTGAATCATGAGATGCTGAATGCACAAGTACTTTACTTGGTTAGGGCTTAAATAGCCCTGACTTGGAAACTGAGGTACACTGACTTTCTTATCTACAGTTGCTGCAGTCTGCTGATTTTGAATTTGCACAGCTGAGGCTTCCATTTGAATGGCAAGAAAATTGCGAGAGCTTTCAGCATCCTATCAGCCTCTGAACACTGGCACAGAAATATGGCTTTTCTTTCGGGCTGCCCTATGCTAAGTCCCTGGTATTTTTTATGACATTACCGCCAGCATTTAAGCCTTTCTCACCAGGAAAATGTACAGACAGATGTGTCATAAGGCACTTCATGTTCTCCCAGCTCTCATGGCGTTCTCCTCCACCAGGGAGCTGAAGTCCTGGGAAGACAGGATAAGCAGAAGTATAGCTAAAAATGATGATAATTTGATGATAATAGTGAGTCAATCTCTAGTTTAATTCCATTTTGCAGATCAGAGTTACCCTAAGGAAGAATCTGGCCTAATCTATCTAATATCAACAGGAAGCTTTTCCTGTCAGGGACCATTCTTGACATGTGTATCTGTCATGAATGGTGCAGGCACCTCCAGTGAACAGAGGTACCTCTGGGTCACAGTTTCACTGGCAACTCAGATATCTACCATCTTTGGCTATTGTTGAGCTCTGCCAGTTAATTCAAAAACAGTAATACAGAAAAACTTGTGTGTAGAACTGAGGGATGGCATGGTGATGGGGAATCCAGGTGGCTTTTGAAGAACCACCTCTGCATGGCTCAGCTGATAGAGCAGTGCTGTAGTTACAGGGGCTTTTATTGTATAAACCAGTTGAGTTGTCTTCATACCCTTTAAGGAGCAGCTGCTGAATGCGTCCTGTATCTGCCCCAGGGATCTGGGCTGAAAGGTGTTTGTATCCCATCCATGGGTCTTTCCAGCTCTCCTCTTACTGTGCTGGCCACTTAAAACTCTGTGAAATGTTTTCCTTGTGCAGTGCTTTTGCACGTAAGCAATTGCTGAGCATTTTGCGGACATGAAAAACTCGAGCAGGTGAGGGGAATGGGCTAAGCATTCATGAGTTGAGGTTGAAAAGGGTCCACAGGAGATTTTGTATGTTAAGCTGCAGTCACTTCCGTGGAAACCTGGGAGAACCAGGCTGTGTAACTGTGGGCCAATGGACATGGGAAAGGCAGAGGAGTATTGAGTGGGGTGGGTAGACGAACAAAGAGAATTAAGTGCTTGCTGGTGAGTATTTCCTAATGTATGTAAGATCTAAGGAAAAGGGTGGTACAAACGATGTGATGGGGAGGCAAGGGAAGATACAAAACCCTCTCAAGCCTTTGTTGAGATGATAGTGCTCCGTGGAAAATCAACGGTTTCTTATCTTCTTAGTTAAAATGTTTAATTGTTCAAAATTCACACTGCCACTGGAAGGTGAGTCATCAGATAATTGCAGTTGATCCACAGGATAGCTAACATTTTAATATAAGCAAAGGATCCTGCCATCTTTTAAAAATACTGCTTTTCAATACACTGAAATGTATGACTTGTACAGTCTGGCAGGCTTTCCAGCTGTAATAAGGAGTACATACTTCTCATATAAACACGTGGGGACCATCAAAAGGCAGCTGTCCTTTGGCATTGCATCTCCCCAGGTGGGCTCCCGGCCGTGAATGGAGGCAGCATTTTTCCCTCAAGGAGAAGGGGCAGGGAGCAGCAAAAAAAAAAGGATCAAGAATTCCTCTAGTGTCTGCTTGTTCTGAAAAGCTTTGCCTGCCTACATTCTAAAAATAAAAATAGCTTCCTCTTTTACTGAGCACGGTAGTGTCTGCCTGCCACAGATAGACAGTGCCAGCGTCCGAATTGTTGTGAGCGCTTGTTTGTTGGGCTGGAAGAATAATTAAAAATGTTCTTAACGAACATAATGTAAATACAGAGGAATGTTTGTGGATGAACAGGAGAGCACAGGGACTGCTAGGGATGACAGTTTTAAAAATATGGCTTTGTATGGGGGTTTACTGAGGTTCTGGAGCCAAGCTCTGTTTACAATAAACTGCAAAGTGAAAAGCTCAGAAAAGCATGAATGTGAAGCATTTAGCATCAGGATGCTTTGTCAGTGATTAATGGAACTTGGCTACTTTTGCTGCTTGGCAGTTTTACCTCTGTGTGGTGCCTATTACCCTGTGGACCATCTATAATTGCACTGTCTATAGCCGTTTGGACCCACAGCACAAACCAGGACAGAGCAAACAATTCTGGTGTCCTGCTGGTTGGTCAACTTTTTAATAAAGTACATATTCACCGTGACAAAGAAGCAGACATTTTCAGGGCTTTTTTATGACTTAAAAAGGCATCTTTTTGGAGGTACAACATCCTTTTGGACTGTTATTAATCACTGTCATTATCTTGGATGAAATGAGTTTTGGAGTTCAACTTCATCCCCCTGAAGGACACCATTTGTTTATTGTTATCCTGAAGCTTGCCTCCATTTTTAGCCTGGTGTCAGTCCTGGTGTAAATAAGGGCAACTGTAATGGCTTCATTCAAGTTGGGTGAACCTCCAAGGAAGTGTTTTGAAGAAGCCTGCAGCAGGATGTGTGAGCCACTGGGGTGCTTGTTGTGGCCGTGGCTGGAGGATTGCGCTGGCTGGATGGGGAGAATGCACCTGGGCGCAGGCAGAAAGTGCCACGAAAACTTGCAGAGGCCCGTAAGCTTGGCTGGGCTGTCGGGAAGGCACAGGCTCACTCTGCTGCGGGACTTGCCTACCCTTGCTTCTGTAAGGGGAGGAGCGGTGCTGGCTACGGAGTTGCCTGGGGAGGCCTGGGATGGAGCAGCAGGAGCAGCCATCAGCAGGAGCCGTGCTGACGTCATCTGCCAGAAATTTATTTTCCTGGGGAATAGGGATTCCCCAGTAATGATGACAGGGTGGTCCCATGCTTCCACATCCCTGCCTGGTCATGGGGGATTTCCTGAGTTTCCTTGTTTTCATTTAGTCCTTGCCAGTTGTGACTGTTTAGTACAGATGAAGCCTGGGTTTGCCATCATTTCTTGACAAACTTTTCCAGGTCGTAAAAGAATCGTTCTTTTCTCAGAATGTCTGGCCTTGATTACCAGAAGCAGTGGCAGGATGTGGAGGACCAGTTGGATTTTGCACTCCCCCCTGAAACAAAAGCAGCACTTTCGCAGGTGTGCGTCTGTGGAAACAGCTGTATTTGTGCTAGGAGAGAACATTTTTCCTTCTTGCCCGCTCCCTCCAGCAAAGCTTTCTGCAGCTCTGCCAGCCTTTTGCAGAAGAGGAGAGGCAGCTGCTGGCAGGCTGCCAGCCAGGCTCCCCATGCTGCCTCTGGAGGTTGTGGGGATGCTCCTGCCACCCCAGGGAGCAGGAAGGTGGCTGGGAACCAAATTGGTCACTGCTGGTTGTTCCTGGTATGTGGCGGAGTAGTCCCTCTGCAAGTTTGGGGCTGCGTGGTTTCGATGGCTTTCAAAATTTTGCAGTTCCTCCGGACTACAGAAAATGTTCATAATGAGGAAAACCAGAGAGGAGAAAATAACTGCCTACCATGCTACCTTGCAAGATGGTTCATCAGTTATGCTTGTATTAAGAGAGCACCTGGAATTGGAGAGGACAGGCACCCACATCTGCCAACACACCTCAACCCCAGCCAGGAGACCAGGACGATCAGCATTGCATCTTCCTTGCCATACGCCAGACCTTTGTCCAGATGCTGGAGGTGGACAGCTGGTGTCTTTGGCATTGCAGCCCTTTGGGGGAAGTTTGTGTCTTTCACGCTCACCCTGTGTATATCTTATTTGCCTGGGAGCTACATTTTGCATTCTCCTTATTCAACATGTATAATGACAGGGTTTAAAGAGCATATCAGATAATTAGCTCTGAATGCATAATTTAACTCCATTGCGATGAGTATGGGAAAGTGCCTTGCCCTTGCTTAACTTAATAGGTGAAAGGCAATGTGTTAAACTCAGCGTGGTGAAATAAATTCCTTTGTCTCAGTTCAGGTTCATATGTATGTTCCTCAGAGCTCACTCTGCTGTCACCTGCCAGTTTGTACCATACTGGGTCTAATGGATTTTGCTACAAAAGTTCCTGTACAAAAGGAATAGCAGATCAAAGTCCTGGTCAGGGCTCGGTGGTTCCAGTTACTGCCTGTAGTGGTCTGAATGGCAATAATGGCAATGGATATATCAGCATGCATAAATTACAGGGAACCATCATGCAATATTGAATGGTTTGTCTAAGAGTGGGCGCTGGCATAGCGTCAAGTGTAGGAGGTGCGTCTGTGCCTGGGGCACTGGTGTGGTGGAGCCCAAACGTGAAGCTACAGGCTCTACTGACAGACTAAGGAGCAGCTTGGTGATAATTTCCTCCCATTGCCCCGCTGACTGAGTAGTTTCCTGTAGCATCATTTGTTTTGGGATGAAAGCGTTACTGTTTGTTCAGTGATGTGAGACGGTGAGAAAGTACTCCTGTGTTTTGTTTCTAAGCTGATTAAAAACGTCGGGGAGAGGCTATTCCCTTCCAGTTTTGGCAGTTCTAGAAATAACCGTGGTTGAAATCTGCATGACTTTCATGTTGCCTCTTTGAGATTTTGTTGGCTCAAACAGTTGAGAGCAATAAAAATGGTGCCAGGGTGTAAGCCTGACTGAATATGAATAGCTGTGCTTTCCAAGCACAGTGGCGCACGTCTCCTTTCTGAAGAGGCATGCAGCTATTATACAACGTAGTGTTTCGCTTGTGTTTTTTCAGTCCAGCTTGCTTTATTTTTGCTCCTAAAGCTCTGGACACAATATGTCCTCTTGACTGGTCTACCAGCTTAGAGGCAGTGGAGTTTAATTTGCTTCCATTTGAGTCAAAAGCTGTCCTGACCTCAATGAGAAGAGAATCCTGTTCTGTATAGCTTTGCACTTCACTGGGATAAATACAATGTTTAGGCGCTTGCAGACCGTGTACAAATCCTATCCCTTTTCTTTGTGAATGAACAACATGCTGGCTCTTTGATTCAGGGCCAGAGTAGCTGAAATAATAGCAGTTATTGTATTTACAAATGAGCTCTGCTGTCTTCATCAGCAATAACAAGTTACCATTTACTGCTCTAGGCAGCAATTTTCTCATTAGGTGTCCTAATGAACACAGAAAGGTTTAAATTTATTCTTATTTCCAGCATTCTTGTGGTAAACACAGCTCCTAGATATACAGGAACCATGGCTTCTAGAGCAGGTTTTAGTTTTGAATGTAGGCTGCGTTAATGATTGTAGGAATTACAATACCAGACTCATCAGTTGAACTAAAATACCATGTAGACCAAATGGAAAAGGTCTTTATTTCTAAAGCTTCTTAAAAAAAAAAAAAAAAAAAAAAAGAAAAGTTATGTAGCTAAGAGATGTCATGGGGATTTGTGGTCAATGGAGTGATTACAATATCAGAACAGACTTGGCAGCTGATGTGCTACCATGGTGAAAAAATGCTGTTCCTTCACCGTGCCTGTGGGACAGGAGAGATCTTTTGAGGATGTGCTTTGAGTCATAGGGAAGACCTCCTCCTATTGTTGTTTTCACAAATTAAGCTCCTTTTCATAGTAAGTTAAACTTAATGAAGGTTTTCCCTGTCTCCCATATTTCTTTTTTAAAAATCTTCCTTCCTTTCCATATTCAGTCTTTCCCTATCTTCCATATTGGAGTTGGAACCAAAGGAGAAATTTTTGTGGGGCAAATTAATGGAAATCCCATAAATTTTGAGATTTTCTGAAGAATAAATTGCTGTCTTCCAACCCCTTGGTGTTTTCCATGCCTCTGAGCCAGAGGGAGGTGTCAGGCTTCCCCAGGTGGCAGCCCTAGAAGGAGCTATGGGAGGGATCTCCACAGCATTGTGCCTTCACCTGTGGTTTATTTTTTGGTAACGGGGAGATTCTTGTGTATTTTAACCCAGTTAGTGGTTGGTTGTCCTTTCCCCTTGCTCACTGTCCTTTCACTGCAGCCCTTCGGTGCCCAGCTTTGTCCTCTAGTGTTGTGAGTCTCCTTCCACTCTTCCAGTTCTGCCTTCTCTCACTGCTGCCCCTTCGTCCCTTGCTGCCTGCCTCCCACCACTTCAGGACCTGGGTGCTGCTGGGGTGGATGCGGGAGGGTGGAGGTGTAGGGTTAGATGCCTGATGTGCTTATGTGCTGTAGCAGGGAATGGGATTTCATGATCCAAGGGATCCTGTCGAGGCTCTGTGTTCTTAACTTCACCCTAAGTGAAACACTCAAAGTGCTCTGAAGATGAATTTCTTAGACCTGTATGCAGTATCTGTTAATCTGTAGAAAAACCTAAGCTACATTGTGTTGACTGGAAAGTAATTCTGATGTTTTGTGCAGGTTAGCCCTAGTACAGTCTCCATTTGCGGTCTGATGTTCCAGTACGGTCATCTGTGCTGCACCACGCAATGGGACTAGTGATGTTTAATTATTCTGGTTCTCCCAACTGAAACATGCTCTTTCTTAATCTTTGTTTAAACACCTCAGTGTCTAATGCAACTCACTCTTAATCAGCCAGCTTCATTCAGTTACTCTTAATCCAACTCAAATGCTTTTGAACACTGCGATTTCACTTAATTTTGGCAGGAGATGAACAGATTGCCCTTATTGCTTGCCAGCTCGGTAAACTGAAAAGATAGATCACATTGAGCCTCTGCACTTCACTGAGGGCTTCCTTTGCCTTTTGTTACATCATCAAACTTGTCCTAGTTTGTGAAGGTATGTGCAAGTTCGTTCTGTCCTATGTCTGCAATACCTCTTCTGCTCACCTACCTCCTTGGTGCCACTGTGTCTCTGCAGTGTTGTCATCCACTGGAGCAAGAGCCATCCCTGTGCCACTTCTGCCATCAGGAACAGGATTTCTATATCACAGAGAACTTGATTGCAAACTGTGCCAACTTTGCTCCCCCAGGAACAGCAGGGAGAGCAAAGGGGTGCAGTCCCCCACTCTTTGCATGCCTCTGGCTGCTCTGTCCCTGGATGATGCCTGCCTGGCTGCACAGGCTGTGAGTGGACTTTGTCCTTGTGTGCTCTTCACTGCCAAGACCAAGGTCAGCAGCAGTTGGGCCAGAATGAGGTTTGAAACTTGATTTCTGAACGAGCACTGTTCCTGTGCCTGGGCAATGCTTGCTTTCAGTGCAGAGCCACTGATGTCAGGGCATTGCAAGGTTGATTGGGAAAGAGATTTGATCCTTTTTGTGTTCGGCGTCTTTGATTTTTCATGTGTATCAGATAAAAATTAAGATTGCTGACAGTGAAGGGAGGTGGACCAGCAAAGAGGAGAACAGTGACTTTACTGCCATTTTACACCCTTTCTTTTTCTGCATTCAGGATGGTGGAGGGAAGGGGAGGTTGCATGGCTTTTAATTCTGCTGAAGAGTAATAGGAACATTGCAGGTGATGAGTGCTAAATGCAGAGGTTACACCTCTGAGATAACCTTGGTACTTTTGTATTGCTAAGCATTTTCCTGTAGCAATTTCAATGTACAATGTATGCAGAATTAGTAATGTATATTCATTTCATACTGGTTTTAACAGAGTACATTTTAAAAGGTCTGCCACTGTAATGTTGAAACATCAAATACAGCACCATAAGAAAGCGTGGCCTTCCCTTCCATTGTCACTTGCTCACCGTGGCTAGGGGATCATTTTATCAGGATTGCTCAGGTGCCTAATGGTGTAATGGGCCTTCAAGGGTAATACTGTCATTATTTATTCTCCATTTTTGTGGTGCTTTTAGGGGGAGGAGGTGACTGTCAGCGAACAGGAGCCTCATTATGCCCCAGGTAATAAAGACTCAGTGATACTTAATAAGTGAAAACAGAGGTTTTTAGAAGAGGTGCAGATAATGAGATTTCACCTTTTCAAGAGGCCACATCAGGATTAAAGTTAGTGCCACCACTGCTGCCTCACAAGTCCTGTTGAAGAGACACCTCCTGGACGTCCTGAAATTCACTGTGAGTCTTCCACTGGTTTCGGTGAGGTCAGAGCTGCAACTCAGTACTAATGGAAATTTCTACCATGATCAGGCAAGTGATTTGTGAGTTATATTTAAACACTTAAGGTCCTATCTTGACTTTCCATCACCCTTTCTGCCTTTGCTGTGGTTGCAGAGGGTGACTGGAGCAGAGCTGAGCTCTACAGATTCAGGTAATTGGTATGTTTCCAGCTTATTCGCCTTGTTGATATAGTAAAAAAGTCTTTTTTCTTTAGGCCAGAAGAAAGAATTGGGTACCTGTCGACTGCAGAATTGCCTACTGGTAGCTATTTAATGGCACATTTTTGTTTACCAAGTGGTGCTATAGAGTGCATCGCTATAAAAAGCAAACACATTTTAAATCATTCCTCTCTGTTGACACTGGCTTTTGTTTCCTTCCAGCAGCAGCCTGAGCAGAGGCTGGATGCTTGGCCTCGGTGGCTGGTTAGGACTGCATATTTCAATTATCTTCATGCCATTCAAGTAAGAACTGGCTTTGCTGGTTGCTGTTGGGAGAGTGATACCCAAAGAAGCCTCCTTAACATGAATAGGCAAGGTGCTAAGATGCATGGCTTTAATGGGTTATTAAAAGTGGTTTAACAAGCTTCCACTGAGGGAGGGAGAGGGGAAACATGAGACCAACATTCTGAGGGTGGAGAGGTTGCTGGGGCTTGATACCTTTCTGGTAGTGTGCAGGGGGCAAAGGAAATCGGTAACGTTAACTCCCCTTTTTTTGCCTTGTGTAGCACTCCTTTAGCCAAAGGTATTAAAACTCCTATAGATAAAGCCTCTGTGAGGCCTTAATAGGTGAGGGTTTGTGTGGGTAGCTACGCAGAGGAACAGAGATTTTTGTTATACGGTGAGTTTAAGCCATGCAATAAGCTGGGAGAACAGCGAGTATGGAGCAAGGGGTATTAGCCTGGTGTGTCCCCACGCACCAAACTGTGTCTGTCTCTGCTGCCAGGTTTATTTCAGGGGGGTCTTGCTGCTGCTGGCTGTGAGTACAAAGCACAGTAGCCATTCATTTTCAGAGGATTTCTAGGTTAAGTTCAATTTTCAGAGTCACGTATACACTCAGCGTATCTGAACTAGGGTGTTTCTTGGCTGTTCTCAAAGGTTTGGTTCAGGTTTTTTTCTAGAGCCTCAAAACACTTTTAAATCTCTCTAGATTTTTGCCCTATTTTAAGATATCTATGTTCTGCTTTCAACCTGACAGAAGGAAAACAGTTTTCATGGCTTCTGCTATGTAGCAATCAGTTTTGGTATCAGAGAGGCTTGGGGGTTGCTGTGCTGTGAGGGATGACTCCCACTGTTTCAAAATGATGACAAGGAAAATTTAGGAATGCTCAAAGAAGCAAAGAAATATTGGCAGACTTTCCTCCAGCAAAAATTAGAAACCAGTCCACTGGCATTTCAGAAATGTCAGCTTCATGTTACAACTAGAATACTTTTTTTTTTTTCTTTTGCATATGTTGAAAATCAGATACTTAACCTAAAATGAAATTTGGAAGAAATTCTTTACTCGAGCATCAATCACCATGCTACCTCAGATAAGGCTTATAAATTAGAAGAAATGTTTTATCACGTGTAATCTTTTCATGCTCCTGGATGGATTGGCCATGGGATGGACAAATTATGAATTATTCTGTAGTCTTAGGTGTGTGAGTGGGGTCCGAAGTCAAATCTAATCTTAGCTGAAAGAGTTTTTTTTAAACAAATTCTAAAGTGTTGTGCAACTTTGATAAATCACTTAAAAAGGGGGTTTAGAACATGAAAATGTGAAAATTTGGCTCTGTGAATAAGTGACCTGATTTCATAAGGCTCTGAGTATTTGTAGGTCCAGCTTATAGACTGTGGTTTTAATATGGACACATAACATGGACTACGATGCATGGCTTTGGCTTTCCAAATGTGACAATGTCCATCTTAACTCTTTTTCTGCAGTTGTGTAAAACCAAACCAAACCAAACCCCAACTAATACTAACTTTTGTGGTGGTGGTGTGTTCCCCCCCCCAGGCTGCAATATTCTATGTAATGAGCCTACCTAGTTTACCTACATGTAAGTTCTCCAGAAACAGTGTTAGGCAAGTATTTGTGGTCAACACTGTGGTGTTCCTTGTTAACTGAAACATGGTTTTTGTTCCTTCCTATTTCTAAATGGATGGGGTCAAGAGATTAATTTCCTGTCAGAAGGTCACATGAATGAGCATGGGAGAACAGGCTTTTTCTAGTCTTCCTTTTTTCCTGTGTGTGGGTTAATCTGTTTTAGAAGCAGCCCAGTAACAGACCATTTTCCTCCTCATCTGCTCAAGATACAAGTTGCAGCTGTCCAGGAGGTCCCATCCATCCCAGGCCTGGCAGGGAGCCTGGCGCTGCTGGCAGCGTCTCTGAAGAGCTTTGCTGGCTGGATACTGATGACCCTGAAGACACTCGTTACACATGCCAAGAGCTGCACTTACCTTGTGTTTATTCTGTGTGCTGCCACATCTGCATTTGCCCGTATCTAAGCCCTCCATGGCAGCTGGTGCTTACAACCATTTGCCTATCTTTTGTAGCAAACACTTGGCTCATTTTCAACACAAACTATTCTTATGCATCCGTTAACCTCCCAGGAAGTTCCTACAGATCCAAACTAGAAAAAAAGACCATGCAAAATGTGTGGTGTTTAGCTAATCAACACCTCTGTGCAAGATTTTACACCAAGCACGTTTCCCCAAAAATAATCTGTTTGCAAGCAACGACATTCTTGGAAAGAAATACTAATGAGATACTAACCAGAGGAAGCTCTGTGTGTGTGTGTGCTTTGGAAAAGTGAGAACAGCCTTTCTAAATCTTCCTTTCCTTGGAAATTAAAAACATTTTAATACCTCACAACTTGAACTCGAGCAGAATTTAAGTAGGTGAATGTGTCTGAGAGTCAGCAGTGGTGAGAAGGAATAAAAGAGCAAGAGAGATGAATCTGTGAAGTGTAGTTCTGAGCAAGTGGTGACACAAGGAATGGATGCCAACCCCGTTAACATAAAGAAAAGCTTTTCTCTCTCCCTTCTACAGACACGTCCTGGAGGGTGCTTGCAGTGAACAAGAGGAACCTACAGCATTAATAGCACACAGGGAGACTGTTCTGGCACAGAGAAAACACTAGGTGGTTGTTGTTTCCTGCAAAAATAAAAATGGAGGGAGAATATGCCACGGGAGTAGGGAGGAAAAAGCCCAAACTACATTTAACTGAAGCGTTCCCACCAAAAAAAAAAAAAAAAGGTTTTTAATTTCTTAAGTTTTGGGTTCAACAATATTTTAATGCTTCATATTCTCCTGTCTTTGAGGAGGATGCTAGTGGAACAATTTCATTTTAATCACTGAACATCTGGAAAATGATCCTATGAATAGATGGTTTAAGGGTAGTATGATAGCATCTTGCAATGTAGATATTGACAAGAATTAGGTAAAATATTTCTAAAAGCTTATGCTACTTGGAAGGAGAAAGCCCTGATTCTTGGGTGTCTGGTGTCTTTGTTATCTGCCATATGGATGTGGAGTAGCAGGGCACGAATGTGGTAGAAGATTCAGACATTGGAGTGACCTTTGCCTTCATCCTGCCGCAGCAGCATCACGAGAGGAAGGGGAGCAGCTGCCGCCTGCCCGGGTGGAAGCTCCCAAGGCCAGGACGCAGTGCTTCCCAGGTGAGAGGGTGGGAGAAGGGGCCTCCTTCCAGGCAGCTGGAGGAGCAACGTGAGCGAGCTGAGCTCTGGAGGGAACTGTGGTTTCTTCTCTTTCTGGCTTCTGGGAAGGTTTCTTTGACATGAGAGCTGAAGATATGCATAGGAGAGGAAAATGTGATCCTAAGCAGAAATCCTTCGAATCTTTATTTTCTGTGAGATATTGAGTAAAGGTCAGAGGTTCTGGGAAGAAACGTCCAGTGTTTTGACCAGTGACTGAAATATACAATTTATTTGTGGGCTTTTGTTTCATTTCCTGTTTTTGAGATTACTAAGGGATTTGCAGTTAGGAGATGCATATTCCTGCTCACTTTGTGACTTTAGACCCTCAGTGCTGGAGGTAGGTTCTGTTTACAGAACTGCAGTCGACCTTTTTTGAATAAACTAAAAGCACTGGAAATGTATTTTTGGCTTGCAGAGTTCAGGATGACCCATCTATAACATCCAGTCACTTGAGTAGCCTAATAGTCATAGTAATAGCAGTTGTTTTTCGGCTTGCAGTAGACATGTTCTTTTGAGAAGGGTGTTTGAGGGAAGTTGGACCTACAGAACCTGCTATCGCCAAAACAACAAACCACAAAACCCCCATATATATATATATATGTGTATATATATATTTATAGCTCAAACCTGTATGTCCCAACGTTGAAGTGGTTGGGGGCAGATGTCCTCTGTCAGCCTGTGTGCAGGTGGCCGGGACCTACAGCTCTCAGCCGTGTGATGGGACCACCCTTCTCGCAAGGCCGTAGCGGCCCTTTCCCAGGAGGGGCAGCAGGACGGAGGCAGTCAGCCTGCACGTGGCATGCCCGGCCCCTTTGCCAACTGAGAAACTAGAGTAGGGTCCATGACAAGCACTCTGCGGCGCTGGCCTTGCCTTGCATAGTAAAAACTGCACTTAGAGATTGTGGCAACTGTGTCTCAGCGGAGTTTGCAGATGTGCCCTGTGAGTCCTTACGGTGCCTGCTGTGTTTTGAGCTAAGGGGACCGTGGGTGGAGAGGGAGACGTGTCCCAGAGCATGTGTATGAAAGAAGCAGCTTGCAGCTGTGCTAACCGAAGTAGACCTTTGGCAGGGTGGGGAAGGGCCCATGGGAAGCGGCAGGGTCACCTGTGGGGTACCGGTGGCTCCTATCCACCAGCAAGTGCTGCGCCGGCTGTCGGAGAAACGCGCTGGGCAGTGCTCCTGCCGTGCGCCCCGGTGCACAGGGTGCCGTCAGGCCTCCCTTTCCCCTGCCCCAGGGGGAGCTTGAGGTAGCAGGCTCTCATCTGATGTTGGCTCCTTGGTTTTTCTTCTCTTTCAGTGAAATCCTTCTACTTTGTAGCTTTTTCTGTTTGAACAGCCTGTGTTGGAAAGTAGTTTGTGGTAAGGAAAACTTCCTGTTTTGCTTGATGTCGTCTTCCCGGGTCTCCTGTTCCCACCGTGCTGGTTAGAGGTGCAAAAAACAGCTGATTTGAAGAGCATTCAGAGAGTGGACTTTAGGTTTCTGTAACTGTTAGGAATTATCTCTTTAGCAGATTATCAAGAAATGGATGTGTAGTTCGTTGAGATATGTATTGAGTGCCCTTTCCCCTTAAATGTTTCTAGATGAAAAAATAAACTTGAACAAAGTTGTAAAAAATATTAGTAAGTCACCTGACAGGAATTACTTGTTAGAAGAATATGACTGGTGGATTTTATTTTGTTAGAAGCAAAACAAATAATTCTGCTGAATTTTGACTGTCATGGGCTTTCTGAGGCTGCTGCTGCCTTCACATCTTGGGGTCTTTTTTAGCAAAACTTCTGAGAGTTAGGTGCGAGTAATTCTCCCCCAAACTTAAAAACATTTCTTCAAGTCCTTTATTTCAAACTGACATTTTTCTTAAAAGTATTTTTGTTGTATGCTGGTCTGTTGAAATCAGCAGAACTATGAAGATTTGCACCAGCTTAGAGACAGAGCATTTTCTCAATGGATTTTTAATTGCAAACTCTTAAAATTATATGTACCTTTTTAATGGAAAGGAACCTTTCATTTCAAGGTGTATGCAAAGACTTTGTGTGGACAGTTAAATAATCTAAAGTCACCTGGAATTCCTTTCCTAGTGACATTTTACTTAACAACTTTCCACATTTTAGAGGCAAATGATGTGTTGCCTGCAGATGAACAATCTCTTTCCACTCTCATTAAATTCTATGCGGAGGTGTGAATATATATAATTAGAGACTTGGGGACAGGCTGTGAAACAGAAAATGAGAGAGGAAGCTTCTTCATTTCTGAAACCATCTCGCTGTCATCCGCTAATTAAAGCAACCTCCTTGTGCACGGGATGTTTTGCGGCTGTGGGAGCACTGCAGCAGCTCCAGATAAGCATGGGGCAGAGACAACTTCGGGGAAGGTCTCTGCTTTTGGCTCTCACAGGAATGGAGAGCTGAAAGGTGCACGATTCAGGAGTTGCTACGGCTGCTTTCAGTGAATCTGAAGTATATTAAGTGTAGTAAGTATATTAATAACACTATAGCTCTCCCCAGAAGGTGCAGCTGAAGGTGAAATGCATGGCAGAAGACAAGGGTGTTAGGCAGAGATCAGGGTAAAACAGCCCATGATTATTGTGGGGTAAGGCCAAATCTATTGTGTCACACATGTGCAGTTCAACAGGAGTTACTTTTATAAAAGTATGTTTGTTTGCAAACCGTGGTGATCCTCATTTCAAGCCAGCAGCAATATGCTTAGACTAAATAAAAAATGAATGGCCACTTGACAGCTGAGAAAGGCACCTCTGTTGTGTTTTTAATTGTTCACATAGGCTCCTGCTGTGAGCTGATGCTTTCGGTTATGCATGATCTCAAAATAAATTTTAATAATCTGACCTCAGGGCTCAGATGTTGTACTTAACTGTCATGTGATAGAAGCTTGAATCCGATTGAGAGATGAAAGTTTCTCTACAGGGAACAAAGTTCAGAATTACGATCTGTAAAGAACTTACAGTAAATGCAAACCCAGGTGTAAATATGTTGAGGCACCACACGGGTATAGTAAGCAGCAGTTACAATAGAGATGCTGTAGATAGGAGAATGTAGATTCTTTATCTTGCTGTTCTCTTGAGACTCTTGGTGCAGTAACAGAAACCGCAGACTGTGCTAAAGGGAGTAGAGGTTCTTGGGGACTACACAGCAAATACTTTCAGTACATTAGAGATATTAACCTATTAGTTATTGAGCTTGGAAAAACAAACTGAATGCTTTTGAAGAGAATCCTGTAACCGCTATTTTTCATCATTACATTGCATTTCCCTAGAAATATCAACTAACACCCACAAAATCTTGATTCATTAAGTAGTTGGTTAACTGGGGTGTTGGTGTTTCTGTCCTGCTGTAATTAGTTACCTGGTATGAAGTGCAACACAGATGTTGGGCATGTGGATGTGAGGGTAGGTGTGTACGTTCCTTCGCAGACCTCCGTCTTTTAAAAACATGCAGATCCATACCTGAGGCTTGATCAGTGGATTCGCTTTGCTAGGTGGCTGAGTGCTTTTTGTTGATGTGGACTTCAGTTGGGTGGTGCTCTGCAAATTTTAGGGAAAAGCATAGCCAATATGGACTTCATGTACAATCGGTAATTGCATGGCTGATAGACGGTGTTGCTCTGTCACTTTTTTTTCTCTTTTATCTCTTCTGGTGGAGAGGTTTAAGGGATATTGAGCCTTGGGTAGCTAGCTTTGCCCTTCTTAGGGAAGATGGGAATGCTGATATGATAGATGGCCATCCCTGGAGCTCAGGTAGGTCATGGCTGTCCTTGGAGGAACGCAGCATTATCTTGGCAGAATCTCCATCTGTTGTTCTCACATCTCAGCTGCATCTTCTGGCTTCCTTATTGCATCATTGACAAAGTTTAACAAGACACATCGCTAATGCTTGTCTTGTGCTCCCTCGTCAGTCAAAGCCACGTTTGCAACGAGCAGAGAAAATCTCCCAGTCTGATGAACCTCCACAGTCAGTCTGGATGGATTCTCTAAACGCCATGGAAATGATTGTTTAGTTGTGTGACAACTAAATGCTTTTAAAATTATTTTTATAATCACTCATTTACATTCGCGTTGCAGTCTATGGGTCTGTGTCCCTGTTGCAGCCGGAAGCACACTTGTCCCATAGGAATGGTCTGGTGCTGGGAGGATGAGTGCGGAGGGGGGACATGGGGCCTCCCTGGCCGTGTCCCTCTCTGTTCTGACTGTGGCTCTCCCATGCCTCCCACCTGGGCACCCTGGTGCCTCCCGATCAGGGCCAATTTACAGCCTCCTCCACTGAGCGGAGGAAGGCAGAAATTAATCTGGAGGGGAAATCATTCTGCCTGAGTGGGCAAACAGAAGGAAACTGTCTCATTGACTGTGTTGCTTTAATCTCTTTTTATGAGCTACCTGGAGCACAGAGCTCTTTATCTGACCCACCATCAGAGCTGGCAGGGGCCCAGCAGGATCTCTGCTAGCTTGAGCTGAAGGATTTACTGGCCTTTGCCAGCTGCCTTGCCCTTGGCAAATCTCCCTGCAAGCAGAACCAAGAGCAGGGTGTCTTGGTGCGTGCAGCTGGATGCAGCCCCCGGGAAGCCTGGCAGCAGCTGTTACCCGAGTGCTGCACAGCGGCAGGGCTGGGCTCCTGCTTCTCCTTCTGGTTTTTGAAGACCCTGTGCCCTCCACGGCAGATGGGTGGGAGCGATGCCCACGTTTCCCCAAGGTGCAATCCTGCAGGCCCTTCTGTGGGCCAAGTGCTGCCTTCCCCTCGCTGCACCCTGGCGACATGTGCCTGGTGAAACTCTGCTTTGCGCGTGGGCTGCGTTTAATCCCGTATGAAGGGAAATGGTGCGTCCTTGTCTACCTTCCACCTCCCTCGGTCCTCCTGCAATTGCTCCCTCATCGTTGTTGAACTGCAGCCCTTGGGTCGGGACTTGCCCTCAGTCTGGCAGGGGTGTTCCTGCTGCAGCACGACCAGCTAGTGAGGTCCTTCCCTTCCTTAGCCTCACTGGATTCATAGGCTTCCTACTCCTTCCCTTGTCTCTTCCAGGCGTGGGGTTTATTTCAGACGAAGAGCTTGGATGTCCTTTAAAATATTCACCTTTTCCTTGACTATAACCACTTACTTATAGCATGTGCCTAGGCTGTGCCATTTGACCTCTAGGGACAGTATGTGTGGCTGAGTGAAGGCTTTCTGTCTGCCCAAGAGACTGACTGTGGGCACACTCGGCTTGCTGAAGAGTCTAAGTTTTAGTCTATGATATAGCAAGTGCATGAAAAGATTAAAACGACATAGTGGAAAATCAATTACAGGTTAATGATCATAGCCGAACTCATGGTTTAAACACTTATTTTTTGTGTCTTGCAAATTAATATAAAAATTTGCATGTAGCAATCGGCTTAAAAGGAGATCTTGAACAACCTAGTACAAATGTTAAATTTAGCGCAAACGATGTGTAGGGAGACTGCTGTGAACGGCCACGTTAAACACGCTCCTCCTCAGCCGGCTGCCTGCAGTGAGGGGGTCTCAGCGGCACGGCCCCAGCCAGCGGCAGCCGTGGGCGAGGCAGGCCACCTCGCTCCCACAGCCGCAGCGCCGAGAGCAGGGAGGGGTTCATGGGAAAACTGAGGACACGCACCCTTCCTGAAGTCCTGGTGGGTTTGTTACTCTTCCCGCAGAAACCTTGAACCTTTTGTTTAGAGTACATCAGTGGGAAGCTTAAAGGCACTTTAAACGGCTTCCCACCCGCTTTCCATTTTTGTTGCTGGTGAGAATTACAGATGAATGGAGCCTGATAAGATTAGCTGATTTAATGCACGTCTTGAGTCCATTTTGCAATTAAATATACTTTCATTTTCCACAAACTCTTTTGCAGTTCAATTGAAAAATGACTCCTGGCTAGCACGGGAAATGTCTTAAACCCTCCACCCCGTTCAACAAACAGTGCATGTAGTCATACGGATAAGAAAACCACTGCTATTATTAGGCTTTATCTCAAACTATATAATTTACTGTTACTGCTCTGAGTAATTTGTATTTATTATTAACGCAGTATTTATTTTTATTTATTGTTAACACAGTTATTCTGTGTTAATAGCCTAACTGATGAGACAATGCATATTCGGAGCGCCCTTAAAAATTTCCTTCCGAGTAAGATTTTTTTTTTTTTTCCCCCCAGAAATGGGAATAATGCAAGCAATGGTAAGTGTTGTGGTTTAACCCCAGCCAGCAACTAAGCCCCACACAGCCACTCACTCACTCCCCCCTGGTGGGATGGGGGAGAGAATTACAAGGGTAAAAGTAAGAAAACTCGTGCGTTGAGATAAAGACAGTTTAATAGGTAAAGCAAAAGTCACGCAGGCAAGCAAAGCAAAACAAGGAATTCATTCACTACTTCCCATGGGCAGGCAGGTGCTCAGCCATTTCACTGTATTATTGACATTGTTGTCAGCACAAATCCAAAACATAGTCTCATATTAGCTACTATGAAGAAAATTAATTCTATCCCAGCCAAAACCAGCACGAACAGTCAACCCTTTAGGCCAACTATTGCCTCTTTTTATTCATATGGTACCTACCTGGTGCTGTCCAACTCCCTGTCACGACAGCTGGACGCTGCCATCACACAAATATTTACTACCCGCTAATTATAGTAGTAAGCAATAGAAAAGAAAGTTTTAAGCATACTGTGTTGGGTTTTTTTTAAGAGTAACTAGCTGTTTTTATTTCCTACTACTCCGGTAGTTGCATGTTAGCTAACTTGCACCCCAGTGTGTTCTGCCAAAGATTGTTTTTTTTCTCCCATGCTGATGTCTTGTCACTCTGTGGTTAATGTTATGTTCCTGAAGACAGGGCTATAAATTCATTTGGAATTGAACAGCACTAGGAGACAAAAACCCCGCATGTAAATAGTGGCCATAGACAGATGAAGATTTAGGTTTGAACACCAACCATTATTTGTTTGTGGTTTTGTTTTTAATTTACTAAAACCAAAACAGAACAGGATTGAGCTTTATGCTTCTTGAAGGGAGCCACATTTCAGCACAGGTGAGTTACTTGAGGCACTGGAAGTTCATGACCTGAGTAAGCAAAATATCTCAGATTAGTCCTAAAACCTGCTGGGCTGCCACTGGGGAGAGCTGACAGCGCGCAGCCGGAGGGATTGCAGTCTTGGTGTCTTAAAAGCACATCTGTGCTAACCAAGTCACTGTGTTTTGTCATTTCAAGGGTTTACCAGTGGATCCTCAGGACGGTGAGCTGAGTTGTGCACTCACACGAGGGACCTCTGTGGTTTTGTCAGCTTTTGCACCAAGAGGCTGGCTGGCAGGTTAGCACACAGCAGTTGGGCTTGCCTCGGGCTGGAATCTGACATATGGAATTTCTGCCATGCTTCCCCTCCCCTTTCCACATAGAGCAATGAATTTGCACATTAAAATCAATGAACATTTAGTAATTTCTGTTACTTTCAGTTTTTGTAGGAGCCAAGGGCTCATTAGAAACAGAATGCTCTTTCCCCATAAATCACCCCCCTAAAATCCCTAGAGAGCTCAGTAAAGTAAAGATGGGATTTGCATGTGACTGTTCAACATCAGCTTGACTTTTACAATACAAAGAGGATGTTCATGTGCTGGGACAGCTGATTTGGGAGTTGTTTTGGTAGGTGGGTTTTCCTTATTGCCATATGTAAGCAACCAAGATAACGTGTATCATGAAAGTTGCAGAGGAATTCTGCAGCTGCCCGTGCAAGCTCAGGTGTGAGTGCAGACCTTTCTGGTGGCGATCTGTTGATTGCCATCACACCGTTTACCGCATGAGCACTCTTTGCGGTTAAAAATGCCTGTGAGACAAGAGCAGTCCAGCTGTGAACCCCGGAGGGATAACAGATCGGCCATGGTTTCTACCAGTGGCAGCCAGAACGGTGTTCTGTTACAGTGGTTCGCCCAACCCTGTACCTGTAGACCTGCAGTGAATCTTCCTGTGGAAGCTGAATGGCACAGGTCTGTGCCCAAGTCCTGGGCTGCCATGTCTCTCTTCCACCTCTCTTCTTAATATTTTTAGAGGAGAAAAGGACTTGCTGGAAACAGCTTCCCTACAAAGAGGACTTGCGAGAAACATTATGTGCTTTCAAATAAGGCATAAAATGTACTTGCTGATCAATTTTCTGTCCTCATTAAGCCTCTCAGAGGTGAGTTCAAGGGAAAAAATAAAGATGGGAAGAGCTTGGAAATGAAGTCTCTTTATTTACAACAAAAAAAAAAAGGTACTCAAGAATACTGAAAAGAGCTGAAACTCAATGGCTTGAGAGGTGGAGGACAGACTCGATTATCGTAATATTGTGCAGCTGCACTACCATATGTATTATTTCCACTTTACTATCAGATATTTAATGTATGTGGGTAGTCAGTGTTCTCTTTTTGTTTGTTCCAAGTGTTTCACATGTGTAATGCAGTATACGATGTAGTTCCCAGTTGTTACAACAGAACAGAGATTGATAGAACAAAAAACCACTCATCAGTGTTTGCACACACTACAAATGTAATGACAGATACAGACTAATAATAGAAAGTTTATTCCTATAATAAAAGTAAGGGAAGAAAAAGCAACCAAACTCATACCTTGAATCTGGAATTACAATTTAAGAAAAAAAAAATCTTACAATAGTGATCTACTTCAAGTAATTAGTTGTCTTGACTTTTAGATCAAATTTGCATAAAATGTGCAAGGTGAATCATTCTCTCTTGTTCCTGGATACACACATGAGACTATTTCTGTATTGTGTTCTTGGAAATTACGAGAGTGCACAGAAGAGCACCTTTCTAGCTCCTAGCATGCAGGAAGGTGTCTGTAGCCAGCAAGCTCCTGGCTTCTTGTGTGTCCCAGAGGTTCAGAGCCGAAGCTCTGACACTCAGTTTTTCACCATACAGAGTACTCTGATGTGAGGGCCCAAGATGTTGCATGAGTTTTGGGTCTTGAAGGGAAATTGAGTTACATTTCTCCCTGTTTGAGGTGAGGTTTGTTTTTTGGATTTGAGCTCTATCATGATGAGACAGGCAGAAATAGGGTTAATGTACAGCCGTATATGGTTGGTGTGTTTCCCATTTACCTGATAGATGAAGCTACGCTGGTGGAGTTTAATGAATGTATGAATCGTGCATTATTCTGTGATGTAGTTCTTTTGAGAAAGAGAAGTACATAAATCTACAAACTGCATAAAAGAAGGAAGGTGGGGGAAAGCACTCAGATAATTCTGCCTGCTGTATTCTAGTAATGTTAAATTTAAAGATACAACCTTTGTTAGAGCAATTCTTCTTCTATCAGCAGTTTCTCATGTTTGATGGTGTTTCAGAAAACATGTAAGATAATGATAATTGTTGAGTTTAGGGAAGAACAGTTTACTTTTCCCCCAGTTTATTGCTGGGGGGATAAAATAGCATAGATTCATTTCACTCTTTCTTCCTGCTTCAGTTTTTCACAGAGCAAGAGAGGAAGGGCTAAATACGGTGTGGATGGGGAAAGTAAATGAGATAAAACATCCTTTATAATGTTTGCTGTTGGAGGAGGATAAAAGAAGGATTCAGTATAAAAGGCCCCAATTAGGTATGCACTGTTGCAGGAGCGATTTAGTTTTAGTGATTGTTTCCACCAGTTTCCACCAGTAGGTATCTGAGAGTTCTCGAGTTTTGCAGGGAGAAGGCGGCAGCCGTGCACCAATCCTCAGGGCCTGGAAGCAGGATGCGAGGATCATGCTCTGCCTTCCACCTGGTCTGCTGAGTGTGCACAGACACTTGGAGATGAGTTTAGGTTTCAGGTGTCCCTGAACCATGACAAGGATGAGAACAAGCCCTGGCCACCTTCAGGACCCAGGAGAACATTTAAGAAGATGCATGGTCATCTTTGCTCATTTCCTTGCTCTTTACCAAGCTCAGGTCTCCCTAATCTTGACAATGGTACCTCAAAATACAAGTTATAGGTTGGGCCCACTCAGTGGTTATGTTTTTATTTTGTCTGTCAACATCAGGGAGGCAAGAAGTGATCAGATCGATCCTTAAGCTCTACGTGCAATAAAAGGTCTAACCTGCCCTTGTCTTCCTCCTCTCGGTAGACCTGTGGAAGGAGATCGGTGTCTATATCAGGGACGAGTGGGACTTTTTGTGAGAGAAGAGCGATGGTGTTACGGCAGAGTGGGAAGGTGAATGCCACCTTACGACTAGCTCGTTGCTGCACGTTCTTTGTTTGGAGTTAGCCGTTTGGTCTGTGGGATGTTTGCATGCAACTTACACATTGGAAGGTGTGCACTGGAAGCCATTTGTATTGGGAAGACAATTACAGGTTGAACACATTCATTTTTCCATATGCTTCATTGTGAATATGCACAGAATAACACTTACTGCTTTTATATGGGCTGCTTTTTAATTACAATAAGTGTCTCAACGTTTGTTGGAGCTCAAGAACTAAGTAATTTTAAACAGTGGTTAAAATCACAGATAGCTGAAGCTATTTTAACATGTGGATTGTGATTTGGCTCTCCACGGTCTTTGTCTTCTCGCCCAGTTTTATCCATTGCAGCACGGCCGATAAAGGGCTGGTGTCACGTGCTGCGTGCTCTTTGTCTCGGCCCTGAAGATGCTGACTTCCTCCCTTCTATTTCAGGAGGTCATTAGTGCTGATGAGATTAGAGGTTTATATCTTTAGGTCCAAGTCATTATTCCTAATTTAATCAATGCATTTGAAAATGTTTCCTCTAATAAAATTGTAATGACTTTACATGATTTGTCATGCTTATCAAAAACATGGTTTTAACATTTTCATATTTAGAGGCGCTGAGCCTCTGGACAGGAATATACATTAGTACATCATTGCTGGGCCAATTTCCTGCCTCTCAGTCTCTCTCTCTCCAGTAAATCAGAATAACCTAGTCAGTGTAATCACAGTGATGTACAGCCAGCATGGCACTGGAGTCAGGCCTTCGCAAACAGCTTAAAATCCTGGGAGAGGTCTCTTGTGTGAGCAGTATTGCTTCTCTGCCGCCGCCTTCATCATTCAGCTGTGTGCTTTGCCTCCATATGAAATAGACTGTTAGCGGGCTTATGATAAAGGAGAAAATAACAGTCTATAACGTAGAGGTTTGACTGGAGAAATGGCTTTTATGTTGCAAGGGGAATGAGATAAATAGCCCCCCACAGTGGGAACTGAATTACTAAGGCAAGGCAAGAGCAGCAGTGTTACAGCAGAGCTGGGTGTTTGTTCAGAGGCTTTTGAATAAAATAAATCTAAATGCTTGTTTTCAGGAGTGTTCCTGGGTGTGTTAGGACTACTGTTTAATTCAAATTACCTCTGTTTTTAAACAGTCTGCTAAACGCATTTGGGTTCAGGCAGGTGAGGAAGGAGCAAGGCACATGAATTTACTGTGAGCCAGGTGGATTAGCCCCCTGTTTGAACACACAGCGGCTGCTGTTTCATGTGCTGCTGCCCCAGCTCGGCTTCTGCGGGGCGAGGCAGGGGTGGAAATCACGTGAGTGATTTTGATCTTGCAGGTGATGAACTGATGCAGGGAGGGAGATTTTTGACTGTGTCTAAGGTCAGATGAGGGGTCTGTGGGAGGGCTGACATTTTTACTAGCTCTTAGGGGCCTTGCTTAGTGTCCAAAAAGCAGGGCGGAGGAGATGCAGGGGTGGTTGCAGTCGTGATGGAGGGGCTGGACGGGCGATCTCTCTGCAGTGCCGGCAGAGGGGTGTCAGCTCGCGGGGATTCCCCGCTTGGACTTTGGGGGTGTTGGTGCTCCTCGCTGCGCCCGGAGAGAAAGAGCCTTACCTGTATGGCAATGCTTGGGATATAAATGACTGAGTCCTCCTGCCCTCTGCCTCTAACTCTAAGCCACTTGCTCCTCCTCAGGCAACAGTCCAAAAGCAGCGAGTGGGTGAAAGCACCAAGAGAAGTTTTTGTCTGCATTATAGTGCAGCAGCACAGTGGCTGGTGATACGGCAGTGTAACTGGCAAATCGCAGTAGGCAGATGGCAGGTCTCACACTAAAAGAGGATGTGTAAACAACCAAAGATAGGTTTTAACAGTCTTTTTCAAAGCCAGAAGTTTGTCACTATATGAGCTCTCAGTCTAAACATCCCTGTGAAATTTCAAGCCTTAAGTCTACTAGTGGTTTATTAAGTAATTTTGGCAACTGAAGTGGATCCTGTGAATCACTGTGTACATGCCTGAGCACAGGGTGTCTTGGATGTCTCGGGCATTCGCCATTCAGCGCAGGCCAGCCTGGCTGTGCCCACTGGCTCTGCACTGGCTGCTGGGTTCCCCCCAGCCAGCCGACACTTTGCGTCGGGTCTGCAAAGGACAAGTTGTAGGAGAACCAACCCTTGGAAACAGTCGTGCACAAAATGCTTGGGTTTGTTGACAGGTTAGGGCAGAGCCGTTGCTGGTGGCATGTTGGGTGTCGCTGTGCTGCCTGGCCACCCCTGGTGGGTCTCTGCCTTTGGGGGTCCACTGGGGCCACGTGCTTCTGCCACTGCTGGAGGGGTTGGTTCAGTTTGGCCTTTGGTCTCAAGGATGAGAACTGCTGATCGCCTTCTGCATCCCCTGCCTTTGCCGTGCACGGCTGTGTGGTGCGTACTGCAGCACACCGGCTGGAGGGGTTAGTGGGGACATGCCTGTGCTCTGCAGACAGCTGAAAAGATCAGGCTGGCTTTTCTTCCATTCTGACCTCTGTTCCTTTTTCTCCTTTTTTTTTTTTTTTTTTTTTTTCCCCCCCCCTGGCTGATCTGTTTTAACAGCAAGACTCAGTTAAGGAGAAGAGTATTTCCTGTACAGCACAAATTGCCATGTGCAAATATGTAATGTAATTCAGCTCTATGGAACTGCCATATCCTGTACGAACAGCAGTGCTGGAGCTGCCCATTAGTAATATCCATTTTAATTTTTCAGCGTTTTTAATATAGAGAAATAATTTTCTGTTCCTAGTACCTGACAGGTACAGTGATGTTAGATACCTCAGGAATGAGGAAAGGGTGATAAATGCAGTCACTGAGAACACAGAAACAAATTATCGGAAAGCTAGGCTCAAACCATGAGCAGCTTAAGCAGCAGATCCTCATCAAATCAGCAGCAACCCAAAACTAGCTCTAGTGATTAAACTACCCTCCTTTTATCTATGTCAGTAGTGCAGCTCTCGGTAACATTTGTTGAGAAGTAAATGTGCTCCCTGGAGAATGGAGGTTTCCTGTTTCAGGTGCTCTTTTAATGAGGAGGGAAAGTTGGACTGAGCGAGGTGTGAAAAGCTCTTTAGCCTGTCCACTTCAGCAGTGTGCTGCCCATGCTCAAGAGCCACTTCATAAACGGAGGTCCGTGTAGACTTTTCTCTTGTGTTTATAATTTTTTCACCTCCTTCATGTATCAGTATTCTCCCCCCCCCCTCCCCGATTTACTCTCTGACTCATGCCTTAATTTTTGTTTATGTTCCCACTCTGCTTAAGGGCTCCCCGTTCACTGTAAGATTACATTGCAGTATGCATCATTTTATTGTCTCTCTTATTTAATTTGTAACCAGAAAATGAAGTTAAGCCATGGAATGGGCTTCATTTGTGGAATCAAGAGAAGGTGTTTCTGCAAATGGCCAGCAGCATCAGTAGGGCCTGGTTGCATATGATGATGGCCCCAGCCAAACCACACGTGAACTTAGAAATTCAGGCTGAAGCTGGTGGCTAGTTTGAGACGGACAAAGTTTACAACTCTGACTCCTTTGAACCAAACAGAACAACCTCTGGAAACATCAGAAACAGCAGCTTTGGAGAAAAGAGCTGCAGGGCTCCCTTCATGCCAGTGATCCTATGGACCTTGGATGTAGATTGAACAGTCTGTTGATTAAAATAGTTGGGAGTTTGATGGCAGTAGCAGGGCCAAAAGGGACCTTGGGCAATGCCTTTGGAAGCTGTGGGTAAGTGAGTGCTGGTGTGTCAGACCACATTAGCTCGTTTGAAGCAATCAGTAGTCGGAAGAAGAAGAGTTAGGCTTTATTAGAGCAGCTGCTCTGGAAAATGGGTGTCGCACTGTGTGGCTCTTCTGTTATCAGTTCTCCTAATGAAACTCACTGATGAATGTTTTCGGAGAGGTGGAAGGTAGTGTTCAGCCATTGCGTTTTGAGTCCCACTCAAATGTGGGACTGCAGTGCCTTGGCTGGGCGAAAGCTGAGGCAGACGAGTGTGTGCCTGCGTGGGGTGATGCGCCGGTGGTGGAGTTCATGGCCCCGGTTTTGCTAAGAGGCCATCTTTTGTCTGATGAGTGAAAAAGGTGTTTGGAGTTTCCTAAGTCATGCATTAGGCACACACTGTACTGATGTACTGCATTTAGGAGCTATTTGCTTTTACACTCCCCTGCTATTTGAATGATAGAGTTTAGCTGGGTAGTCCCTGATCCTGCAAGGATGTAACTTGGCAGCAAGAGGTATGTTTAGAAAGAAGATGCAACTGTGGAACTTAATTCAGTGGTGCTCAGTCCCTGATGCTGGCTGAGCAGATTTTTGCTTGAAACTTTTGCTCTTAGGTATTTCCTCTCTTTTTTTATTTACGTTAGGGAGGAGATAAATCTGTTCAGCAGCATCTGTGCATCACCACTGACATTTTAATTTTCAGTTAAAATATTTTAATTAAAATCTGACATCATTTGGTGTGAAAAATGAGTGAATTGAAATTATACATGCAGACTGAACTAATGTCAATTTATGTATCGGTTTCAAGAACAGCTTTATCTGATTAATTCAAGCAGTAGCAATGTATGCTGGAAGGGGCTCTGGTTGCTCCTTTTGCATAATTCTGCCATTATTCTACCAAAGTAATTATAAGGAGAGAAGTTTTGTGCTGTTTTTTCTAGTTTCTCTCTGCTGGAGTTCCTCCTCTCTCGTCCTGCCTCTCTTTCCCCTTCTGGGTGCTGCGCAATCATCCCGGCAAGACATGATTGCTCTCTGGGCTTCAAGGAGATATTTGTGTGGGAGAAAATGTTTGTGCTTGGAATGGCTCAGAATGTACCAAGTTTTTTATAATTTTACAGAATGCACTTGGAAAGGAGGTGGTGAAATTCCTTCATGGCTCCATCTTAGGTGTGTGTCGGTGCGTGGTGTGTGCTCACACAGCTGCACGCCTGTGTGCTCGTACCCACGTCTCCTGTCTCAAGCCCCAGGACTTAACGCAGCTTTATTCTCAATTCCCTATGTTATTCACGAATGTAGTATAAACATGTCCAGGATGTGTATTTAAAACACATTTATTTGCCAAACATTGTCTGTCTCTCTACGCAGGCTTAAATGGGAAAACAAGAAAAGATTTTCCAGGCCTTTTAGTCCCATTCTTCCCTACAGCATAAACACCTGTGTCTCGTAGACTTAAGAGACATTTTCTGTCTCTGAAAATTCTGGTTAAACTATGGGCAGCGTGTCATTCTTTAGTGAGGCTGTGCGTATGAACTGCTTGTGAACCTGGTTGTGCTTTTGCATTGGACCAGCTCTCCACAAAATTCTGCTGAAATAAACGTTTTTCGTGTCATCACTGTTTAAACGTATAAAAAGGAAATGGCAGAGGTAATGGGGCACTTCTGTGTATCTTTCCTGGTATTGCATGAACGAGAACACTCAAATAGAAAAAGGAAAAACAATTACACTGAAACCCTTAAGTAAGGAACCAACATTTGGTATTATCCAAACTGAACCGTTTATTACATCTTGCTTAATTATTGGGGAACTCATGGTCAAAGGGATATGGTTTAGGTTAAGAGGTTGCAAGTCCATTTCTCCTACCTGCCCTCAGATCATGTTTATGGGCAGAAATGAAAAGGATTATCTTTCAGATATATAGTCTGTTTTTTCTGAAGGTTTCCCAAGCAGTCTAGTTGAAAAAACATTCAGGAATGGTGTGCAGTGTCTTTTCTGCACTTGCAAAGAAACCCCCTACTTTACTAAGGTAACTGTTTGACTTCTTTTTACTGCATGCTGATATATTCCTACCATGAAGATGTGACTCACAAAACATGTAGGTTTGATACAGAGTTAGAGCGATCTCTGAAAACAGAGGGGTGGTTTTGTGGCTCAGTATAACAGCGTGTCAGCAGCGTCAATGGCTCCGCTGCCCTCTACTTCCGGCACGACTGCGGGTGAGTCTCTGAGATCAGCAAAGCGCTAAAATATCTTTTAAGTTTCACTGAATACAGTGGATCTGGGTTCAAACATTTCACTGACTCAGCAAGAGCTGGGGATGTATCATCAGCTCTATGCTTCATGCGAAGCAAAGTAACTGAACTTCTGCTTGAGTGAGTGTTACTCTGGAGTCACATCTGTTGCTTCAGTGGTTGATATATACGTACTTCTATCTCTAGATACAATGATATGCGACATCTGTACTTGAGCTTTTTGGAAATGGGATGCAAGGAAAACCTGCTTCATACCCAGTCTTTTATGATCTCCTACTTGGATTTCAGAATTTGATTTCAAGCCCTGTGTTTTCAGGCAGCAGAGAAAGAGAAAATTCTCCAAGTTTATCATTAAGGTATCCAGAATGAGTGTGCCACCAAAAGTAAGCTCTAAACCCTGGAAAGTAACAGCCCAGCTCAGTTAATACTCTAAAAATGCTCATCACTTCAGTTCTTCTTCACAGGTTTAGCTACTTCCCTTCTGCCACTTGCAACAGCTTATGTTGACCCTGAAATCAAAGAATGTATTTAGACCCCTTCCAAATTCATCCTTTGTAATTTAATATTGTGGCCAATTTCTGGATGGTATGGTTTTCATAGTTTCATAAACTTTTTCAGTGTTGCATGTGAGTTTATTCTGGGGCATGTTGTTATTGATAGTAGAAAATTATGTTTTCTGCCAGGGCTTAGGAGGGAACCGATGACTGAGGTGGTGTTGTGCCAGCCTTTTAACATAGACGCAGCACAGCCGAAGTCTCTCCATGTCGGCATGGTGGTGCACAGCCCTCGCCGAATGACCGCGCTTCACTTGGAGCACTTAGATCGGTGTTTGTGTTTTCAGGTACCGGCATATTGAAATGGCAAATGGTTGCTGTATGAAGCATTCATTTTTCATGAGGGTAATAATGCCGTTTCAATTTGCTGAGCTACAACAGTGTGCTTTGATCAATAGAGAACACTCAGCGATTACAGAGTATCTGACATGCCTCAATTTACCTGGTAGCTGAAGAACTCACGGACAGATAATTTAATTGGCTTTGGAAAATGAGTTAGGAATGTATTATTTTCCAAAGTACATAGTTAAAAAATGTTTGCCACTTTACTGCATACAAAGAGTTGATTATTTTTCTTCTCTCAGTTAATAATGATCCCAACTGAAAACATTGTCAGGAAAAAAAACCCCTTTAATTCATTTTCTTCAGGTACAGGCAGAAGGAGAAAAATATTTTCCATAAGTTTCAATATTGATTCAAAATCAGAAAACAGCAGAGACAAAACCCACTGAAATTAATGAGCTATGGAGTTTACTGTCTATGGTAATTCTAATAGATTTTATTTTTTTGAATCTGCCTGTGGTGCTACTACAGTGTTTTGTACTATACTCCTGACTCCAAATCTATCTTAAAAGAATGCAGCCAGAAAATATGGTATAATTAAGGGTGGGATTTCCATGAACCTCACGCATCGCTCCTGTGGGCTAGACTCTACTTTCATTACATCCAGGTAAGTAAAGAACAATTGCTTTGTGTGAACTAAGATAATTTGTTTGGATTAATAATAGGAGTAGGGCATTCATATTATCCTGCTGCCCCCCTTGCTGAACTACAAGACTGAAGCATGTGTGTAACTTTTAGTATATACAAAGACACTGTCCAGACTGTTTTCTATGTTTTCTATATTTTTGTTTTAAGAAGCATGATGATAGTGTTAGAAATTGCACTGAAAAACAATGTATGCCATATGCAATAAGTAGAGCTGTTGTGCAATTACATAAGGTAGTTCAGATAAGGGAGTCACCATGTTCTGCATCTGAGAGAGGAGACTTAATTAAGACAGACATTCTCCTGGGTACAACAAAGCAGTTCTCTGAATATAGCTCCGATTATACTGTAGTTCTTTTAAATGCATTACCAAAGTCTTCATTATTATAATTAAACAGATATAAAATATGTCTGCCTTTCATTGCATAAAGCTTTGCTTTAGGGTTAAGACTGAAATTTCATGAAGAGCTTTGAAACTGAAAGCTGACAGGCAAAGCAAATGAATTCTATAATTTTCTGAAAACTATATCATTTTTTAATTAGTCTTCCGTTAAAAGGGAGGCACATTAAAAAATAGCAAAATGGCATATTTACAGCAATATAATTTTACTGCAGCTACCAGCTAGAAAAAAAAAACCAGTGTCATCTGTAAAAACAGAGCTCAAAAGTTGGCTTCTCCAAAGCACGCTGGATTTGGAGGAGTCCACCCTGAGCGTGAGTACGTGTCCCCTGCTCCCCAGGGCGTGGAGCGCTCACAGCTGCCAGCTCCCTGCCAGGGCGCTTTCTTTCCTGCCCCTGGTCTCTGTTTCCAAAGCGTTAGCAAGTCCCGCAGCTAAATGAAGGTGTCTTCTTGTACCTCTTATGTGCCTTGGAGCAACCTGTTGGGGAGTGTTTGTTGCTCATACGAGCACCTAAAGGAACTGATGAAGAATAACAAGAAAGAGGAAAGGAGGGAGATAATTCTTTTAGAGCAAGAAAAAGGCTTTTCCTTAAAATTTATCTTTTCACTATGTCTGCTTATGTAAAAACCACACTGACAAACTCAACATCTGTGTTTCCCTGGTGGGAGGGATTAGCTCTAAAAGTCTTGAAAAGCCAGACCACTTACGTTTAAAAAGGACTTGAGGAGATGTTGGATGAACAGTTGCACAGGCACACCTCTTTTATGCTGAATGGGATATTAACAAATGAACAGTGTGATCATGGGGACTAAATGTGTGTGTAAGTGTTTGTAAGATTAAAGCTTAAAATGAGCAACTGCTAAATGACACGGTTGTTGCAAATCATAATCTATTTTGAAGGGCCCATTGACTGGACTGTGAGTTCTGACCTGATTTTTGTCCATGGAAAAGTGGTTCCTAGTGGTTAGTGGCAATTTCCTGTGAATACCTTTCCTTCAGGTTTTCTTATGCTTCTTGTAAATAGGCTCCATCCTTGTTGTGACTGTGTAGTAACGTAGAAAGCGTCATGTTTGCTTGACAGGCATGGCTTTTGCTTAATTCTCTGTAGCATAATTATAAGTCGCACGTTTTGTCCTGGCTTTTGAACCATAGCTCACTTATGCCACACTCTTGCTATTGTTCATTTTGCACACTTGCAAAATTAAACATTGCCAGTATTTAACAGATGTCTTTTAGGTCCTTCTCAAATTGCTTTGAGGAGCGTGCCTGCTGGTGTTAATGGCAACTGCGCAAGAGGATAAGGGAAGCTTGTGGTTTAGCAGTGGGGCCTGTGGCTTTCCATCCTCCAGAAGGCAGATACAAAACTTGGACCTCCCAAAACAAAAAGCTTCCCAAAACCACTGGCCCAGCTGCCCTATCCCTGCTGCTAAATGCCCCCTTTCCTGCTATGCGTATCAACCCCAGGCAAGGGGTGCTCCTGGAGCTGTCCCTGGGCTCCTGCTGTGCACACCACAGCTGGAGACGTGTGTGCCACACAGCTGTGAGGGGAGTAAGCGTGAATTGGGGGTGTTTGTCCTCAGTGTGACCAAAGACTAGCAGTGATGGCACCCACTTGGAGAAGGTGAGCCTCGGCGATGAGGGCTGTGAGAGCTGTCACGTCCCCAGGGGAGCACGGGTGGCTGCTGCAGTGGGGACCCGTCCTTACCCCGTGTGCACCACAGTGCCTGTTTCACACTGCCAAACAAGGGGCACGGCATCACCGGGAGGGAATTAAAGAGCTGTTCTTACAGAGTACATCAAAGATGGTCAATCAGGCCTTGCTTTCAGGGGCTTACATGCTCTCGAGCAGAAGTAGACCCAACTCCCCTGCAGCCTGGGTGCCAACCACAGAGTCCTTGAAAGAAAGGTTTTGCTGTCACTTCAGTCTTTTGACAGAGGAGATGACCCTTTGCTTGTCTTTAAAAGAAATGTTTAGGCATCAGATTTGTATGAAGTTAGGCTCTGATTCTGAGTGGAAGAAGATCTCTCCTTGTATCCATAGTAATGGAGCAAACACCTGAAGAAAGGTGGGATTTAATTCATATCCTGGCATTTCTCTTCAGATGTGTTAAGAAGCTCCTGCCCAACACCTCTGCTTCTGTGGTTCTCCCTCTAATGCACCCAGCTCCCCCCAGGTGCTGCAGGGAGGGATCAGGCGTCTGGGGTGGATGTGAGTCCTTCCAGCAGCTGGAGAGGTGTGCAATGCTCAAGGATAAAACTTGGCTTACCTTCCTGTGTCTCACCACAACAGGTGACCTCCTGTTTAACAAAATCCACATAACATCTGCAATATTGAGGTGGGTTGTTAAGCACAGTAGTGCAGTTGTTCTATGATGGTCCTGTTTGGCTGAAAGCCTTGAAGCATTTATACATGAAACCAGAAACAACAGACTGGTGCTCACCAGCGGCAGCAGCTCAGCTGGTGGTGCAGGACAGAGGGACAGTGGTGCATCCCCTCACAGTGCATCATGGTGCGATGCTGTGAAGGATGGAGACCCTGGCAGAGGCAGCCTTCTGTCTGAAGGCACCGAGATTTGTGCTTCAGAAACATTTTTGAGTCTTTGGAAATCATGAGTCCAAACCTGGAGCAGATAGGGTTTCCTACGGAGTCTTCCTGCGGTCATGAGCAGAACTAGAAGCTAGGGGGATTCCCACTTTTCTGGTTGCAAACCCAGCATTTTTCCTCTTGCTCAACTTTTTCTAAACATTGCAAGTGTACAAGACTGTTGGAGATTTCAGATGTTATTTTCTTCTCATAAAGTAGTAAGTTATGTTGCAGTTACAGTATAATTGTATTGTGGTTAGATTTTTATTTTTTTTAATACCCCTACTGCCACTAATTCATAATGTTTAAATATTAGCTGGATGGAAGCAATTACACCAGGTTGGTGATACACTTAAACCGTAAAAATGCATGTGCTGTGTGAAACCCAAGGGGCCATAATATTCAGGCATGCAGCTAATTTATTTGTGAGAAAAGGAATTATAATTATTTAGCAAAATATATGACCAGAATAAAATTACATTACAATTGCAGTCCTGTATTTATTAAAAAAAGAGAAATGGCTGATTTTTTTCTCCCGAAGACTTGAGCTCCTGGAAGTGGGCAAGTTCTGCTCTTGAAGGTGGATAGTTTTGAAGAAATGTGATAAAAATTGTAATGCATCACCACAGCAAATCAGTTATTCTTTAAATAAATTGGATGTTTATGATGCTGCAGTTTACTGTGAAGACTTATCAAAGTGCTTGTAACCTGCATCATTTACTCCTGATTTTGATGAGTAATGCAAACATTCAGTGTCTGCATTGGTAAAAATTTAGAATACGTCTACTTATTAGATTCACATAATATGATTTAACGAGGCTACCACAGCTGTCTCTTGAGTACTTATTTCCTTTGTATTATTGGGGAAATCTGTGTTTTGCTCTTAAGGGAGACATTTAATTTGTTATACTGTTGCTAAGTAGACCATTGAAATCGTTGTTTCACTCGTATGTGGGTTTTAGCCCTGTCAGCTCCTCTATCAGTGTAGTGGCATGTTTCATGGCTTGACACAATCTGCTCTTGTATCAGCAGGCATACTTTATACCTACAACCTAGCTTTTCAGCCTAAGGATGTTGAAGGGGAATATATTGCGTGCACCGTGCACATAGTTGCAAAGCTAAAAAACTGTAGATGGGAGTAAAATGCTTCAGAAATTTTTGAGTATGTGTATGCGTACAGACACTCCTCGATACCCATATGTACGCTTTGTAGAGGAGCAGAGTGTTTTCCCTAATCCTGGTTTTGTGATGAAGCTTGTTGACAAGGGGTAGTAAAGCACAAATAGGACAGCCCAAGTCCACGGGTGTCCCACGTGCGCGGGGAGGTGGACTGCACACTCACACACGCGGGGCGAGCTGGGGAGCGCTGGGGCTGCCGTGGGGATCTGTCTCGTGGGTTCCCGTGGAGGTGGTGCCCGTACCCCCGCGGGGAGCCTGCACACCAGCTGTACAAACTCCTACACATCAAGGACGCTTTCCTAAGTTGATAAACAATTTCCTCGGAGGAGCTAACACATTTGTCAGCTATGCTGAAAGTTGCTTTTCTCTCTCACAGAAAGCTGGGGCCTTTAGACAACACACTCAAGGCAAAATTTCACCCCCAAGTGCATTATAGACCAGCTAAACCAATGCTGCTAGCTTGTCCACTGAGTTCATATTTGGCTTTATGTATTCTATCTCAACCTATTTAGTAATTCAGTTATCAATAACAATTGGAATTTAAAAAAATATTACCATTAGAACAGTTTGATTACCTTATTCTATTGATTTTTGGAACTTTATTGCTAAATTTAAGGGTTGGGGTTGATCTAAATCAGCATAAATGTGATTAATGAAGAAATAATTTAAGTTGATTAAAAAGGGCTTAAAATAATGTGATTAGACTATGGAGATTTGGGTGGTTCATTGGATTACACATTTTATTCCTGGAGGATTGTTGTAAGATTCAGAATGAAATTAAATTGGTTATCCTGTTTTGGGCCCCCAGTGCCTCATAATCTCCAGTGCCATGATACCAGACAGCACAGTCACGTTCAATGATTTTCTCTGGAAAAAAACAGGATTGAATTTGTGAGCTAATACCTAAATAACCAGGCCAGAATATACCACTGAAATCTGGTCTGCTCTCCATTATATAGGACTTAAATGAAATCGTGTTTGATCTCACGTGACATCCTTTTGGAAGGAGTCTGGTGCTGATGAATGCCTTTTTAGTGGTGGAGACTCTCCTGTTATCCTTGGGAGTTGTTATCTTCATCAGCTATCCTCACTGTGGGTTTTGGGGTGGTTTTTGTGTTGCGTTTTGGTTTAGTGGGTTTTTTTAAGTCGTAGTTTTCCTTTGAATGTGTCAACTTCTACGTATTGAAAGGATGTATCCCATGATGGTATTGACCTTTATGTAATCACCTGTAATCTGTGACAGTGTCAGACTACATCTTGAGTTTCTACAGGGTCAATAAGGAAACTTAATTTGAAGGACTTCTTAAAATACATTGATTCACTGTTTAATTAAACTACTGAGCTGGAACCATTTACATTCTGAATAAAAGTGCCCAGATATGCCTTTATTTTAGAGTGTAAGAAGTGTTCTTTAAAGTTATTCCTTATATTAATTTGGGCTTCTGCAATTGCTCGTGACCAGACAATATGGGTATTGAACTAAAAGAATCTGGGCATCTTTTACTCGAATGGGTTTTCCAAAATCTTCCTGATTCTTGTAGCTTTGTGAACTCTCTCCAGTGTTCAGGGTAATTTCTAAACTGAGCGTGTCACATGATGGACAAATACAAAGATATTAGAACTTTTCTATCCCTAGCAGATACTGTGTTTATACATCCAAGTATACCATTGCAATCTTTTTGTTACATTCTGTGCTGATCATCTGTGATGACGAAGTTGAGGGTTTTTTCCCAAATTATTGTTTCCTGGATCAGTCCTGTAAATAAGGCCTGTCCCTTGTGTTTCTAGATTTATGATCTCACTTTTTGGTCCTTATTGGAACATGTTTTGGTTTTTTTTTTTATGCATTGCTTTTCAAGCAGTCTTTTGACTTTTGATCACTGAGCCATATTCTTTGTTATTTATAGCTGTTCAAATCTTGGCTTTGTATCATCTCTAGACTCCATGTATATTGATTTTATGCTTTCTTCCAGGTCACTCTAAAAATGCTAAATAGCATTGAGCTAAGAACAGGTCCCTGCAGGATCCCATTTGAAGCATATCTACCTGATGAGTGTTTCACATTTACTGTTGCATTTGAGACACATCATTTATCTCGTGTTTGATCCATTTGTGTCTTCTGAGTTTATTTTTATTGCTGTATCTTCTTAATCAAAATGTCATTCAGTACCAAGTCAAATGCGTTGCAGAAACCATGATATATTATAGAGTCTAAGTATATTAGAATGACTTTATTACATGTATCAACCAAACTTTTAATCTCATAAAAGAGATACCAGGTTAGTCTGACAAGCCCTGTTTTCCAATATGTTGGAAATAGTTAATGCTAATCATCTTTTTATTCTTTCTTGATCAAATCTTTTTTCAGCTCTTCCATTATTTTGACAATGAAAAATATCTACTCCCAGACATGCTGCAAATCCAGCATTCAGAGGTGTAATGAAGGGGAGTATCAGTGGGGCAAGTTTTTCCTTAGCCAGGTCTTTTTTATCTCATTTGGCTTTTCCTCCCGAGTTGCTACTGGAATTCTCTTACTGTCATTTAGTGAATAAATGTTGTTTTGTACTATTAACACCACCAGTGTTCCCACTGCGTGATGGACTGCTGGTGGGATTCAGTTTCTTCCTAATATTTTCAAATGAACACACTGGACCTTCCCTGCTATAATTGCCACCTGCCACCAAACCCTTCTCCTGCTTATATCAACTCCTTTGGTTGCTGTTTTCTCCTTTGTCTGTTTTCTTCCTTTACTAATTTCCTAATTTTCCTTATTTTACTTTATAACCCACACCAACAACTTCTCTTATTTTCAGTTTGTAATGTATTGCTTTCTTGTGGCTGTTTTTTCTTTCCTGTTTAAGAGACATATTTAACCAGCACAACCTTCTTTCTGGCTTGTCTGTGTTTTCCATGGATTGATTGAAAAAAGTTTAGATGATTTACCTACAGGTCATCCTCTTCTGTCAGGTTTTAAAGAGGACTTCCCACAGATGCAATGGAAGTCTCTTTAAAATATTAATAATAAAAAAAAACTTTCAAGTTCAGCTAGATCAGATTCTTGCAATTCCCCCTCAGTGAAAGTCCTTAATTTTAGTTGTTTGTTGTTGTTTGGGTTTTTTGTGTGTTTATTTTTTTTTTCTCTGAACAAGGGATGCTGAGAAGGTCTTGCTCTGATGTAATGTCCGTGTCTGAATAACTAATTTCTTCAAAATACTTAAAGCATATGTTCTTTCGAAGAGATGCAGGAATAAACAAAATCATTGCAGGTAAAAGCCCGCAGGAAGGTGTGTGCATAGTGTGTTGTGTTCACATTTGGATTTTTGCATCATGGGATGTAATGCATGATGCTGTTCTCCCAGACGATGTGGAAATAAAAGGCCCCTCCTCTATAGTTTCAAAGGCTTCAAGCCCTGTAGGTTCTTTCTGCTTTGACTGCTAGCACTCTGAGTCCTGTGGATCGCTGGGGTTACTGCAACAGTTTATTCTGCGTGTGTCTCTAACCAGGGTCTCCCGGGCGTGCAGCCTGTGCAATCACACCGGGACTTGGGCGCTCTGAGGAGTGTGGCCACGGCAGCATGCACAGGCAGCTGTGGCTTCCCTGCTAGCAGGGCCGTGGGTGAGCACCCCGAAGCTGGGTCAGGTATCTCTGCGTTAGCCCGCAGGTGTAGGTGTGACTGCACCCAATCCTGTGCTAATGTACAGAGCAGCTTCCAAATCTTGTTTCAACTAGGGACAGTGGGAAGCTGCTCTGGTCTCTGTTTTGGAAGGACATTGTGGCAGTGTCCTCTGCGCTCACTGCAGAGCTGTCATATCTCTGACTAGCAAAAGAGATGAACATTAATGCTGTGCTGAGATGTGCAGATATTGCAGTGCTCGTTTTCCTCTTCCCTGGGGCCACGGCAGCCCTTATGTCAGGGTAATGCTGTAACTCTCAGTGAACCTGTACAGCGTTTGCTAGCAATATTTTAGAGCCCTCCTGGTCACAGTGCTCAGAGCTGTCGGGAAGATGCCAAGATGCTGGATCTTTGGTGTTTCCTTGATCTTGGATCTTCTTCATTGTTTCTGTTGCAGGTTCAGGCTGGTTACATGCCTGTGCACTTGTAATGCCTTGGCTCCATGTCTGTATGATGAGTAGGTATGTATTTTTTAGATGCAAGGGCTGTGTATTCTGAAATACAGTGTTTATTATGCCTGCAGAAAGAATAACCCAGCTGCTTGTTTAAGTTACCCGGGCCCGCTAATGAGTGGGATTCAGGTTCCTTGCGATGCAGCCCCACCAATCTGTCACTAGAATAAGCATCACTAAGCTTGAGGTAATGTCCCCTTACTCAGTTTTACAAATACACCTCAGAGCAGGGCTCCTTCTCTGGTGTGCCTTGTTAAATCAGATGGCCTCAGCAGTGGCCAGGAGCATGGCTTCCCACCTGCCCCTTCTGTGGGATGTCTGGCCATTTTCTTCGGAGCTTTCCGCCATGATCCAGGTTTTGGTCAGTACAAGGCCCCGTCACTGCAGTCACTTCTGTAAACTTGAAGTCAATCCAGAAGTTTTAAGTAGGTATAAATGGGGGAAGTTCACTTTGCCTGAACTCCACCGGTTACTCTTGATGCTGGCTTGTCTCCAGATTGGATTTAAGGCACGGAGAGACTCTCTTTTGCTGTCCACTTAGTAAGAGTGGTAATCAGCTCAAATACTCAAAATGGGTACCTAATAAGGACCCCTGGTTTGGTTACTCACCTCTCCTCCCTGGTCAGAGACAGAACTGATCTATTGGACTCCGGTACAGACTGCTTGGTACGGCTTACTTATCAGCAGATGGAGGCTGATAGGAGCTGTGGTCTGCTTTGCATGGAGCAAGGAGCTCTCTAAGGCAGGTCTGTGATTGCTATAGGGTTAGCTGCTTTAAGTAGACACCCCTTTTAATTTTTGCCTCAGATGCATTCAAAGGAGAATCTGTGAAAGAATGAGGGTTTGTATGATGGAGCTCTCCTGGGAATGCTGCAGCCGAGATCTCATTTTCACAGGGCTTGCTGCTACTGCTGCTGCTTGAAGACAGAAAGTGTCTTTCTCAGGTTTATATTCCCTTAGAGCATGTGAATAAATTCAATCCATGTCCAAGGTGCCCTTGGAGACTCATAAGCATTACAGCCTGCGAGCAACCCAAGTACTTGGAAATAACAGAGCGGTTGGGAGTGGCAGTGGTTGGAGACATTATGTTCAGTGCGCTCTGTCAGTCCCTTCCAAACTAAAAGCCTCCTCCCAACTGAAGTAAATCTGGCACTTGGGGTGTCATAAGTGGGAGTTTTGTTCCACAGGGAGAATGAAGAGGATACATGGAAAATCATCTGCATCAGGTGGGATATTCCATAGGGTTATACAGAGGTATTGTGTGTATGTATTGAAGTGTCATTCAAGAATTTATTTCTCACTGTAGATTGTTGCTTAATTCAGAAAGGGATAGGTACTTGTACCTTTATTTAAGGGATGTCCTTGTGGAAACCAGTTGGATGATGAAGTGTAAAGAGAAAACTTCAGGAAAAATTATGGCAGAAGGAGCTGTGAATTTGGTAGCCTCATTCCAGGCGTTGAACAGTTATTCATGTTCTTGTGCTCTTGGAAGCTTCTTGACTTTGGCTTCATAGCCCTAATTATAAAAACAAGTTGAAGTAGTAACTTCAGTGTCATACCATGCCAGAAAATAAACCCTTCTTGCATTGCATGGATTTCATTTCTAAAAAGTGTTTCCAGATGGAGTCTTCACGTGCTGCCGCTTTTTTCTTTTGCTCTCATTTGTCATTTAAACAGCAAAGGTAAATTTTCTTCAGGGTAAAATTGAATAAATTTGGCACTGCCAGTGATTTCAAAAAGAAGAGAAAAGAAGATAAAAAAAGCAAACACACAATAAAGCATTCCTTGAACAGCAAATCATCTTGGTTCAGATGTTTTTCTCAAAGATCTCCTCCAGACATTCTTCTCTCTCTCTCTCCAGCCTACAGTCCAGTATTTGCAAGAGATTTGTAGTAATGGAGGGAAAGAGGAAAGCAGACAAGCTGTTATAATCTTGCCTCCTGTTGAACTTCTCCAGCGGGGCCCATTCAGTATCCCAGAATAGTTAAGCTATTGTCTTCACTGTTTTCCTGCCCTCGGGGTGCCCATTTTGTGGGGTGACATTTCCTCCATTTTTGATGAGCAGCTCACTGTAAAGTCATTATTATAGGTCTTGGTGACAGTTCTCTACCCATACCCAATGTCTGGATAATCCTGGGGAGTTCAGAAAAGCTCACTGTAAATGCTGATATTACTGTTCCCCATGACAATTTTCTTTTCCCTGCGTCTGAGATCCCTTAGTCGTTACTTTTTTATGAATGATGATTGTGCTTAGGCTTCTGTGTGGAGCCTTGAGCTCGAGTTAAACTGCTAGTTAGTGACAACTAGCTGGATTTTCAGACATGCTGGCATGACTATTTTGGTATTGGAAAATTGTTGGACACTGCGTTCTGAAGCTATTTCTCATGTATCTGTCCATGTTGTATTTTTGGTCTGCCTTAAATTTTCTGTTTATTCCATTACGTGTGTATCTCGGCTTTTAAGAGCTTATGTGTTCAACTTTGGATCCAGTCTCTCCTCCACGTATGTTCAAATCCCTGAATTAGCAGGAATTTGCCTTGAAGAGGCTACCGAGATTGATCCCACAGCATTAACATCGGCTCTCGCAACCTGTTGAGCTGTGCAGTTAGCCCAAGTGCGACTGGCAGCGTCCCTGGGGCTGCCTGCGCCAGTGATGAGGTGGTTTGGTTGTTCAGCCCCTGTGCAAAGGTAGCTGCTTTGTGCCATGAGTTGTCAGCCTGGATGAATTTTGACTAGGTAACCTTTTCTTTGTTGTCCTGTGAGTTGTCACAGTGGATATCTGATACTTGCATCCTACAGGCCTTGCCAAGAAAGATTAGAGGGAGTTCAGCTCATTAATTTGTTGTGATAGCAGAGGCTGTGAGGTGAACCGATAAAATCCACAAAATAGGCAGTCCTGGGATGCTCTCTGAGGATGGCCGGAAGATGGCTGAGATTCACAGAAGAAACCTTTGTGTCCTGGTAATGAATGCCAGTTTCCAATGATCATTGCTACCTGTAGTAGTCACGTACCAGTACTGTAGGTTCAAGCTTTGAGTCCCATCTGATCAGATGGACTAAACCTCACACATGCATGAGATCCAATTACAGCCCTGGCCCCAACATTGACTTTCTGTGTTCTCTTGGATAGTTTATATAAACCTCCCGTGCTCTGACTTACTTCATTATAGAAAAATTACACCATCATTTGTCAACTCGCTACATGGTGCTTTGAGTGCCACTAGTGACTCACTGACTTCTTTGTTTAATATTTAAAGGTACATTTTTTCCACCACAAGTGCTGTAAAGCTTTAAGATTTTCGGGGACTGGGATTCTCTCTGTATATAACTGAAATATCTAGAAGCATCCCAAACGATCAAAATTATTATCCTTACACTATGGCGCACTCTTGCTTTTAAAAAAACCCACCCTGTAGAGCTAATTAGTTTCTCCTGGGGAAAAAAAAAATAACAAATGTGGTAATCGTTTGGCCAATCTGGAGTGTCCAGAGCAGATAGCTTTTAGGATGTACCGTTTATCACAATCTATTTGTGAGGACAGACTAAGCTGTCTGTTATTGATTTCTTAGTGCTAGGTCCATGGGAAATGGCAAAGATCAGAATAAAGCTTTTCTTTTAGCAACGGTGATACTCGCTGGTGAAAATGTGAATTGGTTTTTGGGGAAATAGCTCTTAACCTCACTTAACAAGTTTAGCTCTTAGCATCATTACTAAATTTCACATCCTTTCACAGAAGCCCTGCAGCTTTTTAAGGGCTTTTGGTGTTTTCAGGTAAGTGATGCTTTTTGCCCTTCTCATCCTCCTTAGCAGAATCCTGAAAGGCTGTTGATGCTTTAGAGGCCCTTCAGGTAACTTAATTTCAGACAAAAAATAATTCATGAGCTTGACTTCTGTGTGCAGGGTTGCTATGCAGCTGTTACTACCACCCTGTTTCTTAACATCAGCTCAACAATTTGTCCTATAGTTTTGAGAAAGGGGGTGAGATGAGGTGGAGAGCATGTTTATTCATATTTTTTTAATCCCACATATTTATTTCTGTTAGCTCTTTGATTTAAACAGCAGAAGATTGAGTGGTCAAAGGTCAGGGTGAATGGGGTGGAGTTTTCCCACAACTGCTGATGGCTTACTGATCCCACTGTTTACATATCCAGTCCCTCTGACGAGGATGATGTGTTCAACAGGAGAGCTTCTCCTATTTTGGGAGCGTGCTTAGACTGGAGCTCTGAATCCCTCCTTTAGAAACCTTTATAAAACAGTTGTTTATGATGTTAGGATGCGGTCAAGCCAGCACTCAGATATGTCTCCTTGCTGTTAACTGATTTCAGAGTGGCTGTGTGTATACTGAAAGCTAAGCACATGTTGAAGAGGTCTTGTTGGTGAGGTCTTGAGGTATTTTTGCATAATGGATATTATGCAGGCTCAGGAGCAGGAGACGGAGTCAACCAGTCAGGTCACCTTATAGGGGGTGTCCAAAGAACTGAGGGGAACCAAAGTTTGAGTCAGTCACTTTGAAAGAAGTGTCTTGCCTTGGAAAGCACAAGGTTTGCCATATAAGTTGTACGTGTACATTGCATGCAAACTGATTGTGTTTGTTTCCAATAACAGTGGTTTGTATAGAGCTGTGTTATCTCTGGTAGAGAAGGTCTTAGGGTGGAAACTCTACAAGTTAGTCGCTTGTTTTGACACGGATGTAGATTTCTTTTTTGGCAAACGTCATCCTTTCCTTTCCTTCTTTCATTGCCGCAATAAATTCAATGTCATCAGTTCAACTGACTGAGGATAAAGAGCAGTCCTAGGCCTGTTACTGTTTGGTAAGATCATTTTTGATAGACTTACTGTCTTGGCAAAAGGTAGACTCTTCACCTCCAAGATTCAGGTGTACATCTCATTGTGCTTTCTGATTGCTTTGGTTAATGAAGGGGAACGAGTGCTCTTTTGTGGGTGAATACCGTAGAGAGCTTTTTTGATAATTTGCAGTGTGAATATTTTTGGCAGGTAGCACAAGAACGCAGGTTTGCTATTCACATAAGATGTTGGCGGCTTGTAGTTTGCCAGGTGGCTGTACTTATTCCTGCTCTTAGTCTCCAGTGAAAGGTAAAATGGAGCAGGAATTTAGCCATTGGAGATACTGCAGCATAGAAGTATTCTTAGCTGGATGTCTTTTTTAGAAGAGCAATGTGTTGAAATTGGATTAAGGTAGAGACTTAAAGAATGACAATAGCTAAACTAAAATTAGGAACCTAAGTCTGTAGGCTCAGTTGAACTAAGCTCAGTATAAAATCAGTAGGGAGGCAAAGTGTATTTAAATCACCTTCTCCGGGCTCTGATGTGAGTGGAGCCCAGTGGAGGGAGGACACTTTTTGAAGAAAACACTCCTCTGCTCTTCAGCGTGATCCTTTGGGCCTGAAGGTATGTGGCCTGGCTAGAACCCTAGTGTCAGGGTCTCTATCATGCTTGTTCAAGCAATGTGAATGTGGCAGAGCAAAGGCCAGTGCCTGGCTTGTCAAGCTGAGAAGACAGCATTTGAGCTTACAGAAACACATTTTGAGTTTTTGCAACAATAGAATAAATACCTTCTTGATAATTATGAATGAAAACTGTCTCATTAAATATAAATTAGCAACTGTCACTTTGAAAGACTGAATATGTTCCTATTCTGTAGAGGCCAAAAGGGGAATAGCTGATGCAGTAATAAGCTCAGTGAACAATAGCAGTTTTGCAGGGTTTGTGTGATTGTACAGTAGATTGGGGAGATTGTTAATATCAGTTAAAATAATCCTATCAATGTCAATAATACTCAAATCTTGTTAATTTTAGGCAATTAGTCCATGAATTAGACTTGAATTTTACTCAATTGATTAAAAGATGTGGGGAAGTCCTACTTGGAGATGAATAACTGCTGTTGTACAATTCTGATGTTCCTTAGGTACCACCAAGTACGAAACCAGAAGTACCTATCAAAAATAAAAGCAGGGAAAGAGGACGCACAGGATAATCTAATTCACTCCAAACCCCTGAGAGGTTAAGACTGAATGTTAAAAAGCAACTTTTGTTGGTTCTCCCCTTAATACCTGAAAAGTAGCTGATTAATTGCATGGCTTATTTTCATCAAAAAGCAAAGGTATCTTGGAACTAATAATAAATGGCTTTTGATTTTCTGCAGGAAAAAAATAGTTACATAACAGTTCCCACATCTCTAACAAAGACAAAATGGCAGACCTATAGCTAAATCAGTTATGCTGCTGTGACGAGTTTTCCAGGTCTGGCCCTGAGGAAACACTCTCGTTCAAGGAATGCATCGCTGCAGATTCAAAGGCCATTAATACATCTTCCTATATGAGAAAAATAATCTTAATTAATCATCAATCTTAAATCTAAATATTGCTTCTGTAAACCTAAAGAAATAAGAAAGAAAAGGCTCTTCTAGAACCCACGGGGTAATTGGCTGCATTCATTTGTATTCATTAGCATCTATTGCTTGAAGATTTTCATGGCCATAGCTGTGTATTAAAACACAGTATGTTAATGCAGGAACAGAATATTTTAGCAGAAAACTGTAATTAAAAAAGTAGCTGACCCAAGGCACTTGCTTCATTGACTTTCTTCCTATTTTTTTAAGACCAATTCTCATAATAAGTACTACAATAAATGGCTAGAGTAAGTCTTCTTGTCAGTAGAAGTCACTGTATCAGTTTAATGAGAAATCTTTAGCATAAGAAATTTAGAGGTTTTGATTTTGTTCACAGCAGATCCAGTGCCTTTAAATCCAGTTGTTGTGGGGCTGGGGTTTTGGAAATATTTCATATGTTATTGAATGAAGTGAGTGAATGACAATAGCAATTTTGTAGAAATGTTTATACTGACTAATTTGCTGAAAGTATCTGTACAAACATGCAAACAATGAGTGGAGACATTCTTACAAGTGCCAAGACTGATGCTGGGAGAGCTACACAGGGTCCTGCTCGGGCACGGACAGTGCAGGGCAGCAGAAAGACAGCGATGGGTGATTGGAGGGCACTGCTAGAGCAGGGGTTGCATTTAGCATTTGCAGGGGAGCATGACTCGAGGAAGGGTGAATGACACAAGCAGATAAATGGGAGCTGCAGGGAACCAGCTCCTGGGGTAGGGGAGGGTAGTCCAGGCTGCAAAGGGTTTGGCAGTCAGGGGTTTTGGTGTCTCAGAGCAGGTCCCCCGGGGCTGTTGGGAAGCTGGTCCCTGGTGCACCTCTCATGGCTGAGCCTGAGGGCAGCGCGGTGGAGGGCTGTGTGCCTATACCCAGCATCAACATTTCCTTGCCTTGAGACTCCTCTTCTACTCGAAATCAGGCAGCAAAAGTCCCTTCAACAGCAGAAGGCAGAGAACTGGGAAAGTATTGCTGGTGGCTAGGGAAATAAGAGGGAAAGCAATTTTAACAAGTGTTTCGCTATTAATTACAGCCTTGAATCATGTTTTAAAAATATTGTTGGTAGCTGTTGGATAGTTTATATACTAATGGAGTTAGACAGAAATTGTGCAGAGAAAAAAGAATGATTTGCAATTTATAATTATTGTGAAATGTTTTGAATTGATAATATGTGTGAAAAGATTTAAATTTAGTTGCTGCACTAAAATTACAGAAAGCTTTGCAGGCAGCTGGATTTACATCCAGCAGAAAGTAGGTAGTTGATACTGAAAAGACAGTCACACGTGTCTGGCTAAGTATTTTTTCAAGAGAAATTAGAATATATGCCCTAAAGAAAAGGGCTTTGGGTTTCTTGCCTGGTTGTCCTTCATTTTCCCACAGTGTTTAGTAGTCCTGGTACACAGAAATGACCAGAGTAGCTACTTTTCAAAGCAGGTGGGGAGACAAGAGAATGTGAAGTAGGTTAGGGCTGATGAGAGGGGTACGTGGGGCTCCCACATGAGCAGCCATGAGAGTCATGCAGTTATGCATGCAGCACAGATGGGCTTCTCAGCCTAGCAAGAACATCCCTTGGCAAAGGACACCAAAACATACAAATAAGAAAGCCCAGACTCTCCTGGGTGTGTATCTCAGGGGTCTGACTCATGACTGTTGTTTGGTTTTGTTTTAGTTTTGCTTGAGGTGTCCAAGGTTGCAGAAGAGAGGCAGAATTGAGGAAGGACATTCATCTGCCAAGCAGCAAGCTGTCACGTATGCCCCACAGGCATGCTGACCCGTCCCAGGCTCTCCTCCCAGCACTGCTTCAGAGACTTCTTCCCCTTCTCCTCCCACATAGGCTGAGACTCTTTTCTCATGCCTTTTTATCCCAAAGTTCCTCCTTTATTCATGGTATCTCTTAAATCCTGGTGAGATACACCCTACGTCTGGTTATGCAGACTTTAACCAGGTGGTGGAGCTTCCCGTGAAACCCCTCTTCCCATATATACCTGTTTCAAAGATGTACATGACACAATTGCATACCACCTCCTCACAGATGTAGTGAGTTGCTGAGATCTGCAAGGCAGTTTAATAGCTGCAAATGTCACTCATGAAAGCTTGGTGTCTCTAATGCTGCAATCAATCAAGTCACTGTATGGCTCAGTATATTTTATAGCTCAGTAGGGAACTGAATTGTGGGAAGGGATGATATGTTGTGTTTTGAAGTTCAGAAGAACATGAATTATCTTTACATAAACATATCTTCTGTATTATTTATGCACTTGTGGAATGGCCAAAGAAAACTTACTCATTCCTTTTTTTACGTAATTATTTCACAGGATCCTTCAAATCAAAAATGTGGAAGAAAGAAAACAGTGTCCTTCAGCAGCATGCCATCAGAGAAGAAAATAAGCAGTGCCAGCGACTGTATCAGCTTTATGCAGGCTGGGTGTGAATTGAAGAAAGTTCGTCCAAATTCCCGGATTTATAACCGTTTTTTTACTCTGGATCCTGACCTGCAGGCTCTTCGTTGGGAGCCTTCCAAGAAGGACCTTGAGAAAGCCAAGCTTGATATTTCTGCTATAAAAGAAATCAGACTAGGGAAGAACACAGAAACGTTCAGGAATAACGGACTTGCAGACCAGATTTCTGAGGACTGTGCGCTGTCGGTAATTCATGGTGAGAACTACGAGTCCCTTGACTTGGTTGCCAATTCAGCTGATGTGGCCAATATTTGGGTATCAGGATTAAGGTACTTGGTTTCTCGTAGCAAACAACCCCTGGATTTGATGGAAAACAGCCATAATACCCCACGGTTTGCCTGGCTAAAAACTGTATTCGAAGCAGCAGACATTGATGGTAATGGCATAATGTTAGAAGATACATCTGTGGAGCTAATAAAGAAGCTTAACCCCACCTTAAAGGAATCAAAGATTAGATTAAAATTTAAGGAAATCCAGAAGAGCAAAGAGAAACTGACGACACGAGTAACAAAAGAGGAATTTTGTGAAGCATTCAGCGAACTTTGCACAAGACCTGAAGTTTATTTCTTGCTTGTGCAGATATCTAAAAACAAAGAGTATCTAGATGCCAATGACCTCATGCTGTTTTTAGAGGCTGAGCAAGGAGTGACCCACATAACGGAAGAAATGTGTCTAGATATTATACGGAGGTATGAGCTTTCTCAAGAAGGGCGGTTGAAAGGTTTTCTCGCAATTGATGGATTTACTCAATACTTGTTGTCCCCAGAATGTGATATTTTTGACCCAGAGCACAAAAAAGTTGTCCAAGACATGACACAGCCTTTGTCACATTACTACATCAATGCATCCCACAATACATATCTAATAGAAGACCAGCTCAGAGGACCAGCTGATATCAATGGTTATGTCAGAGCTTTAAAGATGAGTTGTCGGAGTATTGAACTAGATGTCTGTGATGGCCCAGATAATGAACCCATTATTTGTAACCGTAACAACATGACGTCGCCCCTTGCCTTTCGAAACGTTATTGAAGTAATAAACAAATTGGCCTTCTTTGCTTCAGAATACCCCCTTATTCTCTGCTTGGGGAACCACTGCTCAGTACAACAGCAGAAGGTAGTGGTACAACACATGAAAAGGATCTTTGGAAACAAACTCTACACAGAGGCACCTTTATCCTCAGAAGTCTACCTCCCATCACCCGAGAAACTGAAAATGAAGATCATTGTGAAGGGGAAGAAGCTGCCCTGTGACCAGGATATATTAGAAGGAGAAGTCACAGATGAAGATGAAGAGGCTGAAATATCCCGGAGACTGTCAGAGGACTTCTCAAGGGAACCGAAGCTGATCTGGCTCTGCAGGGAATTGTCCGACTTGGTGTCCCTATGCAAATCTGTCCAATACAAAGACTTTGAGACATCCATGAAAGCTCAAAACTATTGGGAAATGTGCTCTTTCAGCGAGGCAGAAGCCAGTCGGATTGCAAATGAATACCCTGAAGATTTTGTCAACTATAACAAAAAGTTTCTGTCCAGGGTGTACCCGAGTGCTATGAGGATAGACTCCAGTAACTTAAATCCTCAAGATTTTTGGAATTGTGGTTGCCAGATAGTGGCAATGAACTATCAGACCCCGGGGCCCATGATGGACCTACACACTGGCTGGTTTCTACAGAACGGGGGATGCGGGTATGTTCTCAGGCCATCAGTGATGCGTGACGAAGTGTCTTACTTCAGCGCAAATACCAAGGGCATTGTTCCGGGGGTCTCTCCCCAAGTCCTTCATGTCAAAATAATCAGTGGTCAGAACTTTCCAAAGCCCAAGGGTGCATGTGCAAAAGGGGATGTCATAGACCCCTATGTCTGCATAGAAATACATGGGATTCCCGCAGACTGCACTGAACAAAGAACTAAAACTGTTCAGCAAAACAGTGATAACCCCATTTTTGATGAAAGTTTTGAGTTCCAGATCAATCTACCGGAGCTGGCCATGATCCGTTTTGTTGTTTTGGATGATGACTACATTGGGGATGAGTTCATAGGCCAGTACACCATCCCGCTGGAGTGCTTACAGGCCGGATACAGGCACATACCGCTGCGGTCTTTTGTTGGTGATATCATGGAGCACGTTACCCTCTTTGTTCACATTGCAATAACCAACCGAAGTGGAGGTGGGAAGGCCCAAAAGCGCAGCCTCTCAGTGAGGATAGGAAAGAAAGCAAGGGAGTACACCATGCTGAGGAACACTGGTCTCAAGACTATCGATGACATCTTTAAGCTGGCAGTGCATCCGCTACGAGAGGCTACTGACATGAGAGAAAATATGCAGGTATGACACTTTGATCGTGTGTGTTGGTGTGTCCTGAATGTGGAAGTGAAGATCCTGGTGTGAGCTGCTGGTAGGGCAAACTTGCTGAAGCTGGTGGAAGCTAGTGAAGCTTCAGACCCACAGCTGTTGTCAACCTTTAGCTGGACATCAGAAGGCTGATAGTTACAGGTGTTAACTAACAAGCAAATGTGGGATTGGGCAGAAATGTTTTAAAAATCAGTATGCCTTCTCGAAATACTTGCTTTACTGGTTGTATTTGTCTGAGAAAGCAGAACTGTGGGTATATTTGTGTCCCCAGGCCTCAGGTCTCAAAAACTTCATTTCCTCGCTGGTCTTGGAAAACATCAGCAAGCTCTTGTTTTCCTAACTGAGTGAGAGTTATGCTGTTAATTTTCTTTGTCTGGGTGAGTATGAGAGACAGTCAGTGGATGTGTCATTAAGGTCTTGTCTACACCAGAGAAACCCACTGTGCAAAGAGCAGCAGGTTTCCCTGAGTGCGTGTTGCCACCGTTTCCCCAAGGGCTGCAGATGTTCAACGTAGGCACTGAATGCAACTTGGATTGCAATTTCCTCCCTGCTAAATAGCTGTGTTGTCTTGACTGGCTGAGTGCCGGCACAGACACCGGTGCGATGTCTTGGCTCAGGCAGTCTCCTGGCACCGTGTCCGCCTGCCTGTGCTGCTCTGAGAGCAGCTGGAGCCCAATACGGCCGGAGGCGTCGGGGCCCAGGTGCACAGCACCGTCACAACTGCACAGGTTAGACCTTCGTGGTCAGCAGAAGGTGAAGAGGCAGCAAGGCCAAACAAGAACCAGCCTGCCCAGTGCTCTCCTCCTCAGCGGGGGTGACTCTGCGGGTTCGGTAAGGAGCAGCTCAATTCAGAGGTCCAGGCGCTGCCTAGAAACAAAACTGAGTAGCATTAAACAATGAGTTTGCCTTAATAAATAGCAGAAATCAGCCATAACTATCTCCTTGGTAAAGATACAGAAACAATTCATTTTTCTTTCTTGAAAACAGGAGAAAAAACACATAACACTTCATTGACCCCACTCCTCTGGACAGAGTCTAAAGCAAATTAAATGTTGGCAGCTGGAAAAGTTTACAAAGTGACATAAGTTTTAAATCACTCCCAAAGGAATAGTCTAAGCATATTTTTAAGAATGGGAAACTCTTCCCAGCCTTTCCTTTCCTGCAGGCCTTGAAAGTAACTAGTTTGAACCGCTGACTCCACCTTCTGTCTAGGTCAGGCTTATGTATGTGAACTGTATAAAAGAAAATACTCTGAATCTGACTCAGAAACAGCATTAATGTGCCTTCCAAACAAAATTTCAGTACAAGATCTTGTTCTGGGGAATGCTTCGTAAAGACATGGTCGTTAGATTTAACTGCATGCTAATGTATTTTATTAATGAGAAAAGTCTCAATTTGCTGGGCATTTTCTGATCACTGTTTTCTCAGCAAGATGTTGTAGGGGAACATTTACAAGGTATGGGTTGTTATAATACTCTCTCACTTAGATTTTGTGCATCTTGGTCATTCGTTGTATAACTCGAGAAGCTAAATGATGAGGGCATGTCAACCGTAGATCCACTGACTCGATAAATAAATAAATCCTGGCATGTTAGTTTGGTTTGACCTGTATATCCAGTATTGATTTTCTTACATGTGACTTATGAAGGGGAAAGAATGTTTGTGTTTCTTTATGATGTGGTAATGCAAGGCTGAAAACAAAGTGGTTTTTTCCTGCTTTCCTTTCCCATGGGAAATATGAGGTCTGTCGAACTTGTTCTTGCTGGAGGATGATAATGATGGGAGAACGAGGCGATTACAGCATCAAAAGCAATCGGAGTCAGAACAGTTGGGAAGAGAAATAGCATTTTAGGCTGATCGTTTATTATGCTGGGGACCAGAGCTTGTCCCCGTTGGGGCTGGATTTGCAATGCAAAGTAGCTGCAGAGCTGGCAGCTGGGATACCTGAGCCTGGAGGGAAGCTGGAGCTGGCAGTAGGCTTGCGGAGAAAGGGGCTGGCCTGGAATTCCTGTGTGCCCCGGCACCCCAGGGTCCGTGGGGGGCCTGGGGACGGTGAGCAGTGGGTTAGCACTGCCCCACATCAGTGGGGAGAAGCAGGCAGGTGCTGATGAGGTACCGGCAGGCAGGGGAGACGGAGTGGCAAGTGGCAACATTTGCTCAAGTATTTCTTTTCCTTCCCCCAGAATGCCATGGTGTCTGTCAAGGAGCTGTGCGGGCTGCCGCCCATCGCGAGCCTGAAGCAGTGCATCCTGACCCTGTCCTCGCGGCTTGTGAGCAGCGACAACGCACCCTCCGTTACCCTCTGCATGAAGGACGCGTTTCCTTACCTAGAGCCTCTGGGGACCATGCCCGATGTACAGAAAAAGGTCCTGGCGGCGTACGACCTGGTAGGCACTTACCACTGCTACCTCTGCCTTTCCTCAACTTGTGAACATGGCAGGCAATGCTCACTGGTTTTCATGCACCCAAACGCTTCAGTTAAATGAATGAGGCTCTTCAAATGACTTAAGCTATGCAAAATTGTCCTTTAATCCCCAAAATCGCCACACTGGGCTTTTTGTTGTTTGGGGTTTTTGTTTGGTTTTTGTTGTTGTGTTGTTTTTTTTTTTTAACACGATTGTGCTAGCACAGGTTGGCACTTGAGGAGGGACTTTGTTTACAAAAATAGCAGCAATTCAGTGTGTACTGGTGGCTGTTAGTCATTGTCCTTGAGAAGTGGCAAGATTTGTGTGCTGCCCGTTGCTTGCCTCCCCACAGCAGAGGGCAAGGCCATTAGACAGGAGCTGCAGCGTGGGAGTTCCCGGGCAAAGCTGAGCCGTCCCCTTCCCGATCCCTTTCAGCAGCACTGTAAGTAGTGCCCGTGTCCCTGCCAAACCAAGTCAGTGTCGCTCTTGGGGAAGGCATTGCAGAGCTGGAAGGGAAGTTTTAAAATGCCCAGGTTTTTGCATGAGGAAGGAGAGGGCAGTATGGTGCAGGAATACTTACAAAAATGTAGAGACATGAGCTAAAGTCATTCCAGGTGAATGCTGCTGCTCAGCCTTGTGTGACATATGTCACTGCTGTGGGTGACTGAGCAACTGCTGTATGTGACTTGCAGCAGCAGAAGTTGCTGTCACGTTGCGCCTCTCGGGCTATGAGACTGCCCTGTCGCTTCCCATCCTTAGTAGACGGTCTGCAGCAACCGACAGCAAGCCGCATAGTTTTGCAAACCCTGATTAAACATTACACTGTGGCAACCAGACTAAATGATGATGCATGTTCAGTGCACGGCAGTTATTTCTGCAGCTTATGTTTGTAAGGAATAAAATGGTGAATAACTTCGGGGGTATCGAATTGCTGCCAGAGACCCTAAAATGTTGCGAAGAGTGATCGCAGCTTTGACCAGCTATTCAACGTGCCAAATGCTCGCCTCCTTGCCATCTCGTTTTTTGCTGTTATAACACGCTTTTCAGGAGAAAATCAGCTTGGGGGGAAGAGGGAGACACTGATGTTGATTAAAAGAGAAATACTAAAAACACTCTGAAATAACGCTTGGGTTCCTTCCAGAGTAGTTTATATTACTTGAAGGTGATTAAGTTGTGATAATAAAATACCAGCTGTAACAATACCAGAACAAGGATTTGTAAATCCACTTGACTGCCATATTTTAGATTGGACTTTTTTGGGATAGATTTGTTACGTGGTGTGATGTCTGTCTGAAAGAGCAAATACCACATAAATAAGAGATTTTTCTGTCTTTGGAGGCCAGCTTAATGGAGTTTTACCAAAATTAATGTGTCACCTCTTATCTTTGTAATTATGTACTGAAGAATACACATGGGACATTTCAAGGCCTCCTTGTGCTTTGGAAACAGTTTTTCAATTTAAATAGGTGAAAGGCCTCTTTCAGATGCAGACAAAAACACTTGTATAACTGTTTTAAATAATGTTTCCTCTCACATTTGTCTCTGATGGAAGAAGATGTACCTTGAATGTCAAGAGACAGTGCAAGGAGTTTAAAATCAGAGGGCTGAGAAAGAGAAGGGAATTCTTCCGTGCCTATGTAAGGCTTGATTTGAGATGTAATTCTGGTTAATGAGAATATGATACTTTAAATTATTTTTATGCACTTTGACTGGAACTGCCTCTTACTTTGCTAAAATTATTTGCTTCTGAAAAAGCAAAAGCTGGATTTAATAAATGTTTTTGCTACACTTTGGATATTTGCCTTTTGAGGCAATGCCAGCAGCAGAATATTGAAATCTATTTAGTCTTTTCTGTGTTTAAATGAACTCTCTCTCTCAATCTTCGTATTTGAAAATACAGTGTGTGGAGGGGTTTGCAGTTTTAATGTTGAGAAAGGGCTCTTCCTTGCTATGGTGTTTGTAGTGAATTGGTATAATCCAGGGTGTATTTCTTTTTAATATTATTTTTGTCTTTTTTTTTTTTCCTTTTTTTGGTGCAAATGAGAGCACAAGGTGGTTGGTGGAAAGCAATATAAAATATTTTAGCTTTTTATTTATTTATATTCAAGATATACTAGAGTTCAGCCTTTTAAGTTGTTGATAAATATGGCTTCAAGGAACTGGGTCCACAAGTGCTTGCTGCATGTCTTTAATTCCCCAGAAACGTCTCTTCACCGCAAAGCACTTTTTGGGTGAATAGGCCTGAGAGCAATTTTAAATGCATAAAATAAGAGCTGTTGATGCTGGCCTCTGTCTTGTATGAATGGGCTGTACTTCTTAATTCCTTTTGCGATAGAACAAAAAAAAAGTTTGGCCCTAAATCTCATAGTGGGAAGCTGTGATTGTAGGTCTGCCTTACTTGCTGGACTCCACAGCACAGGTAGCGTGAGTGCTGGGCAAACCCTTCCTTGCCACCTCTGAAAATACCATGGATTTCACATTCTTTAAAAAGTCTGCTTTGAAAATAATCTCCGATTAAAAACAGCCCTAATGTGTTGGAATTTTTTCCCCTTACAGGAAATTGCCAACTGAATGTACCTTTTTTTTGTTGGGTTTTTTGGGTTGTTTTTTTTTTTAAATTTTATTTTTTTGCTTCCACGGAAAGTATAAACTCTGCCCGTGTGTTTAATGGGGCATAGGCAGGGCTGACAGTCCAGGCAAATGGAGGTGCAAGTGCTCAGAGACCTGCCACAATGATCTGGAAAACAATTAACTGTCTGTTCCCTCCTGCTCGGCCTTTGTCAGCAGGCGTGATAGACAAAGATCAGTTTGTGCAGTTTGTTTGTTTTTTCCTGGGCAATTAATTTTACCATTGTGTTCCGCATTAAATATTTTCTTTCAAGAGAGGCCTTATTGGAATAAAATTTAATGTGCTTTGTTTAAGGAACTGGAATGATTTTCAAGGCTTGCTTTATTTTTTTATGGTCGCATTGCAGTGGTTTAGTGGAACTCGACTGTTGCCATGTCTCGTGGAGGAAGAGGCTTGATTGATGATACTGGGTTGTATGGGAGTTTCTGCAGAGGAGAGCAGGGAATGGGATTTGCCGAAACAGGAAAATAAGGTGGAACGCTAGCAATACATAGAAAACATTTTTGAAAAGTGTGTCAACTACCAGAAATGCAGTTTAGAACAGTTTATTTCGACATAGAGCTTTTGTTGATACCATACCTAAAATATTGATGAATGGATTCCGATAATGTCGTCATCGATTCCCACTTGTATATCCTAGGATAGCATAACGTGTCACTTACAGAGCTGTTCGTCAGATCTGTCCTCTCCCGTGAAGGAGGACTCTCCCTCTCCCTCGTGCCTGTGTGCTCCCCCTCGTTGGTGGCCAGGTGTTGGAAGATGCTCGCTCAGATGCGCAGCACGTGTGCTGTGCCTTATAACCTGTCAAATTGATGCCGGTGTTCATTGATCACACCTAAAAAAAGGAGATACTCAATGTGAAGAGAAGGGATGGAGCCCAGCTGGACTTGACAGATGGTTGAATTATTCACTGCAAACAGTTATCCTGTGAAGTTAGGATTTTTTTTTGGTTGAGAATTGTTCGGAAACAGATTGTGGTTTCTGTCTGCACGATACATTCATTTGCTGATGCAAGCATGCATGAGCTCAGGGACACTTGTGCACTTTGCTTTTCCCTTATTGGTTCAGCATTATTTTTCCTCCAAGATCAAATTATTGAATCATTTGCAAATCAAAAGCAATAAACAAGAGATAATAAATGTTCTTGATTTTATCCAATCTCCTGGCTCGTATGCATACAGAAGTTGTTCTAGAAAAAGAAAAGAAGCTCCCCAAGTATCTTTACATATTTTCAAATCATAAACAACAAAAAGTGTAAAAAAGGTTGAACAGAGAAGCTATTTGTTGTGTAAACTCATGTTGATATTAACATTTTTCTCTGTATTCAAGCCTCTTTACTGGAACTGATTTTGTTATTTTGGAGCAGGCAGGTAAGGAAGGACAGCATGTATGTAGGTGGTGTTGAGAGAAGGCAAGTTAGTTAAGAATGTCTCGGCCAACACGGACATGGATTGGGGATTTTTGGGAAGAGAAGTAATATCTGTGATGCTGCTGGGGAATAAGTCGATGTATTTAATGGCAGTGTTGTTGATGACACAGGTATTGGTGGGTGCACACTAGCAGAAGTCCACTGAGGTGTGTGCAGAGAGGAACTGCTCTTTGTCTGCTGTGCTTTCAGATTCAGTCTTTTTGGGTTTCTTTGTCTCGGTGCAGGCGTGACAGCCCTTTATTCCCAAGGAGAAAGTCCATTTTCCCAGTTTATGTCAATGCAAAATGACTAAATAGATTTTTGTGAGCTTTTCCACTGAAATTCATATTTCAGCTGGGACAGAGTCATCCCCAAAGGAATGTTTTTCACAATTCTCTGAGCAGCTGAAGACAAGGGATATTGCAGAGCAGAGCATCTACTGCCAAAGAAGTGTCATAATGCACTGACGTCAAACACAGTCCAGTACATGGACATTGTCTTGAATTCATATCTGTTTTAAAGAGTTTTCAATCCAAAATTGGACATAGACTGGGAAAGCAATTATCCTGTTTCTTTTGCTGCTTCTTATAATTCTCTCTTATTTACCCACCGCTCTCGCAGTTTCTCTCTCTGATAGCCTTGTCCCTTAGTCTCTTCTAAAACAGGACCTGAAAACAGATCAGAAGTTTTCTTACAGAATGAAGTTCCACTTGGATGCTTTAGTTACTCTGGTTTAGCATAAGCATATTGAAAGCTGACCCCTTCCCCTGTTCCTCTACTGCTCCTGTTTTATAGAGGACTGTCTTCATGCACCAGGTACATCCTGCAACACTCTGACGCCATATTTCCCCAGAAATATTTGTAAGCAAAAACATGAAATTGGAATTTAAGGTCAATTTTATTCCTTCTGCAGTTTGTGTCAATAAGGTAAGATGTTTCCAGCTGATGTAACCATCCCTGATAACTGTTCCTCTTACTGGGCTGTTGCAGGAAAAGGCTGAGATACAGAAACCTGGCTTGGAGCATATTGGGACAGAGACAAGGCGGACTGGTGGCCAGCGTTCCTTCCCACATCCTGGCACCATGTGCACATCCTTCCTTTTTTGCAAGACTTGCTGGCACACGATTGATTGCCTGGCTGTGTCTTGTCCCAAATGTCTGCAAGAAATGCTCAATGCTAAGGAGGGAATCCTGTTCACATTTTCATGAGCTCAATTTGCGCTTCGGCTGTTTTTCCAAATCGGTTGTATTTTTGTAGCCTTTTTTGGTTTTGTTTGGTGGTGGGTTTGGGGGTTTCTTTTGTGGTTGGTTAGTTTGGGTTTTTTTTTAGCAATAGAGGCATGATATGGTACTCCTTGCCCAGACAAAACTCTTCATTATCAATGAAAGGCATAGGAGAATGGAACTGTGGCCATGAGGAGACACCTGAGAGAAACCTTCTTTTTAGTTTGATGATCAGTCGGTTTCTGTTCTAAACTTTGGAATATTTATGAGAGGATTCTTTGAACTGTCCCTTTTGTATCATTTATCTTCCCAGCAGGAGCAGTGCTTTAATTTGCCACCAGGAGTTTTTCCTGTCCTTTTTTTGTCTTTGTTGGTGAGACTCTGCTGTGTTAATTTCCTCTCCCCTTTTCAGTTTGTAGAATAGTTTGTAATGAAAGGAAGAAATTGGTCTCTATCACAGGAGTTCATTAAAGTAAAAAGATCAGTTTGTACTGATCCTATGATTAAACTACCTTTAGTACATACAAGAAACAAGCCTGTTAATTTCTTGTGAATAAAAAAAAAATAATGCGTTCAGTGTTAAGATATTTTAATTTCACTTAAAATTTATTTATCTTTGTAATTAACACTTAACAGGAGAGACAACATAAAGCCTTGTTCTTTCTGCGAAGCAGTGTGATTTTAAATTTGATATTGCATGCTATATTTAGACCCTTACATGAGACAGGTCAGTTGTATTTTCAGCCCATGCTCTGTTCCACTTCCTGGGGCTCCTATACCAGACAAGAGAGAGCTCCCGGGTTTGTGCCAGCTCTTGCTTCCGATGCTTTTGTGACAAACCAGAATGATTGTAACAGGGTGCTTCAGGTGGATTGAGATGAATCAAGTTTAGGCTTCTTGCTTTCAGCATTGTGTAAGAATATTTAAATTGTATGAGCTATTTTGCAGAAAAAAACTAACCTTGCAGATGAGATTTTGTATTCCTCATTCTCGTTAGTTTCTTAAACGTGACATGTACTTCTGGGACTTGTGCCATGTGCATCTTTTGTCAATCTGAACAACCCCTTACTCACTTTTTGTCGTGAGAGCATTTGTGCCGCTGCAGCCTCTGCAGGAGGGTTAGCACCTCCAGGACTTGCAAAAATCTTTGTGTCCCTGCTCCCATGGAAACGTGGCAGGGGTCCCCGATGGGAGGAGCAGGGCCGTCCATTGTTCCCGCAGAGCTCTGCACCACTGCAGCTGCTGAGCAAGCGCAGAAGAGACCCTGAGTCCTCCCCGCGGGTCTCGGCCCTCGGGACACAGAGCCCAGTACTGAAATTAGCAGGATCCCAAATGATGTCAAGGTGTGTGGTAGTTTCTTCCATTCAGCCTTCTTCCTTTGTGGTTTAATAGGTATACACAGTTGGTCAGCAAGGTAGCTTTTTAAGTCCCTGTACCGGAATCAGATTTTGTGTAGTTTTACTCCTATTTTTGTCTATTTTTTCCCCCTGTAGTTATGTTAAACACATCACTCAGTAAAGTTTATCATCATCTTTCTAACATGGGAAATGCAAGTTGTCCTGAGCAATCCTGCCAGCTTTAGCAGCTGCTAAAAGTTTCCTCACTGACTCCAAGTGGACCCAGATACCAGCATCCATCCTCTAAAGGTTGCTTTTTAGTATATGTTGCTTGAAGGTTAATCCCTTGAAGCTCAGTGTTCGGGAGTTAACACGGGTGGAACATGAGTTTCCTGAGGGAGTAGGACGGCTCATGCTTTTTGAGAGGCACTCACCAAAGCGAGTTGCTGTGTGGGAGCTGACATTAAACAGCAGCCTGATGGGCTCCAGGCAGATGGCTGGGACTTACACAACTGCCCCAGAGCGCTGCTCAGCGCGGGTCTGAGCAGAGTAAAGGTGCATGGAAATTCATGCTGCATACATCAGAAAGCTCACTCTTCGCATTTGAGACAGATTGGTGGGTTTTGAAACATTACTGGCAAACCCGGGTTTGAAAATCTCAGTCTATTGTGTGATTTATGGGGTTACCTTCCCAGCAGAAAATCTCACAGCCCTCCATGTTGTGTTTCTTCTAGTTCTTGCCTTGGCATTGCAAGAAGTAGGTGACAGCCCCAAGCAGGGTTTCAGATGTGATGCCAGCTGGAAAAGCAGGGGACCGTTCAGGCTGGCAGACCATGGACTCATATCAGAACCAGTGCCAAAAAAAAAAGAGTATCTAGATGCCATGACACAGGACTGTGAGCGGGAGCTGTTGATGAGCAGAGCCACGGTAGCAAAGTCTCCCAGGGGCTGAGGGACAGGACCAAGCAGAGGTGTCTATGGCCAACATGCTGCATCCCTGGCCAGCATCCTCCACTGCGGCCGGCAACCCTGCCAAAACTGCTGCCTGCTGTCCTGCGTCCAGTGTGAAAGGATGTGCGAGACACCAGTTTCTAGCTGAGGCTCTCACCTGCTTTTACCTGCATTAGACTGAATACTGACAAATCGTTAACATTAATTCCAGTAAACAGTTACTAGTAACTTAGCTTTTTAGATGACCTTTGCAATCTTCACTTAGTAAATATCCCCCAAGGTGCTGCCTTGTGTGTAAGTGAAAACGTATGGTAGGGGAAAATTAAGAAAAAAAAAAAGTGGTTTTTCAGATTAGTATCAGTTCTGTTGCCAGGATCTGTACAGAAAAGAGCATCTATTGTGATGTGCTTTAAGAAAAAAAAAACCACTGACAAAACCAAAACAAAACCAAAAACAACACACAAAAGAACAAAAAAAGCCAAACCAAACCAAAAACCCCACACCCTGTGCTATAATTTTATTCCTGGATAGCAGTTACTTGCCTGTTGTACTCTTATCTGTATGAATCAGTTTCTGGTTCTTCAAAGTGAACACCCAGGCTTTGTCCTTGCACTAGCCTGTTGTTACAATCTTTTACCGCAGAGTTAGGAAGCAGGATCTTGTGCCCGCTGAAACTGCACACGCGGTTCTTGTTGGGAGCAGAGTCTGGCCTGTCATGTAGAGATACTGGGTCCTGCACACTGTGTTATCGCAGGGGGCGAAGACACCACAGGCTAGCCAAAATCATATATCATAGTTGGCCCAGGGTGTATTATTTCTATCATCTAGTGCATTATTTCCTAGAGGAATCTGTGAGGGGGGATGCACTAAGGGCATCCCCTAATCCCAGTCGCTGAGCTGAGGAACTCTGAATCCACTCAGGATTTGTCATGGGACAAAAGCTGCTTATTTTTGTCAAGATTGCTGCCAAGCAGGAAGACAGGCACAGGTTAAATTCTGCTATATGATCTGTTTTTAATTGTTTGTTCTTGCTGAGCCGAGAGCAGTGAGACTTTGATGTCAGCATCAAAGGAGCGGAGGGCTGCTCTACCTACTCTGCAGTAAGGGAAAATTGACATCCTATTGCCGCTTTTCTCTTAAAAAATGAATGTAATACCTTCGTGTCTGAGAATCCTAAAGCAAGCATGCCAGAAACTCCTGGGAGTGGGTCCAGTAGTTGGAGGAAGATATGGTCGAACTTAGATTACCAAATTGCATGATTGTCAAGCTTGCTTTTTTGTGTGTGGTAGAATAATTTCCTGTGGCCACATATATATATATAATGTATGTGTATATATATAAAAAACTGTCACAAGCGAAGTTCTGCCTTAGAGACCTGAGCACAGGAGAGTCAGGCACTTTGGATATACTGTCCCAGCTTAGATGCATTGACCTCGCTGAGCAAAACCTTGCTGCTGGGTGGGAAGTACAGGCACAGACCCACGGGGGCCAAGCCCGGGGTGATGGGTGCACGGGGCGCAGCCACCGTGGAGATGCTGGCAGTGCCTGGCTGGGCCGGGCAGTGCGGGCACTGGCTCGCGGGCCCTGTGTCTGCCTGTGCAGGGGATGCACGTTTGGCCTCTGGCTGCCTCTGTAGGGACTTGCAAGTTTTATCAGGATTCTCACTCTCTTTACTGCTCAGACCAACTTCACCATTTGTAGTTGGTGGCTGAGCGGCTTCTTCAGCACAAAATGACTATGTGCTGTGGTACAGAAAAGCCAGAGGGTGGGTAGAAATTTTCATTTCTTTCTAGATGACAAGCGAAAATATCAAAGAGGAAAAAATCAACATGATGCACGAAAAAGCAAGTAACAAGAATGAAAGGCAAAGGATACTATCAAAAGTAATTTCAATCTCGGGCATATCCACTGGGCGTGTTCCGCTAAAAAACAATTTTGCACTCCGTAGATGTATCAAGCTTTTTTCTCTCTGCCCGTGAAGCTGGTAATGGATTTTGTTTTTCTCATGTTCTTGTTTATGTCAAAGCAAAGGCATAGGTATTTTTATTAAATGCAGCCTGTCTTAATAGGTTTAATTAGAAATGAAGATGGCATGAGGAGCAAAATTTGGATCTGAATTTCTCCAGAATTTGGCAGTTTGGGTGTGACAAGTGGAAGCATGTCTCCTCCCTTGTATCTAACTAAAACAATAAGACATACTAATTAGCAAGTGTTAATTTAATACTGTTATACTGTCTTCTACTAAAATCATCAAAAGCTACTGGTGGTGTTTTCATATTTAGTGAGTTTGAAAGTAGGAAGGCTTTTAGCAGTTGTAGCATTTTGGCAAAGCTTTCAGATGGTGGCTTCTGTAATTTCAGGATGTAACATTAGGCAGTATTCAGTTTGCTTCATTTTTAATTGGCACCGCTCTCATGCTGCTTGGATTTGATTGGGGTTTGTGGTGTACGTCCCAGGAGAGTGAGATTATTCTCAGGCATAGTTTGTTATACAGCATGTTCTTGCCTTCTGTAACAGATGTATATGCCACCTTTTGCAATTTCACAGAATATAGTGTTGGAACAATTTGCTCGCTTGCCTGGACTTCTGAAAGGTTTTGGAAGGTTTGTTACCATCAAAGGAGAATAGCATTTGCAGGAAGGGAGGCTCAGGAAACTTGTCATGTAATGGACACTTCATCTGTTTGCTGTTAATGGGCTACTCTAGGAAGATGCATAAATATGGCTATCTCTTGAAACTTGTGAGTAGGCTTCTTGAAACTGCCTGCCTCTTGTTTTTGATTTTTTTTTTTTTCTTTTAAACTTCAACAAAAACGTTGAGGATAGGATAGGATTTGGATCTGAATTTCTCCAAAGAGAAACTCAAGAAATACTGTGGCTGTCTGAACCACTGTAGCGCATAAAGTTCAGCACAGGCTTAAGCACCTCTTGAAATCAGCGCTATTCATGACTTGGTAACATTTTTTATAACCACTTATGTCAAGGACTATACTTATTTCTCCTTTTGTTGCAAGAAAAGTACTAATTAGAAAGGGCTCGATTTCACGTAGAATGAATTTTATTTGTCTGCTAACTCTGCTTTCTTCTGAAATCACTTGTGTTTCCTTCACATTATTTGCAGTGGTGTCTCACTGATGTAAAACAGCTGTTCTTTAACTTCTGGAGCAAAACATTTTGTGAGCAACTGTCACTTAGCTTGATACAGATCTAGGAGCCCTGATATGAAGGAGCGATCCAGTCTTTATAGTGTTGCTTGCAGAGCAGAGCTGCTCTTAAGTTTGAGCCTTTGTACTTTTCTGTGGACGAGATGTTGCAGGAAACCCTAGTAATGCTGCTTTTTTCCCATTTATTTTCTGACAGATGATTCAAGAGAGCAGGGTTCTCATCGAGACTGCAGACATCACTCACGACAAGATTGTTCAGTGCCAGAAAGCAGGTAATCCTTCTTTATTGTGCAGTTCTGGATGGAGATCGGAAACAATGTGCCATAATTTACTTATAGTTTGTGACTAATGCAGCATCTTTCACCTGGTATTTAAGTAAGTATCCCGGCCTTTCCCTGGCAGACTCCACCCTCCTGAAGGCTCATCCTCCAGTAGCAATGCAGGCATGGGATCAGAGAAAAATCTTCAGCTTTCACCTTAAAAGCTATTTCTCCATCTGCTCCCCAGCTCTGAAATGTCTGACAGCATTTAAATTAGTCAAATGAACTAGAAAGTCATTCAATTAAAAAGAGGGAGTGAGAAGGCATGCTGCCTTTACTGAGCTCCATTCTCTACCACAAATGTTCCCTTAAACACAGAGGGAGGCAAGAGGTTTTGAAACCCACAGGACCAAGCTCTGTTGCCTACCTTTACATACTTCCACTGTTTAGGTTTGTTTTAGACCCTAGAAACTTATGCCAATATAATTCCATTGTATCACAGTGAATCTGTGTGGCTATTCATTAGGTATATAAGGCATATGGGCGCAAACCACTGTAAAAAGGCTTAAAGTAGATCATATGTTGCTGGTGTATTGTACTGGACGTCTTTATCTGAACTAGGGCTCTGTCTCGTGTGCACCAGTAGAAGGGGAAAAGGTGGTTTCAGAAGTGGCCACCCGCGTGCTGTCTGCTCTGCCGCAAGTTCACGCTCCTTTTTCAGGATGGTAGAAATCACCAAAGTGTCTGTGATTCACAATTCAGCTTATTCATGCAAACCCCTCTTCATCACTTGTTCAGGACAGCAGGCTAGACTCTGAACTGGGACATGCCTCCTGTAGTTTCCACTGATACACAAGAGTAAGCCCTGCTAGAGAGATAAGAGTCCATATTTGGCAGTGATAATCCTCTACAACTAAATCCATCAGCTTTCATGTATTAGAAACCATGCTGAATAAATGCACGTGGTGTTTTTCTATGAGGGGTTTACACTGCAGAAATTAAATCTGTTTTCAGTTCATTTAGTTGTATAGCTGCACCTTTCTTAACCTGTAGCAAGCCTTGAATGCCTTGAATGTCAGTAATGCAAACACTTGCTACTGCATTTAATTTGTGTTCTCGGGCATAGTCTTCTGGGACCACAACAATCATAAATGCTATTGTTTCTGATAGGCATTTTTGGATTTGGCAAGTGACACAGGCTACAGCCATTTGCTTCTATTAAATCTAAATAATGAATGAAACTGATGTTTTGTAGTAAATCCTTTAATTCATCTTTTTAATTAGAGGAAATTTGGAAGCTATTTCAACAATAGCATTTAACTGATTTTTATGTGGTGCAAGAGCAGGGTGGAACCTGCTCTTTGAAATTCAGAGCTCTGGAGCCATGCTGGTGCTGTGATAGCAAAGGGAGGAGAGGCAAGCAGCTACGGCTTGCTGGATTTCATGGGCCTCATCTTGTGTCATGCCTTGGCTTCTGTGTATCTGCATAAACAGCATAAATGTCCTCAGCCCAAAGCCCTCATCAGGTGCAGAGGGTTTAGGAATGGGACAGTGACATGAAAATGCAGCACCAGGGGTCTTTCTAGGTGGTATAACACAAGAGCAATACTCTGCACTAAATTATGCAGTCCCTCAGCAGCATCAGCCAGCTTTCTGCCCACCCTGCTCCGTGCACAGAGAGAAGAACCTGCGACACTTGCCTGAGCACTGGTGTCTTTGTGAGCAGAGGGCTGGTGATGTGTGCAGAGAACACGATGCAGGACCATGCCACCATGCTGATGTCCAGAGTTTCACGCAGTTTCCCCCTCCTTCCTTCCCCCAGCAAAAAGATGATTTTCTCAAGTCTGTTCTCTTTGCTGCTGTATCTACTTGTATTTTCATTTGTTTTGCTTTGTTAGCCTTAAAGTATCATTTCTGATTGAGAGGAAGGCTGCAGAGATATGAAGTGCTCTTCTGAAGCCTCAGGATTTAGACAGAGGAAAGGAGTAGGAGAGAGAGGATCCCTCACCACGCTCAATTGCCAGTTAGTTTTTTGCAAATGTTACCAGGCAAATTGTTAAATAACATTTTCAATGTGGCAAGATGAAGCACTCAAAATTAAGAGATGTCAGAGGTACAATTGCTTGTGACATTGTCCTTTACCTCACCCCAGTCCTGCTCCCTTTGAACATTTGTTCCCACCAGACCTCTGCTTCACAGCACAGCCTGTTTTGGTGCGGGCTCCCTGTGCCACGGGGTCCTGCCCGCTCTCCCAGATGGCTTCTCAGGTGGCTGGTTTTGTTGTTTTTTTTCATGTGCAGTCTCAGCCCTGGTCAGCAGCAGCTTGGAGGACTGAACTGCTAAATGTTTTCGTTGGTGCTCCTACCTACAGCCTAACAAATATTTGTGGCTCCTTCTCTCCAGGGTAGCACTGTCTCCAGGTTACAGGGGAAGTGAGGTCCAGAGGGAAAAATAACTAAAAGTATGCTGCAGAGAGGCAGGGCTGTCCAAGCGGAGCATTAGCCTTCATAAATTTTTGGAGGACAAAGCAAGTAATTTGAAGGTTTTCTTTTAGTTACTGAAGTGAAATGATTTGTAAGTCCTTGGCACGAGGCACGCCTGCAGGGGAATCATGCTTGAGGTGCAATTATTTAGACTAATTTCCAAAGGATGTGCTGCAGGAACCGTTGCCCTAGACAGGCAAAACCTGTGAGTGGGCGAAGTTTTGGAAAATAAACAGTAGAGAAATCTTGCATGGTGTGGAGCTGAACTGCCTCAGTGTTATCGAGCTCCTGGAGTCAGCGCAATGCTAGAGGAAGCCTATTGTTCGTCTTCCAGGAGCGCTTCAGGCAAGCTACACCAAGTGCAAGCCTGCCTTGGGCTGTCGGAGAACTGACTCCTTCAGCAACCGGCTAAACAGCCCTCTGCGTCTGCTCGGTGCAGGTGTTCTCTCGACGGGCATTTCTTTGATGTCATTTCAATGAAGCTCGAATTTGCAAGTGACATTTGCCTTAAAATGTTAGGGGAGGGAAAGCTGTGAAACAACTGGAGATGGAACTTGGTTTGTTCAGCCTGGATAGGCTTCAGGCGTTTTGGAGTGATTTAGTGCCAATTTGGCCTTTGTAAGGTACAAATTAAGGGAACACAAGCAGCTCTCTCTCCATTTTGTCTCTTAATCCACACCACATTCAGAGAAATGTTTGCATACCCTGTGCAAATCTTGTGGAATTGGTGGGCTAATTGGACTCGTTAAGGTTTTTAATCTGCTCCCATATTTCCTGAATTCTTGTATCCAGCAACAGATTCACAGGCATTCGCCACAGAAACTAGCAATGAAATGTAACAATTCCCAGGGCTGTGGTTGGAAGTCTCAGTTCTCCAGGCTGCAGGAATAGCAATCCTGTGATTAGCGGTATGTGTTTCTGACATAATTTATCATTGTGAAGTACAAGGGCTTTTCTGTGTGACTGTGATTAAGATTAATGAGGAGCTGTGCATTTGAGTCTGTATGTGCTGTGCTGAACAGGTATCTTCCACGTCTGTCAGACTGCCTTCCAAGGTACAAAATCATCTATTCAAGGAGAGTGACAAGCGATTGCCTTTTGTCGCAATATTGCCAGCAATGCAGGCTGCAAGCAGAAGTGCTGGAGGAGGGTTTGTGCGGGGACCAGGCGTGCGGCTGTGTGGGACCCTAGCACTGGAAAGGAGAGTTACATACAAAGTGGAAGCACAACCGCAAGATTGCACATGACCCTTTAATTCTGGAACACAAGTCCTATGAGGAGCGGCTGAGGGAACTGCGGATGTTTAGTCTGGAGAAAAGGAGGTTGAGGGGAGACCTTATCGCTCTCTACAACTCCCTGAAAGGAGGTTGTAGAGAGATGGGGGTTGGTCTCTTCTCCCTAGTGAGACGACAGAATAAGAGGAAATGGCCTCAAGTTGCGCCAGGGGAGGTTTAGATTGGATATTCATAAAAATTTCTTCCCCGAAAGGGTTGTCGGGCATTGGAACAGGCTGCCCAGGGAGGTGGTGGAGTCACCATCCCTGGGGGTATTCAAAAGACGTTTAGATGTGGCGCTAAGGGATATGATTTAGTGGTGGACTTGGTAGTGATAGGTTAATGGTTGGACCCAATGATCTTGGAGGTCTCTTCCAACCAGAACAATTCTATGATTCTATGATTCTAAGATGCTCTCCAGGATGGGGTCATAACAGGGAAGGGGGGAAACACAGGAAGAGGTTGTAGGAAGTACCAGCTGCAAGGCTGAAAATGCTCACTGAACATTTTATAGGGGAAATCAATCATGCACTGGGTGATGTAGCAATCTGTATTTTTAGGAATGGAATTCCATGAAGAGCTTCATAACCTTGGAACAAAGGAAGGTTTGAAAGGAAGAAAATTAAGCAAAGCCATTGAGAGTTTTGCATGGAATATCACAGTGCTGAAGGTAAGCACAGAAAACACCACCTTAAGTCTCATATTAACTCTATAAGCAAACCTTTTCTCTTTTAGCTCATCTGTTTGTACTGTCTTACTAATACTGAAGCAATATTTTGTTTTAATGGGGTGTATAAATTACCCCAATTATTGAGATTTATCAAATATATCTTATTAAACCTCTGTTTTGGAAGCTGTGGAAGGGAATTTATCTAAGCCTGAACAAAAGAAGAAATATAGTTTGTGGTTTGTATGCTCAGGGACCTGGTTTTGGTTGTCTGTTCTGCCCCACGCACCCTGAATGTGACCTGTCTGGGGTCACCGTGTCTCAAACACTTGTTTTGTAAAATGAGGACCAGACCATCTCTTTGGGAAGGGACAGGGCTGGGGGGAGTGTCATGAAAAAACACGAGGAATGTTGTAGATCTTGCAGAAATGTCAGGGTTATGTTTCAAAAGTGGAGCATTACCCAAACAGCTAAAAAAGGGAGGGATGAAAATCCCTCCATCCTGGCTGCACAGTGACACGCTGTGCAGTGAGCACATTACTCACCAGGCTTTAGCTACCGGTTTGGCACCGACCAGCCACCAATTGCCACAGCAGCTGGATGTCTGAGCCTGGGACAGACAAAGATGGAAAGAGGAGAGGATCTGGTGCAGCCAGAGCAGACAGCAGGGAGAGGACCTGAGCCAAGCATTCAGGTTGTTAGCATTCAGCTCATGCCTTCTTTCACAGGCTCATTTCCCACCTTGCTCTGATAGATCACACTTTGATTTCCCCTTGCTCTCTCCCTGCTGCTCCCTCCCTCCAGCTCCCATTAAGCAGATTGCCCTGTCTGACAGCATCTCCCTGTGACCCCCCCAGTGCCTTTCCCTTCGCTGGCATCCCAGGGCAAGCCAGCTGATGACAGGGAATTTTTACAAAGTTCCTCATCAAATATACACCTAAACGTAACATGCAATAGCAGTAGCAAGAGTAGTAGAAGATGCATGCTTCAGCATTGTGGAGATGGAAAGAACACTAACACGTCCTGAGCAGGAGAGGGAAAAAGGAAGTGGGAAGGAAGAGGCCGAGGGCCAAAAATGGGTGGGAGAGGCCATTGGTAGTAGAGAAGGGTTAGAGAAGACCTGGGGGACACCTGTGGTTCCTTGTGTACCTTGATTCAGCATGAGAGAGAGGGAAAGTGAGTAATGGAGTCAGCGTAGGCTCAGTTAATAGGACCTCTGATGAAGAGAAAAGGCAACCAATTCAAACGTGATGGAAGGGACTGACCTTTTCCACACAGCGTAATTGAGGCAAGTAGCTAAAGAGGACAAAAGAAAAAAACAAATGCTAGGCAGTTCTGAACGTTAATCTTGAATACCTTTAGTTGTGTTTGGTAAAATAAATGCGTCATGCTCAGAGTCACTCTAAACACGGTCAGGCTTACTCTAAACTTCCATTTTTAGAAGTTTGTCAAATGAGAAGTTCGGACCTCTGAGGGTGACCTATGATTAATGAAGGTACAAGTAGGGTATCAGAGAAACATTTCCCATGAAAAATAATTGCTGCCTAGCACATATTGTCAACATATGGAAAAGCATTTCAAACATCTAGTCAAGGTCAAGGAATAATTGACATGTTTCATTTCTAAGCCACAACTTCTTCTTACCTTTCTCATATAGTAAAATATTAACAGGGTTTGTGGCAACTACCCATGGGTATAAATGCACATGAAACACCTTTTCATTCTGACTGACGTCCAACTCAGCAATGACGTCAGGCAACTGGGAATGTGGTTGTCAAACCTCAGGTGTCTGATACGAGACCATCAGTCATTGTTCTTATTTTTAAACTTTTTTTTTTTTCTTAAGGAATGTTGTATTTCAGTGACCCTGCCCATAACAAACCTATTTGCTGGTTACAGCTGCATCTCGTGTTTAGCACTGACTCTCCCCTCTGTGCTGGTGAGAGCTCCCCAGGAAGATTTGGTGAGGAGAGACCAACAGCCCTGCCCCACTCAAGCCATCAGTGTCCTCCATATGTCTAGTGTCAGGGTGGTCGCTACAAATATGTTTCACTAGATGTTGGTATAGTGATGTAAGAAAAGAAAAAAATAGCCCATAACATCTCACAAATGCATCAGCTGCTTTACGCTAGATGAGGTGAGTGAATGGCACAACACTAACAGGAGAAAGCCTCTTTGTGTGCTCCGGGTTGTTGGAGGCAATTACATCACGCAGCAGTAGTCACTTTGTGTGAGGTGCCCATGAGCAATAGCAGGTATTATGTTGTGCTTGTGCCTTGCCAGGTGATTAATAGTCTTTTCCTAAGCTAGTGAAGAAAAGGCATATTTAATTAATGTATTTCTTTATAAAGACTCATTGCAATAGGTAAGCTTTGGATAGAAAGAGGGGGTGCAATAAGAAATTGCGAATGGCAAAATCATTAAATAGTTACAGAGTGCAAGATTAAAGTATATTTTATAAAAATCATAACTGTGGGCATTCTTCATGTTTAAAAATGCCCTGGGGTACTTTTAAGAGGTACCTAATGAGAATGAATCAAAATAATACGTCATTTTCTTCCTTAGCTCATATAAACTTAATTACATATTAGTGATACCCACTAGAAGGACAAACTGTTTGCCAGAACATAAAAATGTTGGTAAGAACAGGGACATGTTAACTTGGTGACAGTCAACTTTGACATATATGCATGTTTTTAAAATGTCACATCTTCCTATTTGGTCCCATGTCATGTAAAATACTGTCAGGCTCACAGTCAGTAATATTGAGAGGCACAACGTAAGTACACTAGACAGAAGAGTCATGTACTCACAGCGACATCACAGGAATGGTTATGATCCCAAATTTAATCTCACTTTCATTTTTATTTCCATGCAGCACCGTCTCTGTGCCTCTGTTTTGCTTTCTGTGTTTAATCAAGTGCCAGTAAAATGCAAAGGTAGCAAAAGAAGTTTTGTGTTTACCACCTCACGGGGACCATGGTGTTAGGAAGCGTTCGTTTCATCCTAGCAGGCGTGTAAAACCGCTCGGCTGGGCTGAGGTAACTGTTCTGGTCTGATCCTCTCTTTTGCTGCAGAAGTTCACAATTCATTTTCCTGACATATTTGCCAGTTTTTAAAATAGGCAACTACCCATTTCATAGAGTGAAGGGTTTCACGTGGGTGCATGGGCCCGTGCGTGTTTCTCCCCAGATGCTGGTGTTCCTCCCGCCTTCCCCTGGCGAGGTCACCTCCTCCTGGCATGTGTGGCCGCTTTTGCAGGCAGGCGTGAGCTCCTCCTGCCTGTGCTCGGAGAGAGGGGGGTGCCAGGCCCCCCTGTAAGGCAGAAGCTGAGAAGCCTCGTTAGGGCAGTTCTGGCCTTGAGCTAACGAGTCCTCCTGAGAGCTGGAACATAACCACTCGCACTCTGTGCCCCCGAAGAGCACTAGACGGCTTTCAGGTCAGGTATGCTCGTGTATGTACGGGCAGTGGGCGTGCAGGGGCAGCTCGGGTCTGCTCCCAGCGTGGGGCAATGCCAGCTGGCACCTCTCCTGGGGCCCTTCTGCCCACTCCGTCTGCCTCTCCCACGGGATCTTGTCCCAGGCATTTTCCAGTAACTGAGGCACTCTCAGCATCTGTCACATGTGAAAATCACTGATTTAATGACTGCTCTATGAGTTTTTAAGAATTTTTTGGGGGGAAAAAAAAAAGTTGGAGCCTGCAAAGCTGCTCTCCTTGCTGATGCAGAACTGCCATGGACTGCCAGGAGGTGTTTACTCAGGCTAAGAAGTTGGGATCTGCCTGAGTCCCAAGTGCCTGGCGAGTAAGCCAAGCAAATTTCAAATGTGTTGACTGTGGTTCAGATTCATTGCTCTCACGTGGACGTGTTTTGCCCGTCTGCAGACATGTTTTGCTGGGCTATCTGTGCTTTGGTGGATCAGCACATACAAAGTCTAGGAACAGTACCACCAAATACTTGCCTGGATGTTGATGGTAAATATCTAGATAGTTAATAGACCAACATACTGACTTATTTATAGACAAAACATGGGAAAACAAAGATAAAGTGGCATTTACTGTTTTGGTCTTCTACTGAAGGGGAAAACACTCAAATGTTTGAATCTAGTCTCTGCTCTGAAAGGCATTCATGCTTTTTTAAATCTTTTTTGCTGCCCGTGGTAAGATTTTGCCTCTGCTACCATGAGTGTGTTCTGTCTTACTAGGACTCTAACTGTTAGTGCATGCTACAAGACATCAAGTGGTTAAATTTTCAGGGATCATTTCAGCACCCGTCCATGAGTGTATCTGCTAATTATCCTGCATTTAAATTAATGCTGATTAGATGTATAAAGAGAGAGGTTGCTGAATGCAGAAGGCGTATGATTATTAAATTGCTAATGCAGTTCACTCTTTGGGGAGAAATCCACAATTTCATGATGTAGTCGTGACCAATGTTAGCTCTGGTGTAAGTGGCTTTATGCAGCGAAACTGTGCGCAAATAGCACTTTTGGAGGATGATGTCCACAAATGACCTGTTTCTTCATCACGGTCATTTGTGACAAGCCTTCAGTTGCTTGGGAGACCTGCGGCCTCCAGACCTCTCACTTGGGTAGCAGAGCCCCAAATGTGCACTTTGAGGCTACTTAGAGAGATAAGAGCCAGATTTCTGAAAGATGTGCATACAGACTATCTGGCGTCACCTAACGGAGCTGAATTTAGCATCACTACAACATACCAGTTTTCTTAAGGAAGAAAAGCAACATACCGGACTGTGGTTGTTATTCTAAAGCACCGTATGCACAATGGTACCACACAGAGTTGCTGCTGATCTTTGGAAGAACTAGGTCCATTCACATCCTTAATTTAAGGATTATTATAGTGCACTATGGGAGCGTTTTTAATGGATACTCTACAATACTCTATGCCATCTTGTAAGAAAGATTTATTTGGGTCTTTTCACATCAGTCCTTTTTCCTGCAGTTAGGCAAGAACCATGGCTTTGCTCCTTGGCGTGCTACAGAGTGGATGACAGAGCAGCATGGCAGTACCTTGGGGACATTAATTAAGTAATTAAGTACAATGGTAACAATATATTCTACCACGTCATATAATTGCTGCCAAAGGATTTGCGTAACAATTTACACTATCTAGATCTTAAGCAAGAGCACAGTGAATTCACAAGCCCTGTAAAGCTGCCTCATTCCATGTACCATGTATTTCTTTCCCTGTTAGTGTCAGTAAGGCTTCCCCTTACGCCCCGAAAGAGTCCTCATATCTTATATCCCTCCTTTTCCCAGCATATCTCTGTGGACATAAGCACATCAGTGCTTCATTTGTGAAACTGCAAAAATAGATGAAATATAAGCCATAGTGGCTTAGCAACAAACTCTTATGATTTGCTGTCATCTTGTGACAGTGATAGTCCAGCAAGAGCAGTAGGCAGGAGTGGTTTGCATGGCGCGAAGACTTCACGCTTGCCTTTAAATGCAGGGCTTGTTGTATTATTCCATGTCTACTTGTCTCCAGATCTTCCTTGATATATATGTTTTGGATGTGGTTACCCCAAAGGCCCTTTTTCTGGAGAGGTTAAATGTCTCTCCTGCTCTCTGATCCCCATGTTGTTTGCATTTCCCTTGTTGATGCAGTTCAGAGTGGTGTTTCTAAGTTTTAAACCTTTCCAGGCTGTGTGACCTGGCTCCTTTTGAGTGATCTGCTGCCTTACTCCGAGGCTGGCCCAGCTACAGCTGAGATTGGCTGAGCTGATCAGTCTTTGATGGGGCGACAGATTTTACAAATGTATGAGGAGATGCAGAGCTGCTCTAATTATTCACGTAGTTACTAGATCAGGTTGGTCTCTTATACGTTAACTGAAAGAAACACAAAACAGCTGGCATTCTGAGAGAGTGCTAAAGAGAAGGTGAAAAGGTCCCACAAGGTCAACATCCATTTATTCTTGTAAATACCAGCCTGCTTAGCTTGAAGCAGTTTTTTTTAAAAGTAGAGGGAAGATGAGGAAGGAGATAGGTTTAGTTTGTTGCTTATTGAGTGTGTGAAGAGTCTGGAGGAGCAGCATGGGAGTGCAACCCGTTCCTGGGCCCTTCGCGTGCTCTGAATGTGGTGGCGAGTGTGGTGGAGGCTTCCAGCTTCAGAGCTTGAGCTGGTTTGGAGAGCAAAGCCTGTCCTCCTGCCCTTGGGGCACGCTGCAGGGCTCATCTCTCTGTACCGGCTTCTTGCCTACAGGGAGGTGTTTCAAGATTTTTCTGGGACAGGGGATTTAGAGTCCTTTAAATGATATTGAGTTACAAGATAGAGAGGTAAAAGTGTGTGATTCACACGCAAAGCTGTTTTCATCAGTGTATTTTGTACACCAACAGAACCAAACCATGTAATTGTTAGGTAAGCAGATCCTTCTTGTACATAGCAGAGTGCTGTTCTCTGCTGACTCGGATGGTAAATGCCTCCTTGAGCTCTCCCCCATACTGCTCACAGCACTGGCTTTTGCCTTTCTTGCCCAAGCTCAAAGGCAGGAACCAGAGCTCTTTAAAAGACACTTAGTCTGGTGGATTTTGTCAGTTGTATCTGGTGATGGAAACTTCTCAAGTTACTTCAATAGTGTGTATCAGGGTAAAACGAGTGTAATCCCAGTCTCTCAGCGGTACTAGTTAATCAACTGGAATATCCTGTTCTTCTTGGCCGTCAGCCACGCTGCCGAGCATTGCTCCGGGGAGGATGTAGTGAGCAGTCTCAAACAAGCACAGCACGGCCTCTCTGGGTACCTGGCTGCTCCCTGCGAGCTTTTGAAGCCCTAATGGTGTTTCTGACAAGTTGTCTGTTTTCTTGGCCAAGGAAAATTTCAAGACGTGAATTGGATTTAGAGCAAATTAAATATTCCACGTGTTTAAAATATACATGAAGGCCACCCAGGCAATCTTAAATCTGAAAGTACCAAATGCTGGCAACGGCAGGGACTAATGGGGGAAGGGAGAACAACAATCACCAGGGCTCACAGCTCTTGCTCCTTCATAATACTGTGAGTTTCTGAAGAGATGTGTTAGGGCATGGAGTCCCGAGATGGCTTGACAAAGAGGAGAGACTTTGTCCCATATTAGTCCGTTATTCCTGGGGTTTTGTCCAATAATGTCACAGCAGGAGTGTTTCATTGACTGGCAAGAAGCAATTGTCCAGGGTGCATAGAAAATAGGACTGGAAGGGCCTGTGAGAGGCTGTGTCGTTCTTCCTGCTGCCCCAATGCAGCATCAAACTTAATATTTAGCTGCTGTCGATCTAAGCCCTGCTCAAATACTTGGCATGGAAGGTGCTTAGGGTGGGGTTGTGGTGCTCTCCATGGTGACCCCCAGTGTCCAGGGGACCTGGAGTCACTTGGCACTTGGGGAAGGAGCTGATGGCCAGAGTCATCTGAGCAGAAGTGTGGGTCTCTGCTCCTGCAGGTGTTTCTCAACAGTGGGTTTAGGGACAAGAACCTCTTGCAATCAGTGTGGGACCCAAGTGTAGGACAGACCAAAAATGGAGGGTCACCAAAGTTCATCCAGAAAACAAGTGCTGTGAGCTGCCCTCCTTTGGTGTAAAGCTTTTTTGATTTTTTTTTTTTTTTTTTGGACTGCAATCCAAAGTTCTGCATTTCAGCTGCAAATATTATTCCTTCAGTTCCACTGGGGTGGGTTTGTATGTGTGCAAACACACATGCATGTATGTATATAGGAGGGGAGACAGGCCATCAAATACATATGCAGAACAACAGTAACTTTGGGACAAAAAGAACAGATTAGAGAAATGAAAGATGGTATGAAAAGCCTCAAGTGATCTCTTACTTAACCCATTTTCCTTGTATTTGACTAAAATAAGCCAGAGAGAGATGGCAAGCAATCTTGTGATGTGCCTTTTATTTTGAGTGATGTGACAAATTGCCAAAAGCCGTGGATCTGATGCCGAGCCGCTGGCCGCGCACACGAGGCGCGTTGCGTGGCAGCGATGGTGGTGGGAGACAGGCCAGGAGCGTGCGGGGTCGCTGTGCCCGGCGCCCCTTGTGCCAAGGCCACCTCGGCAGTGTGGGCTTTGAGCCTGGCAGAGGGTTGGCATGCTGAGGTGCTGTGTGTAGAAAACCAATTTTACCGTCGCCTCACAAACAGAGGCTTGTCAAGATATTTAAATAGCGTTAGTCTGCTAAAATAGATGTCTAATGCTCTCCTTGTGTAGGCTGGCAGCTCAGTGAAGCGCCCTGCTTGGTCGGCCGTCCTGCCTCAGTTACCCCTCTGTGCCTCATTGTCGTCTTCGTCATTTCTGTCTCTTCTCCCCGGCCTCAAATCCCCCTTCCCTCTGCGTCGCCCCAATTGTGCAGACCATCTAAATCATGCTAAAGCGGTGGGAGAACCACCACGCTCTTTGTCTTACCCGTGCGTCTGCTTCTCCCCCACCCTTGATCTGGACTAAACTTCTCGTGACTCTAAAGCCGTCTCTACCTGTGGTCTGGTTCACGTAAGTTTATTGCTCCGTATTCGTGCAGACTTCACCCTGGGGCAGCTGCGTGGGATCTGGCACTGCTGTGCTCCGGCTGGTGGGGCAGACCCCATCACAGCCTGAGCCCCAGATGCGCTGCTGTCACTTCTCTTCTCTACCAACCTGGCAGGGATTTTAGCACCTGGGTGTGACGGCCAGCTTCTCTCAGGGGCATGTGTCATCCAGTCCAAAGACTGTGCAACTGGAAAAGTAATTAATAACATTCAGGTGATGGTGTGTGAATACAAAGAGAGTTTGTTCTCCAAATGCTGCTCCGAGCAGTAACAAGATTATCACCTATGAGGAGCTTATTTGAAAAATCAGCAGGTAGGATTACAAGTTCCTTGAAGGTACTCATCTTTTGAGGAAAAGGAGCTACTCTGGCACGTATGTGTGCCTAAGCAGAACTGAGCTGGAACATGGGTAGTAGAAAGGCGGGGGGGGGGGGGAGGGAGGGAGGGGAGATGACTGAATGGAATGATGTTTGCAGATCATTCCCCACTAAAGGAGGATTGCTTGGGTGTAAAAATGGGGTCAGTGTCATCTCCCATTCTTTGGAGGAGGAGACAGGGAAGGCAGGAACTGCAAGTGGTGTAGGAACTTCAGCAACTTCTGCCACCGTCCCCTCCCCTGTGACGGTGACGTTTTCATCTGAGACACAGATATCAAAGACTGCCGTACCCGGTGGTGGAGTTAATTAACACAACCTGGAAGACATGGAAGTAGGGAATCTTATTTGTGCCAATCTGACAACATGACCTCATTCAGAGGAATTAAAAGGGCTGTAATGAAAGTATGAGTTTCAGCAGAAATTCACACATTTCTTGCTTTTATCTGTCAATGGTTGTACTAACAAAGAAAGAAAGACAATGAGCAGATGCTTCTGTGAGGTGTTAAAGATTGCGTTATAACCCAAGCGGAGCCGTCAGCCCCACCATGCGCGGCTCGAGCAGCGAGGCAGTGTGCTGGAGGGGTGGGAGCCTTTCCTCGGGGTCCCTTCCCGGCCCGTGGGGTGGCACTGGCCTTGCGCCCCAGGCAGCGCTCCTGCCCCAACGCCCGGCACTAGTGAGGGGCGTGGAGAGACCTTTTCTTTCCTGGGTTGGCAGTGTCCCGTGGCGCCTCGCCTGGATGACTATTCACGACACTGAAGACCTTGGTGGTCTTTTCCTTTGCTGTCTTACATTCACTGTTGATGTTGTTTCAGGGCGGTCAGTTAGGCAGCAGGGTATTTCTCATGTGCCGAGACACACAAAATGGATGTTTTTTCTTGGACTCAAGGACTGACTATTGCTTAGAAAACTCCAGTTATCTCTACGCAACTTGAAGGATTCCTGATGTCCCTTAAATAATATATGAGAAGAGAGATTCAGTTACATGGTTATTTACTATTGAAAAGACACATTACATTTTTAAATAATTTCAGTTGTATTTTAATCTCCATTATTTAGCAAATTCGCTGTACAACCTAGAATTTGCTTTTGCTGTGTTCATCTCATTCCTTCCCAGCTAGCACACGTTTCCGCTTCTGGCACGCGTAGAGATGATGCTGATGGTGCCTGCCAAGGTGTTTTGCCTTAAACTGTTGAATGCCATTGTGAATCAGTGTCGGATGTCCTGATAAAGGCCTGTGGGAGCTGTGATTGCTTCAGGGCTAACGAAATGCCAGTAGAGAAAACTCCCTTTGTTTTCTTCCAAATGTGGAGCTGGTGTTTGTCAGCTCAGCACCCTGCCCGAGTTAGGGTAGCCCACAGGGCTTCGGCAGGATTCTGACCCAAAGTGTTCCTAAACTGTTAAATTCCCCAGTTCTTTTAGACACGGGTCTTTGGGCTGCTGGGGAGCTTCTCCTTTTGGCAACCTGTGCGTGCGTTGCCGTCGTACGAGGGAGCGTGTGTCTGAGCGAAGGGCTCCGTTTGTAGGTGGCCCATGGCAGGACAGAGCAAGAGGGAGCCTCTGCCCACAGTCAATTTTTCTGAATTTGTGTAAGGCTGTTGAGTATCAGAGGAGAGACCAGGGTATTGCTTTGTACGTGGGGAGGACATTAAGAGAGGATTGCTTCTACACTGTAGGACAAGGGGGAACGGGCACAAGCTGGAACATAGGAAGTTCCATCTAAATATGCAGAAAAACTTCTTTACTGTGAGGGTGACCGAGCCCTGGCACAGGCTGCCCAGGGAGGGTGTGGAGTCTCCTTCTCTGGAGATATTCAAAACCTGCCTGGACGCAGTCCTGTGCAGCCTGCTCTAGGTGACCCTGCTCTGGCAGGGGGGTTGGACTAGATGATCTCCAGAGGTCCCTTCCAACCCCTACCATTCTGTGATTCTGTGTTTTTTCTCCAACGTTTGCTTATTGTTGAATCTGAATTGTACCGTTTTCTGGGAGGTGTAAACTGATGCTAGCCTGAAACAGTTACGTTTGAATGTAAGCTTTGGTGTGTGCCAAGAAGTTTAACGTCTTCTAAAAATTACCTTTGTGGTATATTTTGAGCTCGTTACAGCTACTGTCAGCGGCTCACATACAGTTTCCCAGCGCTTATAAATGATGGGAAGTTGACTGCCCCTTTTGTTATGTGAATTACATGCCAGCATCTACAAAAACCCGCTCCCTGTGGGGGAATGGGTGTCTAATTGAAGCGAATTCCCTGGGGGAGTGCGGGGAGGCGATGAAAGCTGCTGGCTGCTCCACTGAAACTTCCTCCTCTGCCGTTGCTGAGATGGTGGCTGGGTTTTCCCTGGCACTGTCAGTGGCCTCAGTCAAATCCGGTAATGTACTTTATAACCAAGTGATACCTGGCCCTTGTGCTTTGCTGAAGCTAGGGGCTAGCATGTCTCTGTATGAATGCCAAGTCCTCCCCCTCTCCCTCCCGAGCATAGATAAAAATCCTCTCTCCGCACATCGTGCTGTGCATAATACCATTGCTAGCCGGGAGCTTTGACTTGTTCTGCACCTGCGTGAGTACAGGAGTCACAGGAGCTGAACTCTGAATCCACCAGGCAGCAATTTGCTGGCGTGACCTTCCCTGTTTCATCGTGCCAGTCCAGCTTCCATGACTGCCTCCTGACATTGAAAAGAGAAAATGTTCATCCACACCGCTAACATATTCCGAGGGCTGCGGTTAAAGAAATGAAATGCTGTTTAACTCAATGGCGGTATTGATTCATTTTTGTAGTCTGGAGCCACCAGTAGTAGAGGGCTGCGGACTAAAGACTTCTGTGTTAACATATATGATTATTGGCAGTGGGGATCCGCAAGGAGGGCTTGGACAGTTAGTTGAAAGCCACAAACTGCGTTAAGTGGAAGTTGCAGGTGTTCAGTGAGACCAGGCGTTTGCTTTGCAGCTATTCTTTCCTGGCAACCCTGGTAGATCCCATAAGCCCTGAATGTGGCAGGTGTTCCCACAAACTTGTGCAGGAGCCGGGGAAATCGGAGGCCCCAGTGCTTGCGGGTGGAAGTAAGCTTTACTGTATGAACAACGGATTGGGAAACTGCGATCTTGTATGTTGTATCCTTGACAGCTACAGTCGTCTTTTACCTGGGTCAGATGAAATTAAGTGCAAGGTGATGAGCCCTGCAGGAGCTAAAGGACTCTTTCTTATGGGTCATTTCCCCAGGTACAGGTGCGATCCATTTGGGGAGAAAAGCTGAGACAAAACCAGTGATTCTGCTGCTGTGGCAGCTGCTGTTTATTTTTAGATCATGAAAAGAAAAAGGTGGCATTGCTTGTGTCAGATAGGCTGTGTACGTGAGAGAGCAGACTAAAAATACACAGCAGTCAGAGGAGGAAGTTAAAAGGCCCGTATAGTAGTGTTTTCCTCCAGCATCCTCTGTGTTATGCATCAGACATAGGTCCCATATTGGCAGGAGGAGCCTTATTGATACCCTGTGATTGCTCTGAATTGACAGAGCAGGGAGTGACAGTAATTGCAGTTAAGTGCTCTGCTTGTTCGCACTTGCTGTCGCCTGGGCTCCTGCTCCGTCGTGCCAGTGACCTGGCGATGCTGGTGTACCTAGCAGTGTCTCCCGCAGGTGAGCCGCGTGAAGGCACTGAAAAGCACCTGAAAAATTTTTTACATTTTCAAGCAGTGACAGAGGTGGTGGGGGTTGCACAGCTCAGTCTGAGGGCCCTAATTTAGCAGTCTGGGATGAACGGGCTGAGACTGGAGGCTGCTGGCAGCATCAGGAGAAGGACAGTTTCCTTCAGAGGGTGGCTCGGTGGTCTGAAGCTGGGTAGTCTGAATTCATTCTCTCCAACCCTCACCAGTAACTGTGGAGGTATTACTACAGCACTCTGTATAAGGCTTAAAAATTGAGTTCAATTTGCGTGGCATTGTAATGGGTTGGAAATTATGCTTGTTTAGTTTCCCTCGTTGACATTTTGAGGCAATGAATGTGTAAATGAATACTACAGTCCCCGTCCTGCACCACTTGTTTTTGTGCTTGGCTCACTCGGTTTGATTTGTGTCTCCATTTCCATCCTTCATGGAGGGTTCTCATGTCCAGCCATGCCTGTTTCTGACCCCTCCTGATTTTCTCCTCCCCTCCCAGTCGCTTCGTTTCGGTGGCTCTCTGCCTGCTGGGTCAGCATGCTGCTTGCAAAAATAACTGTACACGCTCTTCTTTGTACCTGGTTTCACATCTTCACTGGGAGGGTGAGGCTGTGACTCTCCCAAGGGAAACAAGCCCTGTTAGTGCGCAGAGCCCATGGCCGCTGTGCCCACAGGAGCCTCTCTGACCTCTGGCTGGGGGAAGGCGAGCAGAAAAGGTGCCTCAGCTCTGCTTTTACTGAGCTCGCTGGCCAGTCTCACCAGCAAACCTGCCTTTGACTGCAGGGGACCAGAGTGACAGGGCTGGTCCCTGGGCAGGAAACGTCCCAGCCGACAGGCATGAGGTGGATCAGAGCATTTGCTTAGGGATCTTCTAAAAACCTGTTCCCTGCTAGCAGTTAGACAGTGGTTTGTGTTATTTTTTTCTTTCTCCCCTTAACCTTTCATGTGATTTGGAGTTTTTGATCTCAGCTTAAAGCTTTCTGCCTCAGCATAAAGTTGTTTGTGGTCTGTGCTGCTTGTGAACGGGTTAGAAACTGACCGCCCGCAGCACCTCGCATGGAGGGAGGAGCACGGCCAAACCAGAGGGGAGTGGGAATGCGGAGCTCGGGTGGCCTCTGCAGATTCCTGCGCCCCAGTCAGCTGGTGATGTTCGCCAGCTGCCACTGCAGCAGGAGGATTTGCAAACCATATAGTTGCTAAGAAATTAGTGTTCGTGCCAGGCGGTTACTCAGAGACAGGAGAGCGTAAGGAGCTGTACGCAGGAGCCAGCACTGCATGAGTATGCTCCGTTACCTGTCCAGAAACGCTGCGCTCTGACTGGCATAATTTCATTTCATCTTAATTAGGTTATTACAGTCAGCATTAAGTACAGCTGCAGGTATTTTTTTTTAGCTGTTGTCCTAAGCAGTAGTCTAAGGAGAGCAGGGACTGTTTGTGCTACATCTCCTTAATGCTCCCGTCCCCCCAAAACCCCCCAAACCAGCACAGGTGCCTGTTGTCTTCAGTTGAAACAGAATCAGCTCGGAGATGGTCAGTAAACTCTTCCAGGTTCTGATGAACTTAAGGGACATTTTGCTGTCAACGCTTGCGATGAAGGACACGATTTTGATGTTAACTGTGGCTTGCAGCCTGGGCGGCTGTGAGTCAGCGCAGAGGGCACCAGGGAGCAGGGAGGTGAGGGGGTGCCAGCTATTCCCAGCCAAGTGTTTTGCTCAGGGGTTGCTTTGCACAGGTGTTTTGTTACCTGCAAAACATATCTTTTCCTGCGAAACATATCTTTTCCTGCAGCTGGTCCTTTTACTCAGAAAAATGAAATGCAAGAAAATTCTGCACTTTCTGCTTCATTTTTCTTCTCCTTGTTTTGTTTTTCTGGGACTCTTTGGACTTTACTGGAGTTACCAGCTGGTGCTGGTACATGTGGGGAATTGGGTTTTGTGACCAAAGGAGGACTAAGAAATAAATGCCTGGACATACAGCTTTGATTTCTACCTCATGGCTGTGTATCAAAAATAAATAGTGCCCCAATTTCTTCAGTGATGTGGGGTTTTCTTAGTATTGATTGTACACTGCTGGGCTCCCAACCAACCCTTTGGTTTCAAACTTACCACCAGAAAAAGTGCAGGCTCCGAGCATGGAGGGATTGACAGCGAGAGTCCATATATTTGTGGTTGTGCTTGCAAACTGTCTGCTAGATGTAGTGCCTGAGCGACACACGAGCAGCTGAACTGCTCAGCACATGGCTAACATCAAATTAATGGCGTTATTTCTGAAGGCAAATTCCTGCTGCAACACAGTTACAGACAGTCGATGTTCACATTCATTGCTTTTGACAGCCTGATACAAGGTAATTTAATTTAAACGCCCAGATGAGAGAGAAGCAAGAGGCATTTTTAAAAAAAAAAAAAGAAAATAAAAGCCCACTCTTTTTATACGTAAAATGCCTGCTTGAAGGAATAGATTAGTAGCCATACAGTGCAATTGATTTGGAAGAGGCCATGGATTTCAGTGGAGAGCTCTGTTTAAAGATCAATAGGGAACGCTACAGCATGAGTGCTTTTGCCACTTAGGTGTTCAAGCAGATGCCTCACGTTAATTCCTTCTCAGGCTTTGGTCTAGGGCCAGTAGGGCTTGGGAGGGCACTTGACTCTGTTGCAGAGAGCAAGCTGGCCGTGTATGTCCTTCGCCTTTATTTCATTAGGCAAATCCTGTAAGAGAATTTCAAATACAGACCCTCTTTCCTAAGTTGCCATGGCTGCACGAGGCAGCGATATACTCTCGCTGGCAAGGCCAGTAGCTGGAATCAGAAGTTTTTCTAAGTATTTGCTTCTTTGCTAATTGCGTGACTGGTTTTGAGGTTCTCCTTGTATGACAGAATTGTTTTGTTCATTTCCACCTCCCAGGCCACCCTCAAGGTCTGTTTTTGGCTGTGTCGCATGATTTGGGAATATGCAAGTGGTGGGTTGGCAGTTTTATAATAAACCGGGGAGCCTTGCCCAGTGTGGTGCTGAGGGGGCCGTCTCTCGGTATCCAGCACAGCCATTTAGATTTTAACTGCGCCTTTCCAACAACTGGAAAAGAAGGTGAAAACTGCCACGGGTGTTTTTCAAGGGCATGCCACACCGGCAGAGGCAGCTGGCGTTCCCTCTTCCCAACCGCTCACATTGCTGTGGGATTGACTGCCTGGCTGTGCAGTGAACTGTCGCTAGCCTCCTAGAAAACTAACCAGGCTAATGCGGAACACCTCTGTACCTCCCTGTTTGATTATCCTCTCCAATGCAGACCTTTGGGGTGAGACCCAAATGGCAAATGAAATCAGTTTAAAAATTTTGGTGTTTGTGTGGGACAGCCTAATAATGAACAACTGGCAGATTGGTCTAGTTTAGGAGTTTAAATATAAGTAGTTAAAATCAGATGCAACTGGTCTTCAGGTAACCTGGGTATTATTCTTAACACACTACATTTACAGTGTCAGCATCAGGCTCCATCCCTGGGTCAGAGTACCCGTCTGCACTCACAAAGCCACTGGGTGTGTTAACAGAGTGGTCCAGCCTGTGGCCGCGGTGAGTAATCACACTAGAGCCACGAGTGAGGTTAAGATTTGATCTGTGTTAGAAGTTGGGGCCATTCTGAACGCTACTTTACTTTGTTCATTATTTATTTATTCTATTTATTAGCATTCATTTTTATTAACCTCTTTTGTGTCCCTTTGCTATGGTATCTGAACACCTACAGTGGTTGCAGAGGTCCGTGCCTTGAAGAGGACTGGACTAATATACTGGAACTTGCTGGGTGCTCAGGGCAAGCCAGGGCCAAATGGGCTCTGTGGAGGGGCCGTAATCCAGATTCCTGCCCGCTTTCCCTTGAACTGCTGAGAGCCCCTTCTGCTTTTGTACAGGGACCTCCTGGCCAGGTTGCGTAGGAGTTGCCATGTGACTTTTACCAACCACCTGGAGTAATGCTGGGGTTGTTCTCTCGCTCTTACAACTGACTGCGCTGGAAAAGAGACTGTGCTCTGTAAACGGTATTTGCAGAGCTGGTTACCCCTTAGCTCTTCACCCAGCAGTTGTCCTTAATGAGGTGCTTGCTGGCAGGAGGCTGCTGGCTGGGAGGTATCACCTTAGGCCTGTGCGTCTTGGCAAGTTGGTGGGTGCCCTCAAGGCTGCCAGTGCTGCTGGCACGTGTGGTTTCATTTCTGAGACTTGTGCAAATATCGGGTGCAAACAGGAATTTTTTCCCTCTGTAAGTAGTAAAACAGTTGTGAAATACAGTGCGGCCAAGGCCGGTTCTGCACTCCCGGTGTTTTTCCTGGGGAAATGAGCTTGCGTTTCTTTCTGCTCTCTGAACCCGCTCAGCCCCTGTGTAATGAGAGACAGGCAGGAAAGCCTGGAGCCAGCATCCATGCAGCTGGTTCGTGAAATAAACGGAGAAAGGATGAAGTGAGGAGTAATCTGGGTTAGATACAGAAATACTAGGAGATTGTTCCTGTTAACTATTCCTTCTCCTCCTCTCTGTCTTATTCCTCATCCTTGCTCTCCTAGGTGTCCCAGCTGCTGGCTATGATGCGTTGAGCAGATCAGCCCTAGAGCTTCTGACCTCGTTGCTTGGCACACCTTTGGTTCAATTTTAACACTCATCTAAAAACTCATGTTCACCTTGTTTTTTATCATGTAACCTTGTGTCAAAGCTGCACACGACAATCTATTCCACAATAGTTTCTCTTTCCTGCTCTTGCTTACAGAGATTTAGCACTTCATATAATGGTGACTGCATTTCCCTGGGTGGATATTTCCTTTTTCATATGTCTCAGATGTGTTCTCTATGTGATATAATTGATTCTCAGCTCTGTTTCCTTCTTGCAAATTTTTGCTAGACCCTGCTTTGGGAAATGGGAGAGAAGGTCTCTGGCTGTCAATAACACGCTGATACACCAAAATGAGATGCGCCGTTTGACGTCTGAAATCACTAGCAAATTCTGAGAAACGCGGTGACTCAGGCCTCAGTGAGGACTCGGTCGGGTTGCCCGATTTCCTTGGTGGCAAAGCTGTTGCTGGTTTCAGCCAGGTAGAAACAAGCTCTTGCATTTGGTTCAGAATTGGGTATGTGGGAAGCTACCCCCAAACCCCAGACCTTAAAAGATACACCAGTAGCACAAGGCGTGCCATTTAAGTGCCATCTTTTATATTCACGGCCTTTTTATTTTCCTGACAGGAAGTGAATTTCTGCTATGCAAGGGTTTAAAATAACTTGGCAAGTATGTTTGGCCCCTACTTTTCCTGTGGGGTATCTCATTTTTTCAATCCTTTATTTTTCAGTGTACGAGAAGTGATTACACGCTTTGTGTGTAATGTTTGTGTACCGTAATTTTTCATGCCAACATGTGCATTATGATCTCTATCACAGAGAATAAAGCAAAGCTCTTGCAAACTATATGCAGTGATAATGAAAAGAGTGGGCTTTTAAAGTCTGCATTTGATACAGAAATACTCTGTATGTTTTTGGAGTACTCTGTTCTGAAATGTGGATATATCATAATCAAATTCATATCAATTGTTCCCACATTTAACTTTGAAGGAGGCATGGAAAAATATCTGCTTTTTGTAACAAGTTTAACGTAGCAGTCTGATCATTTCATTAATGATTTCCTCCTCAGGATTACATTTTGAAAGCCATGTGCAATCATTTAATTGTGTGCCTCCTTATTAATATTAAACACAATTAAAGTCCCACTATGACACTTTGAAAATGCACCCCTTGAGGTAAATGCCGCCTCCACACAGAGCATCCCGATATCACAGCAGCTCTCCAGCATTTCTGCTTTCCGAGTCCCTGGGCACAGACTATCAGTGCCGCTACCTTACCCGTGTTACCTCTGAAATGTGGAGCGACGCAATGCTTCTGGTTGCTTTATTTGGCTGTGCCTGGCTTTTTCAGCCAACCACTGGCAGCCTTTGGAGATTTTACTTTGTGATTAAATAATAATGTAAGAGCTTGTTTCTTTGAGAAAAAGTTAAAAAATAACAGTAATATCATGAGCATGATGTGACATGGGCAGGGAAGACCTCTGTTATTTATTGTTTGTTTACTCAGCCTTCGAGGAGCGGAGAGGAAAGCTCCCATAATGTGCTGTCAGAGAATGTGTCTGCCAGGAGATAAGCAACCTTCTGCTTTAGCAAGCAGCGGATTACAAAATGGCCTTTGCAGCCGCTGTTTCAGCCTCCCTGAAAACACGGCCAGTTTTGAGCACCGGGACGGCCCTATTGCTCAACACGGGATCTTCCACTTCGCCAGTAGTAAAGCAAGGTGCTCGCGTGGGGCGACCTGTCAGTGCAGTTCGCTTCCGCAGGGGCCGAGCGGTGGCCCTCAGGGTCCTCCTGCAGCCCCCTGGTGCTGGTGCGGGCAGCTGCCAGCGCGGGGGCTTCGGGTCCTGCCTGTGCAATAGCCGGGGTCCCCAGTACAGGTGGGTGCCCAGAACTAGCAGTGCATCATGACCTGCGTGTCGCAGGGTGTTTCCTAGAAAGCATAGGAATAAAAATAGTGATTATTAATGTACACATCCATGCCCATATATTTACATTTATGTAGAAATATACATGCAACATATCAAAAAAAAAAAATATTGTGGAGTCAAACACAAAATGGTGCCACTTATCTAACCCACCATCTCCTCTCATTTCCCCAACCTCAGAGTCTGGGTTGTTGGATATAATGAGGTGTTGTCTTGACATATAAAAATTTAGGAGTTTGATTTGGCACAAAAATTAAATAATAAAAAAACAACATTCAGAATTTGTCCCATCTGTGGCCATTGCCAGTGTCTGTCTAGAACTACTTATGCTTCTTAAAGCCTTTCATGGGTTGTCACTGAAACTGAGCAATATTTAAAGCCTTGTCAGATTATCCCTGTTTTCTAAGTAGTATTAACCTGTCAAGGTAAAGGCTTATAATCTTACAGTTGCTTGATGAGCTGCATTATTTGTACTGTAATGTTAATTTGTGCTGAGGCTCTGCAGTTAGTTGTAGTTAGGTGTATGCGACTTGACATTTAATGTTCCCTAACTCTAAATAAAAACAGCCCCCTTGTTTTTCAAGCAGAACACTCGATTAATCACTTCTGGCTTAATTTAGTGTCCTGCCAAATGCTGAGTTTAACCTTTCTCACAAGTATTTATTTTCAGGAAGGCTGATGATATCAATAGCAGAAGGGAGATAGATGGATAGATGCCGAAGTGGACCGTCATGATCTCTCTTTGTCTGGAAGAGGGATGCTTTGTTTGCAAGGGCAAATAGGATTGTTCTGTGCACAGAGATGATCGCAATGACTGATTTATGAAGGTTGTTTCAATGCAATCATACTTTTAAAGTTTACTCCAGCTTCTATCCAGTATTTAGTTCGTTAAGGTGTTGACACAATTTTACTGACATTTTTCTTAAGTGGATTATGCTCACAGCCAGTTTTTCAAAGCAAACAGATGGCTTTTCAAACAGAGCATGCCCACAGATTATTTTTTTTTATGATGTCTCTAGAATTATGACAGCTCTGTCAGAGGGGGCTGGTTTGTCATTAATTTTCTTGTGACAGATGATTCAAAATCATTTTTGCTCCTTCAACTTGCTCAAATGAACCAGCTGTTCAAAAATAAAAAATACAAGGAGACTAAGACATAAATCAATTGGTCTGTACATGAATGGAATCGCACTATTTTGATAAGTCCATTTCTGTTTTTAGATCACTGTAAAATAAGAATGTCTTCAAAATATTGGAAGTATGCTCAGGAGGAGTGGTTTTTTTCTTGGAACCCAAAGACACGTTGTGCATTGCCTCAGGCAAAATCTGTAGTCTGAATTTCCTCGTTGCTTAAATGTGAAATCAGAATATGCATAAGGGAGAGCGGGTGGCTCAGCACCCTCACACGGGGTGTGAAGTCCCTTGGCTTCTGGGGACTTCAGATACGAGTCTTGGCAGGGTGGACTCAGGCTGTCGTCCTCCAAGCGGGGGTGTATCAAATCCCAAGTAGCTTCCCTTAAATGAGCGTCTCAGAGAGTGCCTAGGCAAAGACACAGTTTGTGGGCCTCCCTAGGAAAGTTTTCCATGCTTTGCCCTCGCCCTGAGAAGGAAGAGGAGACATGAAGAAGGTGACATAGACTCAGCTGAAGCTCTTTTTGTGTCAGCTTCTGGAGCTGTATCCGTCTTGTGCTGCTGCATGATGGAAAATCCTTCTCCATGCACTGTGTGGGTGAGTGCTCCCACTGCCCGGGGAGATGCTGGCCATGCCGCAGCAGAGGACAGGTTTCTAGAAGTCTTTCCCCAGACACCCCAATTAAGGGGACACCAGGTGCTACGGGGTGCTGGACCTTCATCGTCATCGTTTTACCTCTCTCTTGCACTGGCTCTCCCAGGTTTTGGGCTTAGTTGTTCTTGGTGCTGTAGGGATGTCTGCTTTGAGTTGCTTCTTGTGCTAAGGGGATTTTTCTGTTCCTGTGCATGAATACATGGCACCAGGTTTTGACTTAGAGAAGTTAAGGCTGCAAAGCATCATCACACTGATTTTGTCTGCTCATTGGTGCAGCCTTTGGTGTCTTCAGTCCCGTGTGCGTGGTAAGAAAAAGCAGCAGCCCCACTGCAGCCGGGTCTGTTTCATCCTAAAACCAAACTATTTAAAACTGCATTTGTTTATTGAAGAATCTACCACCCTTTTTGATATCATTATCGTGTTGTTAATGATACTCCTGTTGGATCTCTTTGCTTACGCTGCAGTGTGTTGTCCCTGTCACTACAGCACCGGCGCAATTCCTGTGCCATTTGCAGACAGCGAGGCAGACTGGGGCATGCTGGGTGCTCAAGGCAGCTACGCAGCTCCTGGATTCCTGCCTACCACCCTTAACCATAAGCTCAACCTCTGTCCTAAAAGCAAGATCACAGCTATGTGAAATATGTGCTGCATAAATTATGCTTGTTTTGTTTTTTCAAACCATGTCTGCTTGCTGGATCCCAAGCTATTTGTCTGTGTATTCCCATAACTGTCAGGCTGCCGAGATACAAGTCTCTTCAAAAGAGCTTCATACCAAATAGCACAGAGCTGCTCGCGCAGTCCCAGTGCTTTTGTTATTCTCACTTTGAGTTGGATTCCCAGCATCTGGGTAGCGATTTGCATTGTTCAGCAGGGACAAATTCATGTCACCAGGAGATGAGGCAATCACATTCTCGGGCACAGGCTGCCATCCCTGGATGACGTGGTTTCCCACGTGGTGTTTACCAGTGCAGCGGGACTTTGCAAGCCACCATTGTTTCTTCGTTGTGAACATTGTTTACGGGGGCTCAGGCGGTGCAAGTCTAGTGCCAGGCGCTGGTGAAAAGGGAACTGTGCTCTTTGGTGTGGGATAAATCCTTCCTCATAGCTCCAGGGAAAGGGAGAGCAGAGAGGTGCTCCCACTGCTGGACAGTGTTGTGCTGTGACTTGTCCAACACATCTGGTTTGTTCTGAAAACTGAAGGAGGGTTGGTGATCAGTTGCCCCTCCAGTGTGCCCCAGGTCCTGCCGTAATATCTGTTGTCTCCTCTGAGACCCCGCGAAGCATCTGTGGCTCGCAGGAGGTCAGGTTAGGTTGCAGGGATGCGAATGTGACATTTCAGTCAGCGGAGGTATTCCTTCTGAATATGCGTATAACCAGCTGCAGCGGGTGGTGTGCTTTAAGCTGTACTTTGGGTGACATTAGGAGAAGAGCAGCTCAAGTTCTTAGTGATACTGAATTTTAATAAGCAGATGCATCTCCTGACTTTTATTTATTTGTATCCTCTAGCACCAGAATCTTGTTGCTTCGCGGCACTTGAAATATCAATATTGCATAAATATTCATTTTGGCATTTCTGAACACCAACTCCTTAATACAAATTTCATGTAACACATTTTCCCTGGTAGTTACAAATTGGATTGACATCCTGTTAGTCACCTCACCTTTACGTGCTCTGAGAAGATACAGAAGCAGGCTTTTGCTCATGAAGTCTCTCATTTGCCTGCTCGAGGGTCCCAAACAAAATGGTCCAGATGGATTCAGTGTGGCACTACAGAGCGCTGTGCTTCTTACAAGTGCGCAGATTGGCCTGCCTCTGCTAAAGGAGGGCCCGAGGCTGGGTAGCAAATCCGGGTGCAAGAAGGGGTGGGTAACTGGGGTCTCAGAGCTCATAGGGGACCCCCAGCTGGGGACACACAGCCGTTGCCACGTGGGATCTGATGCCAGGGGTGTTCCCGCAAGGACGGAGCAGTAGCATGTGCCGTCGCTGCCCCATCCCTGGCAGGTCCTCACTGTTGACTGTGGAAGAGGCAATGCTTTCCCCTGTGGGGCTGGCCTCCTGGGAGCGATGGGCGCCTCAGGGCCAGGTCCAAATTACCTCCCAGGGGGTGACCTGGAAGGGGGTGGGAGTCTGGTGCCTGTCCCTCTCCCCCTGCCCACTGTGCCAGCTGCTGACTTCCCCACCGAACCAGGTGCCAGGCTACAAAAAGGGCTTCAGTCCCTTCCCCGGGGGCTGGCGTTCACGGGGGGCAGAGGGGATTTGAGACAGAGCCTGGATCCTGTTCCACAGCACCGAACACTGTGGCAGAGACATGAGGGCAGGATTGCCGCTTTCGGTCCCAAGCGATGTGTGCGGTCGCTGACTCTCTCCTGCGTGTCTGTCTGTGCATCCTCAGGGCCAAGGAGATCTCCTGAAGAACGCCAAGAATGAAGCCCTGGAGAACATGAAGCAGATCCAGCTGGCGTGCCTGTCGTGTGGACTGAGCAAAACTGGAAGTGGGCACGTGGATGCCAAGTCAAAACGGTGCCTGGAGGCAATACAGGAGAAGGATACCGGAGATGAGAACGGGAGGCTGTGAGGGGAGGCAGAGCTGCCGCATTTGTCACAGATTTCAATAACTCTAAACTATTTTTTTAAAGCATTTAAAAATTCACACAGGAATGCCCTCTACAGGGTGTTGATAGTATTAAAATCCTCACAATGTCAGTATTTTAATGCAGTTAATTTATCTAAGTTAAACTCTGGTAGTGAGATTTCTAACGAAGCCAAGCTGTCTGTATGCAAGTGCGTGTGTGTGTGCGCACATGCAAATCCTGTAGACGCCCTTTCATGCATTACATTAGCCGTTTGCTAATTTATTCCTTTGTCATCTTTGAATAGGCCTGTTCATTCTGAAGATCAAAACAAATAGAGAGTACTTGTATCAGTTTTGTGCTTTATTTTACTCTCCAGCTTTTATCATTTAACTTATAGATTACATTACTGTTATGCTGTTTAAACAAACAAACAAAATACAACAACAAATGTCACTGACAGATGTTTTTGGGAGGGCAAAACCAGTGGTTTGCTGCAGATCCTGAACGTGATTTTTAATGAACAATTCAAACCAAGTAAACAAGATATTAAATGGTCAGAGTTGCTGGGTAGATTATGACTAGATTTGAGGTGTACATTTCACTGAATTTTAACAAACTGCTCTTCAGGATACACCCAGATAGCACGTACTAATGTAAGAACTAGCTGATTTATTTCATTCCAGTAGATCATTGCTACCTTGTAGATCTGCAGGGCAGCTACAGCCTTTGCTGATAGGCATTAACTCGTGTAGTAATGAACGTAGCTAGTCCGCCCCGTAGTTACGAGGAGGACTGTGAATATCCTTCGGTGATCATGAACTCTGAAGGTGAGCTTCAGGCTGTTCTGAAACACCCAGTGGGGCCAGTATTGGAAGGAAGGTTTTACAGATTCCGCAAACTGTGAGCTTTACTGCAAGAGATGTGAGAGGTCAGATCTTGCTTGCCGCCTTCTGCTTAGATGTTGAAGTCAGTCGGATGAAGCAAGCAGGATCTGGCCTTACGTTGTTGTGGTTAAGAATTGTGCTGTGCTAGAAATTTGAAGCAAGGCTGCGGAACTGCTACAGATGTAGTGTAGAGAAATAGCTTGGGGAAAAAACAGGGTACCAGCATTTTTGTGCAGCAGTTACAAATATCCTGACACATGTCATATGTTTAGGGTAGTTCTGAGAATTGGATACCTCCTTGTTCCGCTGTAGAAAGGAGACGGAGAATGTCATGAAGCAATGCATCCTCGTCCCTCCCAGTGTCCAGTTCATGTATGCTAATAACATTCATTTCAATCGTTTAAGTACTGTGCTTGAGTGTAGTATTTGTGTTACCTTTAACAGGACTAAATGTTTTATGATTATAAAAAAGACTATATTTATTTAAAGCATTGCTTTTATTTTGAAAAGCTACTTTTTAAATTAATTTGATTAACAAATATGCTAATTTTCTGAACTTAACAAAAAGTAATTGCTGAAAGTTTGACCATTGGAGAATCTTATATAGGTATTGTGTTAAGTTATTTTTGACTTCTTAATAACACTATTATGTTCATGTTGCACATTACTGAGAGAGTAAAGCTATGAAACAACTTTGACCCATGTTTTTAAAGTGATTTAACGCAGAAGGTAACCAGCGAGACTTGGATAAAGGTGGGTTAGAGTGGGTAAGTTGCTTGAGAGAAGGTCCTGCTCTAATAGGAACTGTATTATTGCAAAGGTTATAACTCAGATGCCTTAAGTACCATTTCAGTAAAACTTGCCGTACTTGTTCAGATCCAGCCCTAAATCCTCTGTTTATCTCTCCATTAGATTATGAGTGTGTATTCAGCCTTCACTGAGGTCTGGAGAGGGGTGTCTTTTGTGTTTCGGGCAAGGCATAAAGCCCAGATCAATGGTGTAAGTGTGCACGTTCGCGTTTTGCCCTCCTGGGTTACCTTCCTGATTTCATCATAGGTTGTGTTTATATGAAAAACAGCACTTGGCCTTCAGTATTTACAGTTAGTGAGGATGGAAACTTAACCTAACTCCACCAGTTGTGAAGGATCAGCCTTCGGAAAGCATCTCTCTCGGAAAGGAGAGGTTGCTTCAGGGAGGGTGAGTGGCTTGCCTCTTGGTGCTTCATTTAAACATAGAAATGGCTTAATTTGCTCTGTTTGAAAGGCTATCCTAATGTCTGTACAGGAACTGCTGGCAAAATACCTTCCAGTCCTCTTTGCCTCTCTGATGTTATAAACAAATGAACATAAAATTACATAGAGAAGGGCTTGCTTTCTGTGCTCACATGGAAGGGGTACCACATAGCTCTCGCTCTATACATATTTGCAGAACCAGAAGATGGTGGCTGAAATCCCATAGCATGCATGCCCACACCTTTCATGCCGTGTTTAGCATTCACGTTGTGTCCTGTGCCAAGGTCGTGCTGCATGGCTTTCTGTGCCAAAATACAGGGAGCAGAAAACCTCAGCCACTCTAGAGAGCCCCAAGCGACTGGGTCTGCACCTGGTGCTGCCGCCCACAGCCCTGCGACTGGAGCAGCTCCGCACTCTCTCCTGCACAAATAGAGGGCTGGTGGCAAAAACTCATCTCACCTTCCTCTGTGCCCCTTTTGAAGTCACTGGGAGCGGATGCTAAGGCAGCAGTCAGCCTAATAAAAATTCAGCCTTGAAGGAGAACACATGGAAAAATCATATCCAGCATTGACAGCAACAACACATGGGGGACTGGCAGCCTGGCCTTTCAGGAAGGGTTTCATGACTTCTTGCAGTGGCACAACCACCTTCTCTGGGCCCCTGTGCCAGTATGATTTGCCTGATGTCCCACCTGAATGGCAGATATTATCTATATCACTTCTGGGGCAGTGATGTCAGGAAAGGGTTACAGGTATTTGCAGTTGGTTACAGTGTGTTTTAGCAACTAGAAATCAGAGAAACTCCCAGGGACTGGCATGTCTGCCAGAGGGAGTACAGGAGTGAATTTACCTGGGTTCTCGTTCTGGCTCTGCCACTGAGTCCTATACCTTTGCAGTATTTATTTTCCCCGTGTCATTCTTTCATCTGCAAGAGAAGACTGATGATGTTTTCCTTCCCAGGCACAGATTAGGTTACAGATTTCTGAAAGCCCTTTGAGTGTGCTGGTGCCCTGAGGAGGACATCCAGGCACTGTGTTTGGACTGTCCTGTAACACCATTGTCTGCCAAGTCCTCCCACCACTGGTGAGCGCAGGTGAGCCAGCGCGTGCGAGGAGGGCTGAGCTGCGACCTGCTCCCCTCTCCCAAGGGCATCGGTTCCTCCAGCGCTCAGGGGTATGTTGTCCATGTGCTTGTGTGTCTGGACCCTACCAAACCGCACCTTTGGTCAAGCGTGGCGGAGGGGCAGCTGCCTCCAAGGTGTTAAACTCCTGCAGCTTTCCCAAGCAAAGACAGGGCGGGTGGCTCAGAGAGGCCCTGGCAGCACCTTCCCTCCGGCACGAGGCTGCAGCATCGCCTCTGCCTGTGTGTTAGGCACCAGGGCCCACAAGAGAAAGAGTGGATGCAGAGGTTTCGCTTGGATTTTGCTTCTTATGTACATGAAGGAATCCAGCCATGAAGCATGGGAAATGAGGCTGAATTAGTCCAGCTGTGCACGCACTTGATTAGTCTTAAATCAGCAGGAATATTTTTTTACCAAATTTCACGTGCTGCCGTGACCAGCAGGACTGACCCCTTGCCCCTCCCTCTCCTGAGCTCAGCACAAGTTAAAGCACCATGCTGTTCCGCTGCTTTTTGTATCATTTTTCATGCATTTTATTCCCTTTTTTTAAAGGGATAATGCAGCTTCCCCGTGCAAACAAGGTGAGAGTTTTGCATGTTCCTCTTTCTGAGATTCATCTCCCAAAATAGATTCTTATCAGATAATTGCATGCACGGAGAGAGCTTTCCTGTGTAATAATCCATCTCTTCCATCTATCTGTTCAGACTAAAACATTAGGTCGTAGCCTCCTTGGCTTCTGTCCCACTCCTATAGCGATGGACAGCAGCCTCGTGCAGGGGGCTAGCTCTGGAAGCTTCAGAAAACAAGAAGGTGAGGGGGTCGCAAGAGCAATCTCTTCTTGCCTCCACTGCTTCCTGTGGGACTGAGCATGGTGGCCCCGGCTCGTGTCGCAGCAGCAGTAGATGATGTACATGTTCAATAAATCTGAGTTTTATTTCTTCTAAAGTGTGGTGCTTAGCAGGGGAAAGGTGATTGTGAAGGATGAAAACCTCTGGGCACAGTGAATGTGTGCTTGGGAAGGGAGCAAACACCAGGCACTCAAATGCCCTCCCTTGTCAGCTCCTCTCACCTCCCTGGGCAGGCATGAAAATCCAAAGGCTTCCGTAATATTATCCCTGTGATACTGTCTCCCAATTGCCACGCCAAGCACAAGGTGATATGTTTCCCCAGGCAGCTGGTGAGTACTGCTGGGATGCATTTCCCGGGTCTGAAGCAGGTGAGCACCGTTTGAGACTATTCTGGCATGATCTCTTTGCGTTGCCTTTGCGCAGACTCAGGCTGAGCCGTCTTGCATTTGCTTTCCACAACAGGTCCCTGAAAAAACGTTTCCTTTTAAATTAATGTTGAGGAATATGCGAGTTCTGTAACCGAGATGTGAGCAGCCAGGCCAGAAACGTGATGCAAGCGCTGTCCCACCAGCTGTTCCTCTGCAACAGAGAGTACTGCCTGAGCATGCCCCTGAACAAACAGGTCATGTTTTAAATGAGGATTTTCTACTCTCTTTGATTGTTTGAAGTAGTTTATGAATAAATTGCTTTTGCAGAAAAATATTCATGGAGTAATTTCAAGAAAACGTGGAGAAATCAAAATCTCGGCGTACAATGCATGAGCAGGAGGTAGCGTTACGTTTGACAGCTGTTTGCTGTGCACAGTCCACACCACCCTACTCTGGAAACTGGAAGAAAAATGAACGATTGCAAAGGCAAGTTTGAGTTATTGGTGGTGTTAAAAGTATTTTCCCTGTTAAACTGCACGGAAGGGACTCATTCATTCATTAAGACATGAATATAGTAGGGTTGGGAAGCAAATGTGATACTTGAGGCCAAAAGTAAGTGAGCATGGAGAGGAGGTGGCGTGTTGCCATGTTGCGTGTGGTGAGGGGTGCTGGGTTGTGGGGGTCTGCGTGGGTGAGCGCGGGCCGAGAGCCCCCAGGAGGAGCCATCACCCTCCCTGCAGCGGCGGTGAAGGGCTGTTTGGGCGGGGAACAGGTTGGTAACTGGTGGGGTTGGTTTCCACCAGCAGAAGTTTGCACGGGCCTTAGTGAGGGCTGGGGGCATGGTGGCCACGGGGCTCGGTCCCATCCTGACCCATGGATTAGTGTGGCTGCGGAAGAAACCCTCAGGGGCTGGGACAGTCTGTGGCCCTGGCCCCAGGACCTAGAGGCATTCCCACCGTCGGAGCCCTCACGGAGCTGGGCAGGTTCGCAGGAGCTGGGGCTACGGCACTGATGGCGCTGGATGTGAGCAGCTTGTCACTGTGGCCTGGTGGGTAGGAGTGCTGTTCAATGCGGTTTCTGGCTGCAGGTGTCAATCAGGTTTAAATGATATCTCATTAAATCATCTCATTTGACTCTGGCATGCAAAATCACAAAATTGCTGTGCTTCAGTGATATAATGTGCCACCAAGAACATCGTAGATATTTCTGCTTGCTCTAACGTATTGGGTGTTATTTTTTGTAAGGCAAAACTGGTGATCTTTTTTGACCCAAAAGTATTAGTCCTCAAAGTCAGCCTGACTGAATGCCTATAGTTCATCCTTGGTCTCTGAAGTGAATTTAATCAAGAGTTTAGAATACGGGAAGAGATTGAGTATGCCAGGTGAAGCATTAATTTCGGATGGCAGCTGAAAATGCAGCTAAATAGGATACTAGGTATACAGGATGGAGATGAGATTAGAAGTAGACAAAGACCAGTGTTGATCTGTCTTGTTTGGAAGCACATATGGGGAGAATGGAGGAATACAGATGAATTATTTGTATGCTTCCTCAGATAGGGTCTGATGGACCAGCTACACTTAATACAATTAGAAACAAGATACAAATTGTGATTCAGACAGCAGGAGCTGCTATGATTATTTATGATGCTGATTGATGGAGAAGGGTACTGGCAGCAAAGCGCAGCGGGAGTTTTGCAGCTTTGCAGTTGCAGCATTAGCGTGCCATGTGCAGGGGAGAGGGTGAGCGGCACTGCTGCTCCCTCCTGCGCAAAGCAAATAGGCCAGAGTTTCAGTCGCTGCTGCGTTTTATAGCTGGGTTCTCCTGAAGTGAAAAATGAAGAAATAGAGTGTGCAGGAGAGGCAGAAAGAGAGGATTGAAGAACATACTGATATTGGCAAGCCTGTTGCTTGCTGGCGTTGATGTACTGTCCTTCCTACCTTTGCCTTTGGGATTCATGGGCCCCAACTCAGCCGTACTCTGCTGGTTTGCAGCAGCCTTCCTGCACAAGGTGTTTCCCAAGGCAGGGCAGCACAGCTACAGCTGAGCTGTGCCACCGGCTCCCCCTCAGCACCAGAGGAAATCTGTTTTGCTCCTTTCCTTTGCACTCCTCACTGGTCTCTAGGTTTTATAGAGTCCAAGCAGCAAGAAAGAAATTATTTGTGCAGTGCTTTTGTGCAGCTTGACTTGCGCAGGACCAGTGGGTACCCAGCCCAGTGCCACGTGGAGTCTTCTCTGGGACGTGTGGGGCTGCCCCAGACTGGCAGCAGCTTGCTGCGGGGCTGCTTGCTCAGAGACTACCTCGTGAGGCCCATTTTCGGAAGCTCAGACCAACCGCAACATGAGTGGGCTCAGCTCCCACCAAAGCCAAACTGTACTTTCACCTGTTATGCTGGGAGAGCTCTCCAGGAGCAGTCTTTACGTCTTGTCTGCGCTGCTCTGTCTGCCAGCCGGCATGCTGGGATGGAGGTGGTACCTTGAGCTATTTGTCAGTGAGCTGGGCACCATCTATTGGCACAGTTGCCCTCTTTGCTGAGATATGGAAAAGCACACGTAGACTTGCATCTAAATTGTTTGCCATTTGATACTTGTATTTCTTTTCATGGCTTGCTTGGCCCCTGCCAGTGGGAGCTTTGAAAATATTGTCACTTTCATTTCGGTGGTGTTCTCCCATCACGAGATGTGTTAGAAGAGCTAAAATGAGTGCAGAGAGTTAGTGTCATTGAATGGTATTACAAAGTGCAATGCTTCTGCTCGTGCCATGGTGTGTGCGTCCCATAGAAGAGGAGAATTTTTTTGTTGTTATTGATTCTAACTCTATATTTCCTAGCAAGGTGATTGCAATAAACCTGCAGCCGTGATTCAGCTGGAATTGTCTCTCCCAGGTCTTGAGGAGATGTGTTAGGTGAAAACTGACACCATGGGCTGTCACACTCTGTGCATAGAAGCTGTTGCCAGGGGATTTGTTTTTTTTTTTTTTAAATGCTTAAAGGTCATAATTAACATCAAATGAACACAAATGTCCACTGGAAAAATGTTTCTACCAGGCAGCAAATTAAGGACGGATGAAAGTCTCCAATGTGGAGCCAGACGACAGCATTAATGAAGACGGAATGGCACCAGTTTTGATTCCTCCTATTATTTACATGAAATGGATGTGAAAATTGACTAAATAGTATTTGGAAATGATGTGCATGGGAAAGAGCCTTAGGCCTGGCGAGGAATTTTTGTTAGGTAGCCTTACGTGCTGGGGCCTCTGGATCCCAGCTATCCAGCGAGAAAAAACAGCTTGTGTGTTCCTAGTACCCAAGGCAGCAGGTAGCGGTAGGACCTGCCTTTTCCTAGAAGGCAAGCAGGACACAGATGGTGCTCTGAGCCATATCCCAGAGATGCTTGGTGCTGCAAGAGGCTCGGTGCATCCCTGTGCAGGACCCTCTGACCGCTGAGAGCTCCCCACAAGGGGGCCAAGGGGCTCCCACTCGGAGAAGCTGTACAATTAGCAGCGTCTCAGCCTGATGGGGAGACCAGGGTGGGCTCCTGGGGACAGCGGTGCCAGTCACTGCCTGTAGCAGCTCCTCCGTGTGTGGGGCTGCCACCATCTCGTGCAAGGCAGATTTTCTTGGGCAGCTAAACTCTCTCTATTGTCAGTGCTGAAATAGGTATTTTTAGGCAGCAATTCGTCCCATCTGTTTTAGCTGTGCACTTTAGGAGAGGATTTAGTTTTATCCGAACTGTGCTGCTTCATGCTGTTTCCTGCAAGTATTTGTAGTAGAAACCCTTCAAGAGAAACCAAGCCTTTATCTGCATAGAAGACAGCTAGCTGTGACAGCTCATCACAAGGTGTACACTTGTACAAGGCCAAGTGATGTATCTCTCTGGTCATTTTTTGCGTTCTTTGACCAAGAAAATCCCAGAAAGACGATGGCAAGGTTGTGGGAATCCAGGTTACCCTGCAAAGACATAGGGGCAGAATCTGCTGCTGTTCACTGAGAACAGTTTTGTGACACTAAATGGTTCGAACCCTCACATCTGCAAAAACTAAAGGACGAGGAGAAAGGGTGGCTTTCAGCTCCAGAGACCTTGTGCTCACTCCTTCAGGCATTGGGGTCTGAGGTGGACCGTGGCACCACCACGGGGTGACCAGCCAAGAGAATCCCCTGCAGCAAATGCCAGACACCTCCATCCCAAGCAGAGCAGCCTTCCTGGCAGGAGCAAAGCCACCGGGAGGAAATGGAGTCCTGTCAGGAAGGTAAAGCACCACATCTAGTTTTGTATGGTACTAACATTGCAACCTGGCCTGATGGGAACATGAAGTTAATCGTCAAGGGACTGAAGCAGGCACAAGGATGGTGTCATGAAATTTGGAAGGTCAGCATCGGGGATCCTAGGGTGTGCCTGCTGTTCCCGCATAACAGGTTTCAGCCCGTTCAGTGAGGCAAATTAACCTTTTCCCTGGGACTGGCTGTGCTTTTATAGCACATCATGAATCCTCTTTTTCCTCCTGCACTGAAAACAGTTGCACCTTCTCCTGGGAAAGGCAAATTGATTGTAGGGAGTTCAAAGAACGAAAGCTGAGCAGGTGGCTTCCTAGATTATACACTTTTCTTGGCAAGAGCTACTTCTCTGAGCAACGTGCCTGCCTGCAAGAGAGAAACACAGAGAGCACTGTAATTCCCTGGGATGGGATCGGCGGCGGCTGGAGAGTGAAGGCTCTGCAGAGTGAAGCTGAAAGGATGAATCTGTTTAACTGCACATCCCATTAAAACGGGCGGCTGGACAGAAAATTGCCTCTAACGGCATCCAGAACATCTGAGATGTCAGACGGGGATTTAGTGCCATTGGCTGTGTGGTTGTGTCTGCCAGAGAGACTCAGTGCGAAGCACAGCCGTGCCTCTGCCTCCCGCTATGGCGGAGGGTCAGCCCGTGTGCGTGAGCAGAGCGGGGCAGTGAGGCCTGGCACGCGCCCTGCTCAGCGCTGCGGGATGGCGCACAGGCACAGGAGGGCTGCAAGGACGCAGGGTGGCAGGGAGGAAGGTGTGTGGCCTCTGGCTTCATGCTGTATTTTAGCAAGTGAATGTCTTCCTCTTGGAGAAGGCACCTCAATCCTGTGAAGTCCCTACTGAGTGGTTGGTTTGTGCCAGATGGCAGGGAGGTGGGCCATGAAATCACCATTTTTTGTAATGCCCATTCAAGGAGTGGAGAGGTTTGTCCTCTTTTCCTGGAAGGACTCCCATGGGACTTCTGGACTCCCAGGGCTGGGACTGTCATTATTTTAGCACTATTGCACCCTGCAATATTTCTGCTTCCCGCGTCCATCAGGCGAGGCGGTGTGCCCTCACTGGACACACAAGGGACATGGAGACAGAAAGCGCAGGGGATCGGCTAACGGGGACCTGAGCTCTGTGGCAGAGCAAAGAACCAAACCTCTCCCTGGGAATGCAATGCAGCCCTCGCCTTCGCCATGCAGGCCACAACTCCCTGTCCTCCGTGAACCACTAAGTCCAAGGAAAACTTTTAACTGGGGGGGTTAAGCTTTTCTTTAAGACAGATAAGAGAGATATGATGAGGGATAAAGGTAATTAATGACATCAGCCTGTCCTTTGAATGTAGGTTGTTTTGTAACTGATTGAACAGAAATTTTTGAAAGCAGAGTTTAAGCAGGCATAAGATTAGCCAAGATTAGTAAGGATTTCTGCCTGGTAGCCTAAATCTAATGCCTTTCTGTTAGTAATCCTTCTTTCAGGTCAATGAATCTTCTTGTAAGAAGGAAAAGAATACATAGGTTATACAAGAGAGTTCGGGGGGTTCACTTGTCATGTGAAAGGGATTTAGAGCTCTTTGCAGCACCTGAACTGCTTCCAACATTTAAGAGAGCCTATATTGTCCTCTCAGGGGAAGCCACAAAGACATTTTCTCTTGTGCTATGCGGATGCTCATATGGAGAGTTGCCCAAAATGCTTCAGTTACAGAATTTTACTGGTCCCTTCTTGTAACGGTATCTGAGCCTAACCTTTAGGACAAAAGATCACAGGTACTTTTTTCCCCCAGAGATTGTTCTACCTGGAAACCCTGGTCTGCATAGTGTGAGCACAGACTGCAATTCAGCAATATCTATGGGGGCCGAGCAACCCCCTTTGCTTCAGTGAAACTACATGTGTACCACTGCTGAGGGTGAGAGTTTTATGCTGAAGGGGAGCACTGAAAACCCAAGGTTTCCTGCAACCAAAGCACTTCCCCTCTCCCATCATGGGTAGGACATCCTTACGAAGGGCTCTGCATTGGCAACGGTGTGCCGTGAACTCGGCTACACCAGCTGCATTTGTACCTTGAGTCAGGCTGAGGTGTCTGTGGTGTGCCCAGCTGCAAGATGTACAGCACAGTCCTTGCTATGAGGCTGCATCTCACCATCCCTGCTGGTTTTGTTTATCCAGCTTCTTCTAGTTCATGATTTTCAATGGTTTTTGAGCAAACAAAGATTTTTTTTTTTTTTTTTTTGGCCATGCTGGTGCAGGTTCGTCTTTCTCAGCTGTTTCTTTTGGCCAGGATGAGCAGAGGCCTCCCCAAGGACCCTCACACTTGTTGTTGCTGCTGTGCCACAGTCCTCTACCTTGTCTCTGGCTCTGCTGGTGAAAGGTTCCCGTTGAGCTGCGTGCTCCTGGCAGTGCCCAGGACATCAGCAAATGCTGAGCAAAGTGACCATGGGAGGGTTTCCAATGAGTGTGCAGGTATCTCCAGAGGGCTTCTCCATCTCTGCTTGCACCTGGCTTGGCTTGAAGAGCCAAAGGCACTTTACATTTCTTCTGTTTTATCATTAACTTCAGGCACTGCAGTGCATCTGGTCACTGGCTTAAAAATCCTTTAAAGTGCTGGACGAAGGGGAAAATAAAGCCTTTTCCATAATGACTTCAGGTGCTGCAGCAGAAGGACAACTGAATTGTTTGGAAAATAATTGCCTCAAAGCCCCTGCTTTGCTGGTCTGTCCTTCTTGTCCATGCAAGTTTGTGCTCAAACTGCTCCCTTGGGCTGCACAGCATAAGTAGAGGATGGGAAGGCTGTACCCATCCTCGCAGGCAGGGCCAGTGCACCTGAGAAAACGATGAAGGCTTTTCCCCTAATGCTCGGGGCATCCCTGAGTGTGTGGTGTGGGTGACCAATTATGAACTGCCACAGCTGCATTTAACCATTGTCACCCTGAGGCTGAAAATGTGTCCGTGTGATAAATGTGTGAGGTCCCACATGTGCGCCTGTGGGGGTACCACGGAGCAGCCTTCATGATTGTGTCTCCCTTCCCGGGAGGAGGGGGCGAGCCAAAGCCTGATGCCATGTGGACACTCACTTCATGGACGAGAGGCTTGTTTCAGCATAGATAAAGCGATCCCCAGCTGACTTTGCTTGTCTGAGACAAGAGCGTCCTTTCCACAGAGCATACACGTCATTTCATCACATAGGCATTTACTGGGGCCATTTCTCTATTCATCCTACAGGCTTGATCAAATTCTCCTTTTTCTGAGAACTGAGCTAATGCTGCCAGTGCTCCCGCCCCACAGCAGCCATGAGGCAAAACCTTCATTTAAACCTCAAGGAGAGATAATTGTGTTAATGTGTCAGATGTCATGTCTGTGAAGGGCTACAGTGTGAGCACGAGCAACTACTGTGACTCAGCTGGTATGCTGTAACTTGGTTGTCTGTTTGTACCCCAAGAAAAAACCTGAATTCAGTTTCCCAGTGGTTGAATAGTGTTAAACATATGTGGATAGCTAAAATGGCATAGATTTGAAAGTTAATTAAGATCAACCTAATTAAGGCTGAAGTAGTGAATGTACCCCCAACAGCATTTGATGCAGTTCAACAAATTTGCCTTAAATTCAGACCTTTAGTTAATGGAGACTTTCTTGTTTGAGAAGTGCTGAGCTGGAGAACTATGTATGGATACGGGGCAGCTCCCAGTGGGTTAATGCATGGCTGCTGCTCAGCCATCGAAAACTGGCAGCACGGTGAGAGAACAGGGCAGTCAACCAAAAAGCTCTGAGGTACAGAAACCCCAGTATGTGAGGCCATGTTTTGTCATTATAATCCCTCCTGCTTTGGCTGAGCCATATGGTAGTGGTTCCTTTCGCAGCTCATCCCTGGGACACAGGTGATGTCAATCTCCCACTTGTAAATTAGCTGGTGTGTTGGTAAATTGGATGGCAATGTGAGCTGCAGCAGACTATTGCACAGTTACTCCCCAGCAGTCAATGTGGTACCGTGCTTTCATCACTCTTGCTTGCTAGAAGGAAGAGAGGAGCGCAGAGGTGCTGGCTGGCGGTCGGAGCTCTCTCAGCATTCACCACCCACCATCCTCCCTGCTCCCGTCCTCTGGAGGATCTGAGGAGACCCTGCCCAAGCCTGGCCCTCATTGAAGAGCAGCATCTCTCCCTCACAGAAAGGCAACCACTCAGGAGGTTGCAGCAGCAAGGACACAGCTTGGGGACCTGAGCCAGCCCATGGTCTTGTTGATGGATTGTCTTGTTGACTACCTCGGCCCCTCCATCTCCTCTGGCACCAAGGTGAGGGCAGTGTCTCCCATACCTATGTTAGGTAAACCTGACTGCTTCCCATTGCCTCTGGGGAAAAGCTTTTCTTGCCTTCGTCTTGGAGGGAGGTTGGCAGTAGTATAGATGCACCTGAGCCTAGGAAGCCTCCCTCTAGGTTTCATGGGGAAGCACGTCGTTCAGCCTGGAGTTTCTAGGTTTTGTGCATTGTTCGGCCTGGAGTAAGTCTCTGACCCGCTACTGAGCTGGCAGCCTGTCCTCTGTTTGCATGAGCAGCTGAGAGATTTTCCGTGCTAAGTGAATGCCCTCCCAGCTTGGAAGGGGCTGTGCTGTTAATTCCTCTGCTTGGCAAGGTTTCTGCACTCGTGTTTTCTTCTGAATCACAGAGCTCAGTGGTGGAAACCACTCTAACACTGTAACTGAAACTCAGGCAAACTAGAGAGCCCATACCACATACACAGGTAAGGTTTAAAATTAGCTCTTTCTATTATCTATGTAAGGAGAAGTCCCTAGGAATCATCTTCCACTCTTTTGCTCAAATCATTAGGGCATATGAATGACTGCTGACTAACAGAGGGGAGATGAGTAGGGACAGGAGTCTCCTGGAGGCCTGGAGCAAGCACAGTATGTTTCCATTTTGGGGGGAATAACTTCTTGTGCTGTGACTGTGTGGGAAGCAAGGAGTGAATTTTTCACCTTGACTTCCAGGTTGTACAGAATGAAGCCTTCCTAGATGAGGGAAAGCTGAACAAATGTGGCTACTTTGAATCAAAGCTGCCTTTTCATTGTACTCTCCAAACATGAAACAAGTTGTACAGCTTTGGCATGATCCTCTGCCTGCTGTTTTTCAATATTTATTTTACATTGTTTCAGATAGATTTCAATGAATATAATTTATTCACCACCCATTTGGCATCTTTATCTGAGCTTAATATTCATCTGTGGCTTGAGTAAAATGAATATTTCAGACCTTAAATTATGTATGCACTGCAGCACTGCTGGCATCTCAGGCTTAGAGACCTTTGTGCAGTTATTTGAGTCTCACCCATTTTTTGGTGTCTCCTAGAAAACGATGGGGAACTTTTGCTGGCCTGCTTGCGAGAGCAGCGCCTGGCTGCAGCCGACTGTGTGCTGCGGGATGCGGATGGGGAGGCTGGCGGAGCTGCCCCAGTGCTGGGAGCTCAAGAGCCTCCTTCTTGGACACCAGCCCTGAGCCTTCTGCTTTCCCACTTCAGCAGCAGTGGGCTGTGCTGCTCCTCTCCCACCTCTGTTTTTCCCTTTGTTGTGGATTTCTCCCTGCTAAGCATTTTCTTGGCCATGCTTTCTGGGTTTTATTCTCCCCTCTTCCTTTCTTCCCTTCTCCTCTGGGTGAGCATGGTGCAGCTCCCTGGCAGTTGCCATAGAGATAACAGAGCCTTATCTCTACCTCTGCTTTTGTCTCCCCCGGCAAAAGGCGCTCCTCTGTAGCTCCCTCTGTAGCTTGGCCGGCTGAGCCAGCTGCACCATCCCAAATGTGCCAGCCTGCCCTGCTCCCTGCCACATGAGCAGCCTGCCCTGCAGACTGACAAGCTGCGTACCCCTGTCCTGGGATGGATGGCTGAGCCATTATATTGTACTTCAGGCTCCCATTAAGTCACACTGATCTGTGCACAGTAGTGGAGGACACTGAATCTCCAAGTAGCCCCATGGCACGACTGGATCTGATTATCCTGCTGGCCCTTCCCAACTCTGTGCCCCTAAATCTCAATCTACCCTCTGCCTTCGAGCTGCCGGGGACACTGGTCCTCCTTGGGTGCAACAGCCAGAGCAGTGGGAGTGCCAGTGCCTATGAACACCAGGGTGCCATGAACCCCTGGTCGCCTGGGTGGGATGTGCAGGAGAGAGGCAGATGGACAAAGAAGGGGGAAGGGACTTCATCATGGTCGGTCCTTTCATTTCCCTCCCTCTGTGCCCCAGCTGTGACTTTAGGTTGCTGCAACCTGTAGCTGACTCAGTAGCAGTGCTGCAAGATTCACTGCTGATGACTGGTTGGGAGATGAGAGGTAACTGGTTTTTCTCCCAATCTAATCTCACACCCCAGGGGGAAGAGATCATGTGGAAACTAAGCAAAGTGCTGAGAGTTAGTGTCCTCTGCTGACCTCATGAATATGATTATCTGAAAGGACGACTTCTACTTGGCAGCTTTGTACATGCTGTTCCAGAGCTATTATCTTGTACGTTGATTCAAAATGATCAATATGCCTTCAAGAAGCTTGTCCTAAATCCTTCTGACAAATTATTAATGGAAGTCATTTGAACAGTCAGACTATTCAGAAAATTTAGACTTTTTACTGTTCAAAAGCTTGGCTGCTGGGAATGCAATATGCAAAATATTAATTTTACTTTACACTTTTCTAAGAAGAATTTCTGACAGAAGAGAAGCTTCGATCTTTTGAAGTGCAGTAGAAATAGCAACACGGCCATTCCAAACTCAGAAACTGTATTTGATCAGATGCAGACAGAAGTACCTGAAGAGCCTGTATGTTCACCAACTTTTAGGGGAAATGTTGTGTCTTTATATGGCAAAAATGAACAGATGAGCAGAGAACTTTTCAAAGTTTAGGAAAGGGAGTGTATTTGAACAGACATTCTCAAGCACTGCAGGATAAAACCTGTCCTGCTTCCACCTAAATTGGAATAAAGGAGAGAGATTGTGAACTAAGTGATACTCCTAATGCACAGTACCAGTTAATTGTTGGATGTTACAGAAAATATTATCTTTGTCACCTTCAGTAGGGCACAGGGGATTTGACTAGAGGTGGAATCACAGGGAGATGACTCTGTCTTCCCTGCAGAGACTCAGATGGAAGAGACGCTTTGATGGGGTAAATTAGATGCAGGACAAAGACCTTCTGATCGCAGCTGGTCTCAGTGGGCTTATTTTGATGGGAAAACTCTGAGCTGAGAGCAAGCTCCGCTAATGACTCAGAGTTGTGTATTGCAATAATGGAGTTGCAGGTTTTTTATTTTCAATACTTCTGAGATTTCCTGTTCCCTACTGACACCACTACTAAAATGTTAAAAGATCTGAAGGGATGGAGAGCAGCCCACTTGTAGTGTTTGCTTTCCTGCCGAGCGGCCACTAGCAGGGCAATTTCACCAATCGGTCAGAACCCAAAGAAAATTTTGCTGCAACTTTGTAAAATCTGCCTGTGTCGTTCAAGAGAGGAAGAATTGCCTGTAGAGAAGGTGCTGACTTGGCCCTCTGAAGCCTAAAGATCAGTTTGAGACAGCCCGAGTTGTTTTGGGAAAGTGCCTAATCCTTGTACATCCCTTTAAAGTGTGACTGATACTTTTCTAGTGAGGCTGGGCTGTTTCTGTCGTAAGCCATTCCTGGCAGTGACAATACTGTATGTTCGAGGTCCTGCTACCACAGGATCCTGATCTTGTCTGGACACTTTTTGCTCCAACTGAAGAATAGCTATAAAAATCAAAATACAGGATGTGGAAAGTACAAACTAGTTCATATAAAACCAGCTTATGTCATCAGATTACTCTCCAGTACATTGGATTGTGGGCCAAGGTTATTCAGCCATGTGGCAACTGACACTACCTCTGGATTTCGGGCTCTTACTGCTTTTGAAGGTTGCTGCTTGTCCTGTGGCTGATGGATGAGTGTTTTAGGCCTCAAAACTGTCCCAGTAGTGCTTCTGAGCCACTGGGATTATAACTATGAAATAGTAAAAATGTCCCTACTTTCTCTCCATGCTGACTCGAGAAACTAGATCAAACAGATAACAACTTTGAGATAACCCAGATGTAGATATGTTCCCCCCAGAACTGGAGCCTTGCATGTGTTTATGATTGCAGCAGCTGTACGTATGCACATCCCCTCCAGCGCGGCCAACCTGTTATCCAGCGGAAGCAGCCATCGACTCGAGTAGCCTGTCTGGCACCCGGTGCACTGGCTGCTGTAGCAGCACCAGGGTAGGGAGTGACAGGTTTAATACTGTTACGGCTCTGCTGAACGATGTTGCTGGAGCTGAAATAAAACTGCAGTGGCTGAAGCCAGCGGCTCTGCTGGCTGGGTGAAGGACGTTCCAGCTGTACTGATCACTGCGTAGTTTCCAGAAATATATCTGTGTTTCTTCTCCCAGAGTATTCTGAAAAAAGCTGCAGGGCAGCAGCAAGGGACACAGGTGGCCAGTGGCTCCAACACGGCCCCAGTCCTAAGGGGAAAACTAGTCTAAACATGAAAAAGTCTGTCTGTGTGCATCCGTGTCTGAAGCAGACACTGAATTTTTCACTTCTTTCTCATGCCACTGAGCCCGAGGGGCTGCCTGCTTGCCTGACTCACCATGAGCACTAGGCGAGCCTCCAGGGCAGCCTGAGCGCCAGCTTGTTGAGGGGTTGTTTTGGGAAACTAGTGGTGATCTTGCCTTTGCAGGTTGCATGTTTATTTGTGCCTGTGGTGTCTTTGTTGCCCCCACCTTGTGGTGCTTATGGATATGGCCCAGCACAGCTGTCTGTGGTACCGTTACCCTGGCTGGATGAGTATGCACAGTGTCTGCTTCTTCCAGAGACAGTTCAGAAAGCAAACAAGATGAATATGTCCATATTAACACATTATCAGTAACCAAGTATACAAAGGAAGAAGATGGTGGCCTTGATGGAAATCATCTGAGTGAAGCCAAAGGTGCTTCTAAATTTCCACTTCTTCTTGCCAAGATATTCTTTGCAAAAAAAAAGTTGCGTTTTGAGCATAAACTCTGCCTTGCTTTAGGGCTGGAGAATCCTGGGGAGTTTTTTGATTGTTTGTTTTTTTCTTCTTGCACTGATTTCCTGGCTATCCCTACTTGAAAGATTTTCTGGACAATGACTGAATCCTTTTGTCTTGCCTGCCAAATAAAGCAGATCATCGCAAGCAAAACATGTCATCTGTCACGTTTTGCAGACAAACCGGAAAAGAACTTGGATGCTTCACTTCCTCTGAACTTGCTGCCAGATCTCATGGGCTGTTATATTCAAGCTATATGGCAAAAGCCTGCTTTGCAGTAACTCCATAAGAGCCTCACTGAACTATCTTTAGTAAAGATTGGGCCATGCTCTGAGCAGTAACCTGAGTTGTGCTGCCTTTGTGCACAAAGGTTGTGGTGGTTCTGGTTCATGAAGGGTCCCACAAAGTTCAGGGGGATTATCTGGCGAGTAGAAGGGTTTGTGTGACTGGGTATGCAAGGCTCAGCACTGATGTTAAACTGCACCCTTTGTACACAATGTTTTATGCCCCAAGAAACAGTGTATTCAAATGCTAATTGTAACAATAATCTGTCTTCTGCAACAAAAATATTGGACAAGAAGTTGGATCAAAGACATCTTTTGGACCTAATTATTTACAATTTTCCTTCTTTTGAGACCACTGAGTCAGAAACAAGGTTTTCCTGGGCACTCTGTGCCCTGGCAGCTGGATGTCCAACACGTGAGTATGTTTTAGTGATGTTTCAGGAACTCCGCTCAGTGCTTGTTTTCCAGGAGAAGGCTGAGGCAAGGTGTTGGTGACCTTGAGGTGTGACCTAGCCCCAAAAGCTGAGGTCTTTGGGTTATCACAGTTTCTAGTGGAAAATTGCAATGCGGTACCTGGAAACGAACCTGCTTTAATTACAGTGATCCATAAAATCTTCATGTTTGTCATTGGGCATTGCCATGCTGTCTGTTGGGTCACCACAATGTCTAAGCCTGCTCTCTCAGGCAGGCTTGCTCACTGCCTTCCTAGAGCAGATGAGGTCTTGTCCTGAAGTCTAGACTTCTCTGGAGGCCTGAGTGTATTTGACCTCAGCCAGGTTTGCTTTTGTCTGTGGCTGGGCAGAGATGTGGCCTGGGCAGCCCCATCTCCTAGCAAGTATCCTCAGCTCTTGCTAAATGAAGTGTGCCCTTGTGGCCATGGTAGAGCTGGGCTACTAGCCATTGGTGTGGGCAGAAAGCAGGCAGGCTCTAAGGCTCGGTGAGCTCAAATATGCTCTTGAGACTGCTCTTCGTCCCAGAACGTATGCAAGGCATCACTCCACATTTGCAAAGGGCACGTTGCACTTGCCTCCCCACTCAGTGCAGAGCTGAGGAGTTTGAGCTTTGAGGCCACTGGAATTTGAGTATGAGGCTGGCTCTTCAGAGGCGACATCTTTTCTTAGCTCTATCTCAAAGCTTTGTGCAAATTCTCTAGGTAAAATTTCCTGAGGAAAGTCTAACCACAAATCAGCAGAGGTTTTGAAATGGAGTTGGGTAGGAAAGAAACTTGCTCTCCCCTCCAAACAGCATATTTTAATTATATGTTGTGAAATAAGGGGGCTCTAAGTATGCCAGCCAAGTATTCTCAGAAGAATAGAACTATCTGCATGTTTTATCTTCAATAAGACTGGGTTTTTTTCACCTTTCTATAGGGAATTAAGCTGCCGCTTCATGAGGCGGATCTGCAGCCGTGTGTGCCTGTGTCCCAAATTCTCGTTAGAGGGGGAGGAGTTATGTAACTGGCAGGAGGAGATCAAGATTCCCCCTATGGTGGGCTCACTCGGTAAAAACGGTATCGGGGGAATAGACATGCCAAAGTAGGCTTAAATAAATAGAGCAGAGGCAATGGACCTGAATGACATATGGAAAGGTTACAGGGAAGAAGACAGTAGTTTTAGTTGTGATTTAAGAGTTTAAAGGTGCAATGGCAGATTAGGGGTAAAACCAATTTTCATCTGTACGTTACAAACAGCTGATTATTTTCATTGAGAAGTTTTCCCTTTTACTTTTGTTTTTCAATCCAGTTTTAGCTGTCTTGTGTGAAATCTGGCAATTTGTGTAGAATCAGAGCCCATTCCCACTGAAACCAGTGTAAAGGCTTCCACAGGCTTGTCAACTTTCCAGGGTCTAGTCAACTTTGCACATTTTTTTTATCAAGCAGATACACTTTTACAGCAACTGATTCTAAATCATTGAAGTTATTTCTTGGAAAAGATAAAATTTGTTAAGAAAACAACCCCCCTTAAAATTTTTGTAACAGATAGCATTCCGATGACCACTAGCCTCCTAAATGCCAAGCATAAGGGGAAGAACAATGTGGCATTTGATTTCCTGCATGCTAAGAAACCAGCTAAGAACAACAAATATTGTCCCTGTTTGGTTTGAAGTGGAGCCATGCACATGCAGGCGCTCCTGCATAGTCTTTGCAGTTCTGCTGTGTTTTCCCGCCATGCTTGAAGCCTTTGTACAGGCAATGTGTGTGTGCACACGTGTGTGTGTGTGTATATATATATATTTGGAGCTTCCCATGGGGTGTTCACACTGCTCACCTTCCCCCCACTCCTGATGTAAATATAGATGAGCTGTAGTTCCTTTGTAAGAAAACATGTTTGGTTTTACCAGGCATTTAAAGAGTTGTTCTGTTATGTCTGGAAAACAAAAGAGGAAAACTATAGCTTTATTTTATATTATTGTTCACGTATTATTGCTTATGCATGTGCACTCTGCTTTCTTGCTTTCTCAAACTTGGTGTAACAGAGCTACATTTTCATTGCTCAGATCCCCCTCTCTTCCTCTCTTCCTTAGGCCTAATAAAAGCTAGCTATAAAGCAGCCATATAGTGCTTTCACAGTGCTAGGGCATACCCAGAGAGGAGATCTGATGGGCAAATGTAGTTGGTAAAAAGCCAGAGTAACTTGAAGGAATTCCAAGTTAAACAGAGACCCTTCAACAAATTTCCATTGGGCTCTGAAGAGGTTAGAGCAGGATATGTGAAGGACAGAATCATCTTTCAGCACTCAATAGGAGCAGAAGGTCTATAAACCCTGGAGGATCATTGACATTTCTTGCTCTTTGCCTCCCATTTCTGGCCTGAAAATCACCAAGGCCCCAGTCTCTTCAGAGCCTCATCAATGCAAAAGGCACTCTTCTCTGACAGCCTCAGCTGGCTTTGGAACGGAAAGATACCCTGGAAATGCCCCTGGTGCACCTCAGTGGTGATACGTTATTTACATACTGATCCTAATTTCTCAATGTCCCTTGCAAAAATGAGAAAATACCCACCTTCATTAAATCTAAATGTTTTCAGAGAGACAGAAAGAGATACCAAAGGATGGGAGGAGAAGGGAAAGAGAATGTTGCTGACTTTTCCATTTGGGATTGGGATAGCTGAGTCTCACTGAGCTCTTCTGAGTCCTGCCTCTCTGCTTGATAATGAAAAACAGGGCCGGAAACGATGGCTTAGCTATAGCAACACTGCAGCTGGGAACTGCTCATTACAAACAGCCTGTGCCAATGTGGTGTTGTGGAAAAACTCTTCAGCACCTCTACTACCTTTCAAGTGCTCCTTATTTTCCTTCCCTCCTCCCTCCATGCTCTTGCAGTCTGTGGCTAGGAGACCTTGTGCATCCTGCTTTGTGTTTGGCCTCCTACTCCTGGCCCTTGGCTCTTCCATCAGCTGTTTTCAAACAAACTTTCATGCCAATCTAATAAACACTAGATGTCTAATTTTAGAGAAGGAATGATCCCAGATGCTTTTCTGACTTGTACTGTAATACATTTTTCATAAACAGAAGTTTTGTTCTTAATCTTCCAAAAGTGTTATAGCACTTGGAAAAGCAGCCATGTCTGGGCCTCCCTTACCTGCTGTTTCTCATTTCCGTGAAGAGAATTATAAGTAAAATTACATGACAAGGTCTTTAATCACAATCTGAAGGTTAATACCAAGGGCTTACGCTCTGCATTTCCCTCAAAGCTTAGCAGAAATACTTGGTTCCTGTACCTGTCACAATTGCTGTGCTATGCTAGCTATTGCCTCGTTATTATTGGCTTCATAACAAAGAATCACATGGTTGGAGATAAAGCTGAGCTGTGATACGGCAGTGCATCACTGTGGAGCTGTGTAAGGGAAGCCTTGATAGAAGCCCTGTTCAATGATGTAAATACTCTCAAAGTTCGCTTTAGGAGATATTCTTGTTTTCTTTTTATCAGCCTGAGAGGAAACACCTTATGAGGAATTTGCACAGGAACTGGTTCTCAGCCCAATAAATATTTGCATGCTCCCAAGTAAAAGGAAACTGGCATTTGGCTGAGGGGTTGCATGTGGCGGGGACAGAGCCGTGCGGTGTGCTGGGCTGCTGGTGTGAGAGCAGGATGACTCAGCTCTGCAAGGCTTTTCAGTTCAGCTGGGCAAGTGAGCCTTGTTGGCAAGTGGGCACTGGCGTGGCACAGCTACCTGTGCTGTGCGGCATGCAGCTCGGGTAGTCACCGGTTGAGCCAAGCTGATGAAGCCCATTTTACTGTGATATGAAAACCTGAGTCTGTGACCAGCTGAACACATTCAACTCCTGGTAGCGAATGTAAATGTAAACACCCTGCACAACTGGCCAATGACTGCCTTATGTCTTTTCTGGAGATTTCTTACCAGAAGAGAAAACTGGAGACTAATAACTTTGAATTCCTCAAGGGAATTTGATCCTGTATGTCTTTGATCTGCTCGTTTGGAAATGTGATGTTCAAGGAGAACAGTTGCCACTTCTGTAAGTATTTTCTGTGCATATTTTAAAATCAAGAAGCAGGAAGAACAGCTTTTTCTCCTTACACCCACTGGCCAACAACAGATTGAGAAACAGACAGACAGACACATACTTATAGTCCAGTGCTTCATCTCTGTCTCTCTAATATCAATAGTGCAAGGTTTTCTGTGAAACAGAACAACAGTTTAATTACTAAAACTGTATTACTTCTGTTCTTTAGCTCTGCCCACCCCATTGTAGATTAAAAAAGAATTAAAGCCCCTGGCACAGGTCCTTTCTGGGCCTAGCCTGCCATTTCATTATAAGTTTGGCTGCTAAATGTGGTGGAAGAGCAGGAAGAGGGTTGTGCTCAAATAAGCCCAACAACGATTACACAAGCAGTGTTGCTGACCAGTATTACTCATCATACTGGCTAATACTTCTTGGTTATGCCTGCAGGATGTGGTGGAGGTGTCTGGACTAGCTCTGAGGAGAGCAGCTCGAGCACTAGAAGCTGTAGCAGAGGGCTGATCACACCAAGTGACTGCCCTTGTTTGAACACCTTCACTAGTTCATGGGGAGCTAGTCTGACCCTTTCTCCATAGCGTTGCCCTGTCTCTGTAGGCACACATTTCTTTCTGCTTCCCCATTTGTCTCCATTCACCTGTTGTCTCTTATTTACACTGAAATCGCAAGTGCTTTCAAGCAGAAATGGTCTTTAGTTCTGCTTATGCCTTACTAAACACAAAGGGATCCTAGACCCAGGGATGCTACTGCGATAGCCATAAATATTCTTACTGGAAGCCACAGTTAAACCAAAGGTTTTAAATGTGTGTGTTGAGGTGTGATTGTCTGGCTTTGCTTCTAGGGTGTATATGAGCACAAGTCCTAACCTGCTACTACATTGTTTGAAAATAGTCACCAGAGACTCTCTTGTGTGGACTCCAAGAAAGTGCATTGCTGACTGTCTTGAAATGTGAAGCCATGATGGGAAGGTACAATGCAAGACTTGTTTTGGTACTGTGCATGCTTCTGGTAATGAATACTGGGGGTTTGCCTCACTTAACCATGGGCTAAAGTGGAGTTCATCCCCATTAGAACTTTGTAAACCTTGCTGGTAGTTTTCTTTGTTGTTCCCTCTGAATAGCAACATGCAGTGGTGGCATAACACTATGAAGTTTTAACTCCTTTGTACAGCAGTTTTACTCCCCATCAGTAAAAAGTTTTAGTGCCACCACCAAGCAGAACATACCACTTTCATGTTCTATGAAGGGAAAAGATTTCAGCAGCTATTAAAAGCACACCCAGTCAGTATTTCATATGTGATATGAAACAGTGATAACTATTGTGATAGCCAATGTAATAGTGATAACATGGAGGAATGGATTACAATTAATAGAAATGTATTCATAAATTGCTTTTTTGATGGTTACGCACATGCAATATCCACTGGATGCCAGTAACTGCTGAACATCTAACTTCTACCTGTGCCGAAGATAACAAGACTTTCTGTAGCAACTAACTCCCAACAGTGTGGAGAATGCAATGTGAACCTTGCCAGGTATTTGTGTTGTTCATTCTTGTCAGACAGAAGCGTGAGGCTAAGATGTGACAAGAATGATGATTTCATCCTTTGGATACCAAAGCTGAATATTCCAATTTTGGAAAAAAAAATTACACCATTTTATAGCTGTGTGGGATGTAATTGGTACTTTTTTTGTCTCCTACCTGAACTCACACACCTAAGGATTACGTTTTTGTTGTTGACTCCTTTTTCTCAGCTGAACTTACAGCATCTGTGCTGAGCCCTTATGGCTTGATCCAAAATCAGCACAAAGGGATAAAATATTTTTAGAAAACTTTTTCTTTATTTTAATGTCTGTGGTGTCTTTTCACAGAGAATTTGCAATGATTTAGTAGCATTCTTATAACTAGCCTGATCTAGTTAGCTTTGTAGAGAGATGTAATGAAAAGAAAAGACAAAACTGAATAGTGTTGTGAAAAAGAAAACAGAGGCTCTCAAGTACACAAGAAGACTGGGAAAATTCTGTTTCTTCCCCATTATATCAGCTGGTTTAATAAGAGGCATAACTTCTCTAAAACCTCTGTCTTGGATATAATCACTGCAACTTTACAGAACAAGACGCATGTTCCTGTAGGATGTCTTGGAACATCCCTTCTTGCATTTCTTTCTAGAACTAGAATTTCCCATTCCTTTGTTTATATGCAGTATCCCTGGGAAGGAAGAAGCCCAACCTTCATTTACAAACTAATCATTGATGAAGTGTCTGAGCGATAGGTTAAAAAAAAAAAAAAAAAAAAAGGAAGAAAAAGAAAAATGCGTATTTTGATGGCTAGTCAAACAGCAAACCCAAAAGAGTGTCTCTTGCTAGGTATGCATCGTTCTAATCTCACTCCACTGTCACTCCAAAGGATCAGTTGGGTTTGTAAATGTACACAAATATCAGGAGTGGCAGACTCTCTTACAATATACAGCCCCTCTAACCTCTTTGTTCTCAGTACCTGTCAACCAGGATCAGCAGAGTATAACAAGCCCTTTTGTTACCATCATTTTTCTCTTCCATTTCAGGGTCCTCTTTTTAAGCCTTTTTTTTGTTTTGCTGTAATGTGAAGCTAATTCTATTATAAGTCAAAATGTTGACAGTCGTATGCTTCCTCTGTAGGTTTAGAGTTTGTGGGTGAATAGCATGTCCCTGTGCCACATTTAGCTTTGTGCTTTGCTGGAACAGACTGTTCCAACACATCATTTTTTTTTCTCCTAGACCTCACCTTTCTGCCCATATGAAATGCAAGCTGCTCGCTATTTTCGTATCTTGCTCCTGTATAATGAACTAATTCTTTTCCTGCACTGTCTTCCTTCTACTGTCATGTCTTTTCTACATTGCAGTGATCCTTCAAGCAGGAAATGGCTCTCTTCAAGCCAAGTGCTGTGCTTTATTGCTGCTGTGTATTAAGGGTAACTATGGTGCTCTAGTGGCCTGGGGTCTCTGGAGGAGACCATGGAAGGAGATGGTCGTGGTTCCCAAGGATCTGAGAGGCGTTGGATCTACATCCTATGTTTTGATGCCAAACTGTGGAAGGAGATTCTAGACATTTCCTAATGTCTCTGTTTTCTTCTAAGCAGGAGTTGCAGTTGCCATGGATATGTGTTGTGACCTTAAATAGAAGGGGAAGTGGATGAGAAGGCACGTGCCATGGTGCAGTCTGTGCATTTAGACAGCAGTCATTTCAGCCTGTCATAGCCAGTTAGACCCAAACTCAGCAATTTGAAGTCCAGACTCGTCTACTAAATGGACAGAAAGAACCTGGACAAACAGCAAAGAAGGACTGGCTGAACACGATTTGTGAGTGCCAGCCAGCAGTGAGCACAGCTCAAGAATCGGGAGTCAGTGGACCTGCTGCTCAGCAGCAACAGGCAAAGCTGCTTCCATAACAGTTCTGTGCTGGGAGCAGACCCCAGTTAAATACCTTCAATCACACCCAGTGTGTGCTGCTACTGAAACAGCACAGACGTGCAAAATGAAACAGAACATCTGAATTTCCTCTCCCTATTTATGATTCTGTTCAGAGGGACATAACGTTTTTCCTGGAAGGGGACCATGTTAAAATTATTGGGTCGAATAAGAAAAGTGCACGTGAACTTTCCAAACCATCTCCAGATTCAAGTGCTGAAGTGGGAAGTACTGGGGCCAATCTTGTTCAGTTTATTCATCAATGACCTGGATGAAGGGACAGAGTGCACCCTCAGCAAGTTTGCTGAGGACCCGAAACTGGGAGGACTGGCTGATACACCAGAAGGCTGTGCTGCCATTCAGCAAGACCTGGACAGGCTGGAACGTTGCGTGGAGAGGAACCTCATGAGGTTCAGTGCGGGCAAGTGCAGGGTCCTGCACCTGTGGAGGAACAACCCCATGCACCGGTACAGGTTGGGGGTTGACCTCCTGGAAAGCAGCTCTGAGGAGAGGGACCTGGGAGTCCTGGTAGATGACAAATTCGCCATGAACAAGCAATGTGCCCTTGCGGCCAGGAAGGCCAACGGCATCCTGGGGTGCATTAAGAAGAGTGTGGCCAGCAGGTTGAGGGAGCTTATCCTCACCCTCTACTCTGCCCTAGTGAGGCCCCATCTGGAGTACTGCGTCCAGTTCTGGGTTCCCCAGTTCAAGAAAGACAAGGAACTATTGGAGAGAGTCCAGCGGAGGGCCACCAAGATGATTAAGGGACTGGAGCATCTCACCTATGGGGAAAGGCTGAGAGAGCTGGGGCTGTTCAGCCTGAGGAAGAGAAGCTGAGAGGGGACCTCATCAATGCTTATAAATATCTCAAGGGCGGGTGTCAAGACAATGGGGCCAGACTCTTTTCAGTGGTGCCAACAACAGGACAAGGGGGAACAGGCACAATCTGGAACATAGGAAGTTCCGTCTAAATATGTGGAAAAACTTCTTTACTGTGAGGGTGACAGAGCACTGGCACAGGCTGCCAAGGGAGGGTGTGGAGTCTCCTTCTCTGGAGATATTCAAAACCTGCCTGGATGCAGTCCTGTGCAGCCTGCTCTAGGTGACCCTGCTCTGGCAGGAGGGTTGGACTAGATGATCTCCAGAGGTCCCTTCCAACCCCTACCATTCTGTGATTCTGTGAAGTAGATTTGGACTAAAAATACCCGGGAATTTAATTTTTGGCTGGCAAAAGGCCACCTGAGGGACAACATAGGTAGTTAGGGCTCTTGAAGAAGTGCTTGCAGACTTGATTGAGAGGAGGCTTGTGCAGCTGACTAGACCATCAGAGGTGTATACATTACTACAGTTTTCCAAGTAGCAACAGACTTTTCAGTGCTTAGTGCTCTTTTGTAACTGTATTTATAGTTGATGTTCTTAGAATAAAAAAATATTCCTTGAAGAGCTAGACCTGCACATCTTTAGATATGTTTTCAGGCATTGAACAAGTGCTTGAGTAAATAGCCATGATTCTTTTCTTAACAGATGTAGTGATGTGCTAAGAGTCTAAGAGTTTTCCTGTTTTCTCTGCAGAATGCATTCACATTTCTCTGTCTAGGTTTTTATCTAAGTACCTGCCTTGCCTGTTTTCTTTGTGCTCTGAATTGGGAACACATCTCTGCAGGAAACACAGGTTTATACAGAGGAAGTTATTGGTATAGGTGTTTCATGAGAATTAGGTTCACATTCACGTTCTTAGAAATGAGAGATTAAGGCTTTGGGTTTTTTATCTTCCCAAGCATTAACTGAAACATTTACTTCTCACATTTTTTTTCTTCTGTGAAGAGCAAAATCTCCATAGGATTTGCAGTAGTCTTTTTCTTTTCTTTCAATGGTGTTTGATGCCCTGTGAGAAATTCTGGCTTTGCTAAAATCAGCAATGGTCTCCCAGTCTTCAGTGACAGTGGGGTTTTACCCCTGCTGTGTTGGGATTTTTAGATGCTAACTTGATAAACAGGTTGTATAATTCTGAGTTGACCAAGCTCTTGTTACCACTTAAGGCTTCAGGTTTATATGGATATCTTCTCTGCAGCTTTTTTTCTAGAGAAATAGAACTTCATGTCATGACAGTTGTGCCTTTTCCACCTCTGGACTCTTGTGGATGAGCAGTGAGGCCTGGCAGGAACATCCTGTGGCAGTTGGTAGGCTCTTTTTAATAGACTGGCTCCAGCTTCCTAGTACTGCCTTTAAAGTTGGGGGCACTTGGTCTGGAAACCCTGCCCTCGGCGCCTTGCTAAGACCTGTTTTTTCAGTGAGTGGGTACCATTTCACCTCTGTGATGCCTCAAGTGCCAGTGATGGCTCCTTGCTTTGGAGGATGTTGACTGTGAGCCCTGGCCACTGGTTTCAGATGAGCCTGGCAGATTTCTCTGTTTTAATTTGGAATGGTGCCTTCTTTGGCACCAAGCATTACAAAAGACAATTTTCTGCTACAGAAACAAGCTGTCCCTGGTCCATTCTCCTGCAACTGTGCTCATGCTGATCTGTCTTCTCCTCTTCCATTACCATGGATATTTGGCAGGCCCTTGAAACCTCTGGGCACTCACTCATCAACCTATCCTGGAATACTGATTCTTTTAGGGTCGTGACACTTTGGGAAGGACCAAAACACCCAGGGATCCTATAGACACCATGTGTCCCTGCCCCTCCCCATCTCCCCAGTGTCCTCCCATGAGCCCCTCTCTCCCCTCTGTCCCAGTCCTTCCCACATCCCGCCTACTGCTCCTTCTTGACATGCTCTAGCCACTGCTGCAGCATCAGCTGGATACCCCAACCCCACCATGTTCCTGTGCCCCCCTTGGCCGTGCAAAGGTGATGTTGAGGCTGGGTTCATCCCACAGCAGTGAGTACAGCCACAGCTGGGTCAGCGCCTCCAGCATCACCACCACGTCCTAGAGGCAAGGACCCTAGTGTCCAGGAACGCTGAGGGCCCTGGCAGCTGGGGTACTGCTGATCCATGGAGACTCCCAGGACCGAGGCATTTGGGGATGCCAGGGACCTCACCATCTGGGGCACCCACCAACCCACAGGGACCCAGGTGTCTGAGACCCACTGACCTGTGGAGACCCCAGGGACCCAGTCATCTGGGGCATCCACCCCACCCCTGGGAACTCAATTGTGCAGCTCATTTTTAATAGTGTGTGTCTTTGCAATATCAAGTTTTTCTATGAAGAAAAAAGGGATATTAGTAAATATTGAGCTGAATAATGTTTCTGTGTGCTACATACAGTATATATTTAAATTCACTCGCTGCATTCAGTAACAAGTTTTTCCAGCACATAGACAAAATCTTCTGTGTGAAATAGTTCAGTTCTAAATAGTTAAAGATCTGTCAGATTTCCATCAGATGAATAGTTATTAAATTAAGCGAGGATATATGCACTGCACTATTTAATATATAATGAAATGCTTTTGATGAATATGTGAGCTGAGATTAAGGCTGCTAATTTAATCACTAACAGCAGAGTCTCTGTGTATGGAAAATAATGCTTTTGCATTGAAACTTTCATTGCTGCTAATTTTTCCATGTCGTTATTATACATGCAGAGATCCAAAAAAGCCCATTTTCCTGGAGGCAGAAACAAAACTGCAAAAGATTTAGAGGCAGCTGGGCAGAGAGCTGTGGGTCTGACTTTGCTGACAGAAAAAAAGTGATTTTGGAGGGGAGCACAGTCTGTGACTTTTTATTGGAAAAATCAGTCAGGTGGAAAACTGTTGGTCAGTCATACCCTAGAGTTGCCTCAGCTGGTTCTGACCATCTTATTTCTCAGCTTCCAGTACCAGTTTCAGGTGTTTGGGGGAGAACTGTGATACCTTGCTGGGAAATGGATGACTGTCATGGTGCTGCTGACTGGTCCTCCACCCCCAGCACGCTCATGGCTTCTTAAGATTACTGCTGATTTCTCCAGAACAGATTGTATGGTTTTATATGAGTGCTGCATCTGCTGAATGTTAAATAAATTTTGTGTGTACCGGTGTCAGGAGACAGAAAGAATAAATAGTCCCTAAGCAGACAGAAGGCTATATTTAGGTCTAGGCTGAGTATGCCCTCTGCCTGCCAAATGCAAAAAAACAAACCAAAATGCCTCTTCATTTCCTGCTGGAGAGTTATATATAATTTTTTCTTCATTGTGTTTCAAAACTTTCAAATATGGATACAGTCTAGTGTCAGGCAGCTGCATGGTCCTTCCTCTGTGACAGCCCCAAGAGCATACGGTGTTATTTCCACATTGTCAGGGCCATGGGTTGCTAACATGGGCCATCCCTGTCCCTGCCTAGCCTCCCCTGGGGCCTCCCCTCGCCCCTACCCATGGCTCAGGACCCCACTTCAGTCCCTGCCCTGGTGACGCTATGGGAAGCTGATCTCCAGCTCTGCCACAGCCCTGCCCTACCCGGCCATGGCTCTGCCTGACCTTGTCCCATCCCCATCCCCAGGGAGGTGCCTGATGGCTGGGCTGCCCCCAGGCTTCCTTAGTCCCCAGCTGGGATGGTAGGACAGGCCCTGGCTGTGAGGCCCTGCCCTGCCAGCCCTGGGGAGCCCCCGCTGCTCCTGGCCTTCGCAGTGCCCTGACACATGGTGTCCAATCTTCCAAACACCACCGCTGTAAGACCCCTTTCACCATTTCAGCTACTATGAAAGATTAATCCACAAAAGTGTTAGGCTAAAGGGAACACAAAGGACTTCCATGATTCCTGCTTTATGATTTTTCATCAAGAGCACAAGACTCCCTTTTAAAGAGGCATTGTGTCTTTGGTACAAAGCCTGGGGAGTGTGCCTGCGTTGCAGTGGAGTATAGAGGTTCCTGAGCTAGTTTTAAATGAAGCGTGCTGGATATCACAGAGGAATCCAGCCGTGGGACTCAGCATGGGCTAAATTTACTCTGCTTCTCTGCATGGTGGCCATACTCTGGTTTAGAGGTTTGACAAATGGTCTGCAGGTCTGAAAGCTTCAGGAACAGCCTGGCATTAATCCCAGGTTCAAAAAGGAAGCAAAGATTGCCAAGAGACATTGGAAAAAGAAAAAGAGCTGCTTGTCACCAGCACTTAGAGGACTTCAGCCCTTGAAGAGGATATTCTGAACTCCTGATGAGAGCAGACTTTCATAAACTGCTTTCCAGTTTTACAATTGTACAGCCAGGCTGGGTCTTTTGTTCCCAGCACTTCTGAAGTTTCTAAAAAAAAATGCCAGTTATTGAAAGCCTCTTTTTTTCTCCCTTTTTGCCAAGACTGACTCTCGTAAGTAATGCTGAGCCTGTGCACACTGCTCTATCAGGGATGAAACTGCAGATTATCATGAAATGGAGAACCACAACATGCACCTTTGTGGGGAAGACAGTTGGAGAGATAGGAGAGCAACTCTTATTTTCTTCTAAAGCTTTTTTAGAGCAGCCTGTCATCACTAATTTTCCCTTCTATATATTGCTTCCTTCCATGTGCAGACTATGCATAGATATGAGTGGAGAACCACCAACTCCATGAACCCAAAGTGTTTGGGAACACGTTGTAGCACGAAAGTCAGGTTGCTCAGGTCCCACTTAATGCCCAATGCAAAGTAATGCTTCATGACCTGCTGTTTCAGGAAAGGATAGTTCTATTTTAAATCTTTCAGTACATGGTTATGACTCATTGGGTCATCTGTGTTTTGAATGCAGCAGATTCTGTTGTGTGGGTACTTATATGTATGTGGTGTATATATCAGTGAGAAAAAGCTAGGGTTGACTATCTAACTACTTCCACTTCTCATTTCTACAAACTAGAGATCTTTATAGTTGCTTAACCTGAAGCCAAGAACGCAGTAAATACTGGATGGTAGGATTAGAAGCTTTCTGTACAAACCATTGGAGAAGTAACAAAGAGGTTTTGCACAACCAAATGCTTATTTCTGGTATGCAGCAGAATTCAAGTCTCCTAGCTGAACTGCAAATTCAAAACTGACTATGAATGACCAAGGGAATGATAAAATTCCTATAGCTAGCCAGGTAAAACACTCAAGTCTTTGATCTTGGTCTGCGGTAAAAATGCTGCTCTGATTCAATTGTCACTTAAATGGGTATAAATTGGGAATAGCTCATGTAAATCTTATGTCTGTACTTTGCCTTCTGGTAAGTCTCGTGGGCTTGACAGTGATGTGATCTAATTTAAAGTGTCATTGAGTATTTATTCAGAATGAGTTTTACAAGAGTACTCTGGAGCATTTCTCTATTTGAAAGGAGAAAGTAGGTTAAAAGAAAGGTAATTTACAAGGAAAAGTCAAGGCAAGAGCGCTCAGCATGAGGGCATGGTTAGACACATGGCAATGTTTAATCCTTACTGTTCCTAATCCTTCAGGCCAGGCTTGCAATACTGGGAGCTTTTCTATTCTGGCTCCTGGATGTACTGACTGCTTAGAGGACAGAGCAGTCCCAATCTCCTCATTTTGTGTCAGCTTAATAGGAACAGTGTAAAGGACAAGATGCAGCATACGTTAAAGTATATGCCTGTGGGCTATGTATGTCATTCAACTGGAAGGCTGCTGCCTTATAAATCTAAGTAACCAGGAAGAATGAAACCAGAGCCTGCTGGTGCGCAGTCATAAGGCCAAGAGACAGCCATTCCGATCAGGCATATGGGCAGCTAAGTGAATAATGCTGCCAGGAGGAATGCCTACAGTGCAGCAGTTGGGAAATACTGATTAAAAAGTCCTAAAGTGGCTGCTTGCCCCTGACGAGTCATTTCTGCTGAAGCAGCGTCTTTCCAGGCTGACAGTTTCTAAATGCGCTTTCAGGCTTGTGCATTTTGGATGTCTTTAGCTGAAGCTGGTTTGTTCTTCCTATCTATATCTGCAATACCTCCTATCATACCCAGCATTTCAGCTTATCATTACCCTCCTGGGAATCTTCAGTTCCTCAACAGAACTGACTGGAAACCTCCCCTCATGTATCATTTCCTGAAGAATTCAATCAGCTTAGCAGGAAAGGCTGAAAGCCAAAAGCTACAAATAAGCTAAGCTTTATTTTGGTAAAGGGAACACTAAATGTGTCTGCTGCTTTTCTTCTTTTTTCTTGCTTTTATTCTTTTTTTTCCCCATCTTCATTGTATGTGAAAGGTGAGGATGAAATCTGCCTCTGTCAGATATTGGATGCTGTTAAAAATAGACATATCTCTAGTAAGATGTTTTGGGGGGTGTGTGATAAGGGCTTTTTATATTATAGTTAAGAATATATTCATGCCAAATTGCTGGCAATCTGATCAAAGCTATCACTTTGCAATCTTTTGCTCTCCTATTTTCTTTCTTTTTCATTACATGAATACATTGTTGCTCAGAAGTTTTATTCCTTCTTTTAAGTAAACTCTTGGTACAGTAGTACCAGCAACCTAAAAATAAAACAAGTTGTTATGCAAGGGTCAGCAATGCGTATATGATCTATTTATTTCATTTAGCCAGTATTAGAGCTTTATCACAGTAATATTTGATCACTGTGAGAAAAGTCATATCAATAATATTTAACATAAAATGGAAAACAGAACTTAATATCATTGCTGTTTCTACAAAACCATGTCTGCTTCAAAACAGCCTTCGGATCTCGACTGCATCTCATTCAGCACCGTCACGTCCTTGATGCATAATGTTGTTTTGGGCTCCTGAGAGTTATTTTGTTGCACTCAACAGACCTAGTGCTAGTTCTGCTCGCAGTCTGCTCAGCCCCTCGCTACCCCAAGTGTCTGAGAGACTCATTTTGTCATGCATGTGGCCTTTTGAGGTCTCCAGTTAAGAGAAGTGTTAAATCTACATGATATTCTTAGCTGTTGACAGCTACAAGACATTTTCCTAATCAGAAGAGGCAAGTTCAGAATATGGTTGTTATTGCTGCTGCTGTTCTTTTTTAACCTTTCTTATGGTAATCATGACAAATGTCTCTATTTGAAGAAGGTGAAGGAGCTGATGAAGTTAAATTCTGATGTTGCTTTGTCATCATAAAAGGGTAAAGAGTGACTGCAAATGTTCTTCATGAAAAACAAATGGAAGGCCTGACTTTCTTCTCCCTGGTTTTGCTTGAGTGGAGAAAATCCCGATTCATGATGGCAGGCATGAGAGAAGGGCAAGAACCCTAGGCAAGAACTCCAGGGAAAATGTATACCAACACTTAAAAATGAAATAGTTGAGAGTTGCTTCCTGCTCGCAGAGACTTAAGGCTGGAAGTTAGTGACAATTAGTGGTGAATGCCACTCTTTCCCCAAGCAGCAACAATGCCCTGCTTTGCTTTACTGACATTTACCTATTCAGGTTTGTCAAGTGTCTCTTCTGGAGTTTGAATGACACTACAGCAGACAACTGCTAATATCTTTTACTCTGTGCAAAAAGCTCTTCTTCCACTCCTGGGGTTTCAGAGTGGAGCTTTTCTAGGCTAAGAGAACAGAGTGTTAAAGAAATGTATGTATGTTAGTGTGTGTATCAATACACACACACATACAGATATATACACACATATAAACACAAACTCATCTTTTGTTAATGTTCTTGTGGCCGTGAATGCTGATGATACAGGAAGATGTAATATGACCTTATAATAATAATTTATTAGTATGTGATAAAGTACAGGCTCCCGTTGCAACTCATTTGTTATTTGCTAATTAAGAAAATTTAGTTTCCCAGACACAAATGGGAATTAGTGAGATTTAACAGGATTTTGATTTTTGGTTGTTTAAAAATTTCCCTGACCAATCTTTTAGTTATAAGTATCTGATGTTCTTCAAGGTTAGCTTGTGTAGCGCAGCACTGAGAGCAACTGAATCTGCTCCCTGGTGCCAATGACTCTAGAGCCCCTGCACATCTTCAGTGTGTACTGCTTTGGAGCATAGGTACCTGCAATTCTGTGGCCTTCGTTGACAGGTATATGAGAAACGAGATGTGTTTTTTTAATGTGATTGGCTCAGTTTCATTTTGGGAGGTTTACAGTGTTGATCTCAGATTTCAGCAGTTTATACAATGTGATCATACTGAAATGCAATATTGGACAGAAGTGAGAAGTATGCTTGCTCAGAGATCCAACTGTCAAATGCTCTGAAAGCTTCTCTGCTGGATGTGGATACCACTGCTGGGAGCACAATAAAGAAGAAAAGTTTGTGTTAGGGATTATGCTGCCTTTAGTCAGCATCTCTTTCTAACTACATCGTGAGCTAGAACTTGCTCAGTTGCTGCTCATGAGCTCATGAGCGGATTGGCATTGCAGTAGTCAGTCTTTTTTTGAGGTCAAAACATTACAGTGCACTTAGAGTTGCCCCTGGCTAAAGCCATTTTAAGCAAGAGTGTGAGTATGAATGAGATTTACAGCAAAGGTCCTTTCTTCTTTGTAGATCACTGAAGGATGAAGAACCTCACCCTGCCTGCCTGTGTGAACTTGGCTATTGATCTACGTAGCAACAGGACCTGAGGTTCCTTGCAAGGTAAGGGCTTTGAAGCTGTTTAAGCTGTTGAATGCACGTGCATGTCCATAGACAAGGGGGTAATTGTATGCCTGATGGAATAATCTCGAAGTATCAAGAATTGTGATACATGACAGAGATGAAAGATGGGAGGGAGGGAAAATGGAGACAGGCCCATAAAAGAGTGACAACAAAGTCTCTTTTGAGTAAAGATCTCGTGATGATATGAGGCTCCCAATGGGAATGGTGTCATTTCAACCACTACCTCTTCAGGAACAGATTTCCATTCATATCCCAGCATTTGGCTCTGCTAACGGGACCTCTTTGTATGGAATAGCTACTTCTGGAGAGCAGGATATGTTGCGCTGGTATCAGTCTTTGTACCAGGCACAATGCATGAAGAAAGCCAGTTTATGCTAGCAAAGCAAAGAGTTAAGTTCTGGATTACAAAGATAAGGGGCACTGCTTACCAAAGAAAAACACAAAAATGAGGAAACTCAAACTTTAAGTACATCTGGCACTTATCTCTTGGTTTAGAGGATATCTGAAGCATCTCTCAGCTTCAGAAACCTCAAGAGACCAATTCAGAACTTCTCCAAGATGGTATTTTTCAGTGGGCTTCCATCCACTTCTCACCATTATTTGGGACAGAAGAACGCTCTCCTTTTTGTTGAGTACCAATGAAGCTTTAAAATCTCTCTCATTTGGAACAGTAAAAGATAAGTGGCCACCAAGGTAAAAATACTATTGGCATCTCTGTGGCCATTGGAGAACATATTTGTGTTCTGCACATTCTGCAAATATTGCAGCTGATAAGGAAGATGGACTTCCTTTTTTTCAGCCCCATCTATCAAACTGTTACTTGTTACATAAAGGTGAAGATAGCACAGTTTAATATCTAGGGGTTTTTAGACAGGCTTGTCCTCCTAAAAAGCCACAAGACATCAATTACAATTATTATTGGAAATCTTGTAGTTTGCACAAGAAAAGCCACAGGGTTTAAACTTATACTAAAATCATGCAAGTATTCTGTGTCGTCTTTTGAAGGATAACACTCTTAACTGTCTTATAATTAAAATCTCCTGTGCTTGGTGAAAACAGGAAGGATAAACTGGTTACGGAGACCTTAGAAAAATAGCTTGTCTTCCCTGTAAACCATTAGGCATACCAGTATCATCTTTAAAACATAAAATACACACAAGTGTTTGTAGATTTTATGCATTGCTTACACATCTTATGCTACAACTAATATGCATTAGTCAGCTATTTAATGTCATGTGACCCCTTATTCTTGCATTCCAATGTCACCAATGACAGATTGTTAAAGATTAACTTGACAATTATTTTGAAAAACACAACCTGACTTCATTAACCTCCTGTAAGGACACTTGATGTTAAAATATGCCATTACCTAGTTCTAAGCCTAACATGGTCATGCACTTCATGCTTTATTGCTCTTAATACTCTATTAGCAGATACAATTCACCCTTTCTTATAGTAAATGAAATCATTTTATATTTATTTCACTCTTGGGTCTAAGGTCCAGGTACTCTGATGTTTATTATAGAAGATAACAAAACGTTTTGGTGGGCCCTTAAAACCTTAATTGCTTTCTGTTTAGCAATGTCCATTAGCCATTACTGCTGAAAACAGGAAAATAACCGATAATACTTCCATATCCCCAGTGAGACTGAAGCTGGGCAGTTCCCCATGTTTCTTGCTAATATTCAGGAGAGGTCTCCTCTCCCATAGTATGTTTTCCTGAATAATTGGTCTCAGCTGTCCAGTTTGACCTCTTAATGATTTCAAAGGTTTTATGATTTAATAACAGAAATTAATAAAATAAGCTTGATACCAATTTCAGCCTAGGGCTTTCTTTTCTTCACTGTGCACCAGTAGTGAAGACGATTGCTTTTCTAGCAGTAATATTCTTCCTAGACATCTTTTCTAGGGAGTACTGTAGAGTTCATCTCTGCGCTCTGAATTCCTCTTATTTGTCTAGGGACCTTGGGTTTTGTGGGGGGTTTTTGTTTTGTTTTGTTTTTCTTTTGTTTCATGCAAGACCTTAGCTCTAGGCTAAAGCCATATAAAAAAAAAAGGGAAATTACAGGGATCTTATCTCTCAAAGTAATTTTACTTTATTAATTTTTGGCACTGATGGAATCCCAAGCAAACTCATTATTTGGTGAGTTTGGAGGAAGAAGGAAGAGGTAAAGAAGAGGCACCAGCTGTCAGATGGAGAGCCTTTCCGAAAAGCTTTAGACCAAACTTAAAGGAATAGCCAATGCAGACAAGAGCAGTATTTCTTAGTAGGTGCAGTTCTCTGATCTTTCCTGAGGTATCCCCTATGACAGGAGTTTGTGAGAAACTAGTCTGCCGTCAATTGTCAAAACCGGATCTGAACAATGAAATGGAGAGGGAAAAGCTCTCGTTATCTTGCTGATCATCTACATCTCTTTCTTTTTCCTGTGACTCTTGTGGTCTGTCTGAGCTGGGGTCACCACTGTCCTTGGTCTGGAGATGGGCAACAGGTTCTGTGTTATGAATTGCATTGACTCTGAAAATGACGTCAGGGACAATTATCCAAGCAATGATCCCCATGGTAAAGCCCTAGATGACAGGGATAACTTCAAGGTCACACAGCTGTGTACAGACACCTGAGCTGGGTTTGCTTATGGTATCTGAGCCATATGGCATGGCAATGTGGTGCACAGGTGTTTCCTCATTCTAGATATATCAGAAATACAAAGCAGGCATAAAACTAGAGAGGCAAGATATCTCTGTAGAGTGCTGATGAATCTTCCGCGGAAATTCTGTATCTGCTTCTGGTAGACTTGTTTTTAGCCTACCAGGAGTACAGACCTTGAAATGTATAAAAACTCTTTTGTCTCTCAGTCCTGGGGAAATAGTTTGTCCAACTGCCTCCTGAGTTCTTTGTTTACAGAATTACCTTACTTTCTGTCTTCTTCAAAGTATCCAGTTGAAGCATGACAAGGGACTGTGTCAAGAAGGATCTTGCTTTGAAATCATTAGATAAATCACTTTCAAATCACTCTGATAGCTCTGCAACGTGCCTAATTCTTTCTCTTCCCTTGACCTCTTCCTCAAAGAGAAATACCCTGAATTAGAATAAATAGCTTTTTGCTTGATCTTGAAGAATAATACGCGCCTGTTTCTTTCCAGTGTAGCTGTGAGCCATATCTCAAGACTGAAATGCCAGTTCCATTGCCTGTATCTGCTAGGAAGTAACTGCAGCGCACAATAGAATTTTTATGCATCTAATTCTGTGATTGTTCTTTTCATCTCCTAGTATTTAATGATGGGAAAGTTTTTTTTCTCTCGTGCATATGCTGTAATGTTTGCAGGTGACTCTGTTGTGAAATAGAGTGAAACTTCCAGTGAAGTAGTACATTTGTGTGTGTTTGGATTCTGCTGGGAATATGCACATTTCTGGATGTCATTCTCCAGGTAAGAAATTAGGGCGTTACACCTACTCTCTTTGTTCTCCCATTTCCCAACATATTCCTGTATGATACTGCACTGGGCAGAGTAACTCAGGCTGATCAGGACCCGTTGCCAACCTCTGCTATGGGTATGAGGAGCTCACCAGTCTCTGTGAGCAACAGTGATGCGTGTGGAAGCAGAGCTTGCTGCCAGTTCTGAGCAGGTTGACAGCTACATCAGTGACAAACAAAAAACTCAAGAGGGTCATTTCAGATACAAACCTTGCTTAGAAAGCGATTCTCAGCATACTGAGCTCACAAAGCACTCAAGATGGAGACAGTAGAAATAATTTCTACACCTTCCACTCCCATTGCCAAGAAGGATTCAGGCCTTCTGGGGAACTCTCCAAATTGATCCAGATACAGAGCTGGGCAGGCAGAGAAGGTGAACGGTGTTGGCAGCCAGGCAGAGAGCCAGCTAGCTGTTCTCTTCCAGACTTTCACGGCTGCACAGAGCATAGTGTCTCCCTCAACCACTTAGTAAATGTATGACATCACCAGCTGTTACCAGGGAAACACAGAAACTACAGATTTGGATCTTGGCAGCTAGGTGTGAAGAGGAAACGTCTTGCTCTTTTGGGCATCAAAAAGGAAAGCTGAAACAAATGCCAGAACACCTTTGCATTGGAACAAAGTTGGGGTAGGTTAATGATTCCAAACCAAACACTTATAGCTGCTAAAGTGCCAGCGTGGTCCCTATTATGTCACTTACAGAAAACAAACATGGGAGATCAAGTGCAGAACCTCTAACTTCATGCAGCTTAAACATATCCTTCAGACATAAGCCCATTACTGTTGACTTACAACTTCAGTTCTGACCAGTGGATTTAACAAGTTGCTTTTAGAGATGCGATATCCTCTGACCAGTGATTTTTCAGAAAGTGCTGATAATTGCTGCTTTTTGAGAAAGTGTTTGCTTATGTTTCACAGCAAAGAAAATATGTAGTTTTGAGTTTTGACAAAATTGTGTGCAAATACCATTACTGTTGTAATGAAATATGTGCTTTTTATAGAGTTTAAAAATGTGGTTTTTGTGAGAACTGATGTCTTTAGACATGCATTTTATGGCTTTTAAGTGCTTGAGATGTTTGAAGTTACAGAAATCACATTTTTGTCTTTTACTAACATTAGCTGATGTTTTATTTATGTTGCATGTTTAAATGAAAACACTGCTTTTTCAATGGATTATTATTAAAGTATTGAGTAGTTGAGACCCAGCTAATACTAGCTCTTGCACAGGCCTGTTTGATTTCGTTCACATTGCGCAAGATGTATGGGTTTGGTATGCAGTTGAGTTACCCACAAATGCCTGCATCTTTGCTGCAAAAGCAGATGGAGCAAGCTTAAGCAAAGACTCAAGCTGAACTCAGGTCTGGAACTGTAACAGCTACTTTGTCTCCATTCATACCTGCAAGGCTGTGGGCTGTATGTGGCCATACTTCCACCTGGAGATCCCATGTCAGAAAGGTATAGGTTGTTATGCTCACCAGATGTGGGGGAGATCTGAGAGAACCTGTATGGAGTGCTAAAGACCTGTGGACTCACCCTATTTGGCTATGTTTCCACTAAGGAGAAAAATTACATAGAAAAAATGCCCAAGCTGATAATCTGGTGTCAAATATATCCATAATGGAGGTTCTTATGCAGACATTGCGCAGCATTTCTAGCACTGTTCCATAACTGTCTTAAAGAGCACAGGAACACGTTTAATCTAATTTGTGTGCTCCATATCAAAAACCAGACAAGACCTCCTTGCCAAACAATCAGTCTATCTTTCCTCTGTTTTCTTGGTGGCCTCGGATCTTGGGATTTCGATGCCACAAGAGCCGTTTGTGTACAGTCTGGATCTTGTTATCTGGAACATGGTTCAATGTTCCCTGTTGTGCCTTGTTTCAGTGGGATAATGACCAAGGAAACTGCTGAGCCATAGATGGATTGCAAGGATATGTCATGAGAAAGCTGTCCAGAGTCATCTGCTCACATACTGTGATGCTGGCTCACATTTCCAAAGCAGAGTTGCAGACAGAGGAGATCATGAGTGCTCCAGAGAACTTAGCTACCTATGCAAGTTCCTTTTTTTATCCGTTGTAGTGAGCCACTTTGAAAGGCTCCTTTTTTGGTCCTCTTTAGTTAGACTGCTGGTTCCTCTTGCTTGCATGCACAATCACAGTCCTGAGACTTGTGACTGGGGCTGCAACAGCCACTGGGGGTGTTGTCATGGTTTTTCTCTCTGGAATGGTGGAAATGTCATCCTTCACCACGTTTCTTTTTTAAGGGTATTAAAGATGCTTCCGAAGAGGGAGGAATTCACTTCTTGGGAAAAGTCATGTACAACCAGAATGAGTCCCCCATGCAGACTTTCAGGCTGGAGGTATGCTCTGGAATTCTCATGGGGAGGAGAACATTTTGTTTGTGTGGTAAATTCATGGTGTTAGCAATCTCTGCCATGCTTTTAGAACTAGGTGCACTCTTGTGGCTTCTGTGTCCATCCCAAGTACACTCTCCAAATGCTGGCTCCTCTGGAGCTACTCTTAAGTACCCACAAGTGAGCCCCACGCAGGCCTTTAGTAAAATAAATGAATATGAAAAGTATGCATTAATCAGACCAATATATGATATTTATTATTTCATATACACTGGCGCTTACTACGGGGCACCTTCACATTTGTGCTGATGCTCTTCCTATATGTGGTGAAGTGGAACAGGAGGGGCAGTTTAATAGGGCACACAGGGACAGAAAGACAGGGAGCTGCTATATCACACTCTCTTCAGCGTACACATATTGACTCCTGGCCTCACAGAAAGAGGAGTGAAGCAAACTCAGTGAAGAGTATCCTCAGATAATAAACTAATTGTCTTTTTCATGTTTTTATCCTCCTTTTTCTCAGGATGCAAATGCAAAGAATGTTCTGCACCTAAACCTGCAAGTCATTCATACTACACATGTATTTATCGAATTCAACTGGATGGGAACCCTGTCCTCTGAAGAACACAGTTGTGATGAGCTGGAAAATAGATCATTACATCTGGTAACTGCATTGATGTGATTTGGTAACAGCAATGGACACAGTGCGATTCTCTCCATTTCTTCTGGATTGCAGTATGATGGGAGAGATGATAAAGACAATTTCTGCTATGCAGGTTGTGATTATGATAGAGGAAAGCCCCTCTAAAGGTGCCATTTTCTTGTTCTCTCTCTTGACTTTCTGGTGTATGTTGAATCTGGGTTGCTGACTAAAGTGGCAACACAGATAATCAAGTTTTTAAAGGCCCTAATTCATAAATCCTATAACAACACTAAGAGAAGCTGAAGTGTATTCTCTTCTGACTAGTGAATCATTAATGGATCTGGTATCACATTTTCCCTGTAAAGCAGCTAATTCTGTAGTAGGGCTGAAAAAAGGATCTGCGTTGGCTTTCAGGCTCCAGTGGGCTGACCATTAGGAAGGAAGCCTTCCTGCTGCCATCATTAGGAAAAAAAGGACACTGTGTGAGAGACTTTTCAAAGCAGCGCCTCATCTTCAGCCCTATGTTGAGGGATTTGGTGGCCTGCAGCTAGGGATACTTAGTGGTGTCATTTAGAAAGGGAATGCACTGGCTGTGAGCTGGCACAGGCCAGTTTTGACTTGCTATGCTCCTCAAAAGGGACTTTGCCAAAAAAGGAGAAGAATTCATCACCTATTAGAACATATTTTGGCTGTGCTATGCAAGAATTTAGTAGAGTCTCTGTATATGAGTACTGGCAGTCTTTGAAATGAAAGAAGTAGGGTTGCTTTGTGTGCACTGAAGAATTTTTGCTATTGACTTCACTGGATCCATGATTCTTCACCAGATCCATATCCTGAAGGCCTAAAGTGCCCTTAAAAGGGCTACTGTAAATTTATAAATCATAATCACAATCCCCAGTTGACATGACAACCAGCACCACTCCTGCTTAGGAGTTAGCCCTGCAAATCTGTAACCCTCTGTCTATATCACACTCAGTACTCACTCCCGAGATTCCTTTGTCCCTGCCTTTTTTTACTGGCACTTTTATTGATGATAAAAGGCATCTTTTTTTAAAAAAAGTGTTTTAAGGCAAATTATACTCCTGGGTACTTAGTGTTTCAATGTTTGGGCTTCAAACACTCCGGGACATGCTGATTTGTTTAATAGCTACAGTCCTTGCTGGAATGTTTTTAAATTGTGTAAACATTCCTACTGGTTTTATGGGTTTCTAAACTGTTTTTTTATGTGGGTACAAATTTAAGTTGACAGTGTACTTTCCAAGCTTCCATTAAATAGGGCCAACTTGCTATTGATAGAGGAATATCTCTGAAATAGCTTTATGATGTCTTGCAATGGAAGACTTTTCATTAACTCAGATTAGAAAAAGAAAAACAACCTACCATCTATTTGTAAGTCCTTTATCAGTTCTTACTGTGCCCTAATGTCTGTGGGACTCCTGCTGGTGGAAAAGGGAAGTGAAGAGAGTGAAAAAGTCCGACGATAATTTAACAGAGAAAGGAATGTATTTTCACTGTACATTGTGTTTGCCAGTTACCGTTATCAAAGGTCTCAATGCCTTAAAACTTCTCACTTCTAGCTTGCAGTATGTTGGTGCTTTCCTTATGTAACTATGTTTTACCTCTCTTCAAGTGTGTCAGTGCTGCTTTAAAAGATCTGTATAGAAACCTTCTGCAACTACACCATTTGGTTTCAGTTTTCCTTAATTTGGTGTCAGCCAGGCTCCTACAATTCAGATGATTAAAAGGGACAGAACTAAACCTGCTGCATTTTGGGGATTTAAGCCTACATTTTCCCCCTGTAAATTCTGACCTTTTCAAAATGAGCTTTTTTTTTTTTTTTTCCTCCAGAAAGTGGAACATAAAGCAAATGTTTGTTACTTTTATCAGTAGAGCCAAATTCCATGCATTCTGGCTGCTTTTCACTGACAGAAAATCATTCCAAAATAATTAGAGCTTGTAAATGACACTGTATGTCACTGTAACAATAACAGCTAACTTGGCTTTTGGCAAAATATATATTTTCTCAAGAAGTTTCAATCTAATAAGCAAAACACTGATTATGATGACCTTGGGAAAATATAGCCTAAAGAAAGTAGGGGATGTTTGTGAGTTTTGAAATCTCTCGACTGGGGTAGTTTCCCGTTGAGGAACGTTGTGCTTGTGTTACACCCTGTGGTGGGGTTCTCTTGCTTGCCCTGTCTTCAGCCTGGATCCTGAAGGCTCTAAAGAGGGAGCAGGGGCAGCTTCAGTCTCCTCTGCTGAGGAGCTCCCCAGGGAATGAAAATGTGCTGTGCATGAAAAATTGGTCTAACCGTTGTCTGATTATCTGCCTGGTTATGGGACTAAATAGAGTTGGGGTGGGTACTGGTATATGCCATGTATACTTGTTTCCTCTGTTCCCAGTAGCATGACTGAGCCTTGGAAACAGTTACTTAGTGGGATCATTGGGAGGCTTGATGAGCTGCTGAATTCTTCCTTGTCTAGTTTCCCTTGTCTAGGTTGTCTCAAATTATCACTGAACTTTATTATTTTTACACACACATGACTTTTAAATCCATACAGATGACACTTTTCATGCTGAAAATGCAGTTACACACTTCTCGGGCTTTGCAGCTGATTGAGCACCAATGAAGGAAATTCATTTGGTAACTGAGCTGGGAAAGGAAAAAGCTTAGAAATGCAGTTTCTAACGCTTTCTTGCAGATATTCCCATTGGACCATGCAAAGAACTCTTCCCATCTATATAATGAAAGAAACAGGAGAATATAATTTTTTTTTTAAAAAAAAGTCTTTTAAAATTAAACCCTTTGAGAGCTTAATTAAATGTACTGTGAGAAAAATGTGCAGTTCACTTACAGCTATTGACTTGAGGTTTATACATCATTGCCAAATCCTGGAATGAATAAAGTGTTAATGTTGAAATCAGAAACAATTGTTTTGTGCATTTTTTATGTTGCAGCATTGAGAAAATATATACTTGGATTCCATGTGTATACTAAAAAGGAGATTTTTGGATTGCAAGTAATGAAGCTGACTTGTTTAAAACTTGCAGTCCTCTTAAGTGAAATTTTTCAATCAGTCCCTTGAAAATTCAGGAATTTTCAAGGATTGTGTGGGATGAACATGAAGAATGATGTCTTGTTAAATCTACATTTTGGTTAAAATCCCATATAACGGTTGAGGTGTGGTCATTTCAGCCTCACTCGTGCTAGATGCTGCCTTTCTGTTCTGCAGATCACATGCCTAGCCTTGCTACTGGATTCTGCAAGAAGCATACTATAGATGCCTTAGCAGAGCTTTGGTTCATCGTAATGTGCATATTTCCTCTTATTTATAGCTGTAGCACACCTGCTTGTCCACTCATTTTTATCTGTTCGGTTTTTTCCTGCATACCCTAAAGTGCTCATTCTGAGGAGGAAGCCCCCCTATACTTCCACCGATCACTTGCACCTCCTTATAGCATGTTAATCCCACGTCAAAAGGGGAAACGGCCCTCTCGAAGGCACCTCACAGCTCTGCAAGGGGACACTGGGATGCAGCGGGCCGCGGTGCGGCGGCGGGCGCGGCCGCTTGCCTCGCCTGCCCTCTGGCGGCGGCGCGGAGCGGAGCGGCAGAGCCCCGGCCGCGGGGGGTGCGGGGTCGGCGGGCAGCTGCTGGGTCAGGGAAGCCTCGTCCGCACAGCCGCGCCGGGGCCAGCAGCTGCCGCTGAAGTGGCAGCTTTGAGCTGTGTCCCACGCCTCTCTCCTGTCTCGGCACGGGAAAATGCTTTCGGCCTGGTGACATGGGAGCAGGACGCGTCTAGCCGAGGCAGGCGTTGACTTCCCACCTTTAGGCAACTAGCTCAAATAGGTAATGTCTGCGCTGTAGGTACCTGTCCTCCTGCCACAGGTGATGGGGAGACTTATGCATACCTAGAGTCCTAGGGCTTCGTGTGTGCGTGCCAGGGCGAGGCAAATTGGATTGCCCCTCTGGCAGCTAGGAAACAAATGTTGATGGCTGGCTTGGATAGACTTGTCTGTGCTGAAGATACCTGATGTTAGATGAGATGGAAAGCAGCAATGGTTTGCAAGCTGCACCTTGCAGGGATCTTGATGGAGCAGGTCGTGTTTCAGGGTGGCAGAGAGTAGGGAAGACAGAGGACTCATTTCTCACTTGCAAGAATATGTTTGCTATTCTTTCATAATCAGCATAGGTACTTTTATTGACATGTTTAGTTTTACAATATTGACATGTTTAGTTTTACAAAGACACACAGTGTTACCCACAGGAGCACCACATCTCCAGCAGCTGGTACGTGGTACTTCACAGAAGTTTGGGAGTAGCAGAGGTAAGAATCAAGAACATACAAGAAGGGGCTGCAGAGGGGCAGCGCTCAGAAATGTAGGTATTGCTGCTATCGTGTAGACAGAGAACACGTGAAATAGATGGAAACCAGAAATACTTCAAGAAAGAATAAACTATTGGTAAACATGCCTGCAACTCCAGACAGGGGGAGATATTTTCAAAACAAGGTGGGGGAAAAAAAAAAAGGGGGCGTAAGAAGAAAGCACTCTAGTTCCGAGATGTGACATGGGGAACGTTACACAATAGCCCCAAACTGAAACACAAGATGTATTATTGCATGTAATGAGAGAGGCTGGGAAGAAAAACTGGCCAAAGACAGAAAAACATGTCCAGAGAGCTAGGGCAGACAAAAATCTCCAGGGAGAACATCACAAAGACTGACCTCATGATGGCCTTTGGTAGAATGCAGAGCTGGGAAGATCTGGCAAAAGTAATTATTTATTTTTTTTTAAACTCTGAGGCTCTGTATGGAAGTATTGTATTGGAAATGTCAGAACACTTCAAAACAAAATTAATTTTAAATGTTGCTTAGAGTAACATTTAAAATTATTGCTACTGTGGTTCGGTTTTCCAGGTAATTATTTCTTTATTTCAGAACACACCGTTTTTGGTGACTGTATTTCATGTAGGTTATAGATAGATATGCATGTTGCGGGTATGCACATTGCAGGTCCTTAACCCTGTCCTGTATTCACTTCGTTATAAAGACCACACATAGAGATTTTACATTCATCACCTAAGCTTGTTCTTTAGGAATGTGTCTATTTTTTTTTCACTAATAAAGCATAATGTCTCTTTTTAAGCACTCAGCTCTATGCATACATGTCACCTATATAGATGCCTTGGATTTTCAACATTATTTTTTTCTATTTTAGAGCTATACCACCAATAGGAGAAAATACACATCAGTGCTCAGTGTCTCTAGTGCTAAATATATTTGTTGTTACTTGAGAGTAAAGAATGTGTAGGTATGTATTTCTGGTATATTCCCAGCAGCGCTTTCTGTGAGTAACCAAACTGGAAGCAACATATTTCTCCTTCTGAAGAAAACGTAGTTTCTGTCAGCAAGTATGCCAATCGTTTGCCCTTCCCAATTCCTTTTCCTGTGACTGTTTGTCTTGGATGTCTTAAAAATTTCCAGTGATTTTAAATGTCTAGCAAAGAGCTATGGGCAAAGCTGGCAGGGAAGAACTGACCTCAGAGAGGATGTGACAGCAAGCTGAGCAGACAAGGGTGACGGGAGTAAGAGCTGATCTCTGGGCCATGGGGCTTTGCTTTGGTAAGTCTCTTCCCAAAAGTGGTCTGCCACAGAAGACTTAAATGCTTTGGGCTAATACTCCTTGGCATGTGACAGCAGAAGCTCTCAAGAGCTGGAGGGTTAGTGGGTGGGATTAAGGTCTGGCTACCTTAGGACCATCTAAATCAGTACTGATCTTAATTTTACAAAGGATGCAGAAGCATCAAACAGTTCCTAGTGCTTTTAGGAATCAAGAATGATCAGTGCCTGGGAAAATCCGTTTTGCTAGTTTCTGCTACTGTATACTAGATCCTCAGATACTTATCTTCAATTTAACCTACTTTAGCACATTTTCTGTTTGTTTTAAGCATTCCAATTCTTTGAATTAATGGTTTACCTAAGAGGACAGATTATCAGACAGAGAATCTAAACTGCCTGGCTTTCTCTCTGGGGACAAAAGAGATGGAGAGCAGAAGGAGGACTGTGCTTGAGCAAGTACATGCTGGGACCATTCAGGCTGTGTTATGCCAATGCGACTTTCAGACAAGATCTGACAGTGTAGGCAGGTTTGGGCAGCCTCTTGGAGTTTGTAAGGCTCCAGAGTGTGGCTTCACTCCACAGGGGACCTGGAAGTGGGAACATCATGCAAAAGTCCAAGGTCCTGAAACAGTTCACCAAGACTTTTCCACTCCTAACCCTGCAAACCAGTGACACTATTCTACAGATCTTCCTTTGCAGACCCAGAGGCATTCGTGTTTCTTTTATTTCGCTCGTTCTCTGCTCCGTGCAAGAGGCTCTAGTGTCAAGCAACAAACAGTTGTCTTCAGACCTGGTGCTGCGGGGTTCTGTGCACCTCTAATAATATGCTGAGCACCTTCAATTTCTATTGGCATCTCTGAGAGTTCCAGGTTGTCAGAAATGTTGGGGCTCAGACCCCACCCAAGTCCTCATTTGAAGACAGCATTAGATCCTTCAGTTTCTCTCCCAGCAAAGCAGCATGTGTTTTTCAAGGGCACATGCCAACAAGGGCTACTGCATTTGTTCCATGGACATAACCAGGGAGACAATTTTCCTTTATTATTTACTTGCCATTAACTCAAATTTTCATTACAACAGGAGAAACTCCCTTCCTGGGAAAAGTTCTTGGCGAGCATGCAGTCTGTCTGGTAGACTATGGTAGACTTTTCTGCTTCTCCCCATGTTGTGACTCCTACAGCCAGTTTTGCCCAGTGCTGACTAGAATTATATTATGCAAGATAAAGGAGAACTGTGTGACTCCCAACCTCCAGCTCACACCTTCTCAACATCTGTTTTTCCAGGTGTTTATGGAGAGGCTTTGCTTTGCTACCTGCTGCATGGTGTCCTGATTCCTAGCAATGAGCAACACTTGTGTTTTCCTGTTGCTGAGTTTTCTTCCCGGATTGACTATTAATCACATGCATGTGTATGTGCGTGCACATGTGTACGCACACATGCGTGCAGGCATATGCATGTGTGTATGCATGCATACATACACATGTGTGTGTTTTAAATTAGCCTCACTACTGTCAAAGCCATATGAAATACTTTTCCACGAATAAAGTGGTTTTGCTCACCGTGAACAGGTGAAGAGAAGAGAAAAGGTGAGGGAGAAGAGAAAATAGCAAGAATCAGGTAACTGAGCTGGGCACAAAACTGGAGTGAAAAGGTAGCTATAGAGACAGGAATTCCCCTGGTAAAGAGGAAATAAATTAGCATCACGACTCAATAAATCTGGACAAAGGTTCCAGTCTGGGATCAATTTCCAAGGTCCTTGTCTCTATGACCTTTAATTGACAGGCTAACATAACGGTGCTGGTGGTTTTCAGCATAAGTTCACCTTCAAACGCAAGAGAAATAGCAGGAACAGGAGTGGCATAAAATACAGATTGGTTCATCCAGCTGGGGCAACTGGACTTTGAAAAAGACTTCATCCCTGTAGGAAAATATGTCTGCTGTAGTGTAGCTCCATTGGATGGAGGAAGTCTGGCCAGGAGGAGTTTGACCATTCATTTCTGTAATTTTGATGACAGACTGACCTTGCATCAGGGAATCAAATCTACTCCATTTATGTCTTCTGAACGCCTACAGAGAGGTACCCAGCTCTCATAGGCTCCATCAAAGCTCTGAATACAGCTTCTGGCCCCCGTGGAAAGTCCCTGCTTTCAGGTACTGCGGGGATTATAGCTGAGAGGAGCACCGACTGCTATGGAAGGTGTGAGAGGCAGACAGGAGGCATCCTGGGAGCTCACCACAGGGGCATAAAGCTGTCTGAGCAGAGACTCTCACAGGGAATGGCAGCTTGAGCCACTGTGTCTGAAAGAGAGGATTGGGGTGTAAAAGGACACATGAAGAAGTCTTATTTCTGCTACCTGGAGGTGAGGCCTAGGGAAAGACCCAACAGGGTTGTTAAGGCAGGCTCCTCAAAAGTGGTCAGAATCTGAGTTCCCTACCAGCTATTACGGTGTGAGCCTTTGTGTTGTTATACCTCATTGCAGCCAGTGTGAACCAAGGGCTCAGCATTTTGGAGGTGAAGGTTGGGCATGCTTGTGGAGATGTCACTTTCTCCCTTAGAACCTTGGGAAAGAGATGAGATCTGCTTTGATCTGTTGAATCCACTGCAGAACACTTCTAGTAGCCCTCTGCCAGGAAATCCAGTTACGTAATGGCACAGGTTGCACCCAATGCTAGACTCTTCTGTTGGCAGACTGGAGCCAAGATGTCTGGCAAGGCTGGTCAGGAGTGAGTGAGTGAAAGAGACCCTGCCTCCAAACTGCAATCAGTGGGGAGGCCACAACAGCTCAGATCCCTCCAGTGATGGCAAGCTGTGCACAGGAGACACTGGCAGTACCTCACAGATGCAGCAGGGATCACAGCTCAGAGAGTTTGTGCTGGGGTGTTTGATCTCTGGTTTTCAGGGACTAGACTAAGTTGTAGCAGTGAAGCTGAGTGGAGTCTTGCATCTGATCTGTTGGTGTGCTATATGATAAACTCACAAAGCATTAAAGTGACTCAGGCTCCCTGTGGAAGGGATTTTGTTCAATGCATACATAACAGGCTGCCCAGGGAGGTGGTGGAGTCACCATCTCTGGGGGTATTCAAAAGACGTTTAGATGAGGCCCTAAGGGATATGATTTAGTGGGGGACTTGGTAATGACAGGTTAATGGTTGGACCCGATGATCTCGGAGGTCTCTTCCAACCAGAACAATTCTGTGATTCTATGATAAGAAGTTCATTTGTCATGCTCTTCCCAGAGAGGAAGACTTTGTGTCCAGACTGGTCAGCGTTGGGACCATTTTGCCAGCCTGCAATTAGTTCTCATTTGTAATTCCTGTGGGGCACAAATGTCCATAACATCAAACACTTGCTTGATGGGTTTTTGCTGCGTACCCAGAGCAGAAAAGCCAGGGTTGCAGAATCAGTGGATACGCAGAAGTACCATCAAGGCCCTTCATCATGGCAGTTTCTTGTGACAGAAAACGCTGGATCCCTGAGCTTGCTGTGACTCATTTTGATTACAGAAATAGAAAAACTATACACATCAATGCATGCAGTGTTCAAGTGAGCTGCTCCTGCGGAGAGGCTGTGTGTGCCTAGGTGGAGCCCCAGACCACCATAGCTACCTCACTCGTAGTACCTGGGCTGTGCTGGTACACTGGTGAGTACTGAAATCAACCCCATCGTGATGCAGAAATAAATGGAATGCCCTCAAGCTCTACTCTAACCACATGAGTGAAATACAGGCAAGACAAAAAAAATTGTAACAAAACAGCACTAATTCTTACCGTGCAACCTTTTTTTTGCCGTAGACCTGGCTCGGTGGCACATCTCTTGAACTGTGCAGAAGTGGATGAGATTTAGATGCTAAGAAATAACGTATCCTTCTTGGTCCTTAGAGCAATAAAATCACACAGCTGTGCTTTGTCACTTGGAGGTGAGCACTCACAAGGTAGGAGCAGGCATTAGACCAGTCAGGAGCAGTAGCCAGTTTTACCATACTCAAAAAAACCCCCCAACCCAAACTAGAAAGACTCAGTGTTTCCAGTGCTGGGCCGTAGCTGGAGACAGTCATAGGAGGTAATGCCACAGCTTTATTAAACTACATTTTGGCAATTTCACTTCTATTGCCTGTGTCAGTGGTCCAAGCCTATTGCGTACCCATACAGGAAACCTGCAGCAGAGTGACAGTGTTGTGTGATTCACTTCTGGTGGGATTACGTGAGGAAAGGACAGGTCCTGTGCAGTCATTGACATTACAGATTTAGATACTGATGTTTCAAAAAAAGGATTTCTAGGCTTTTCCACCAGTTTGAGTGAAAATCATCAAAAGCTTAGTCCTTTTTTTTTTTTGGCAACTCTTCCTGTTGTCCAGGTGTAATTGGCATACATGATGCTGAATTTTTAACTATACTGCACAGTTATTAGGCAACATCTCTTACTGCTTCGAGGAATAATAATGAAATTGTTGGGATCTGCTGCAGTGGCAATGGTGCGATGTTGTCTTGTAAAAACATGCTTGCCAATGTGAGTACACCAATAGTATTATGCAGACAGTGAAACCTTGAAAATGTCACTTACTATCCTGATTTTTCTTGCCCAAATGGACGTAAATCTGGTGAGACTGAGCAGCTTGTACGTGAGGGCCGCTCTGCTGGGTTTCTCGGTGTTGTATGAGTATCAGTGGCTCAGCAGGTGGCTGCAGGCGTTTGCGGAGTTCGTCTTTTCTCTGGAAAGTCGTGCTGGCCAGCACGGGCTGCCCGTGCCGAGGCAGCGGTGGGAGGCAGGCCTCTGCTCGCCCTGCTCGCTGGGCAGGCAGCACAGCCTCCACAGAGCGGGTAACGGCCGCCTCGCGAGCGGGTAACGGCCGCCTCGCGAGCGGGTAACGGCCGCACGGCGGGCCGCAGTGCGCGCGGCCGGCCGGCAGGGGGAACCAAACCCCTTCGGGAGCGCGGCGGGCGGCTGCCGCCGGGCGCTCCGGCGGGCTGCGGCGAGCGGGTGCGAGGCGCTCCGGCATCCCTCTGAGCCCCCGAGCCCCGAAGTTTCCGGCTCCTGTCGTGTGCGCCCCCTGCCTCCCTGGCTCTCAAATCACTCCGACCCGCAGCCTCAGCTGCTCACACCGTGCGTGTGTAGGGGAGCAACCCGCTCAGCCAGCAGCCCGGCGCCAGGGATGTCCCCCACCCTCCGGGCACGCCAGGCAGCAGCCGCGGCGCTCCTTCCCCTGCGGAAAAAGCGTTGCTGCTTTGTGAGCAAGACCCTGATTTGGGAAGGTGTTTGTGCAAGGGCTTTGCTGGCAGGACGTCGCAGTGCTGAGGCCGCGGGCCGGGGAAGGTGACAGGAGGGGTATGCCTGTGGCTGCTCCTCCGTTTCCTGGTGCTACGACAGGCCGGGGTGGGGTGGGGTGAGTCTGCACCGCTCTGAGCCCACCCCACCCCTGAAATCTGCTTCTCAGGCACCGTCCCAAGGAACGATACTTTCCCTCGTGCGAGACCCTCTTCCCCGCCGGTCAGCGCGGGTGCAGCGGGAAGCCGGGAGATGGCAGCCTTGTCCGGCGGCCGGGAGCGGCATCCCCGGGGACGGGCTGGGCGGCCGCCGGCTCCGCGGCTCTGCCCGGCGGCTCTCCCGGGTCGGGCCGGCAGCCCCCGGGCTCGGCAATCCCATCACCTTTGTGGTCCTGCGTGTGCCAGCATCGTTATCGGGTTGCCAGCATGCAAGCTTTCGACTGGCTCCGAAACACGTTAGGTTGCCATTGTAAAGACTTTGTGACGATTAAAACTCTTGGCGTTAAGAGTATCCTATTGAAAATTGTTCTTATCGGAGGGCAGTTTTGCTCTACTGCCCCCGGTTTATTAAATGCACAACAAGTAGCTGATATTGTGCCCAGTAATTCGGCATTTTTGTTTCTTGACAACTTCCTACATCTTTTTAGTAGGTTTTGTTTTGGACAGAGGTTTTCTGTGTATTTATTGTCTCTTCTAAACCAAGCGCTATCTGTAATACTCAGACACATTGTGAATAAGCAGAATTTGTTAGCTTGTTAAAATGAAATGATTCCTAGTTAGCACAGGATGTAATCCTATACTTAGGCTTCTGACTCTCATTTATTTGGCAGCACAACTTTTTGTCTTGGACGCACAGTTTCAGTGCTACAAATTAATCTTTGAGGTGAGACATCGCGTTGCCGCTGGCAAAGAAACCTTGCTTTTGTAGTAGTAGTGACTAATTTACACGCCTGCCCCCGCTCTCTTTCTAGCCTTCTATTCACAAGCAACGTATCAAGGGTGGACGAATGCCAGCAGAACAGCCTGTCTTCGGGAAAGATACTAGCTTTTTTTTCACCCTTGCTTGACTCTCTACTTGTGCTGGCACAGAAAGCCTGTCAGTACAACCTCCATCTTTACCTTATTTTTCCTTGTTTCCTTTCCTCCTACTCCAGGTCCCTCCAGCCCTTCAGTTTCTTCCTGATAAATATCTCGATGCTGAGGAAGCTGCTAACTGGAGTTTGTGTGTGTTTTAATTTAGAAGTCATTCTTTCTGAGATTGATTTCGAGGAAGCAAAAGTCTCTTTGTAACTGTCACCTGAATATTTCACGTCGGATACAACTGCCTTGTCTTTTGTGCTCAGGTTTATTACCAGCTGCCCCGTAGCCACCGAAGCACTTGAGCTTCTTGCCGAAATTACACCCAGCCATCCCTTTCCGCAAGGCGAGGGAGAAAGGGGGTCTGCAAGAGTTCACGTTAATAATGACTCTAAATGCCCATTTCCCACACATCTTCGCTAGCACAAACAACGAAAATAGTCCACTTGCAGAGAATCTGATTCAGCTTTCTTGCATTCCGCAATAACAGATGGATTGCTAGACTGTTTACTGTTGCTTCCCACAAACTTCCTGTTAGTAAACTCCTGTATTATTTATGAAACAGAAAAATTACAAAGAAGTATCTTAGCTGATTACTGCCTGCTGGTGAACCGCTGCCAGAGAAACTTTTTATACAAATATGTGTATGGGAGCAAAGATCACTCCCGCTGCAGTTTTTTCGGTATTATTTTTACAATTGTTTGTTTCACAATATGCCGTGCCCCTGTTGTGCTGCTGTGTTGAGCAGGTATTTCCTGCACCCAGACATTTACAGTTGAATCGAGGTATCTGTGGATGTGTGAAGGAGCGGGGGGTGGGGGTGGGGGGAGCATGCATGCATGTTACAGAGATCAGCTATGAATAAGGAATGTTTAAAGCCTTTTTGTTTTACAATGACAATGACGAATGAGATGTTACTAATGTGATATTAATCTCTGCTGACCTAGCTTAGGAAGCCCGCTATCTTGGAGCTGTTGGCAGAAAACGGAGAGAATAGCGCTGTATCGATCACCTTCATGCTACTTCTGACATAAGTAGACAGTAAATGTGAAGAAACTTTATTTTCCTCTCAGTTTGGCTGTTAAACTCCACAAAACACACGAGCTGAGAAGAGCACTTTGTTTGCACTGCATACTGTAGGTTAGACTGATTTCTGACTCTCAGTGGTGTGAGAGAGGAGGCCAGCCTAAAATTGTTTGTACAATTCTATCAACAGAGCTAACGAATTTTAAAAATAGTCTGTAACAAAAAAAAAAAAAGGCAAAATGTAATGCAGAAATATGGATCTTGTATATTACCAAAAGTACTTTTAGTGATTTTAGAAATAACGCTTAACCTAACACAGTCATTCTGGTTTTTTAGATAGTTGCTATTGTATTTCACCGAGTTTCTATTCTATTTATGTATTCTATATGAACGAATTGGCTGCTCCACCTGGTATTTATGATTGTGGATGCGCATTATATATACATACAGAAACAGAATGAAAATTTTCCTGATCTGAGACACAGATAAGTCTTCCTCGAGATTTTTTATTCGATTCCCTAAACTGAAATCAAAACTCAAAACAGCACTGCAGATTGAGCACTTTCAAACGTTAGTCCTGCTACCACAGATCATTCATTGTGTAAAGTTTAACAAGAAAAGCTGCTGTGCATTGTAGGCAACTGCAGGATGCTGATTAAATCATCGTACACCTTTATAAGATCTGTATTTGCAAAGAACTGGTATCGGATGGAACAGGGCATTTGCTGATCCTGGGGCAGAGCTCATTTCTGAGTGTGTGTGCGAGACAGCATCACGTAACCGATCACTCATTTCAAGTACTAGTAAGAATATGTCTTCTCTGATCAAATTCTCTCTTTTCTCTGCCTCCTTAAATACCCTCACTCAGAGCTCCTATTGACAGAAAAAGAATTCAATATTATTAAGGGCAGATGATCAACGGCAGTATCTCCTGATGCTTCAATCCACCAACAAGAATCTTGTGACAGATGTTTCTGCGCTTTATGCAAATAGGAACTTCATGGATCAGTTTTCCTTTCCTCTGTGGAATATATGCAGCTGGAAAATAGAAATCCAGCTCCCTGGCACGAAGCGAAAAAAAATCATGGCACTGACCAAACAGGCAGCCGAGAGAAAGCAAGCCGTAGATGTGAAATCAAAATAATTATACTGCTGGTTCTTAGGGTCACTGCTGGGTGTCTTAATCCAGCAGCGTATGCGATGATACAGATTTTGCAGGCTTTCTCTGCGACGACACTGTCGCTCACAAGTCGTTTCTGAAAGGGGGAAAAAAAAATCTTTCCCGGGTTGTGTATAATGTTTCTTCACAAATCTTTTTTTTTTTTTTTTTTTTTTTTTTAGCATTTCTGATATGCTGTTTTCATTCTCACTGTAGTTGTGCATAGCTGTATTAGCTATAACGCGTAAGTGTATTAAAAATAGTGGAGTTGAATTTGCACATGAAGAAAGGATTTCAGCTTCTTATATGTAATAACTAGGGTATAGACATTTATATAAACTGTATGGGTTTAGTTATGTTCTTTGTAATAGCAGAGAAAATGATTGATAAAAATAAGATGGAAAATTTCCTTCCTATTTATTAAAAGAAGAAACCAACCCTCAAACCTAGTGAGTTAGTGGAGGTTTAAAGGAAATATAGTTTTACAAATTATTGTATAGTATATAAAAGAACATTTGTATTTAGTAATTTCTACAATATCATGCAATAAGGACGAGTTGTGGAATCTCATCTATTATTACCCTAGAAAATCATAAAAGGTGATCATCCTAAATGCAATTATTTTAAAAATGCTATTTTATTTACTATTTTAAAATAAAATTAGTACTGTTATTTTAGACTGATTTGGCCTTCTTCTAATTTTATACAGTTCTTTTAAGATTTCTGTGCGAGTATTTTTTATCATCAGACATCAGAACAAGTCTCATGAATCGTTAGTCAACATGTCTGTACCTTATTTTCTCGGTGAGGCTTTTGTTAATCTTGTATATTTTAGGTGTTTTAAAATCTATTGTGGGTCACAAAAAATTTTTTTCAATATTTTCATTCAGCATTTAATTCAAAGCCTGTATCTGGTACTGTGTAAACATTCAATTGGGAACTATGATAAATTTTCTTTATATGTACATGAAGCCTGGTTTTGTGTCATGGTATTGTGTAGAATCTTGTCTCCATTTCATGACTAGTCAAATGCTGGGAAGAGATCTTTATTCAATTCAGATGTTCTATATAATTTTGTTCAAAAGTCCCTTTCTGTACTTCTTTTTTCTAGTTAAATTTATAATAAACATTACTGATTTTACGTAGATTTATTTTAATTGAGTTCCTTAAAAAAACCCCAACACCCAAAGATGTAGTGCAAACACTAGGAAAAGAGGAAAGAAAGGGACTGCGTGTGTAAATAACTATCATGCTATCCTGAATCTAATTCAGATGACCAGCAAATAATTGGCAATATGTTTGTACATACTGTATCATGTCTGCTTTTGCAGGTAGCTGTGCAGCTAGTGATGTTCTGCAGGTAAGGTACAGTTTCAGCTAAGACCTGTGTCTGAAGAGTCAAATACGATTCTAGAATGAAGTATTAATAGAATAAACTTAATTTTAGTTTTTTATAAGTGCAGCTGCATTTTCTATTTAATTATAGGTTCCCACAGTAGTAATTTTTCCATGACCTGCTCAATCTCAAAAGTCAGAAAATTGCTTCTTTTTTAAAGCTGACAATAGCACGGTATGTTTCCAAAGGAAAAAGACAAATTACAGAAAATCATTACTTTAAGCATATTTAAATAGCCAGGAAGAAATCCTAATTGAAAAGTTTGCTAAAATGTGAAAAAGTTAGCAGTGCTTTTTTTTTTTTTTTAAAAAAAAAGATTATTCTCACGTTGTTTATAGCTTTACAAGCTGCTTATGATATGATGCCTTTCCTTTCTCTGCTCACCCTCTACCCCCCTCTTTCCTCTCTGATAAGGTTAGACAAAACATTTTTAGGAAGCAAAGATTTTCACTGGGGAGTAATTAATTTGTAGGTGTGTTTAATAATCTAAATTGATTATTTCTTGTGAAGCTGATGCAAAGGTAATGGGAATCTTTGTATTTCTTTGCATGGGCTTCAGAGCAGCCTGTGAGCCTTTATTTTCCAGTAGTAGCTAGTTTCCCTACTATTTGAAAAGAATTTTGTAACCATATAATTATCGTAATATATGTACAGGTGATATAGTAGCATATTTATGTTAAACTTTAACATGATTCAAGTCAATAATTGACCTAGAAATGAGCAACGTTACAGTAATCCTTAAATGAGTACGTGTTTAATGAAGTCGCTTGGCTCGTGGGGTGGAGTGCGAGTCCCGCAGGCTGGGGCTGCTGGGCAGAGGCGGCGGGGGCGTGCAGCGGAGCTCTCCTCCCGCATCCCGACCCGCCGCATCGGGGGGACGCAGCGGGGATTTGGGAGCGCTGTTTGCAGAGGAGTTGGGCAGTGTTGTGAGGAACCCAGAGCCGCTGTTTGCAGGTGGGATGCCCCGGGACGGGGTGGGGGGGCGACTGCAACTGTTGGTGGTCAGTCACCATTTTGGCCCTGCTGCTGCCCAGTGAAGGGGGTGTCTGGGCAAAGCCACCCGCCACACGGCATGGGGCGCACCCTGCGGCAGACAGGGTGAGGAGCACCGCCATGGCTCCTTGGCTCTCTGTGCCCCTCACCATCCCAGCCAGCTGGCCACGTAGTTGCCAGTTACTAGTCATTAACTGCATTGCTGCCATCTAGGGTATATTTCTAACCACAGTTGTTCAGAAAGGAAAAAAAAAAAAAGAGGTATCATAAAATAGACTCAACAATCATGAAGCGCACCCCATTCCTTCTGGACACCTCCTCCCCAATAAACCTGAGCTTTTCCCCCATTCCTCCCCGGTCCTTCCCCCGCTGTTTCCCGCCTTTGAGCTCTCCCCCAGCACAGCAGGGCCCAGGCCCGTTCCCTGACAGCCCCCCAGGGCTGTGGCGGGGCTTTTGGTAGCTCCTCTCCAGGGTTTCGCCAGTGCAGTGGGGAGCCGCTCCCAGGGAGCAGAGGCAGGGCAGCCCCAGGTCCACAGAGGATTTTGGAGGGGCTGGTGAGTGCAGGCACCGTGGGAGAAGGTGGGCTGGCCGGCGGGAACCACCTCTGGCATCTCCTCATGGAAGAAAGAAGAAGAAAGCCTTCACTGGGGTCCCTTCTGCTGCCACAAAATAGCTGAAAAAAAGAGTTGTCTGCCTAGGTAGGTAGCCATGGTAATGCGTCTTCAGCAGTTTCCCCAAGGGGGCATACAGACGAAGGAGTTGCTCTCCTTTATCTGCTGAGGTGCTCAAGCTCTTCCCCATCCCCGTGTTCTCCATTTCCCATCTCTAAATGACCGCAGCTCTTACAATTAGGCCCAGACCACAGTCCTGTGAGAGAAAGCAGCGATTAGTGTGATCCTTATTACAAAGAAGACAACCATTAGAGGAGGAATTTGCTGTATTTTTGTCTTATTTTCCATGAACCATCAGGTCAGGTTTACCCAGGTAGCTCTCACTATAAGACACACAGAATGAGTTCAGGGGAGTATTGTTGTCTCCTCAGAAACGCTGAGGCAGCTCCATGGTGATAAGAACAGTTGTAATTCTGTCAAAGCCCATTTGTGCTTATACTCCATGATGTAATGATCTGACCCAAGCCATTTCTGCATAAGATGCTCCAGACATATTTGTTAGTTTAGAAAAAAAACCAACCAAAAAAAAAGTTTAAATTTAAATTCAAGCTAATGCTTCAGGTTTTGGCTCTGGTAAATCCTCCAGTACATCAGACACAAAATACTTTTTTCAGTCCCTTGGTTGGTCTAGACCTTAGACCTAAAGCAGTGCAAAAGGACAATGAACGGGCTGGTTCCCGGTGTAAGGGGTAACCCGAAGCGAGCACGGGGGGGCAGGGCTGCATCCTCCATTTGTAGTCCTGCTGGCCTGGGTGTCCCGCAGCTGTTCCGAGCAGGGATCCCTCGTTGGGCTGTTCTCTGTCCTAGCACTGCTCCTCTTCTGGTCTGTGTGACAGAGGAGCTGTGTGCAAAAACAATTGGCATCCAAGGTTTGTTTTTGTCAGCGGTGTTTTTCATTTAAAGTCAAATGAAAAATGAGGTAAAGTTTGTCATACTTGCCTGATACTTTTGCTCTCTGCCACTTTGTTTCTTTATTCACTGGTGTGAAAAAATGGGAGTTTACTTATGAAGGGGGAGTGGATCTTTCTTGCGGTTTATTTTTGTTGGTCTAATTTTTCAGCCATTTATCAGACTATGCTGTTGTGTTTTCTGACCCACCTGGTCACAGCCCACACTGATCTACAGAGTCTCATTCTCATGACAGCTGGCTGATCACCAGCACAGCCGAGTTGGGGAACTCCATGGAAGGACCTTGGCCCCCCAGCCAGTATCTCTCGAGGAATTCTCTTTGTTGGAAGCTTTCAGGCTGAGGCCTCCCCCAAAGATGAAGGTGATTTCTATTTGCCAAAGTGAGGAGACAACAGGAGGAAGAATAAAGACAAAAAATCTAAGCAGTCAGATGAACTTGTTCAGACTGATACCAGCCTGCGGTATTCAGACAGCAGCTAGCCCAAGGTTTCCCTAACCTTGGCAGAAGTGCGGGAAATAGTTGCAGGAGGATGAAGTGTTCTTGAACTGTTTCTCCAATGTATCGAGCACAAGTAGGCTTTTCTTCAATATTAAGCGTGTGCCTCTCTTTTCTTCCCCTTTAAAGAAACTTTTTATTGTAGACTACAAAAGGGGAAAAAAAAAAAATCAATCTCTCTCTGTTTGTGGACCCCTGTGCTGCCTCTACACTATCCAAGGACAAAGATGCAAATCAGGACCTCCCCAGTATAATAGCATTTATAAGGCAGATTTCTTGCTAAAGTCTTACAGTAAAAGCAAAAGGTTAAAAGAAATAGCTGTGCTCGAGTGTCATTTTAAACAAAAAGGAAAAAAAAAATTAACCACATTCTTAAAAACACCAGCCAGAGCTTCCCTGGAAGCATCAAAAACAGCATTCCAGATAAAAGCAGCATGATGTGAAAAGACCTGATCAGCAACAGATTGATGTCTGGGCTTGGGGACTAATGTAAGAACTTAAAGACTTGGCTAGAGAATATATCTTGAGAAGCATAAACATATAAGAGGATGCCAAACCATGAAAGGCTTCCTTTGCACTGCGAATTGAGAAATCGGCGTGTTGACAAGCAGGGAAGCCAATGCTGCAAGCAAAGCACATAGGGTGATGAATAAACTCAGCCTTTGGGAGCCTAGGATGAGATCTAGAAAGGGGCCAACCTATTTAGCCACAATTTTAAGTCTCTACACCCAGCATTTAGGTGCTGTCAAGCCTCAGACCTCCCCACCCAGCTGCCGATGCCGATGTCCCACGGACTGGGGCAGCCAGGTTTGATTCAGAAAGTGTGGGCTAGCGTTCGGTTTTAAGAGGGGATGGAGAGACTTCCAAGAGACTGCCCTTATAGCAGGCTAGTTGAGCCATTCGTTGAGGCGATGGGAGAATCAGGTTTAATTTCCTGCTCAAATGCACCGCATTTTCTGGCCGTTGGCTTAGCAGTAGGCTCCTGGAGTGCTTCCCCGGAGGCCATATATGCCTCCTCCCGTGTACCGGGTGAGAGCTTGGAGGCTGTGTGGGGTCTGAGCTGTTCTTCGGCTGGCACAGCACGTCGGAGGCAGATGTACGCCTCTGTAACTGCGATCTCCACGGCGGCCTCCATGGAGCTGCTGCAGCAGGAACGCTAGCTTTAAACACTTGAGCAACGGGCCAAGCGAGGGAACAGATATGGCTTGTGCGGTTCTTAAATGTGACACCTCGCTACCCTTTATTAACTGGGGGAGTCTCTCTGGGATGCTAGCAGTGAAGCAGTATTCTTCTCTTGTGAGAGAAAAATACAGTTTTCCTCTAGCTGTACTTAAAACTGGATAGTTCAATAACTAGCCTAGAAATAACAGATTTACATACGAAGCAAGACAGCTATGAAAAAGCAGTTATTAGGGAGTTAAATAGGTCCTAGCTAATGTGCAGTCTGATTTTTGATGGACAAGCTCAGTTTAAAAGCTATTATTCTAAGGAAAATATGTGTATCTACAAAAATATGGGATGTGCATGTGGTAGTCAAATGGAGAAGAAAAAAATAAACTCTTTACCTAAAAAAGCAACTTGAGAGGGCAATCTATAGGAGAAAACGCCAATGGCTTCATCTTTTGCATTTAGCAAAACCCTGCCATGTGACTGCCCAAGCTAAACCCTGCCTTTCTCTGGTTTGGAAGAGATCTTGAAAGTCCTTTAAACTTGTTGACTTGCTCCACTTTTGCCAGGCCTTCCTGCGTAAGCACACTGATCCAAACGCAATCATCTCTTGAGACGTACTCATGTTATTGTCAGATATCTCCTGGAGACTGAACACCTACCCTGGGAGGATGCTGGTAAGTACTGCAGGCACCTCTTCTTTCAGCAAAGCGATTAACAACTATGCAGCTGATGGCTTTCATTCTTGTTCGGTTGGCAGGGATGGTATCACTAAACTTGAGCTCACTTGTCACAATGGCAATAGAGTTGGAATTTAATTATCTGCTGGAGAGAAGCCCTGACAGCTGTGGCGTAGGTTTTTCAATGTGGATGTTGCCTGGATCGCAAGAAAAATATCAAGGGCTGGTGAGAACAGCCATGTTCTAAAAGCATCTCTGCCTGGGTTAGACCACTGCCTACCAAAGAGGTACGTGCGATTATCTTGAAGCTATTTATTGACTGTCATGTCAGATTGTGGTTAAAGTTTATCTTTACTGGAAGTTGTCCTCAGGAATCCTTTTACTTCATCAAAAGTAACTTTTCTTTTCCAGGGCTTAGGTTGGAAGCGCAGTGTTTGCTTACCGCATTACCCCTGGGTTTGCCTCTGGCTTGTGCTTCCTGGAGGAAAGGCGATGGGTCTGCTGCTGGTGCCTAAAACAGTGCCGGTCTGTGATGGCCTTCTGGTAGTGAAACCATTTTACTAGCAGCAGCATCAGGTAAGACCTCATTGTTTTCTTACTGTAAAGGTTATCGTTGATAAGCTAAGGAAATGTTAGCTGAAAAAAAGGGCAACTGTTGTATTTTGTTTTTTTTTTTTTTAATGTAACATTCCCTTAGCTTGTTATGATGCCCACTCCTGGGCATCAGAACCAGAGCACTGTTTTTTTTTTATTTTTACAAATTCTTTTTTCTTGTTGGCAAACAAATATTCATACCAGTAGCCCTCTGAAGTCACTGACATGCTCTGAGATGCTGAAGGCACTTTTATAATGATTTCTATTATACACTTGCACAAGTAAAGGACCCAGACTGTGAATAGGAAGTTGCCCCATTTGGCATTTGGTTGCCCCACTGCCAGCCTTGGAGGAGCACCACACCGCCCAGATGCACACACACCTTTGGGAGCCCTAAAGGCAGACCAAGACTGGCCTCCTGACTTGTGTCCCTGAATCCGCTTACCTTCCAGCATCCAGAAATGTCATCCCTCAAAGATTGGAAAAAGAGCCCCTTGTCTGTGGGTAATTTGTGGGTGTCAAGCTACACCCATGGACCTGCTTTCCTTCTCACACCCCAGAGGCTACCATGCAGGCCTCCTGGGACCTCCTGGCCATGTCCCCTGGGCTGCAGGTGAGCTCACCCTAAATCCCGGGGTACTTGGCTGCAGTCCTTTCCTTCCCCTCCTGGGACCTAAGCATAAAGCACATTTTCAGTGGTGGAGGGGAGACACTCTGTAACCACCATTTAAAGAAGGTTGAGGCCTTCTTTAGCTCCAAAGATGTTTTTCTGCTATGGACTTTTCTGTTTGGAGCCTTTCTCTATATTTAAGAATAGGTGGACTGGAGAGTTGCTTGTGCACTCTTTAGGCCACCGTCAGATTAAACCATGTTTGATGCAAGCTGGTGTTTCTTGCGCCTGTCACCCTGGAGCTTCCTGGGCTAGATTCGGAGGTTAGACCACACAGCTGTACTGCCCGGGCGCCAGGCAAGGCAGGGCTATGGCCTGCCCGTGCCCTGCCAGGCGAGAGGTAAGCTGGTAAGGCGCCTTTGTCAGGCTCTGTCCCGCTGGCACGAGCTGAAAGGGAGGACCTGCCTGGGAGAGAGCTTTGGGAAGGACTTTCTTCTCCAAAAAGTGTGTGTGTTGTAATCTGTTTATATTATGCTCTTGCTGACTGCTATTCGAATTAGAAAAAATTTGGAAATTCTGGAGTTAAAACTCTGTAAGTTGCATGAAGATAATACTTAATAAACACGAATACATGGTAGGACTTTTTTTTTCCATCCTCTTTATATGACTTTTAGACTTACAAGCTTTTATCTTATTTTATGAGGCCATGTGAAATAAATTAAATGTAACACAAGATGCTGTTAAAAAAGATTTTACGACATCAAGAACTGGTTCTATATTAGGACCAGATCCTCCATAGGCTTGTGGATATGAGTAATTTTGCTCCCATAGATAAGCTATTGAATCAACCACGGCTAACCATTTAAACGTTCAGAATCAGGCCCTCATTTTGGACGCACTTCTCATTGTTAAATCAATGTGAAAGTGAAATCTGTCTCCTCTCAAAAGGAAATTGCCAAGACTTTCTACGCTGAGATTCGGGATCTGTAGAAAATGAAGCCTTTTTATTTTTTCTTCCCTCCAATAATCTGTTCAGTGAACAAGCTGTGAAAAATAGTTCTATATTTTTTCCATGTGATGCAGCAGACGGTAAATTTCCATTTAAAAGAATGATCAGAGTAGCTGCTGGCACTGAACTCTGTTGTCTTAGTCAAATCTACTTACAAAGAGTTTACAGCAATACAATAGTTTATTATTTCACTCAACCAGAAATCAGATGAAAAAGGCAAAGGGGAAGCCTGAAGTAGGTTCATGGTCAGAATTCTTTTCTTTCTTAACATCTTGGTTTTTTAAATGCAGGAGTTGAGATCAGTAGTTTTATGTGTAAGGAGGAGAATATTTCTTTTCACCTCTACTTTTGTATGCTGTGAAATAATCAGACTTCACACTTCTATAGTGCCTTTCTTCTGGGGATCTGAAAGCACTTTACAAACATTAATTAAAGTCTCACAGCACCCATGTGGAGGTAAAGAAGCATTGTTTGTGTATCTAATGCAGAATGCTTAACCGGATTCTTTAAGTACTATACAAGGACTACAGTAAAATAATGGAATAGCCAAAGCAAATTAATCTAACTGAATTGCTAGGAGCGTGTATATGTGTGCATATATGTGCATATGTGTGTGTGTGCGCACGTGTGCATGCATGTGTCTGCAGATCTATATATTGCTATATGCCTTAGACTACACTTCATCTGCCCTGCATGTCCTGCCCACTGTTGTCTCAGGTGGTACGAAGAGTGCTGCTGCTTCTCTCCGCACGATGCCTCAGATCCATCTACAAATGTATTTCTTCTAGGAAACCTGGGGAAATGTCTCATCGTCATTGATTAGGCTAGGATTACTTTTAAAAATTTTAAAAGCAGAAATATTCTTTTTCTTGATCACCAAGTTTGTGAAGGAAAATAATAGGTGGGCGGTGGGGACCCAGAAGGGGGCTTTGCCCCCTGAGCTGGGGTGCTCAGAGCCCCTCCCACACAGGCACCGGCACCTTCCCTCTTCGTCTCCTTCTTGCTGTCCCCAAGCCCGGTGGCCTTGCCCTTGCTGCTGCCGCCTCTGCAGTCCCCCCATCCCCGGGGGTTTTGGGGACAGGCCCTGCGGCACTGCAGCAAGGAGAGCTGCAGAGCAGGCTTGGTTCCCTCTGGGGCTGCCAGTTCCCCTCCGTGCCCAGGGGAAACGGCAGCAGAGGGGTGTTCTCCTACAGCAGCTTAACAGAGGGCTTGGCTTGGCTGTCCAAGATGTTAACGATGTCTACATTAAAATATGTTAAATTATTTTACAGACTTTATAGAAAGGGTGTTACCCTCCAAGAGAGGGGCTTTTAGCATCATTTCTGCAGAGGTATTCCCTGTACTTTGCTGGATAGGAGTCTGCCCCACGCTTCGAGCAGGTAGAGTTGTGCTGCGTCTCTCCGTTTCTCCACCTTTGCTGCTTTGTTTTCCTGCTGCTGCGGTGCTTCACCCTACAGATAAAGGCCAGAGCTGCCCCAGCCATGTGTGTCTGATGGGGAAGACTGAATTCATCAGGTCTCTAGTTGCACTGTCAGAAATGAAAATGAAGTGAGGGAACTAAGCAAAATGGAGGAAACCCAAGCTGAAGGACTGAGCAACTCTTATTTCTATTTTCGGCTCAGTGGTGCAATGTACCGGCCTTTCTCCCACTTGTGCAGCCTGGGACAGCGCACTGCTGGACGGCTGCAGCCCAACTTCTCTTTTCCTTAGACAAGTCAGATAAAAAAGATATTTTTCTAGGGGTTACAGGACGACATTACTTTCTTTGTTTGGGTCACAGCTGTGCGGAAATAGGCCCGCACGACCACTGTGAGTTTGAAAGGTGGTCGGCTGGCTACTAAAAGCAAGAAGGGCCCCGCTGCCGCTAGCTTTCTTCAGCCCTAGTCCCATGCTCTGTTACAATTTAAAAATGCTTTTGGGTCACCAGCATTAGATCCATTTCTTAATCTTCATCATGTTTTCTTTCTACTAACTTTGCTTGCTTTCTTTGTCTGATGTAGGCTGTAAGATCTTCAGTGCAAAGAGAGCATCTTTTATCTCTGTAAAGTGTCATGCAAACTTAGGGTGGTACGTAAATATTTAATAATAATATTAGTGATGGAGATTAGAGTCCTGGAGGAATGTGTCTCCTTCCTTGAAGATGCAGAACATATAATGGGGATTTTTGTACTGTTTCATTTCCCTGGTAAGAGTTTCTCTGCTCACCCGTTTTCCCATTGTCCCTGTCATCATCTTGGTAAGGCTATTGGGACACACTAATCTTGACTGGGAATGGCTTAATTAGAACTGGGCAAATAACTGCTTTTTCACCTGAGACTTTGAAAGAATCTCCTCTAAAATGAGGGTTTCCCTTTTTTCTTGTTAGCCAAATAGAAACCTGGGAAAAGGGGCGTACCTTCTGATAACTATCTTACGGTTTTAACCACCTTTATTCTGAAAAGGAAATGAAATGCTACTACAAGTGATCTCCACATCACATTTCAGAACAGGAAATAGAAACTTTTAGTTTACAAAACATCAGAAAAAAACACGTTGGCTTTTCTGAAATGCTCCTTTTTGAACAATACCCTTTGCCTCATTCAGTTCCTACCCTTGGCAGGTTGTAGCATCTTGAAACCACTCTGAGAAGACCGTGCGGTGGCTGACAAGAGGCAGCAGCGTTGTCCCGCCAGCGCCCTGCTGCAGCGCCCGCCGGCCCTGTGGTGCCAGGAGCTGTGCTGCAGTGCCCTGCGGCAGCCGGGAGGGCTCCTCCAGCGGGATGCGAGGGCACCTCTGCGGGGCATTGCTCCCTGCCGCCCACAGAGACTGGCCACACAGCGCGCCTTAGCCGCCTCCTGGTAAACTGCTACACTGCTATGGTACTTATATCATACAAGGGCCATTCACAAAAATGTTTTCCTTTAGCTTGGGATAAGCTTCATCTCTCAAGGGTCCTTCAGGAGTGAAGGACGGGGAGAAATACACTTTTTTTTTTTTTTTTTACATTTCAACAATAATTTTCTCGTGACCTTGCAGAGGAGAAATGTTAACAGCCTTCTGCTGGTGGTGCACGGGCTGACGGCGTGCTGCCCTGCTGCAGGGGCTGCGAGCAGCCGCGCAGCAAGGCCAGGTCCTGGGGGCGGGAAACTGTACAGAGGTGCCCAAAAAGGGGACATCTGTGAGCTCTTGTGCTGCTCGAGCTGGTGGGAGAGAGGGCTGCTTGGGGATCTGTGCTCCCTGCCAGCAGCAGAGGGGCTTCAGGGCACTTGAGCCTGGGGCAGCATCGCAGGAGACAGGCTGCGAGGAGCTCAGAGCCGTCCCCAGCACTCTACTCATCGACCCTTCTTACTTCTTCCTTTTCAGTAGCCTAAATAATTAAAAAAAATTGGTTTGGCTATATAACTAGATTCATTTTATAGGAGGGGGTTTATGCAGTACCTTCCTTAAATCTTAAATTTTCTAATGATGGTAGCCAATAGCAATTAATTTAAAATAATTAAGACAAATATACACATCGAATTGCCAAGCACAACATTTTTCTCATTCATTTATGACTTAATAGACTTCAGTGTATATGTTCAGTCTTTACTAATTGCACAGTTGATAATTCTTTATGACTTCGAGGAGTTCAACATTTTCTATCTTTACTTTACTGGCTGCATCCTCTTAGCATAATCATAGTCTTAATTTTGTTTAACTTATGCTAAAGCAAAATATGAATCTAAACCACAGGAGGCAAATAAAACACGTCATTGTACAGTTCGCTACATTTTATAAAACCATTTTACAACATGAACCATCCACCCGTTCTGTTCAATGGAGTAAATGGGATCTAACCATGCTTTAAGGACTGCGCTCATCTTTAAACTGATTAGTTTCTATCCTTATTACAAAATGCAGGCGTCTATACCAGGTCTAACATCTAATTTTATATACAATTAAATGGGCAAGCCCTGCTGCCTCCAGCATAATCATTTCATCGCCGTTATTTACCTTGAGGCTCCCTGGGCAGGATCAGAGCCCCGTTTTGCCTGTTGTCGCGCAGTGTGGGCCAAGCCTCGGTGCAGAGGCTGCCGCAGGCAGGGTGGGATGGAGATGCAGAGAAAGGCCAAGCTCACGGCCCCGGGTCAGCGGGAGATGGAGGAAGACCGAGCCTTGTGCCTGGTGCCAGTTGGGCAGCAGGGATGGGGTGGGAAGGTGGAGGCAGGGGCTGGCGTGGTGCGGGGTCAGTGCGCGGGCAGGGGCAGAGCAGTGCTGATTTGGGATGCGGGAGCAGGCTGTGCCTGCGTCCCTGTTGTGCCAGCTCTGCAGTATGGTGCCCGTGCTCGAGGCAGGACCCGACTAAAGTCTGTGTGGACGGGGCAGCAAAGCCAGGCTGGGGTGCTCGTGGGGCAGCTCTGGCGATGGGTCTGCTGGGGGCCGAGCACTTCAGGGGATGCTGTGAGGATGCAGCACTGTGGCCACAGGCAGGAGCATTCTCCGGCCCGGGGCACCCACATGGCAATGCATCTTCCCTGCTCTGCCAGGCAACAGGGAAAGCAAACAGTGCCTTAACCAAAGGTTAATGCTTAAAAAAATCCCCCAAACTCTCACAGCTTTTTATTCCACTCTCCCCAGAGAGAAGAAGTGCCCTGCATTACTGCCCGAGCCAGCATCGTGCCAGGGTCCCCCCTGCCCCAAACCCTCTGGGGCAGGGAGGAGACGGCCAGGGCTGGCGCACAGCTCAGCAGCCAGGAGCCGAAGGACGGCCGGGAGGCCATTTGCTAATAGCAGCGCCTGGTTAAAACCCCCAGCAGGCACATGGCTTTAACCAAGCGCGGTGCCGGCAAGGCGAGCGAGAGGGGCTGCCTTTGGCGCGAGGGCTCTGCTCGGCCCCTGTGATTAGGAGAGGAAAGCCGTGATTTCCACCGTTGGCCAGGTTTCTTTCTCTCACTTGCTTTCTGTTCTTCCCCCCCCCCCCCGAAACCGTGTTTAACACTTGTACAATTTGGTGAAATTACAAGCCCGAGAGGACAGAGGGAGAAGCCAGTCTGTTTAAAAAATAAAAAAGAGGACATGATTACTTTGCCGAAGCCGTACTTTCTATTTTCTCTTCCAAAAGAGACAAAGGGAATAAATACTTAAAACCCAGTGGTGATGACAGTGAAGCAATCATGCAGTCGCTGGATACCTTTGTCTCCGGGAGGCATGTAGTCATTTTTACATGTCTGCCACTGGGTGTCAAACCTTTCTTTTCTTCCCCTTTCCATTTTGGATGGCCAAACTGATTATCTAAAATAGAAAATTAGCACACAATGGCTTTACTCTGTGATACCCCTTATGCAACTAATGGGCAAAGCTTGTTAATTGGTTGTAAATGCCAGCAGGTTGCCAAGATAATACTTCAGAAATAAGCGGGTATTCTGATAATTACAGCAATCTTCATCTATAAAAGCTTAAGTAGATGAAGTACTGGCTGGCTTAAAACCAAGATTTATCCCGCTGCACTCACATTAAAAGAAAAAATAAGATGAAAACAATAATGTAGCAAAACAATTATATAGCAGGAAGCGTTGTAGGTTTTAGAGATTGTGAAAAGTCAGAAAGTAAAACAGTGCTGTAATAACCAGTTATGGAAAAATAGGCCATTTACATTTGTGTATAATTAAATAGTAGGCTATGCAATTTCACTTTTTAAAGTAAACTGCCTTTTCCTTTTTTTATAGGGCAACGTAGCCATAATTGCTGCATTAAAGCTTTAATGAAAGAAAAAAGCAGCAGATCAAGATGACATGTAACATCCACATTTGTACTGTGGTGTTCTGCTTGTTTAGTAATGGGAAGCTACTGAGGAGATTAAAATTGCAGAATTCTTCATAGGTTTTTTCCCGAAAATTGCTATAGGAAGATCATTCAAAGTCTAAAATACATACAATTTATTTTTCTACCTTCAGTCCACAAGGATTTAATGGCTTTCCTAACTCTCAGAGTGTCTGAAGAAATACTTTCTTGCAAAAGGGGGGTATTATTTCAGCTCATCAAAATTATCAAAAGTAAGCGGCTCAAACTTGAAGCGTAGAGGTCTCACCTCATGTTTTAGACTATTACTGCAAATGCCAAACCGTATTTTTTAACTCAGTGCTGCTTTTCAGCTTTCCTGTCAGAATTATCAACAGGTTGATATATAATCTTGTTATTTGGCATTTTGATATGTTTCTTTTTTCATGTTACAAACAAATTGCGAAGTGCAGTAAAGCCAGGCTCAGCTGTATTAAAGCTTCGAAATAAGGGTGCAAGCTTTCAAACCAAATTTTTGTCTGTGATAGTAAAATACAGGAGTTGACACTGGTGGAGGAGAAAGCCTTTTTTTTTTTTTTTAATGACCTCCGGTGCATCCCATAGGCTGCGCTTGATCACTGATGCCTCCCGTGAGGACGTGAGGGCACGTTTTGGCAGGAGCTGCTCAGAGGCAGGAGCGCGGGGCAGTGCTGAGGGGCTGCTCCGCTCGGGCTTCGGGAGGAAGGCAATGCCAAACTGAGACACCAGTCCTGCTGGGCGGCTGCGCAGTCTGTGCTGCCGGCTCGCACGTAACAGGAGCCCGCGCCTGGTTTAGTGCTGCTCTGCCTGGAGCGTTTGCCCATCTCGCTGCCTCCGTGGCAGTGGGGTCAGACCTTGCAGGGGCTGCAGCGAAGCCCTTTCCTGGTGGCTGAACGCATGTGCCCGGCATGGCCTTGGGTGCAAGGCGCTGGCACGAGAGCAGCTTACGCTGGATTTTTCTACTCATGGAAAATAGGCTGCGGTGTGCCCTGCGGTAGGGTCAGCCCGGTGGGACGCTGGTGGATACGTTGGAAATAAGGCTCAATCACACCGTGCCCTGGAAGGCTAGATTTGGACGTGTGCGTTGTCTCATGGTAGTTTGCTTACTAAATATTTGATGGAGATGCCTTTCCCACATGTGGTCGTGCAACATCAATCTGAAAGATTTTCTCACGTTATCCATAAAAAAAATAAAAAGAGCCCATTGGGCAAACGGGGACAACTTGCTGTGCCGACTAACCCCTTAAATTTTGGCAAATAAAGAGCTGCATCACGTCACCTAAAACCCTCTGGGGAAACGAGGCGTGAGAGCACAGGGGCTGCCGGGGGAGTGGGGTGCGAGGCCAGCCCCACCGCTCACCAGCCCACGGCCCCGTGTCACATAATGGACTTTCCTAGTTAGTACATAATATATGGCGCTTGTCCGAAGTGTGGCTGCAGGAACCAGCAGAGGAAGAAATAACTTCATGACATCCTTTAATGGATCTGTCTCTCTTGTCTTCCAGGAACCAAATAAATAGGAGACTTTTTCAACCGGCATGTATTTCCATTTATGCTTTAAAAATTCATGAGCATAGGTTTCATATGATGGTGTAGTTACTATGGTAATTGTTTATTAATCTGGAGGAGCTTGGTAATTACCACAGTTCAGTTTATATAACTCAAATCCAGACTTAAAGTATGGGTATGATTTCTTTACGCATCCATCTTTTAGACACTTTTTTCAACTTTTTTTTTTTATTTAACAGAATATGCATTTTCCCCTCTCAGTTCTACTTTTATCCAAGTGCGTACATTTCTGGAAGTGTAGAGAGAGTGTAAAAATGAGAGAGAAAAGCTTGCTTGGAGTTGGCAGGCCAGGACAGCCAGGAAAAAATGTGCAGAGTTAAGTAGCAGGTGCATTTGGGATATTTTTTTAATTTAAAACAAAAAATTTCTTTCTCTTTTCCCTGGAGGATGGCTCCTTTGTGGGAGGGCAGTAAGGGGCAGAGGAAAGCAGGCGGCAAAGCAGGGACATTGCAGGAGCCCCCGTGGCCAGCCCGGGACTGTCCCCCCAGCTGCGCGCGAGGCTGAGGGATGCGAGGCCGAGGGAGGACGCGTGTGCGTCGCCCCACAGCTCTGGTGTTTGTGCATGCCAGGCACACACAAGGGGAAAAACGCAAGAGCTGGGCTAAGGATGAATGTCTGTCTGGCTTTGGCATTTGGGGCTTTTTAGGCGTTATGTGTGGTTTTGCTAATGGAAAATGCAAGAGTGGCAAGGTGCCTGCCAGGTACACCACGGCCCTTCGGGAAACCCTGCTGCCAGCTCTCCTCAGCCCTGCCAGCCTCCCAGGGGTATGTGCTCACCTTTCCTGGAGAAACTACATCTAAAAACCGAGTGTGTTCATTCAAAAATTAATTATTTTTTTGCTTTTTCAGATAGGTGCCAGCAATCCTATTGCAAGGCAATTTTTTTACACCAGACCCTGTAGTGATGCTCTCCAGGAAGTAGAAAACTTTACGAATATTTTTCAGTGAATTTTTTTCATTTACCTAAAAGCTCCTTTCTCCCAGAGAGTGAAAAATTTTGCGCACTGCGAATCTTTTTCCTGTGGTCATTCTAGTTTAGAGACAATCAATTACCATCAGTTTGTTCTGTAATGACCCACAGGAAACCAGAACCAGCCCTGTTCGTGGGCGACCCCTCCTCACCCGGCCCCGCTTTGCTCCGCCGGCTTGCGCGGCTGGCAGGCTGGAGAAACTCCCCGGTCGGCCTGGCTCCATTGCTGAGAGATTCACATTATTTATATGGAAAAAGTGCAGGATGCCATCTCTCCGCTCGCTCTGCCTGCATAAATTGCGCGTGTTTATTATTCATCGTAACACAGCACATTCTCTGTTTCTGTGTCACTTGTCACTAATCACTTATGCATCTGATGTGCGGATCCAGAGCAGGTTCTTAAGCATTCTTGGCTTCGAAACATAAGATATGCATGGGTAAGAGTTTATCCCACCCCCAAAATAACAACTTTGATACATTTTCAAAAGGGAAAGTGCATATGTTACAGTACTCAGGAGCAGCAATAACCAAACTAGCTGAGAAGTGACATGGACTTGGGTTATTTTCCTGTTGTGTTTTTTTTTTTCTGGGTTTTTTTTTTTTTGGTTTCTCTTTAGTATTTCATGAAAGTGTGTAAAAATCTTAACATTTGAATGCCACACGCTTCGTTCTGCCTGTGAGATAAAGGACATTTCTCTAAAAGAAACATACGCTCCTTGTTCCTTGTTTTGATTCTCCGTACAGCTTGTCACAATGCATTTACATTTTGTCCATACATTTGGATTTGCAACCCGAGCTGTGCTTTTGAGGAAGGGATGCAAACTCTTTTCTTCAACTTTTCGGAGGCAGTTGGGCGCTGCCTGCAGCCTGCTGCGCGCAGGGGACGCACGTCGCACGCACACGCCTGCCAGCTTCTTCTGCGACCCACCGCCTCTCGCCCCAGTGGCTCCTTCTTGAGGGTCTGGGCCGGTCGTGTCAGCCATCAGCTGGGGAAAGGCTCTTTCCTGGCACTTTTCTCTCGCGTCCCGTCTCACTCCCTTCCCAGCCTGCTTCCCAACCCGTAAAAGCCAACTGCCAAACCTCAGTGGATGGCAGCACTGTGTCTACCCCAGCTTTCCCCCCCACATTTCTTCCTCCCATCTCTTGTAGCCTCTGGGAAATGCCAGAAATTGCTCTTTCCTTGCCCAGATCTGCTCTGGGAAGCACCGTGGAAATGCTGGCAGCCCTGGAAAGCTTGGATTTAAGACACTGCCTTTTTTTCCCCCCTTCTCACGGCACTGGATGAGTGGCAGTAACGGTGCGAGGCTGGGGATGGAAACCCCACACAGCTCCAGCGGGGATAGCGCCTGCATGGAGAGAGCTGGTCTCGTGGGGTCTGGGTATCACTGTGAATAATGGTCGTTCAGCTGGGCAAATCCCATCTATCAAATTGAGAATATGGAAAACATTGCTGCATTTTCTGGTAGTTGACCTAATCCCTCTGTAATGCTGCAAACCTGGCATCCACAGTCAGTGATGGATCCATCTACAGGTCTAAGGAGTGTGAGCTCCTCCGCTGGACATCTGCAATAGATGGCTATGCCATATGTACATTGGTCTCTGACTCTCCTGCACCACATTAACCTGCAGTAGAAGATCTGTGATATTGGCCTGGCCTTGTGGGAGGGCAACATGCGGACCAGCTGGCAGAACAGTAGCCTGGATGACCTATATTTACCAAAATCTTATTTTTTGTGCACCAAGCATCTGCAGGCCAAAAATTATTTACTGTGGAAATACTGAAAAAGTCACAAAACTGGTCAAATTGTATGATGTGAATGTTTTCTCCTCTTTCCAAAGCTGCCGAAATAGAGGACGGCTTACTGATCTCCCCAGCTAGTAACACAGGGGTTTCATCCAAGGAGATAATTTTAATTGTTCCTTGTTCTGCTGATATCTGATGGGAGCAATCTTAATAGCGACCTCCAGTTGCAAGTCCTCCTTCTTGAGTGAAGTCAGCCCTATGATAACACCAGAGAGGCAGCTTGAAATTAGAATACAGAAAACTGATGCCAAAAATATGTCAACTTGGAAGGTCATTAAGAATTATCCATTTGTGCGTGTTCACATGCCAGCAGTACCTTAAGTGATTACCTTGGAGGGACAGATTTGTCTAATGAACATATGAATTAACAATATAAAATTGTGATTGATAAATCAAATAAGAATTTATAATTTGGCAATGAATCTAACTGGAATGGAGTTTCACTGGATGCGAATGTGAGAGGAGCTGTTGGTGTTCTTTGCTAAAAATGACTCTCGGTGGTATTTTTCCACTTTATGACACCACAGTTGTAGGTGACTGATCTGAAAACCAGCCTGCCTGTACCTCAGGCAAAGACAAGTTGTTCTAAAGATCTTGGCTCACCATTTCCAGTAGTTATTTTTTAAACCTCTCCACCTACACCTTTATTGATCTTTTTTTAAGCTCTGCTTAGAAATTAATCTAGACTGGTCCTGGCATACAAAGTATCATTTTTTAAACCATGTAATAGTTGGTATCATTCTGGTTAAGTATTTTTAAATGTAGGCACTCCGATAAAAGCAGCTGATGTTTAACTCTGCTTTTCTGCACTGACATAGCTCAGGAGGGAGTTTTGATTTTTGTCTCTGAAAGATAGATTGCATTAGTAGTTTCCTGAGTTGTGGATTATATCTATCTCCTTCACAAAGAGTTTTAAAAGACTAAAAGAGCAAGATGTTTAGGTTTAAAAAATATCTTGTCCAGGTGGGCTTTTAATTTTTTTTCCTTCTAAAGCTTTACCCTCTTAGTGGCTAAGATCAATGCAATATACACATATTGTTTTTTTAAATAAGCTCTTACTGGCAGATGTACTTCATTTAACATTTATGATAAACTTAGTGATTCCTTACTGCTTCTTCATCTTTTTGGCTTGTGTCATTTTGGGTTGCACTCCTAGTGCACAAGCGAGCACTGGCTCTACAAAATCCCGTTAGAGCTGCTACAGTCTAGCTCTTGTCAAACTGCGTATTAAAGACTCAGATAACAAGAAAGTACCAAAGGAGTTGTTACATTTCATTACTCCGTGTGATTAATGCCTCCCTATGTGCTAATGAACAAAAGTTAGGTCATAATGGCTTTGAAATATCAGATTATTAAGGGTTTCTTTGACTTGCTATAAAGGGGTAACTTCAGCCTGTTGGGCCTGTAGTGCACTGAGTACCACTTCTTTTGCAAATTTAAAATTGCCATAGTAAAATCTGATATTTAGTTGAGGTGGAAATTTCAAGGGATGTTTATGTTGGATCTTGCTGTTAAAATGGTTTGGGTAGTCACAAAATGGCCAAAACCCGTTACTGAAACTCTGCACATCATGAGACCAGACAGAAAGGGTGTTGATTTGGGGCCCTCCGGTGCACCCCTGGCTGTGGAGCGCCGCACGAGGCCATCTCCAGTGCCGAGTCACACATGCACTGGGAGTCAGCCCCACTTCTCCTGCAGCATCTATTAACCTCAGTCAAACAAAACTCAGCAGACAGCAGCGTCTCTGTTGATAACGTTACGGGATGCCCTAGCAGGCTCCCAAGGGGGATACTGTATGGAAAAGTGCCTCCTGACTCATAGCCCTCCCTTCTGTTTTCTTCTCTTCTACATCTAGCAGCTGTTGATTCAGTTTTTTTGCACCAATTTTTTTGTCCCAGATTCATGGCACTTTCTGTGTAATTTGTCACATGTAATTTTTAAAGTGAGAAAATGCCCCAAATGTAAAAATCATAGTAAGAACGTAAAGGTAAAAGCAGTGATGTTTGCCGCTATAACCAGAAAACAGAGCACTAAGACTCACTGTATCCTTAACGGATGTCATTGTGCCTATGGACGGTATGGATAATATAGCAAAACTGCATTGTACAGCGGGCTTCGCAATGCGTAGGCTCCCAAGGGGAGAGAAGGGCGGAGGGAGCCCATCAGAACTGCTCTATCACAGCCAGTTCCTGAAGGTCCACATGGTCACGGGCTGTCACCATATTCCCTCTCCTTGGAAAGGGCAAGATTTGGAACACACTGTGTAAGTTAAAAAAAAAATAGGAGCATGATTGTGAGTGAGTTGCTGTGCGTTGGAGTGGAGCAGCCTTCCTCGCACGAGAGGGGAGGCTGGGGAGGCGGGTTGCACGGGGCTGCAGCCCTGTGGCTCAGAACATCCCAGGGAAGCTGCGCAGAAAAGCATGACACAAGCCTTGAAACATTTAGGGAGGGGGCATGTTATTTTAATATCCTTTTTTGTGATTAATAGAAAAGGGGTTTGTGGTTAATTCTTTATTATCTCCGACAGCAGTTCTCGCTTCGGCTCCTCTTTCTTTAACTGCCAAGCTAGCATTTTCCTTTTTTATTGCTCCTTTCTTCGAGGTTTGCTTTGGAATAGTGCCAGTTATCATTTCCCATTAGGGCAAATATTGCATCAAACTCATGATCAGGGATTTGAGGGCTTGGGAATATCATTCTCTAACATTTGTCTTTCATTTTCTGAGAGTCTTTTTCTCTCTCTTTGTACACACACATATGCACACATGCCTGTATATCTGTGGATATACATATGTGTATATATATTTATAGAGAAGGAGAAAGAGTGCGCTGCATGTGTCTGATTACATGGGTAGGTTTACACGTATGCATGTGCCTATTTGTATGTAAAGTTTAAACCTCTTCGCTTAGACAAAGGATAAGGGAAGAGCTTTCTCCTCGTGTGAGATTTCAGAGGACTCGGAAGGTTAATAAAGGAGGAGAATAACAGATTTGTTTGTATGTTTTGGGTTAAATACTTCAGTTTTGCAGTGAAGGAAGGTGTTAAGAACACACATTGCGAGTGTGGAGATGAAGCCACTGCTAGGGAGCTGCTACCAGTTTTACCGACCCTACAAAACTGGGGAACAAAGCTGCCTATTTTTGAGCGGGCCTTTTACTGTACCTTTTTTATTACCTACTTGCATAAATACAGCCACTTCATGTCTAGCGCATTCCTCTAATAAAGTGGTAATAAATACTACATTTCTAGAAATTAACTATTCTGCTGTATTAACAGATGCTGCACCACCTATATTGAAGGACTATATAGATACTTAGGCTCTGATTTGGGCATCCTGAATTGCTCTTAAAAGGCGCCCATATCTGTTGGTTAAGCAAACAGGCCTAAATGTCCCAAGGCAGACAGGAGGCTGTCGTGGGCACGCGCACTGATGCGGGCTTCAAGGCGTCTGGATGTTGGCTTAATCTACCTCTTCCTTCGCTTACCTCCAAGATTTAGGCGGTGCTGAGATGTTCAAAAATCTTTCCAGCTGCCACCTATTTCTGATGCTGGCTCACAAAACCCAAGACCCGCTTTCAGTACCTAATTTTGGGGGGATTTTTTAAGAAGCTATTTTTTCGCCAGTGAAACTTGTTACGTACGCCCAGTCTGGGGGTAGGCGCGTTGCAGGTGGTTCCCCCTACTGGCTGCCCTTGTGGGGATGGGGACGGGGAGGTGATGGGGGGCTGGGGCTGGTGACGATGCCCGGGTCCGTGGTCCCCCCACAGGGCTGCCTGCCCACCCCATGCCGCCCCCACCACCGCAGAAACGGGGCTCCCGAGAGCCGGGCGCCATCCTCCTTCACACCCGGCAAATCACTTAACCTCTCAGCACGTTGGCTTTCGCAGCTGTTAACGTGGGGAATGGTTTTATTTCGCCTCCTCTCGTAAAGAGCATTGCGGCTCCGATCGACCGGGGGCCACAGCGTTATTTCCACTTACAGATAAGTTGGATTTTGGCAGCTGGTGAGAGGGAGGCAAGCACATTCATCTGGGTAAAATCCCCTGGCTGGAGAAATAGCCAACGGGGAAGTTTTATAAGGCAGGCACAAAGCAATATCAGCAATATCCAGAGCAAATCTTGTATCAGAGTTGTCATTTTTGCTCCGGCCTGGCAGCGGTCAGCTGGGGATTTGGGGGGGTCCGCGGGGAGACTGGAGCAGGCGAGATGCTGAGTGGTGCCGGCCAGCTCAGCTGGGATGGTGCTGACACTCACAGCCACCCGACAGGTTCCTAAATACATATATTTCCAGGCAGCCAATTTGTCTGCCTCCAAAAAAATTATTCTTCAAGGCTTGTTCCCATCTGCCAAAAGAAAACATGTCATTTTAAAAAAAAAAACCCCTAACATTGACAGACAGGAGTGCGTTGTTGAGCTAAAGCCCTCTGCTTTTACCTGAGCCAGGCGCCGGCATTGCGTGGCGTGACAGCCCTGTCACCCACATGCTTTATTAACAGTCAGCTTTTAATCGCGCTTATCCCTGGCAAGCTGACAAATATTTTTCCTTTTACTCACAGTTCACCCTTTCTTTTTTCCGACAAATACCGCGCTTACTTCATTTAAATTTTTGCAAAAACGAGCCTGGGCGAAGCGACTCGCTCATTGTGCAGATTAAACACAATGTCACCTCTTTTCCTGCTTGTAGTACAATGGTTGTAAGTTAAAAATATTACAGTAATTTCAGTAATTTATGCTGTAATTTCTACTGATACACCCGACTGTGTGTTTCTAGCTCTGCCCTGCTTCTTCTGCCCTCCCTTCCTGAAAATAAAGTCATGGTCCCCACATGGGGAAGCTTCATGTTGAGGGAAGGTACAGTAAGCTCCTAGTTATTTTAGAAATCTTAAAGTGATTAAGGCAAAAGGATGGTTAATTATAATATTCTAAAAACACAGCTGCTAAAAGAAAAAGTTTCAAGCAGCCACCAACTTGTTATTATTTTGTCATCATCTTATGACATACTTACGACATATGGGAAAAATAAAAGATTAAATCTCTGTCCCGCACCGCCCCTGCAGCCGTGCAGTCCTGGGACCAGCAACATCTTTTGAAAGAAGGAGGCTCAGCCTGACTCTCTGCCGGTAGCGCAGGGGCGCCTTCCAGCCCTGCGTTCACTTCCAGAGCCTTGAAAGCTGAATCTTCTGCTGGGTTTGCAAAACATCACCTGGGAAAACTGTGGCTAAATGAAGAGCAACCACAGTTTGCCAGGGAACAAATATCCCAGCCTTGGCTGTACCGGTCTTTTACTCTGGCTCATATTTTCATTTCTCACACACCAAGGAGACAAAAAAGTCATTGCTGGTATTGCCAGCGGGCCTGAATTATGGAGCCCCAGAAACATTTTCACACTGCCTCTACAAAGAGCAACAGCCTTCTCCCTGTGCCCACATTTTTGAGGCTACCTCAAAAATATATCTGTCTACAAGAGGAAACCAAAGTATTTTCCCAGAGGTGGATGGTGCTTTGGATGGGGAAAAGGTCTCACGTTGCCAGTCTGTCCATGCACCGAGGCCAGAAGGAGCCCCTCAGTGTGCTGTCACACCCAGGGAGCTGGGTGGCTGTTATTGTCAGCAGTATTATTTATGCTGATGTGCTTTAAAAAAAAAAACCCAAACACCACAAATCTCCCACTTTATTTTAAAACTAGAGATCAAGCAGGATGGCTTCTAAATAAGGATCAAGGTGGAGACTTCAGAGAAAACTAAAGGCGCGCAAATTAAAAGTAGATGATGCTGCAAACACTAACCAGAAGTTGTCGTTGCATCAGTGGGCACAGCGACGTCTGCGGTGACTTGGTGAGGAGAGCGGACTTTTTATGACTAAGGTCTGGCCATTCCCTTGTTATAATCAAGCCCTAAGAGGCCAATGAACACAAGCACTAACCTTTGTGGTGCAACAATGTACAAATTGTATATATTGCAATATCATTTCTTTCAGTTACTTGAAAGACAGAGGCTGTGGCTGTGATGGGGTTTGTACGAAGCCCTGGTTAAAGAAACCATCCACGCTGGGAGCACAGTGGAGCATCCTTCATTTCCCAGTATGAGCATCAACTATTCTGACGTGGGAGGAAAGAAGGCATGCCAACCTGCTACAGAAACACTTCCAGCTCTTTATAGAAAAATGTCATTGGAAGTTTGGAAAAATACTGGCCAAGGTGAGTCCCAAACCTTTCCAGGTCTGTCTGTGGCATATCACAGAGCACTGGCGTCACTTGGCATTGCTGCCCCGGCAGCGCCAGCTCTGCACTGGGGCTGCCAAGTGCCAGGGGCTGCAACCGGCTTTTGTGACACCCCAAAATCTGGGACGTGTCTGCAAGTGCCTTTCTTCCAGCTGTTGCTTCCTCCAGTCTCCTGTCACCGTGGGCTGAGCGCTCCCGAATAAAAAGCTGACAGTGCTTGTCAGTGAGATGTGCAGATCGGGTCTTAGGACTAAATGAAAGTTTGGGCACCTGGCAGATTACACCTGTCCTGAATACAAACATCTGCAAATATTTAAGATGCGCCTGTAATGGAGACTTATGGGCTCCTGTATGGGTGTGTACATACCAGCGGTACCTGGTGCAGCTCATGCAATGCGGAAAGCCTCTGTACAGTCTCCCAGTTACAGGAGACTCATCCCCAAAGCTTGCAAGGAAATGTCTCCAGGGGGACATGAAGGACAGACTGGGGTCAGCAGCAGAATGAGGAGCGATACCCAGCCTTCACTGCCAGTGTGTTTTTCCCCATGCTTGCCCCTCTCCAGCCCTTTTTCATCCATGGAGCAGCCGGGATGCCATGCACAGGCACCAAGCTACCAATGTGTAGATGCTTGGTACTGCAGCCATGATGACAGTGCCACTGCCAGTGCCACCAGCCGGCCACCTGTGCGGAGCTGCAAACTGGCTCCGTGAGCACAGGGGCTCATTCCTTGGCAGCAGGGTGGGTGGGGGTGAAGTGTCCGACCCCTCCTCTCTGCTCTCTGCCAGCCGCTTGCTTCACAGAAATTAGGCAGCAAAGCGGCTGTAGCAGCAGGGTTGGATGGTGCCTCACCCCAAACCCGCTCAGGCTAGTGGAGATTGTCTCACTGACTCTGGAGGCTCTGGGACAGGCCAATAACAGCAATAACACCACCAAAATATTCCCATGGGCTCACAGGGCTGCAGCTCCCATCAGCAGCCTCCTTCAGCCCCACACCAGCGCAGGGGAAGGTGCACTTGCTTTCTGCTCCTGCGAAAATACACCCGCTTGCTACTCATGAGGTTTTCCCACCACTTCCCATGAAAGGCTCATCTGAATACCTTTACTATCACCATAGCTTGTCTTAACTCGGTATAACACAGACCAGCTTAACTTTATAGTGCTGCTTTTTATAGAGGCGCATTTATTTCTTGTACCAACTCTCAAGGATGTTTTATCTGTTTTATATCCCATTGAATCCTCTGTGAAACTGCACTAGTTTACAATAATTTTATTACTTTATTAATTAAACGTTTTCCAACAAGCTAGCTATGGCATTTCTTATCATCAAGGGTTCCATTAGTTTTTAATGGTGTGAGACAAAATTACCATTTACCCACATGCAATTTAAGAAGCATCATTAACACAGAGAAAGCACCAGGTGGGATTTCTAATAGTTACTGTTTCTCATTTTTGTTTTTATTTAAAAGGAATAACTGGTTTTGAGGTTTTTGCTGCAAGGTTGCCAAATCCCCACTTTGTTTTTTATGTTCAAGATAATTTAAAATAAGGTTTTTCTATCTCCTAAGGCTCTTCTCAATGCTATTTCACTTATCAGCACATCGCTTGGTTCGTACGCAGTGTCTCGGCGCAGCCGGGTGAGTGTGTTGTCTGCACAGTAATCACCAAGAACAAAGACTCATCTGCACGGTCAGTGAGCAGCGGGGGGTGTGTGTGAGAGTGTGTGTGTGTGTGTGTGTGTGCCTGAGACACTGCCTGGGTTTGCAGGGGTGTGGGCGGCAGGTAGCCGAGCCGGGGCAAACCCCAAACCACATGCAGCTACCACCTTGCGTGGCTCAGGGCCCAGAGGCACTGGCCACAGGGTCCCGCAGAGCCCGCCCCAAGCACAGGCGACTGGGCGATGCTCCTCAGCCACGCTCACCCACGGCATTGGGGACCGGCACCGCGAGGACAGGAGGACGCAACCTGCCTTTTTAGAGTTCTTGAGAAACTTTGACACAGACCCTCTTCACAGATACTGGCTTTCCATGTGAAAGACAATAGAAAATCCATGATTGTAGTAAATATATACCTTAAACGAAATGGGAATAATTAAATGGCAACTTAATTACTATATTCTATTAAATTATGCTGACTGTTGACTAATTGCTGACTCAGTCCATTTACATGTTAATAAATGTCTGTGTTTAAGGTCCTCCTTGGTTAATTTTCTAGGTTTAACAATATGAAGTGGAGTTGCTGGGCTTTTTTTTTTTCCCCTGTGAACTCATTGCTTTTGCTCAACTCTGTGACCTCCTGCTGCCACGCATGGACGCGAGCGGCACAGACCCGCCACCGGCCATGGCATGCGTGGCCGGTCCGAGCCGGGGCCTCGCCGCCAAGACGTAGCGCAAGGGTCCAGATGGTGCACGATCCTGCGAACCGCCGAGCGCGAAGCGCGCGGGAGGGTGTTAGGGATATTTAGTGGGATGTGTTTGACAAGGTGTTTCCTTATTTAAAGGGGAGGGGAGGAAAAGGCAGATGGTGTGGCTGTTTCTAATGACATTCCCTGGCTGGGTTTTTAACAGCAGACATAAGAGGGGCACAGGCACCTGACGCGCCTGTCTGCTCGGCTGCTGCAAGGGAAGGGGATGCTGACAAAACAGGTCCCACCGCCGTCCCCACTACCTGTTCTACCCATTTATTTTATTTGCCAGGGCGCCTGGTGAGGCCGATGGAGGGGTCTGCCCGGGGCCGGTGTCCCCAGAGCCACTGGCCCCTGCCCCGCTGCAGCGTTCGTCGCACTGCTCTGCCCCGACACCAGCCTCATGGCTTGGGGGAAACAGCTCTCTTTCCCAGAAACCCACCATCACTGCTTTCTTTCCCTACACCTCTCTCCCTCCAGCCTCATCTTATCTTATTTTCCTGCCATCTTGGCCCTTGGCTCGCCCAGGTGGCTGTGCCGTCACCACCAGCGCTGTGCCGGTCTGTCCCGCTGCCAGTGCAGGTTGATGCTGCTGCCTGCCCTGCGGCCTCACAGAAACACCCGGGACGATGCTCTGGGTGGAGGAGAAGGGTTACAAATGATATTTTCCTCTCAGAGGTTTTTAAGCATGCTACAATCAGGAGGAGTCTGATTTTATGGTTAGGAGCATCTATTAAAATAGAAACAAATTTTGCACTTCCTAAATGGGCAGATAATTGTTCCACAACAAAGAGAGCAAATATGTGCACATGGATGGCCTCTGCCTTAAACGCATGCTGAACTGAACTTCTAGTCAAATAAATTTCTAATTAATTTGCTTGTGCAAGTCATGGAACAAAAGCTCTGATTATATATTAGAGTAAGAGGTGCAAAAATATTTTCCTGCATGCTACCACATTATCCTGCTTCTTGCCTGCAGAGGGGCTCTTGGGTGGCTATCCTGGGGGTGATGCCACTGCAAGCCCTGGCGGGAGCCACCGAAGTACCCTAACCCCCCCGCAGCATCCCCCCGTGGCGGGACAGATCCCGCCACCCCCGTGCCAGCCTGTGGCCAGGGACCCCCATGCCTGGGCCGGCGGCCGGCTGGGTGGGTTTGGAAGTGGTGCCAGGCGGACGGGCGCCAGCGGGCAGCACAGAGCTGTGGCTGGCACTTTATGCTAATGGCCCAGTCATTATTTATTTCTTTGGAATTCATTACAATCACATTATTTGGGATCGGCTCATTTAGCGTCACAAATGCATCCATAGGATTTTTTTATTGTGACCTAATTAATAATGAATGATTCTATTTTAAAGCGCCACTGTACACTGGGTTTTAAGGCAGACCTAAGAGTTACAGCAAACGACGCTGAAGTGGTTTGGTTGCTCCTCACAGCATGGTGAGAAGCATGCAAGAAAGCGCCGCTCAGCCGCCGTGGCCCCTGCTGGGCACCGGCCACGCTGGCAGAGGCCAGGCAGAGCTCTGCGCCAGCACGGCACGGCACGGCACGGCACGGCATGGCACGTCTTGCTGGCGGCCAGCAGTCCTAAACCCAGGCATCTTGTGCAGCTGCAGCTCCAGATTTCTCCCTATTCAGAGTAAATTTTTTTTGCAACACTAGCTCGGAGCTGACTCTTCTGTCGAAACCAGGGTTCAGTACGGACCTTGTCTAAAGCAAGAAAAAACTTCAACAATGTTTTGAGAAAATTCTGTCTCAGTTTTCATTGATCAACAATACCTTTAGGTACTGCGCAGGAGGAGAAAATCTTCACTGATAGCAATCTTGTACTTAAAAGTAAATATTTTCTTTCTAAAAAAGACCACCTTATAATTTTTTACATGAAATTCCTAGGAATACTTAAAAAGTAATTTTATTTTGAAAGCACTGAAGTGACTTTGGCTTTTCTCATTTTTTTTCCTTCTCAGCAAAAGAAACTTGGCAATACCCGAAAGAATATAGAGACGCTTTTTTTCCAAGAAAGGTCTCACCCAAATCTTTTGCCAAGACCCACTTTTAAGCCACCCCATGCTATCCAGCTGAAGGGCATCAGCTCCATTTCACACTGACCCCCAGCCTGGGTGAGTAAGTGTGGCACCACAGCACAGAAATGGCTTTGCCTTTCCCTGCTCAACACCTTCTCACTAAAAATGTTTCAGTTCAGCAGCAGGGATGTCAATTCACACTGATGTCCGAGTTAAATTTGTTCCTGGAGGGGCAGTGAAGTGAAGTCCCTGTCCCCTGCAAACCTGTCCCAGCTGAGCAGGTTGATCTGCCCCATACTTTTGGATTTGAATTTTCACAAAGTCACATCAATTCAAATCTTCCTGCGGACCATCGAGCGCATTTTACAAATGTTTGTGAAAGCCTATATATAGTTATAATGACATAAATATTATTTTTGTGGATGCAAACCTACTCCTCTGTATCCTGCAAGCAAAGCCATTTACATGATGAGCCTGTAAAAGGACGACACGGCAAGTTTGGGTTCAGACACGTGGGGACGTTCACCGGGAAGTGACAGCTTCTGCCCTTCCTCCTGCCTGGGGTACACCTGTGCCCCTCTGCAGCATTCAAGGGGACTCATCTCCCTGCGGGGTGGCGGGAGCCGGGCACGGCCGAGGCTGTGGCTGCCACCTTGGTTGCGTGTTACGGGTCAGCACTGAGACCTGTGCTGCACGGCAGGACTGGCTGCAGGCAGGGCCGGGGAGGTGCTGGGTGGGTGCAGCTGTTTTCTATGGAAAGAGTCGAGGGGATTATTCACATGCTAAAATTGATCTTTAAATACTTAGCCAAGCTCCGCCTGAGGTAGCTTAACAGCTCTGCCTCCCTGATGAAACCAGCAGAAAACCACAGCTTCTCTCTCTGTGTCTCCCTATAGCCTTGAATCCACTGCCAAACTCATCAATGAGGTTCATACCTTTGACACAAGCACTGTAGACAACTTCATTTCAGGTTTTTAAGGCTAACCCAATGGCCTTGTTTCATTTTATTATAATTAATAGTTATAAGTCAGGTAATCAACCTGAACTAACAGCTGACAGCAAAAACTGTGTCTCGTTGTGGAGTATCTTAATATATATTGCTGATGTTGTGACACGTTATGATTTTTCCTTTATGTAGTCATTGTTGGCATTGCGTACGACAGAATGACTCTCCTGCTTGTCTCTGCCGAGAGTTTCAGGTCAGTGTAAGACCTTAAGTTCTTTTTGAATGGCTGCAAGACAAACATCTGAAGGACTCGCTAACACAAAGTCATAGAATACATTACACTAATATTTCAGTACCAAATATCCTAAAAAAAAGTTACAGCCAAGAAGGGCTGTTAGAAAACTGTTCTTGCTCATGGCGGGACGTTTTAAATAGCAAGGGGAAGGGCTCCTCGCCCACACCCTTTGCAAAACCTCCCGATGGTGCAACACCTTTTCCAGGTGGGAAGTTCTCCTGGATGAGGAGGACCTCCTGCCCGTGGCCGGGCTGGCACATGCTGCTGCAGGGCTGCAACCCAGGGCTGGACTCCTCCCATGCATTGCTACTGCCTTTAAGTCCTTACAGAGCAAAGTACTTAAGCAAAAGCTCTCTTTAAGGCTACAAGTAAAAGCCTTTTGTGTCTGGTGGAAAACACATGCTTTCAAGTTAGGATATGCCTACGCAGCTTGCTACATTTGGCCATACGATACCTCTTTTCAGGTATAATCCACTTAGGACAGTCTCACAGGAATATTTATGTGTAGAAGACATGGGTGCCCTTGGGGCACAGTGATTTCCAAGGAAAGAAGGAACTAATTGAAGGCCTAAGCCCTTCCTTCAGTGCACAAGAAGGTAAAATAAATCATTAGGAACACCATTGTCCTGCCAGCGCACACTGGAGCTGCCTGTTCCCACCGAGGAGACAGCAGAGAGCTGTGTGATAACATCTACCTCTCAGAGACGTTACAAAACTAAATGCATGTTCACAAGGTACCTTCAAACCCTCAGATGGAAACCACCAACCACGGTCACGGTAAAGTACTGCTATCACTCCGAGAGCATAGATAGTGTCAGAAGCTCATGAGGTCTTCTCCAGTGGGGCCACCTGAGGGGCCACACATCACTTGTCCATTTGTTTTTTCTAAATAAACATATTCTAAATAAACATAAATAAGCTACTCTGGTTGGTATACAATCACATAACACACACACATTTGTTAGCAGACAAGTGAAGCGGTAGTCTTTGTTGTGTATATATATGTACACACATAGGCATCTCTACACACACAATTCATTATTTTATTGGAGAGTTACATGAAGTTGGTGTGTGGGGGGAGTACACGTGTGTTTCGTTTGCTTGCATGATCACTGCAGTGAAATTCACATTAAACAGGGAATTGGAGACTGTGTTTTTCTATATGAAATCCAGCTTGATTTTAGAGCAAATACTACTACAGAAAGCTCTGCCAGAGTCTGTGTTGCACAACTCCAGACAGCGTCTTTCATAAAACAATTATATTTTTTCTAGATGTAGTGAAAGCCTTGAAAAAGTTTACTTGATGTCTAACCAAGCAATGCTGCATCTTCAAATTTGAAGGAGAGCTCAGAAAGTTAGGTTTTTATTATTCTTCATTTAAGTATTATTTTTTAATTGCAGCGTATTAAACATAAAATCTGGTACAATCTTTAAAAATAAATAGGACCTAACTATAAATGGGCCCTGTTGTGTTTTTATCTTTGACAAGCAAGTAATTGCTTCTCAAATTTATCAGTTTGTTTATGCAAAAACCATTTACCAAGCCTAGCTCAAAAGCATCAATTTCATCATTATCATCTTATTAATTTAGCCAAGCTATAACACAGCTGATTATTCCTGAGTAATATCCTCTGCAGCACATCATGTGTGGCAAAACCATCTGTACAGTACCTATTTAATAAATAAACCCTCGGCTAAATGTCTCTGTTTATTGAGAACTAATGTTTATAGAAAATATAATGGAACTCAATAAATAACTCAGCTTCATCAACCTGCATATGAATCAGTACGAAGAACGCTGACATCATCACCTTTCAAGTACCAGAGAAAGCAAAATTACCCAAAAGAGCTATAGAGTCAATATTAAGGCATTAAAACTGCAATGAAGGCATATTAATGCTTAAAACTTCATTGTTGGCAGTAGAATTGCCACCACGGACATATTTTATAACTCTAAGAATACTTAGGCTTTATGACTGTTTCTTTGTTGAGTGCCTTGCACTTAATGTAGTTTTCCACTTTAAATAAAAAAACCCCTCAAGATCTTAAAAAAAAAAAAAAAAAGGGAAAAAGAAAATTGCTGATTCTGAGCATTCATTTTTAAAATAATGCAAACTGCTGATTCCAATTGTTCGGATGGAGGAAAAGGCAAACTTATTTAACTCCATGCTTCCTGAGCTCCTGGCACCAGGCACAGGGCGTGCCGAGGTGAAGATCGCTCAGCAGCACTGCACAAAGATTATGGAGCAACCCATGCACAGCTAAAGACGTTATTAAATATAGTGCCTGGGTTTAGGGGGAAGAAAAATGAATTGAGTCACCGCAGATATTGGGATACTTATTGATCGCTGGTTGTTCCTACAAAGGCAGCTCTCACTGGTTTATTTGATTTGGTGATTTACAACTGCTTCTCTGCCACAAATCAGGCATTTAAAACATACCTCTTATACCATCAGCAAATAATAATAGATTAATTTCTTACAACTCCTTTCCTGGGGCCCTCTGAGAACTATTCTCTGTTTATTTATATTTTTCTGTCTTTATTTCTGAGGAATGTCGCTCTGTGTATGTAATTAAAGCGAGGGCACTGCCTGGCTGCAGGCACTGGATGGACACCCAACCAGCATCACCTTCTGTAGCCCACCTGAGATACCTCTAACGGGTTGCAATTTCATAGGAGATAGCTTTCCCCTCGACAAACGCAAAGTCCCGTGATGTTGCATCAGTACCGTGGTAGCCCCAGCTCTCGGTAGGGATCAAGGGCACACTGCACTTTCCTAAAACTTCTCGTAGGACTTCCCTGCCCGCGGGAACATCCAGCCTCCTCTGGCTCCCTTCTGGTGGGAGAAATCAGATCAGAAGGACCAAGTGTAAGACACAGAAAACATATTTCATAATCCACTCATTAGTGCACACGTGACGGGAAACACTTAGGGGTGTGAATATTTTTAACACTGTACGTGTTATATAAAAAATGTGGTTTACACAAATCTTCATTTTCTACGCTGTATAAACCTACTACATGGATTAAAAACAGTCCGTCACGCTTTCAGGGGAGAGACAAAAAAGGGACACCAAGGTCTGAAGAACGGTTTCCACCAGCTTCTTCACCAGAACAAACTGCAGGTGTTTAAGTGATGTGGGGGATGGGATCTAGCCTTAAGAGGAAAAGTGTTGATATTGAAAGCTTGGTTTTAGAGGCCGTGCACCCATCCGGTGGGCAGCTCTGCTGGGGGGTTGCTCACACACAGCTTGCTGTGCTGCTTTGCCTCGAGTGTCCAAAATGGTTCGAAGAAAATAAGAAAAAGTGAATGTTTGTGCTTCTGAGTTATTAAAAAAAATATGCATTTCCAATACTTGAAAGACTTTGATCAGCTAACTAGAGAAATGCACAAACAATAAGCAAGAAATCCCTAAAAACTACAAATGGAAACATTTAGGAGAAATTTTTCCAAATTTTCCCCAAATGGGAGAAAGTCTGGGGGAGCTCCAAGCCATCTCTCTCAGCCTGCAGACTGATGCGGCACCCTGAGGTCCAGCTGTCCCCCAGTGAGGGGGCTTGGACTCAGGGTGGCTTCACCCCCCGCCCCGCAGGCAGCAGCAATCAGTGCCACATCCTGCTGCAGCCGCCTTTGGTAAATCTTGCACAGAAAGGGTCACTGGTTTTTGGGAAGCAGTTGGCCCCTCGGCACGAGGGGCAGCTGCCGGGCAGCAGAGACAAACCTGAGCAACCTGGCCAACTGCCCTGTCAAAGCAGGTCACCTGCAGCACACAAATCCACCTTTCTGAAGGATTTCCAGGCTGGCAGAGGGCAGGAGCATCACCAGCCCGAGCACACCGATCTCCACTAGTGACAAGGCTGATGGGAACGAGCTGGGAGCAATCCCGCATTAAATCAGCACGTCCGAGCATCTTGGGCACTCTGCAAGTGCCTCGAGTTTTTCCCATTCTCCTCAACTTATGTTGCACATATGCAGCTCTTGTTTGCCTTCCTGAATAAAATAGCAGATCCACAGCGCTTCGCCGCCTAATGAAACTGAACATATTTAGAACATATGTGAGCCCGCTCGTCGCGAAAAGAACCATTTGTGGTTAACGAAGAAAGTATTCATGGTTTCGCTGCTAATTGCAGGGCAGTCTGCATTTTCTTTCTGAGAAAAGAAAAAGGTAGCGCCGCCGTTGTAAGCACACAATAGAAGCATGGCGCCTTTTTTTTGCTGAGTTTCGATGCCATTGGACAAGCAAATCGATCCGTGGGGCAGGGACACAGACGGGGAGAAAGATACCATTGATAATCCTTATGTGGCTGTACATCAGCTGAAAACCCATATGTTTCTTTTAATTATTACTCACACTGCACATGAAAAGATGGGGTATTTTTCTTGCTCAGAGTTGATGGGAGGTTTGCCATTTATTTTAATCTAGCGGGATCTGCCTGTTGCCAGAGCCGGAGACTCGCGGCTCCCAGCGACTCCCATACAGCAGCACTGCCCACCGCAGCCTCACGACCAGGGCTCTGCCAGGGCTCTGGGGCTAGCAGAGCTCTCTTCCCCTCCCTTCTCCCCTCCTGGCCTCCAAGATGTTATTTCTTGGCCTTTAAGGTTTGCTGGGAACTCAAACTGCTCGTGAGAAATTTCACAAAGGCAACGTATTAGGTGATTTACTGAAAACAAGAGGCATTATTTTTAACCACCACATTTCAACTTACTGCTCTGTGGCAGGCATCAATTCTCTGCTAATTTTGGAGTATTGTATCAACACAAATTTTTCTAGCCAATAAGATTTTTTAATTTTAATTAATTGAAGTGTCTTATTATACCCTACTCTCAAAATTACCCCTGAGCCCTGTCTTCGCCTCTAAAGATAAATAACGTTTTTTTCTTTCAAAAAGAGAATTAAAATGGTGATTAAGATCTCCTTCAGAAGTATAAACTGCTGCATCTACACATTATGAAAAGTGAAAAAATCTTTTGTCACTATCTTTAACAATTTCAAAAATCCATTATAATCCACGGCTTGAGAATGTATTAGTAAGTGAACGAACTGTTACCAAATGAGCACAGAACGGGTAAGTCCCAAATGAACCCTAAATTAGAAGCGCGTAAACCATCAAGACACTTGAATAGACCAGCAAGCATTTTAGTGGAGAAAAATCAGGATCAAAACATGAGATAAATGCTGCAGGGCAGAATATACAATTTTAAAGGCTTATTCATATGTTATACAGAGAGCCGAGCTGACGTTACACAGTCAGTGCTAATGTATCTGCCTGAGTGGGAGGCTGACAATTTAATTCAGAGAAGGAATTTGGGTTTTGAATGAGTTTGCACATGTACGGAGAGCTGCAAGTGCCAAGGAAAATGGCTTTGTTTCTAATGAACGAGCATTTCAGAGGGCTGAAGTTTAAATAAATTGATTTGGTCTACCTGGCTGCCAGCGAGATGGGAGTCGCTGTAGGGGTGCACTCGCCATGTCCCCGCACCCTAATGCCGCGTCGTGACAGTCGTCCCCAAAAACGCAGGGTTGGAGGAGGGAACAGGGGAAAAAGGACTCTGGGGACAAACCCCCCTGTTTACATTAATAGTGTGCTCCAAGTAGAAGTGTTCAAAGGCAAAGCTAACAGCGCCCAGGCAACAATTTCTCAGGGCAGCCTCGCTGCGAGGACAGCAAATTTTCAACCTGTTTTTGAGCCAGCGGGCTCATGTAGGCTGCCCATGCTCAGCTCAGGGGGATGCAGACATGGGTGCTGGAGCGCACCCTTGGCTGCCGGGCTGGTGCCGGTGGGCTGCATTTCAGTGCGAGGGGAGGGGAGCTGAGGAGCACACTGCTCGTGCCTTGGCCGAAGCCCAGGCTCCCGCCTGCTTGTCTCGGCTTAGCAAGGGCCCCATGGCATGCCAGGGCCAAAACAGTGGCACCACGGTAGCCTTGGGATGCCGGTGATGGCGTTTCAACTGGTTATGTGAGCCCTTTGTCAGAGCCATTTGATTTATGGCAATGAACGCTTTCCTGAAAGGTGCCTGAGCCACCGAAATCCCGGTGGCTGCAGGTGAATAAGCTGTGCAGTCCGTGGTCGGTGGAAAACAAAGGGAACAACTAAAATACAAAATGCAGACAAGATATTAACTGTTGCCTCTAATATTTTATGAAGAGGAAAGATTCCCTTTACAGCCGCCTGGCTACTTTTAAAAGGTACACGGATATATTTCTGATTACAACCTTCCACCCCACTGCTCTGAAAGTCACGCATTGCTCTGTAGACCAAAACCAAACTAATGCAAACGCCTTAAAATAGGATGCACTTTATTTTATGTTTATAAATAGTGATTTATGGTGCACTGTCACCAAGGCTAAGAGTATGCCATGTAGCAACACCGTGGCAAAAGTACAGCCAGCATAGAAACAAATTTAGGGCTTGGGCTGGAGTAAAACCACCGACAGGACACTGATGTGGGAAACCACCTGGCTGAGGGGAAAACTGGGCTTTCCAACTCCTGCCCTCACGTTTCAGAGGGAAATGAAATACCAACATGTTTGTGCTTGGTGCAATAACCTTACAGCAACTGTGAAGGAAGGTAAAGAGATCATCTGAGCGAGATAATGGTAACAAAGCAAGACCAACACAGCAGTCCTCCTGCAGCTGAAGGACTCTGACCACCAGTGTGTCCTGCTGGGCTCTCGTCCCGCTGCCCCTCACCCTGACCACTGGCTGAGGTGGTAGGGAGCGCCGCGTCGCTGTCGCGGCATGTGTGCCAAAATAGCATCAGCAAGGCTATTAAGAAACTAAATTACATCCTTGATGTCCGCTGGCTTCCAGAGGGCTGGTTTTGTTTACAGGATGGGTAAATGCCAGTGGACTCAGCACAGCAAGAATAGAAACCCCTCCATTACCGCAAGGCCGGACGACAGATGGAGGGAAGGTCATGGGCTGGGTTTGTAACCACGGGGCAGCCAAATGGCGCTCCGGCCTTCGGGGGCACACAGGCTTGGCTGGCAGCGCCCCGAATGCCCCACCACAGGGGAGATTTCGGGTGCACCGCTCTCCACCACCCTGCCTATGAGGCAGTCGCTCGGGGCACCCAGGGGTGCAGGTTGCCCACAGGGCTGTCAGTGCTGGCTGCTGCCCACACTACAGCAGGCGAGAGACACTCACAGGAAGCCCATGAGGTCAGGAACTGGTCCCCTGGGCTATTTCAGGTTGGTTATTGCAGGTTATGGCTTTTTCCCCCCTCCGCCATTTGGCTCTAATGTGGTCTGATGGCAAGAGCAGCCAAGGGTGAGGAAGGGCTGTGAGGTTGCTCGGGGGTCAGGCTCATTTGCGGTGGTAGAGCCGCCCACAATTTCACTGGGAAGGTGGATGATTATCTATCACCTTGACATCAGACTGAATGGTGCTGCTCAGTGCTGCTTCTGCTGGGGCTGCCTGGACCGACATGCCCTGCCACTGACTTCCCACTTTCCATGGCCACCTCCCAGTGGAGACTCATAGTTTACTCAGGGCTTGATTAATTCAGCCAGGTCTTTCAGCCCCTACGTGCTTCCCGACCGATGCGCTCCCAGCTAATGACAGAAGTAATTACGAGTTCCCAAGCTGCCCCAGCACCGTGTACTGCTCTGCCCTCCCCAGCAAATTTCATCAGCACATTACCACGTTTATGTCAAGATAAATGGTTAAAATATGGAAGTGGTCTGGTCCCAAGAAGGATGCTTGAGAAACTGGACAAGTAATTACCCTCTCGCGCAACACATTCCCTTGAAGCGTATAAAGTTGTCTCCACTCTGCTCACTGCCCTCGCCATCCTGCAGCTCCCATACCAGTTCCTATCATCGCCTGTTTAGCTTATCATTTCCCACAGGGCATCGTATGAAAGGGAATGGATGACATTGCTTTGGAGAAATCATTCACTAAATAAGGAAATTAGATTAATCTGATACCAATGGCCTTTGGTAAACCCATGCTACATTTTATTGCATTTACCATTTACCCTTCAATATTATTTCTGGAAAAATGTGTTCAGTATTATTCAGGCATGGCTGTTTTGCTCTCTGTCACCCGGTGTGGAGGCTGAGCACCGCGAGGTGTGCGTGCCACCACTGCCAGCGTGGATGTGGGGATTGCTGCCTCTGCGCGGTGCCACACATTAGCTCTCTCCCTGCCTCCCCTCCTGCCTGCAGCACCACCATCTCCAGGGAAAATGAAGGCAATTATTTTGGGGCCACTCCAAAATTACCTTTAATCTTTGGTGCATTGTGCCCACACTTTTTTTCCCCCTTTGTTTTCTTCTTCTTCATTCTGATAAAGAATTGTTCGCGATTTGTTTTAATTTCCTTTGCAAGGTCTACCACAGTCACTGCAGGAGAAGCTACTCTTGCTCTTTGCATGATGCTTTGTAAAAGACAATAGCTCTCGAATGCAGAGTGAGCCAAAGAGCTTTATTTCTGTGGTGCCTCAGTAATAATGCACACACCACCCTCTGCAAATAAGAAAATAATGCCATTGCCAGGTTAACTGTTGCTTCAGAAATACAGAATCCCTATTCCTAGAGACAGCTGTTCTCTGTTTGGTCAGGGAGCACACAGGTCGCTGTGGCAAACCAAATTAAAGTGTTGGGCTGCAGCTTCGCCGGAGAGCTCCGACAGTGCGGAGGCCAGCCCTCCTCCAACCAGGCCCAAGCCGGGGCAGGGGGATCTGCCGTAAGCTCTCTCTTCCCGGCGGGCATCTGGGATGCCCGGGCTGCGCAGGGGCTGCAGCGCAGCCCAGCTATCTGGGACGCCTTACAGCCCAGGGCCGCCGAACTGCAGTAAGGGTGTTACAGTCTGACCCACAATTACCCATTTTGGTTCTATCCCATTGGCAAAACTGTACATTTCCATGGAAAACAATAGGGTCCTCTGCTTGCCAAAAGCAGAAATCATTCCTATTGAAAGGCACTTGACAGGAACGTAAATAAATAAAGATACATTGAAACAGAAACACTGGAGGAAGGTTAATTTCTGAAATTTGTAAATCAGATGTCACATTAGATTTGTGAAGTAGTGAAGAACATAAACAAGTAGATGAGAAGATTGTGATTAATGAAAGTCAATTAACTATGTAAGAGGGGCTTTTGCAATCCGAAAGATAAAACCAGGGGCGCAGACCTCTGCCAAGGTGCTCTTGGAGGGGCAGCCAGGTGGGAACCAAGGGTGGCTGGGGGCCAGGCCCTCTCTCGCCCTTCCCTCTGGAGATGGAGGAGCCACGCTGGGTGCCATGCCAGGGACATGCCAGGCTCACGCCCTGCCCTGGGGCTCTGGGAAGACCATTGGCTCCCGGGGCATGTGGCCAACACCTGGCTGGGGGGGGTCTCCTTTCAGCGCCCCCTTCCCCAGCACCAGCCGCTCACCAATGGGGCCAGCCCTTCTCCCCAGCCTGAGCCCTGTCTCACGCCAGAGCAGCACAGCCACAGAGAAATGAAGCGTCCCTCAATGCAGGAAGGTGCTTAAAAAATTTAATCTAAACCTCTAGCCCTTAAAAAAAAAAAAATTGCCCCAAGCATGCTCCCCTGCGCAGGCATCTCCTCTCCCCTGTGGCCCCAGGTGCTTTGGTGCAATGCAGAGCGGCCTCAGGGCTGCTCCCCGTGCCATGTCCCTGGTGCAGCATGGGGGGGCTCACCTGGCCGGTGCTGCAGGAGTCACCTCGGCACAGGCCACGGGCTGACCCTGCTGGGATGCGGCACGGCTTGACCGCACTGCTCCCGTCGGCTGGGGCGAGAGCTGTGCCTCGCTGCAATTGGGTTTCCCCTGTCCCGCGGCTATAATTAGATTTCTCAGTCTTAATACAGTGAATTAAACACCTACTTCTGGGAGGGGAGGAAAACAGTGTTCTGTATTTTTTTTCCTCTGCAAGTAAGCAATTTGCTGCATGCTGTAATTTGTCTGCATGCTGTCCTTTTTTTGGGACACATGTAATTTTGCTTTGATGAATGACACACATTAGTGATAGCCCTCCTTGCCGGCTGGGCCGGAGGAGGCACTGACAGCCCGCGGGACGCTTACAAAGAAACTTTGTCAGCAACCACAGGAGTGACGGCCTTTCCAAAGCAAACAAGACGGGAGAAGGGGGCTACGGAGGGACCATTCTGGTGGCAGGTTAACAGCGATGCTCTGCAGACGGAGGAAACCCGAAGGGGAGCAGAATCCCGGCGCATCATGATTTTGATGGGATTTACCCCACGGCCCCCGTTTTTATGCCAAAGATGAGGGAGGGAGATGCCAGGGGAGTGGGGTCTTGGCAGAGGCAGGCTTCTGCTGGGGAGGGGGCATCGGGGGGAAGAGTGCCGCCTGCCAGGGGGTCGGCCCCATAAGGGCCGCCCCATAAGGGCTGCCCCATAAGGGCTGCCATACGGGTGGCAAATAAATCACTTGCCATTTCTCTTCTAATAGGGGCCGGCTGACGGGTGGCAGGAGACAGAAGTGGCGGTTTGCTGCACAGCCTGCCAGTGAATTTGTGACTCCCATCCAAGCACTGGAGAAGTGACTGGCAGTGGGGGAAAGACCTTATGGCACACAACAATATTTGGAAAACATTTTTTTTTAAACCCCAGGGAAGAGAAGATTAAACATCCAGGTTTTCCATTAATAAGCTCTGTTAAATGATAAGCCTCAGCTCTCCTGACAACAGTGTGCTGCATGGGACAGCCTTTCCTCGCTGAAACCGAGACCAGGGGCTCGGACACCAAAGCAGGAATCAAAGGCAGATAGCCCTTGGTGCGGTTGGTAGAGTAATGCTGTCTCCCTAGTTGTTCAAAATGCAGAGAGGAAAGCACATGTTTGCTCTGTAATGAATGGAGTTAAAGTATAAATGATGCAGCGGTGTTGCCCGAGCATGGGTCCAGCATACACCAGGAATCGAGGAGGGATTCCTGCACCTGTGGGAGGCTTTGCTCCCAAGCTCCCTGCAACCGGAGCATGATTTTGGGGCAGCCTGGCCCTCTGACTGAAGGAAAGAGGCTCTTCCTAAGCACAACGAGACACAAGTATGAGCAATTGCTTCCCAAGCAGAGACAATCATCTCTCTCTCACGCTCAGTTTTACGAAAGGCTGGCTGTCTCTCTTGCGAGAGGTGGCTCCCCTCCCTCCCGCGCAGGCACGGCCACGGCTGCCGCTTCCTGAGAGCCTCTCACACTGATTGTCAGCGCTAGAGTGCACTTAACCTCCTCCGAACAAAGCCAGCACGCATCCAGGCAGGCTCTTCAGCAAGGGTCGCCTGTTCCCCAGTTCATGCAGTTGCCACCAAGCCACAAGGTAGCATGAATTACTACGTTGTGAACCTACTGCAGCCTTCATTTAATTAGTAAAATCAAAGATATCTAATCAAAGATACTACGCTTCCATTGCTCTGTCACTTAATTTTGCAAAAGTGTCTCTCACAAAGACAGAGGCAAATAAACATTTTAAAGTCAGAATATAGGCCAGGTTATTGGCTTGTGAGAAAGTTTTGATGTCTGAAGGCAGGGATCTGACCCGATTTGCTAAGTGGCTCCTGCTGGAGGGAGGGTTTGCAGGTCGGGTCAATCCTGCTGCCAGCACATTTGTGAAAACCCACACTCTCGCCATGGTCTCCTTCTTCCCTTTGATGTCGGGACCATCAATTTCCAAGCTGCTAACTAGACCTGTGCAATTCCCTGTATGGCACATAGGCTGCTCCTACAGCCGGGAATGGCCAGCCTGGACCCCTCAAGGCCACGGCTGGGCAGGAGGGTGGGCAGCTGCTGCCCCACCAGCAGCCAGCGGGAAGCGGGAGGCACAGCCCACCCCAAAAATGTGCTCTGCCATGTGCAGCTTGATCTGTGCTGGGGTAACCCAGCTGCTGGACCAGGCTCAGTTGGGCCACGGACCAAGCGTTTTGGGGGCAGAGCAGCGGGGGACTGTGAGGAGCAGGCAGAGATGAAGACAAAACCCCACCAGACCAGCTGGATGCAGCCACCCCTGCATCGCCTTGATGGGGACAGGAGGGCACTGCCAGCACTGTGGGGTGGCAGGGCCCAGGGCTTTCCGGAGTGATGGGTGGTTTGGGGTGCCTGAGTCTGCGGTGCTTTAAAAAGCCCCTCAGGGACTGGACCCACTGTCCCAGAGGACAAGCGGCACTGGCGGCATCACAGGGGGACAGTGCCAGGGCCCACGGGAATGGGAAACCTGGGCAGTGCATAAACAAAATCCCGTTCAGCTCGAGGGAAAATGTGAGCTGAAAAACAGCTGGGGAAAACTAATCCAAAACACATATGGTTTTTATCTGCCTGAGTGTTCGGGAAGACGTGTTCGTTCCTACAAACGGGTGTCTGTGCAGGGCCGTCTGCCCTTGCGTGGCTGCCGTAGCCTGGGGACAGGGACCAGCCACCACTGAGGAGGGCATGGGAGAGCCCACACAGCAGATACCTGCCCCAAAACACGTTGGCAATGCACCCGGCCATGAGCAGGGAGAGCAGAAACTGGGAAGGGGGTAGCCCAAAAAGCCAGAGGTGCTGCTGGGGGCACCACGGCAGCAGCTCCTGGGGCCAGAGGAGCCTTTGCAATGGCGAGCACTTTGGGGCAGACAAGAAATGCTGCTGTGATTTCTTAGCAGTGTCCTGGCAGCATCCGTGGCCGAAACAGGGACAAGGGACTTCTCGTGCGGGACCTGGGCAAAGGCATTGGAAGAGGAGAGGGCTGATGACCCAAAGTGTTTACAATCCCAACAAAAACATGTAAAACTGCTAGCATTCAGCAAATCTGGTTGATATCATTTCTTCTCCCTCAGGCAAGAAGAAAACCAGCTTTTTAAGACAGGACCCCTCTACGTGGCCAAACATAACACCAGTTCTTGAGCAAAGCTTTGCAGGAAAAGATTAAAACATCCTGTTGTTTCCCAAGCCTGCTGCAAGCCCCCTCCTCGAATGAGCCTGTTGTGCCCCACCGGTATTGGGCAGTGTGCTTGGAGGTCCTGGTGTGGATTTGGGGATGAGGGGAAGGGTGAAGCAGGTGACCCCTCAGTCATCCCAAAAATTCAGCACGAGGTGGGTTCTGAGTGGTTCGGGGGCTGCGCGGAGCTCCCTGGCACGCCACGAGCTGCCAGGGCGCACAGCGCAGGATTGAAGGGTCATATTTGAGATCAGACACACACAGACTTTTTTTTCTAGTAGAAAGAGAAAATGAGGGTAGCATCAGCCAGAAGCTGTGCCTAGGTGTTCCTCAGGTGGCACGCCAGCGGCACGAATACTTCGGTTACCCCAGCACTTCCCCGACCTCATTATTTCCCAGCAAAGCTTAGTTCACAATTTTGTCCTCATTTCTTGTTCACACGTGGATACCTCACCACAGAGCCTCTTGGACCCTTCTATGGAAAAATTCTGATTTTAAAATATTTCAAGTTCCACTCCAGAAAACCCCATGTGCACCAGTAAATATGTGCTGGAACTCGGTGAGTTCGGGTTTCTCCCAGTCACTGTGCACAAGACCTGCAGTATGAGACAAGCTGAGACCAGGAGCTTTAATTGGCTGAAATTCAAGCAAATCTGTAGGAGAAAATCTAACTAGACTGGTGACCATAGACTGGTACACTACAAATGCTCATATGCTTCAATTTCTTCATATCACCAGCCTCTCCGAGTAAAACCTGGTCCTTCCTGCATCTAAGGACAGAAGTGCCGGAGGACCATCACGGAGCGGAGGTGGCACCAGGCCAGTGGCCCAGGGCCGTGGGCAGGCCCAGAGCTGCGCCGATGGCACCGCGCTGCAGGAAGGACCAATTGCAAGAGCAGCAGGTAAATCCCACCAGTTTCCCACCCTCTCCACCTGTTTCTCTCTGCCTCTCTGGATAAAAGGGTTGGGGTGAGAAGCAGGGATGCCGGCCGGCGGGGGGTGTCACGCTTCGCTGGGCTCATGCCCAGGCACTTGGCCCCTCTGCCAGGGCACCGGCACCCAGCGGGCAGGAGCAGGGGCTGCCTCCTTCCCCTCCTGCTTTCTCAGCATTCCGCAGCACCGGTCACCAGAAGCACACCAAGGCGCTCTGCCCCTACCCTCTGCAGCGCAGGGGAAAATCATTTATCTTAGTGTTGCCAATATTTAGATATTTACCGCTGGCTTGCCTGGCTGGTCACCTCCGAGCAGAGACGGAGGGATAGCAGCCCGCGGGGCATTGTGGTCGGCTTTTGTGAATGACAAGAAGTGCTTTGAGTCAATGGAAACAAAAGCATTGTGGGAGCACTGGAAGAGAAAGCCAGAGAAGCCCCACATTGTTCTCGAGTCCCTAAAACATCTCCCTGGATAACACAATCATATTTAAGAATGAGAAATAGAGGGCAAAGATTATTTTGAAGTGCGAAATTAACAGACTCTTCACCTCCCACCTGGGGAAAACTTTCAAGGCTTCCAAGGATAAAGAAAAGCACCCAAGGACCTGAGCCACCTGCAATCTGCTGACGCCACCGCTCCGCTGATGCCAGAGACCTTGAAGCAAATACATAGGGACTTAAGAACACCGGCAAGGGATGGGGATGCAGAATCCTTTTGCAAAACACTGAGGCACCATTGATTGCCGAGACAATGCCTGGAAAAGCTTCACGTTGGGTGGGAAATAATTGGGAGGCAGTGAGGGGTCCATTCCTCCCAGCTCGCGGGGCCAGAGTGGGGCCAGGAGCTTCCCTATGGCTCTGGCCCTCAGGCACATTGGCGAGGAGCTGGCGACAAGCAGAAATAGATGGAGAGCAGACACCAGCCGTGCGCAGCGTAGAACAGCTACCCGCTGTCCTCGCAGCAGAGAGGGAGGAGAGCGGCTGAGAAATCAAAGGGAGAAAGACAGCTTCAAGACTGTGTAAGAGCTCATGGGGGTAGACCGGCTATCTCTGACTAAATACTGCTTGTGGATCTGCATAAGTTAAGCCTTCAGGAGAATAGCTGGGAGGCTCACAGTTAATCCTTAGAGCCTCTAAAAAGAAGAGCAAAGAAGAGGCATCAGTGAGGCAGCTTCAGAAAAAAAAGTTTATCCCAAAAGAAAGGAGGAAGGGGGTGTCAAAAAGGGATTGACAGGCTTCTTAAGTTTGAAGGAATTAGCATCCCTAAAGGCAGACAGGTATACGCAAAGGTAGTGCTAAAATTATCCAGCTTTTTATGACTATTTAGTTGTTGTTGTTTAAATATCATCCTATTACTGTTTTTTCATCCCAACAAGTTGTCCCAGGGATGTTTCTGAGCTCCCAGGCCTGTGGACGCTGTCCTGCCACTCTCCAGCCCACAGGCAGGACTGGGCAGGTACCCAGAGACCCCAAATCTCGCTTTGTGCAGGGAGGAGACCTGGGTGTGTGCCCGCAGCCAGCTGCCATGCTCCCTCTGCCTGGGCACAAGAGCCGAATGAGACTGTCTCGATGAACTGAAAACCGCTGTATTTTCTTAATCAGGTTGTTCTTAAGTAGGTTTATCGAGTGAGAGGGAACAAGAGATGAATCGTCAGAGACCTTCATCTAGAGAGACAACCAAAGCCACTCCTGCCTCCGCTGCCCCTGCAGCTTGCCTGCATGCGTAGGTGCCTACACCAAACTCCCAAAACTCTGAAGCCAAGAGCTCTCCATCTCTGACCACGATACAGATCATTTCCAGCACACTTGGGCTGTGGGCTCTCAAAGCTGCTCATTTGCTCCTAAATTCATTCCCACTGACCTCGACAGGCATTCAGCTAGGCAGCATTCAACGGCACCATTGCAACGGCCCCAGAAATCCCACATCTCATTGCCAAACACTTTCAGATACGCCTCAGATATTTAGATAGTCACTCAAAGCCAATCAGAGCTCCTCAGCACGTATCACTGGATTAATCTTTCCTCACATGAAATTTGGCCCTCGTACCAAACTCTGCAAACGGGAAAAACCTCAAGGGACAAGTACACAACTGTAAAACATGATGTTGAGCTTGCTGATGCACATAGTGAGCTTGAGAGGAAGGTAAGGTGAAGTAACAGTCATAGAAAACAAAAATAGAATGAAGACAGGAGCAGGCTCGTTTCCATTGCTCAGTCCATTTTGGAATTATTTTTTTTTTCTTTGTGAAAAAAATGACTCGGTCCCGGTGCTTGCTCAGTACAGCTAGTACCCACAAGACTGGCCCTCGGTCAGATCCTGGTGTTTGCACACACCGGTTTCCCATGGGCTCGCTGCAAGGGATGTGCAGCACCACAGCCCCAGGTCACACAGTATCCATATGGATATAGACATAAACTATGGGAACTGCTGCATTTGGGCCCGTAGCATCATCGCAAAAGCTTCCCGTTTCCTCTAGTGCTCTTGTCTGTCAAATAAAAATGCTTCTCCGACTTTCCTCCATCGAGCCCCCTGCACATGTGATTCCAGCTGGGGCAAAACAGCTAAAAATGTAGGAGAAGTCCTGCATTGGAGTGGAGAACAACCCCGGGAGGTCATCTAGGGTCGGCGGCTATGCAGAAGCTTTTGTATGGGGAGTGGAAGATGTGAGAGATAAAGCTGTGGCTCAGAGGACGATGCCATGGGGCGTTAGCCGAAAGCTTGCGCTTTTTAGGGCAAATAGAAATAGGGCAGGATCTAAAGCCCTGAAGCCAGTGGAAAGAGTCCCTCTAATTCCAGTGGTCTATGAACAAGGCACATGTGGATTTGGCTGAAAAAATGTTTTATTTCATAGCGCTGTATAAGGGAGTCGCTCACAGCAAGCCCCTGATGGCAATGGACCTTGAGGTTTTATGGGACAATGGCATTTCAGCTTAAGAAATGGAGTGCAAAGATCACCGTCAAGAGTGGGTTTGACAGACACCATTTCTCTAAACTAATTGGAAAAAGAAGGAATGCAGAAGAATGACAGCTGCCTCTTAAGATAATAGGAAACCTGTCTCTTTAAATGTGCTGGGCTTTTTCAATGCAGACCAGGCAGGGCTATAATCAGAGCAGCAGCGGGTCGGATTTAGGTTCAGTACAGTATAATTCCATTGCAGGGACCATCCAAGAATACTTTGGCAAGCTCAAATATATTGAAATTGCCTTGGCTAGTGGCTTGCAAAATGGCTGTGGAAAGTCAAGATAATTAGAGCATTGTGGAGAGGAGAGACAGTAAAATAAAGGGTAGAAGACAAAAAAAGACAAGCCAATAAAAAAAGGATTACAGACACGAAGAAAGTTTCAGAACAGAATAATTGAAGGAGAAAAGCGTACCCAGCAGATTGGAGTCGTGTCATTTGTACAGGAGGAAAAGGACAAGTACCAAGTAAAAAAAGACCAATCTCCCAACAATTTGAGATTAATAAATGAATTTAAAAGTGCCAAGAAAAACACAGTTGGGAGTTACACAGGGTTTCGGAATAGATTTAAATTAGAAATCAAAGAGGAAGCGTGAGAGAAGAAAGTCACTGCTTTTGGAAGTAACATTTTGAGTTGATCCTTGCGTGTTTGGCCTGACCGGGAATAGGACAAGCCAGGTAATTAAAAATCAGTTATGTAAACTGAGAAGTCTTTCACTGAAGCAGCAGCACCTTAGTCAATGTTAGCAAGTCTGAGCCCCATCCAGCCAGGTGCTTGAATCTACGCCTAAACACAGGCATGGTGCAGAGCCATCAACCCCTACAATTATGTGCTTACGAACCCTGCTTAGTACCGTGTCCTGTGTTACTGGAAACCTGAGATGACTATACGTTGTAAAAAAACCCAAGCCAACAGGAATTTTGCCAGCAACTACAATGGGATGAGTTCTGCAGGCATCTATTTTATAAAAAATAGACGCTGCACTAAAGCTGGTGTACTGACGACACTCTCCCAGTGCTCCCTGGCTCCGGAGTTGTTCGTCCTCCCGTAGGCAAGCAAACCACGCATCCACACTGTACTTTCATACACAGAGAGTTTGCTCTCAGCTCTGGTATGCATTTGCCATTTACGTTCTAGTTTTCTAATCCTGATTTCTACTTGCTATTCCTTTTGTGTTTAAATATCCAACAAAATGTATTTGCATAAGAGTTTGGGTCTACACAAACACAGTAACAGAGATGTTTCTCTCCCGTACAAGCAAAATTATGCTTCTACATATTACTTACACATGTATACATAATTTATATGTATACTTACTATAAACACATAGATGTATATATAACCATCCTTGTGCAGTTCCGTTTTCCACAGAGGAAGCAACTTTTATGACTAATGAGTAACATTATCATCCATGTTGTCACGATCAATTACGAAAGCAGGAATGATGAAGAGTTTGTGAGCCTGTGACTGCTGCCTGGCTCTGCGAGCCAAAGGAGGAGTCTGGGGGAGCGGGCAGTGTTTTCAATAAACCCCACATCCCCCCAGCCCTGAGCAGGGTGGGCTGTCCATGAGGCTGTTCACCATTTGACATGAAGCACAGCTTCCTGCAGATGCTGGCAGCCTCTGCTCCCCTCTGATCTGCCACCGATACGTTCCCTTTCCTGCGCTTGTACTGAGTAACCGGCTTGGTTTTTTAAGACTTGTGGGCCTGATCCTCAGCTGTTGTAAACTGACCCAGCTGAACTGTGGTGGAGCAGCGTCACTACATTTGCAGGTAAACTTTGGGTCTTGCAGGCTGGTTTTGCTCACTGGCTGACACAGATACTGCGGAGGAGGACGTGAGCACGTTCCTCCTTGTGTCAGCCTTCCCTGCAATTTGCACCACTGTCGCAAGACTTTTATTTACTAGTATTAACCTTCACAGTAAAAGAAAAAAAAAAAAGATTTGTAAAGAAATTGCAAGTCAGGGCTGACAGTGTTGACTCACAATTGCAGCAGGCAGAATGCATTTCTGCAGGTAGAGACCTCTCACATCTCTGGATACGAGATAGCCGCTCATTTGCAGAGGTTTACTAACTTTTATTTCAAACTTGGCATTACAAAATTTCCCTCACCTTCCTCTAAATCAGGTTGCTCTTGCCATGAATGGGGGCAGGCTGCAAGATCAGACAGACTGATGGTCCGTCCAGTTTGGAGATTTCTCTCTTCCTCTGGCCTTTCTCTCGTTGTCGGCTCAAAGAGGAGGAGAGCACCAAAGCAAAGAACCTCTCCCCAGACTGGCACCCTGTGCAGACATCCAATTGATGGGGGGCCACTGCACGTAACAGCAAAGCAGCACTGGTGATGCTTTAGATGAGAACGAAACAGCTAGCCTGAGCTGTGAAAATCACCACCAAACGAAGCACAAACCACAGCCACTTTTAATAAATATCCTCCGGGTATAGACGAGGAGCTCATGGACCACAGCCCTGCCCTGGGAGGGAAATTTGCAACATAGCTGAGCCTGCCTTGAGACGCATGTTACAGACAGCAGTGGAGCAGACCCGGCTGTGTCGGGGCAAGGGGTGCGGAGCTTCTGCACAGCCCCACTGCCAGCAGCCCCTGCCCCAGCCATTAACGAAATGATCTCTGCCAAACGGACACCGCACCCGCAGCAGCGGTGGCTACAGCTCAGGCTGTCCTGTGGCTGTTTCATCTCACAGGCTGTGACAGACACGGGAACACAGAAAAATGTTTCTCACTTCCCACCACGACAGGGTTATAGCCCGTACCAAAAGCCTAACGTGTTAGCGGGGACCACAATGAAAATTTCATCAGGCAGCTGTTCCCCGCGGTCCTTGCGGGGGTCCTTGTCCCAGTCCTGCAGCCTCCCCCTGCCCATGCCGGCAGGCTCAAGGTCCTGTGATGAATTGTTTTAATGTGCAACATGGAAAAAATATTACCTGGAATCGCCTGGATGTGCAACTCCTGACTCAACGAGCATCAGCCCCACTCTCTTTTCATCCTTGTAGATGTGCTTCATTATTAACTTTTCATGTGACAACTGTTTGTGCATTAAAAGTGATTCACAAAACATAAATATTGGAAGTGAGGACTTATGACAGCCCATATTAGCAGGTCCAGCCTTCTAAATGATGGTGACTGGGAAACTGGAATACAAGTCAAAGAGGTCTGTTCTGACCATCCTACCCCCGTTTTCTATTCTTCAATTAAACCGTTGCTTTTAGGTGTTCGTTTTTATCAGTATTATATAAAACTAGGACAGAGTAAATGAAAATTTATAATTTATAAACAATCTGGGGGAAAAAAAAATCCCTGAATTATTTATGGCACTTTTGAAATATGTGTTTGTTACTTGTACAAAAATTAGTTGTTAGGTCTTAATCACGGCGGTGCCACAAATATGTTGGAAATTAGGACTCATAAACCTGCTTGTTTGGAAAGAAAAAAACCCCTGTAACTCTACCTACAATTGGAAAACCCAAACCAAACTGATTCTGAATGGTCTAGTTAAACAAGTGCCAATTATTGAATAATTCTCTGACCTAAACAGAAAGTTATTGTATATGGAAAGATTTTTTTTTCCCGGAGAGTGCTTTATACCAGATGCCCTTTTAAATTGTTTTGAATTCTCTGTAGGCAGTAGATAACTAAACCTACAGAATGTAGTAATGGCAAAAAGGAAGCAATCAAGTTGGCCACTTCTAGTTAAGAGTCATGGAAAAGGCATCTGTTCTATATGAATTGCAGACTATAGGAACTTTGACAGTTCATAGACCAGACTTAATTTATTAAACTAAGTTTCTAATATAAACAGTAATTCGTTTCAGGCACTGACACTGAAGGTCTGGATTATGTGAATAAAATATAGAGACCTCCGCTGGCCTCCTGAAAAAAGGTAGTTTTGCTGCATAGAAAGAAAATAACCGAGTATGCCTTAGTAACAGGCATCAGCGCCGAGGCCATGCGCTGCGCGCACCCCTGGCCAGCCGGCATTCCTGCCTGTGTTCAGTCACCTGGGCGCGGAGCATCCTCGAGATCAAGGATGGCAGTTGTCAGATATCCCAGCAAAACTGCAGCTTGAAGTCTTCAGAGAGATGTTCATTTGCAAACAAAATAATGACTAATGGGATGAATGTTGGGAAAAAAGATTGAGAGAGGAATGCCTCGATGCCGCGTGCCTGCTGCCTTTCCGGGAAGGCTGTTACCCTGGACTAAGCCAGGGCATGGGCTTGTCAGGGACCCACCCGCCCAGCCACCCACACACCCACCCCGGCAGTCGAGGGATCACCCTCTTAAAGGACACAACTGTGACCAGTGCCTGTGGTGCACATGCACGTATGAAAAGAATTTCTCAATGGCAGTACAGTGTGAGGCCTGATGCCAATCAGCAAATATTGCTACGAAATAGCCAAACGAAATTAAATACCCAAAGCATGCTCTACTGGAGACCCTCGCTTTGTCTGCCCAGCCCCAGCTTCATCCAGGTCTGGGAGAAGTATGGATCAGGGGCTCTCAGGCCCTGATGTCAGCGAATGTTTATCTTGAAGCACTTTAGTAATTCAGGTGAATGCAGTAGGACTATTTCGCTGCTTAAAATTAGGCAGGTACCTAAACAATTTCCTGGATCGAGTTTACATTCATCTCAAGTTTCAAGCACTGGCTTTGCTGTAGCTTTGACCAAAAGTTTGGTCATAACTCAGAAATCACACACAACTATTTCCTTATGTCATCAGCCCTCAGCAAAGATTGAGTATGGAAAACCTCAGTTAGGTTTTTTCCCCACCAAAAATGTTATGGAAACAAGTGATGAGATGAAAGCATTTTGCATCGGTGCTGGCCAGTCCATTGCTGTTGGTGAGAATAACGGACCAAAGTTTCTGGTGGCAGGAGGGTGAAAGCAGGCACCCAGCCTCCCCTCCGAAAGCCAAAGACGAGCTCCCCATTGCCCTGCACTCCAGCAGGCAGCGAGAGGTGGCTTTTGTGCGGCGCTTTGCTCAGGCTGAACCCGCCGCATTGCCAACCCCAGCTAATTGCTTGATTCCCCATCTCATTTGCCTGAGAACGACTGAGAATGTGAGACAGCGCAGGGTCTATAAAATCATTAATTGAATTACTAGTGTGGAATAAGTAGTGCATCAATTTGAATTCACCATCATCCCCCTCCTCTCCTCCCCCGTGTTTTAGAGACCAATCCTACTGTTGATATGTGCATAGCTTCGGAAGGAGGCTCAATAAATAGATGTGCTATTCTAGCTAAACAAATTTATTTTTCCAGCTGTTCTACTGAATTAGTAAATTGTAATGTTGACTTCAGACTATCTTCGCCATAAAATATATGCTGGCCTGTATATTTTACTGGCATTTCTTTTGCAATACCTCATTAAGGGCTGATCCAATCCGTATTCTAATCTATTGGAATTTTGCTTTGACCTGAGCGAGCTTTGTACTAGGATGCAGTATTGATTCAATACCTATTGTATGTTTTATTGTTGAATTATTAGCAAGATTTTTCCATGTTCTCTCCCCTTACTTGGTTTTCTAAGAGATTTAAGGGCAATAATTGCAGGTACGAGTGGGCTTGGAGTTTTGTGCCAAATGTGTTGTCTGAGCACGTGTGGTTTCACTGGCACATACTGATGACTGCTTGTCTGGGAAGCAATGAGGAATTTTTGTCCAGCCTTGATATAGAAACTTCTCTTTAGCCTGCCTCAGCGTTCAAATGGACTCAAAAGCTTTCACAAATTGTGCAGGTTTGGTTTGCCATTGTTTGGCATCTTCCACTTCACTTACACCAATGCAGAGTGAGTAAGCTGCAGTGTTACTAGGTCACAACAGCAGCATTTTGATCCGATATGTTAATGCAAATTAATTCTGGGCTACAGTTCAAATTTACCATTTTAAAAACCAGCATCATGTTTCAGCTGGCAGCTGCCAAGCGAAGGTGAGCCTGGCGGTCCTCACCTCGCGGCTCCCATACAGGGCAGCACGCAGGCAGGTGCTGCGATTTTGGGGCTCCCGGCTGGCTCGGCGAGACGATTCACAGGGGAGGGACGCAGCTGCAGGCACCGTGTGCCCAAGATCTATCAGGCACTGGGCAGACCCAGGCAGGTTTGCTAGCAGAGGTGCAGCACAACTTGCATGTCACCAAAACCTTTAGGCTTTGGCAAATCAGCATATTCCTGTGAAAAGTGGGTTTGGTGGCAGGCTCCTGTTGGGTGCTGCTGTGCAGCCCTGTTCCAGCCAGCGGGAACTGGGACCACTTTCGTAAGCTCCTAGACCAAAGCGGCTACCATTTAAAATGCTTGAGACAACTAAATGGAAACAAAAATATTTGTTGATATTACCCCTCAAATTAATGTTTGTTGTAACGTTGATAAATCTACGCAGTTGTTCGCATCTGTGCTTCCAACTTCTTTGAAGGGTTTAGGTTCTCCCAGCATCACCAAAAGAGTCTTTAATAACACCAAAATCAGTCAATCTGAAGTCTAAAACCATCACTTCAAGTCTAGAAGCAGGAGCGCCGGGCCGAGGAGAGGCACAGGAGCGGCTCCCTGTGTCCCCCCGGCGCAGCGGGGCGCTGGGCTGCGGCCGGCCCCGGGACGCGCGGCCCCCGGCCCCCCGGCGGCGCTGCCGGCCGCAGGCGGGCGGTACCGCGGGCTCCCGGCGATGCCTGGCGGTCGCAGGGACGCGCCGCCCCGGCAGAGGCCGGCTGAGCCACGGGGGAGCCGGGGTCGCGCCGCCCGCCCGCTGCGGCGGAGCCCCGGCAAGGAGCGGCAGCGGGGCCGGGCGTGGGGCGCCGCGTTTCAGCCGGGTTGGCAAAGGGGGCCAGGGAGAGAGAGGGGAACGCCAGCGCAGCAAGCGAGGACCGCACACTTTCTCCTCTACCATAAAATTAAGCCCAAACAAAAACTGAACAAAACTTAAAAACAAACAAAGAACAAATAACATGCTTTTAATGTCCTGATGCGAGAGGGATCTAATACCTTTCCGCATCCATTAGGCAAAGGATTTTGCATGTTCCCTCACAAAGAGTGAGCATTTTCAGTGGCTTTTCCTTAAATTAAGATGACAGGTTACTGCTGCACAGTGTTGTTAATCTTTTCCTAAAAGCTTAATGTTACTACTTAGTAGTTTACTAATAAATCAGAGAAAATATGTAATGTCATTTTGGTTTAGATATAGATGGATGACTTTTTAGTATTTGTAAAGTTGTAGAACGGGTACTGTCATGGCATTCAGCGAAAGGAGCAATACTTGGCGTGGTAGCTGTATTCCTTTCTGCCCTAGGGCCACAGCGTATTACACCATTCACATGATCAAAATCAATTCAATACTCTGTCATAGATACTCTGCTAGTAACCAGCTTTCAGCTGTCTTTCGTGCAAGATGTAGTAAGGATGCTTGCTAATTTTCATATGCTTTCTGTTACTTTGATCCTATTTTTCAACCTTTCTTTCCCCTGAAAATATTCTGGTCATAACCTTTAGAATTTTTTTTTTTTTTAAAGCATGCATCATCGCTGTTGTCATCCTGCATTTGATTTGGCTGCTGAATTCCTTCTAGTTTATGGATTTACTGCTTTTGATGCCGTACAAGTGTGTTTAAATTGGTAGCTGGGACATGACCACATCCTTCCCTTTTGTGTGCCACTGATGATGGGAGGCTGTGTGTCTTCAGGGGGACATCCTGAGAGGCAGCCTACGTGGAGGAGGGCTTGACTGGCTTTATCTTTATTGTCGGGCAGTTTTATTTTACTGCCCAGGAAACGGCTGAAAAATTGGAAGCAAACAGAGCCACGGAGGGGAAGGGACCTCATGCCGGCAGCGGGACAGGCAGCTGCTGGAGCATCTGCCATGCATCCCCCATGCACTGCTGAGGGGCTCACCCCGAGTTTCCAGTAGCACTACCCCACCCCACCCCCCTCCCTTTACTGGTAGGTCTGTCTTTGCCTACATGGAGTAGGTGTCCCTAAAAACTAGTGGTCACCAGTAACCTGCAGCACTGGGGACCACAAGCACAGCACCCTATCAGCGGTGCAAGGAGAGAGGGCAAGCTGCTGCAATGGCTCCTGTTCGTTTGGCTACCGGGGGTGGGAGCAAAACCATGAGGGAAACTCACATGGTCCTAGTTTTGAAGCCGGCTGATGTTTCTGAAAACCCAGGCTCTCTGGGGATGGCCTTGGACATGAATTCTCCCATTGCATCAGTGTAAACCAGGAGTAACCCCATTCCAGTGCATAGGGTTAGCATAAAACCAGTATGAGCAGGAGATAAAACACCTGTGATACCCCTGAACTGATCCTACAGGGAAAAACTACTTGGCCCATAGCACTTGCCTTTCTGAAGGCTTTTTTGCCCAGTTGCCGTTGCTACAGATAGCAAACAGCGTCTTTTAGCTCTCTGCACGAGTGGCATGACCCATTCTGCAGAAACACAGTGCCAAGAGAGGAGGTGGCCCCTAAGAGGAAGCAGGTAGAGTGAAAAATCTCCATTTCCATTCAGACCATCGCCTGCTGTCGCACAGGTACTGACTGCAACTGCCCTTCGGAAGGGCTGCAGCAGTGCAGCAGGAGTGGGGACCAGAAACGTAGAGAAGGGGCCCCTGTGTCACCCCCTGTCCAGCTCCCCTGGGGTGAGGGACAAGCCCCACGTGGGGGCCAGGAGCCTTTGCCTGCCCTGCCCAAGGCCGTGCACATTCCCATTCCGAGGAGAGGTGGCCCCACGCGACTCCCCGGGGGCACAGACCTGAGCAGGAGGAGGACGAGAGCCGCCCTCACGCCAGGCCATCCAGGCGCTGGTCGTCCGGGGAGCTGGGGGCCGCTTCCTCTTTACAGGGAATTTTTACAAGAAAAGCCCCGGCAGCCCGTTTTGTACTTTGTAACACCAGATCCCATCTGTATTCTTAGGTGCTCCTAAGGCCTCCCAATTATTGCTTCCTGGTTGTTTTTACTTCTCCTTATTAACTTAATAGGTTCTCTGACGAGCAGAAGCAACTGCAAGCACCCAGGAGCCACCACCAAATGACCCTTCTCATTTAAACCAGAACGTATGATTTTGTGCTGGTGAACTATGCATTTTTTGCTGCACAATAGATGGCAGTAGAGAAAAAAGGCTGAGACTAGACAATTTATAGTTTGGAATATGCAGCTGATTTTTTTTCCCCTCAAATCACTGTACAGTATTTGTTGCTTTCTTCTCAACAGAGAGCTTTCCTAGAAAAGGCAGTCTGGTGCGGATGAGGCTAGATGAAATAAAAGATTCATGCATGAATAATTAACATATCGGAGGCCTCACTTGAACTTGTTGCCTTACCCAGATGAATGAGTTAACATGTTGGAGATTATTATAAAGAGGGACTATTCTGCTCCGGTGGATCAAATCAGCTGAAAATGATGAAGTATTGCCGCACATATAAATATATGCTCGGTACTTAAAAATAACCCTTCCAATAAGTATAGTCATATTGGAGTTCAGCTACGCTGACAGTCGCAGCGACAAGATAAAAAGATTTGGCATGAGTCATTCAGTTTGACTTTTGCACTGAAATGAGATGCAAGCCTGGGAACTTGCTTTATGTAGGGCAGCCGCCGCGCAGGCGGGCAGCTCCCACCTCCCCAGTTTCGCGGTGCGGGGGAAGAGCGGCGGTGAGCAGAGCGAGCGCACCTCCAACTTCAGTACAAAGGCTGGTGGATAAACGGGCAGGGCTCGCCAGCTCCTCCCCGCAACCCCAGCTCCTGCCGTCTGCAGGGGCTCACCCAAGTGCCGAGATGGATGCCGAGTGGGGCATCACCCAGCGGCCACGGGGCCCACGCGGGAGCCAGCAGAGAGCGATGGAGTCTGCCACTGCCCCGCACCGAGCAGAAAGTGCCCCTTAACTGTATATAGCTATGGTTTACCATAGTCTTTTTAATTTAGCAAATGCTTTCCATTACTGCCTACTTCTTTGAAAGCTAATTGCCACAAAAAGGAGTCTTCCTTGTAAATCGACATCAAACTCATGCTAACCACGGGAGGGAGAGAAAATTTAATTACAAACTTTAATTCTTACCTCAGCTTTACTAATTTTTAATTGTGCCTAATAATAGTGAAAACCAAGCTGGGAAAAATGTAGGAGATTAAATTCACCACAAAGAAATTGCTAGATTTCCTATTCAAAAGTATGCCACAGCTTTCCTGCCTATCCATACCTCTCTACATCCCGCAGCACTAATAGTAAAATAAGGTTGGGAAAGAAAACCGTATCATCACTTTTCCATGCCTCCATTAAATAAAACCTTTCTGATGCAGGCGGCAGAGAGCTGTGGCGAGGACAGCACGCTCGCGCCACGCATGTTGCTTGCAGGGTGCCTGGGGTGTGAGGGGATGGCAACTATGGGCTGGTGCTTAGCAGGGAGCGGGACTTGGCAAGGCATTTGTAAACCGAGAGTGCAGCACACCCTGTCCCAGTTGTGGTTCTCATTGCATTAGCTGCACAGAAATTATTTCAGAATCAAATGATTTTTCTTTCAGCCAAAGCTCCTCTAACACCATTGCAGCCACCGCCCCGCTACACGGCACATTTCGGTGGCTGCAGCCCTCGTGCCAGCCCGAGCACTGAGCAGGAGCAGCACAAGGGCGCTTTGGCTCACGGCACTGGGCGGGCAATGGGTCCTCCCCGCGTGGGCTTTCTTTTCCAGAGTGAGTTAAAGGTGCACCGTGCCGTGACATTATCCAGAACTGCTTGAAAATAAAAATAGATTGGAAGTATTTTGGAGACGTTTCTGTATATTATCTCTCGGCTGTTCAGTGCTGTCAAGCAAAATGTCTTCTTTCTTCAATCAGTGCATAAACACAGACCAGATATAGCAGGGCACGGAATTTGTGTGCAAAAATGCCTGATTTCTACATACAACTCAATTTTTGTCAAACTGAAAGTTACTGCTAGCAGCAGCCGTGGTCAAAGTGGAGCTTTTCTTCCAGCTGCAGTGGTGAACCAGGGCTCACCGGCTGCCTGCGGCCAGGCTTGGCCTGCCAAGGGTTGGCAGACCCCTGGTGACAATGGAACAGCACTTTTCTTTACACAGGTCCCCCAGCTGCTCACACAGTTGTAAGTTGACGTACTTTATTCCCGTGCACCTTCAGTAAATCGATACTTCCTAAAATCCGGGCAGCAGAAGCACAGGGATGCAGAGCGTGGCTCTCACCTGAGGGTTTATTCAGCTATCCCTAAGGCTACTCATCAGCTTTGGCACGGGAGGGAGACAGTCTCCCCTGCCACTCACATGCTGTGCTTCGGCGGGTGCTTGCTGATGAAGCTATCGTGTTCAGCAGATAGTTAAGGGATCCGGTAAGAAAACCTTCACCTGCTAACAATATTTTTCCACTTAGATCTGTTCCTAAAGCTTATTGCCACATCAAATCCCATTATAGAAAATAAGGAAATGTTAAAATTAAGAACTAATGTTCACATGAAAGAATTTTTTTTACTATTTCCTTCAGCAAACCAATGAATGTTTAACAGTTGAAATTGCTTTGAAACAGCAATAAATTATTTCATGCATACATACCGAATATTAAAACCAGAAGGTTTCTTAATATGAAGTCACTGGTACCGAGATTCATGTTTGCCTTTGTTAATTATCTACTTGTTTATTAGCTTAGTTTCACTGAGAAGCTGCTGATATCCCCGAGTTAAGGATTTCGGAGCTGTTCACAGGATGTAATAATACAGTTTTATTAGGTGCTTGTTGAGAAAGCGTTTTTAGTTGTTTGCACTTAAGCGGTAAAACTGCCGTTTTGCTCAGCCCGAAGCCCTCTGCACAGGTCCCTGCCGGCCCGTGGCCCCCCCGGGGTGGCCATGGCATCCCCCAGCACCGTGGGCATCGACGCCAAGGGAAGGCGGGATGCTGCCCTGGCACGGCAGCTCAAGCAGAGCTTGAGCTAAAACCAGCCTCAGCCAGGAAAAGCCTGCCCTGAAGCCGCATTCCCCGCAACCTGAGAGGTGCTGCTCGGAAAGTCCCATTCTGAGTAGGCAAACCCGAAGAGACCCAACCTTTGCTGTGCATTTAATATTTTAAATTTGGGAAGATTTTTAATTTTTATTTATTTATTTATTTATTTTTAAATTAGCAGATTGTGCATTCTCTACACAATGAACTGCTCTAGGCTGCAAAGATTTCCTCTGGAAGATAAAAACAGTGGCACAGACTCTCGGAGTACGTTATTATTGACTAAATCATTTTTATCACTATAATTAAGGAGTTTTTCCCTCAAGCTTCACCTCCCAGAACCAGGGCATTAGAGCCAACTTGAAGGAAAAAAAGCTTCCAGCTGTACTGACTGCAAGGAAAGGCTTGAAATCTTCAGGTACATATGGGGTGAGAAAACAAATGCCTCCAAATCTTACGAGTTAAGCAAGATGTCGTGGTGTTCAACCTGGTCTAATCACTCTGGAGTACTCGATGTGCTCAGTACTGCCTACATCCAAACCAAAACTCATCTTCCCGCCCACCAGCCTGCCTGAAGCACCCGCTGCCTAAAAACGGTCCTGCCCATCCTGCCTGCATGCTGCGGGTGCCTTCATGCCCAGTGCAGCACCAGCAGAGCTGGGAGCAAGGAGCCCCAGGGCAATGCCCGCCTTGCCCTGACCAAACACAGGGTGCCTCCTTTTGGGCACCTGTCCCCGCACCATCTGGCAGCCCCTGCAAGAAGAGAGCGCTAATCACAGAGCAGGGCTGCTGCTACGGCAAAGGCTGCAGCGGCATTTCTACAACAAACCCCTGCTTGGGGGAATTTTCAAACATGACCATAAAGCTTCGCTCTGAGCCTTAAATGTGGCTTTAAACCAAGGACTCAGCCAAAGCCTGTTTTCTTCAAACTCAAGCCCTCTGAAACAAAAACTCCATGGCCTTTCTTAAAGCAATACCAGTGTGAAGGGTAAGGTGGGACAGGTCTCAGCTGTGGTTTGGTGCCTCCTTAGTCCATGGGGCACAGCCAGAGGACAGCACCAGCATCACAGGGGCAACCCTCCCCAATTCCTAGTGGGTGCTGGGAGGCCCTGGCGGGCTGCAGCACTCCGCGGCACCGCCATGCCGAGGGCGGCAGGGAAGAGGCTGGGAAACGCACCCTGGCTCCAGGCAGGCACCTGTGGCCTCCTAAACAAAAATGGTTTTTCTACTGACTATGGATATGTTACACAGTATTTAGGGCAAAAGGATTATCTTACGTTTTCCTCCCTCAAATCCATCAAATGATCCTTCTAGAAATGTTAGTTACATTTTTTCAAAATGACTTTAGAAAATATCACCTTTGGTTTCAAAAGCCTGCGGTATTTTGAAACCTAACTTTTTCTATTGCTACTCAAAACCCACAGAAGTTTAACACACTGAGAACAGCCCAATTAAAAAAAAAAATCCCATGAAGAATAACAAACACATCTGACCTACTCCAGTGCTTTTTGGCGGCAATATTGGTCCTGCGCTGCCGCTCCCCCGCAGGGTGCACGCTCCTTTGGCCTGTGATGGTAACTCAGCTGCAGGTTACTAGCAGACTTAAAGACATGCTTTTCCAGACAGATAATCATTTTTTTGGGCATGTGTGGCAGATGGGAGTGTTAACTCGTAGTGCTAGGAGTTAACCTGATTGTATTATAATGTGATAGCTCCACAGCTAATGCCCATCAGCACTGTGGGCCATTTACTTTATCATAAAATAAAATTAATTGAGTGAAAATAAATTGCAGAGGGATACAGAAGAATTTGAGACCATATACATGAAATACACGATAGCTCAAGTCTCCCGTGACACTTATCTTCATTAGGGAGGAAACAATTATTATTAATTCTCTCTTTAAAAATAAATATCCTGAAACTCGCAACAAGATTTACCACATGGGCTGCGGATGCTGATATGGCTACACAAGCGCTAAAATTTCTTTCCCTTTCAAGAAGGACTTTCAGACTCAGCAAAATGTTATGGCAAGGCTGGCTGCTGGTGCCCACATCCTGGTGAAGCCTGCCCGGAGCCCGCAGCATGTGGGGAGGAGGATGTGGGGGGCCCTGGTGCCGCTACGGGAGCAGCACAGAGTATCCCCTGGCCAGGTGAGCCACAGGGAGTTGCCGGCTGGACTGTGGGCAGCCAGAGTTAGCTAATGGGCTGCAATATTTCTAATGGAGAATGTTTATTTGAGTGCATGTGTGCATTTGCCAAGTGTAGCGAGGTAATGACATTGAGGCTTATTGATAATACAGTTATAATTCCATGTAATGACCAACTGAGCAAAATGATACAACCATCTCTCCTTCATCTATTATGCTCCTGTCCACAGAGACTTCTCAGTTAAGGGCTGTTTATTTCTGCAGCAAGACATAGACCAGATATGCAGAATCTAAACCTTCCTATTAGGACTCACCAGTATACTTTTCTTCCTTCCAAGTCATTTAATGGCACGTAATTTGGGGGATCAGCTTTCTGGTTGTGCGGAGGAGCTAGGAGTCAGAAACACAGCCATGACCACAGTGCTGAGAGAGAGGTAACAACCCTGCCTGGTCCTGGCCATGGGAACCTCCTGTGCTCCCACTCAAGGGAAGCCTTTATTTGTTTTCTGACAGGTCAGTCACAAATTCCCACGAGAGGATTTCCACGTGTGTTAGTGATGGCATTCCACAGGTCACCACTAGTTATTTTCCCTAAAAAACAAGTAAGGCAAAAGATTTTTTCTTTTCTTTTTCTTGACATCTGTATACCAGCAGTCCCTCAAGCCATCCGGTGTCAGCCCAGCGCCAAGGAGCAGTGTGCGGGCAGCCCTTCCTAGCACCATCCCACGCACACGCAGGCATCAGTGGACGTGCCAAGAAGGCTGCTCCTGACACAGCCACCCTGGTTGCCTGCCACGTCCTGCCCTGGACCCCCTTCTACCCCCGTGGCGGGGCTGGGGAGAGACCCCCAGGCTGCTTCCCCAGCCTGCAGCCCCAGCCACCCTCTGGCTTCAGCTTTTGCAGATCTGCATTAAAATTCACATCTACTCACAGCAAACCACACCAGCAACTTCTGCATTTGCTGAGCAGCACCTACAGGTACATGGGTGCAAGGTTTCACTTACAAAACCACCTGTCAAAGTCACACCTAACACCTCCTCCTTTGTTTAACTGGCACCAGGCACAGATTTGTCACCCATGGGTGACATCTCCAGCCTGGCTGCTGAGAGGCTGGGCAGTAATAAACCACCAAAGCACTGGGTGAGCAGGAGGGACCCTTTAAACTCGCAGGCATTTTACTTCGTTACTGAAGACTCCATGTACCTTTTACATTATGAATTTTGTTCCCGGCTCTCAGATCTCCGTACTGCTCAAGGTTAATTGGATATACTTAATAGAAATAGCCATGTTTGAAAGAGTTGCATGCATCTGCCTCTCTATTTACAGGATGGGATAACCCTCAAGCACTTGACCAGCAAGTAATGACTCCAGGTAGCGAGAACTTGAAATCAGATTATTTTCCCCTGCAATTTCATTAGTGTTTAGCCCAGCGACCAGGGGCACAGGTAGCGGTTATTGGGTTGCAGCGCGAGGTGAACGCTCGGTAGCAGCACAGTCTTCGGGCACTGCTCTGGACACGCAGGAAGACAGATAAGATGTAAGGGATGTGGTTTAATTAGGCCAGAACTTTATTAAGTTAACTCATCTGGGATCTATCCAGCACAACTCTTTCTTTAATCACTCCCACATGACGGAGGGTTGCCATTAGCCCTCCTGCTCCCTCCAGCTGATAACCAGTCCCGCGCCGGGACTCTGCCACCCATCGCACATACAAGGGTTAGGTCTTAGTTTTACCAGGGAAGAGGCACTGTCACTGCCATGGACACCGTACCCAGCACTGGCTCAGCTCAGCAGCAAAACATCCCAGTTTGCTCCCACGAGGACAGCCTGTGGCACGTCACTTGTGCCTCTGCCACTGGCCCCAAGGCCGCGACAGCCCAATGATGCTGCTGGCACAGAGCAACAGTGTGCTGGGATAAATGACCCCTAAGATGCAAAGGGGAACTAGCATCATATCCTGGAATATATATTTTTTAAAAAAAAACTGTCTCTTTTAACCCTGTAGGAAGACGGCAACAGCCAAGGTCTGTTTTAGCGAGGGAGATCTGTTTCTGAGGGAGAAAAGAGCTAGGCTTCTTCCAGCTATTGTCTGTAGCATTGCACAGCAGCCAACATTTTTTTTTGCTCCTGACAAAACGCAGACTACCTTCCTGCGTTAGAACATTTCGGTGACTTTAATTACCCAGTTGTGTGTGTTTGGGGCAGGGAGAGAGAGAGGTGAGCCCGAACGCAGAACAGACGTTAGTCTGCACTGCCAAGTCCAGCGTTGGTCACCAAACTGCAGCGAGGGGCTCTTCCCCTATGCATGCACTCACACTTGCACCTTACCACCAACATGTCCAAGCCGAGCAGTGTCACTCATGCTTCAATGCAGAAATATTGCCCGCGTGTGGGTCAGGAGCAGCCAATTTTTCATCTCTCTATGGGCTCAGCATGCCATTTTCCTGACCAAAAGTCAACACAAAAACCATCCTCCAAGGGCCGACTCCAGCCTATGGCTGGGCTCCACGTGCCGGGCAGGACTGCGCTCCCCAGCTAGGGTGGCACGGCGTGGCTGGCAGGCAACATACCCTGCCCTGAGGTTTGTCACTGGCATGGTGCAATGTTTCCACAGTGTAACTTAAACGAATAATGTTTGTTGTGTCATGGACTCTCCTTTTTTCTACAAAACATCAGGGGTCAGAGAAAATGGCATCATCTGTTGCATGACTTTGACGCTATATGCTCATGCACTGGAAGCGGCAGCACTGTGCCCGGGACCCACTGCAGTGCTGTGTGCAAGGCTGTACCGCTATGTAACGGTGGCTATTCCTTCTGCTACGTGACCCTTGTTCTTTGCTTTTCTCATACACAGCATTATGATGGTTTTTTTATCTTCCAGATTATTATAAGCTTTTATTCGGCTACTGCAACCCAAAGTATTAATCAAGCTCAAAGCTAAGTTATGCTGGAAATTCCCCGAGGGAACAGAGGTAATGCCAAGCTGCGGGATCCCAGCCGAGGCCCAGTCTCTGACTCAGCAGCTGTGTGGCATTGTTTATTTTAAGCTATATATGTGTGTGTACGGAGGCGGGGGGGGGGGGTGGGGGGAGGAGAGAGAGAGCGCACGTGCATGAGAGAACTGGGAGAGTGAGCAGCCCTGTTATAAGCACGGATGCTGAGGCTGCTGTTGCTGGAGTGGCCAAGGTGTGCCTGTGTTTTAGCATTTCATAGAATGGTTTGGGTTGGAAGGGACCTTAAAGATCATCTAGTTCCACCCCCCCCCGCCACCGGCAGGGACACCTTCCCCTAGACCAGGTTGCTCAAAGCCCCATCCAGTATGGCCTGCAATGTTTCCAGGGATGGGGCATCCACAGCTTCTCTGGGCAACCTGTTCCAGTGCCTCACCACCCTCATAATGAAGAATTTCTGCCTTATATTGAATCTAAGTCTACCCTCTTTCAGTTTAAAGCCTTTACCCCTTGTCCTATCACTACATGCCCTTGTAAAAAGTTCCCTCAGGAACCACAGATGCATCTCATCAGGTCCCATGGACTTATACACCTTCAGGTTCCTTAGATGGTCTCGAACCTGATTTTTTCCTACAGTGGGCGGTTCTTCATTCTTCCAGTCCCTGCCCTTGCCTTCTGCAACTTGGGTGGTGTGGCAAGAGCACTTGCCAGTGAAGACTGAGGCAAAAAAGTCATTGAATACCTCAGCCTTCTCCATATCCTGGGTAGCCAGGTCTCCAGTTTCCTTCCGGAGAGGGCCCACATTTTCCCTAGTCTTCCTTTTATCACCGACATATCTATAGAAGCTTTTCTTGTTGCCCAGATTTAATTCTATCAGGGCTTTAGCTTTCCTAACCTGATCCCTGGCTGTTCGGTCAATTTCTCTGTATTCCTCCCAGGCTACCTGTCCTTGCTTCCACCCTCTGTAGGCCTCCTTTTTGTGTTTGACTTTGTCCAGGAGCTCCTTGTTCATCCATGCAGGCCTCCTGGCATTTTTGCCTGACTTCCTCTTGGTTGGGATGCATCACTCCTGAGCTTGGAGGAGGTGATCCTTGAATATTAACCAGGTTTCTTGGGCTCCTCTTCCCTCCAGGGCTTTATCCCATGGTACTCCACCAAGCAGATCCCTGAAGAGGCCAAAGTCTGCTGTCCTGAAGTCCAGGGTGCTGAGCTTGCTGTGCGTCCTCCTCGCTGTCCTAAGGGTCTTGAACTCCACCATTTCGTGGTCACTGCAGCCAAGGCTGCCCTTGAGCTTTACATTCCCCACCAGCCCCTCCTTGTTGGTGAGAACAAGGTCCAGCATAGCACTTCTCATTGGCTCCTCTATCACTTGGAGCAGGAAGTTATCATCAACGCTTTCCAGGAACCTTCTGGATTGCTTATGCCCTGCTGTGTTGTCCTTCCAGCAGATATCAGGGTGGCGGAAGTCCCCCATGAGGACCAGGGCTTGTGAACGTGAGGCTGCTCCTATCTGTCTATAGAGGGCCTCATCCGCTCGGTCTTCCTGGTCGAGTGGCCTGTAGCAGACCCCCACTATAATGTCACCTGTCCCTGCCCCCCCTTTAATCCTGACCCATAAGCTCTTGGTCGGCTCCTCATCCATCCCCAGGCAGAGCTCCATGCACTCCAGCTGGTCACTGACATAGAGAGCGACATCCCCTCCTCGTCTCCCCTGCCTGTCTTTCCCCAAGAGCCTGCATCCTTCCATTCCAACACTCCAGTCATAGGAGCCATCCCACCATGTCTCCATGATGCCAATAAGATCATAGCCCTGCAGGCACGTGCACGTCTCTGACTCCTCTTGTTTATTCCCCATGCTATGTGTGTTTGCATAGAGGCATTTAAATTGGGCCCCTGATGAAGCTGACTTACTGGCTGGAGGGGCTGGAATTCCTTTGTGCTGCTCTTCAGGTGCTCTCCTGCTGACCTGTGATCCTTCTCTAGGCTCTGGGCATCTATTGCTGGCACTGGCATCAAACTGGTAGGAGTGGGATGGATTGAGGTTCCCCTCCCCCGGCAACTTTAAAGCCCTCTTCACCAGCTTGGCAAGCCTAAGATTGAAGAAGTTCTTCCCCTTCTCTGACAGATGGACCCCATCAGCCCCCAGCAGACCAGGTTTCTCAAAGCCAGTCCCATAGTCTAAGTAGCCGAACCCCTGGCTGTGGCACCAGTCCTGTAACCATTTGTTGATTCACCAGATTCGACTGGCCCTTTGACCAGGAGGATTGATGAAAAAACTACCTGTGCTCCAGAGTCCCTTACTGCCGCTCCCAGGGCTCTGCAATCCTTCTTGATACTCCTCAGACTGCTCCTGGCTGTATCACTGGTGCCCACATGAAACAACAGCAGCAGATAATAGTCAGTGGACTGTACGAGGCTTGGTAGTCTCTTGGCGACATCCCTGATACGAGCCCCCGGTAAGCAGCACACCTCTCTAGAGAGTGCATCACGTTGGCAAATGGGTGCCTCTGTACCTCTCGGAAGAGAGTCACCTGCTACTATCACCCGTTGCCTCTTCTTAGTTGTGCTCCTTGTTATACGGGGAGCAGATCGGGCTGCCTTACTCAGCTCCAGCATCTCTCCTGATGTGATGGGTCTTTCCTTTTCAGTCTGCAGAGCAGTGAAGTGGTTCTGCAAGGGCATGTCAGGCTTTGGGGGCAGTCTCTTCCTCTTGCTGGTCCTTGCCGTTGCAAGCTTCCATTCTTCTGCATTATTGGCCCCTCTCGCTTCTGTGTGTGCTGGTGGGGCGTTTTTGGCTGTTTGGCTGTGGGTCCACTGCAGACTGCACTTGGAACCAGCTATCTAGCTCAGCTCAGCCTCCCTGATGTTACGCAGCCTTCTCACTGCCTCCTGCAGCTCAGTCACCTGCTGCAGGAGGTCCTCCACCTGGGCACAGATTTGGCAGGCAGGTCTGCTGCCTCTCCCTGCCGCAGGAGAAATGTCGAGGCACTCCCTGCAGTCTGAGGTCTGCACTGCAGCCTCTGCCTTCAGCAGCTCCCTCTGCGTGAAGGCATTGGCCACTGCTGGGGCAGATGGTGCAGACCCCGCAGCCAGAGCTGCAGCCTTTGCTCTCAGATGAGTGCCCACCATTCTGCCTTGAGGGTCAGGTAGGATGAGCGCCCTTGACCTGTGCAGATGGTCACAGAATGGTGCCCGGTTGCTGGATTATGTGTTCTTCAAGTCTCCCACTTGGCCAGTGGAATGCCCCTCCTACGAGGAGGCGCCCTCCCTGCACGCCTTGCCATGCCAACTGCTGTGCAAGCTGCTGTGCCAGGCCCCTGACGCCCCATGCCTTCTTTGCCTGCTCCCCAGGCTGCTTTTGATAGGCATGGGGGTCATCACAGCCACTCTGGCAATGCCCAGGCCTCATCAGCATCTCCCATGAGAGCTGCTGGCTCCTGGCGGGTCTTTCTGCTGCCCTGGCCTTTCCCTGCCTCAGGAAACCCCCCTGTGTGCCCAGATCTGCAGCCCCACTGCGGTTTGGGCCGGATCTGGAGCAGCTCCCCTCAGAGACTGATTTCAGTGTTTCAGCAGAGTGGAAATGTATTTCTCCTAGCATACAAAAATCTTGCTCCGCTTTTTCTCCATCTCCTCCTGGAGGGCTGACTCTGGGTCTCTGCCAAAGCAGTGGGTGTCATGAGCCTCTGAGAAAGTCTGTCCCCCAAAACCAGCCCTTCGAGAAAGGAGCCGTCTCCCACCTCTCCCCTTGGACTTCATGCTTTGAAGGACACGGAAAAAATCTCCAACCAGGGGCAAGCCCCGGCAGCGACATGCTGTGCACTCACTCCCCAAGCCCTGTACAGGATTGTTCTCTGAACTGTTCCATGCCTTCACAGGCTCCTTCCCACCCTTGCCGAAAAGCCACGGCATGAAACTCTGGTGCTCACTTAGCTGTTGCCCATATTTGCTCTGTATAAATACAGTAACATGCCTGTTATATTTCTTAGGTGACATGAGGCTTCCTCCGACAGAACTGTATCACACTCTTTCTGCTGATGAACGAGAGTAACTTCTGGGGAGCCCAGAAACCCCCAGATCTCTGATAGAGAACTGCCAAGGGGCCAGAGGAGACCATGTCTGTGTTTACCTGTCTATGCTTTCCCACCAAGGACAATTTGGGGTGACAGGTGAAGCAGAGGACCTTGTACCCCTTTCACTCAGAGGAGGCTGATGCCACAGACTGGCGGTAGAGCCCAGGGATGCAGCAGCCACTGCTCCCCCGTGTTTCTTCGCTTGTTAACCATGCATCCCCCTTCTGAATGTCACACCTAACACAACATGGCTGTCATCACCCATTAACGTAGCACCATGTATATGCAAAACCAGTACCAGATATACACAAACCCAATAAAATCCTGAAGGTCAGCAGCCATCTGACTTCAGTCTGCAAGAGAGCCCATCCACTAGGTTTGATAATCCAAACACACACCTTCATCAAGCAACAGTCAGAATTTAAGCTCTAGTCTTGAAATCGAGGCACAGCTACTGTGCTTTTGACAATAGCTTTTTTTCCACACTATAAATACACATTTAGGGACACACAGCCCAAACGAAACAAAGAGGTTTTGCAGTTTTACTCGGCTATTAGCACCTTCTGTGACTTTGTTCACAGACACTATTTTAAAGCAAAGGCAAATGAAGTGGTATGAAGTTGCACAGATTTCTAAAGGCCAAAACATGCATCGTGTATTTATTTGAAAGATTTATGGCTCTATTTTGCCGTCAGACAAGTAGAGCTAAACACCATGCATCTGGGGACTTCAACCACAAGAAAATTCCTTTACTCCTACCCCAAATCTTCCCAGGATTTGAGCACCAGAGAATCTTATAACCTCTTCCCCCTTGCTCAGCTAGAAAGTGAAAGCAAGAAATTGCATTTTATTTGATTACAGTTCTTTTCAGGATGGGCAGTAAAGACACACTCTTGCACTCGCTCCCCAGGAACATTATCTCGCCTTCAGCCTAGGACCAAACCCAACAAGGTTTCCCTTAGAACCGTTCGCCCTCCAAGTCTCTTTCTAAATCAGCTTGCTTGACAAGTACCCAAATTCACACTACGAGGTTGCTAGATCATTTGGTTGCTAGCATTTGCCCTTCATCCAGACAATCCTTGGCATTAGTGTGCTGATCTAGTTATGTTATGTTATTTCTGTCAAAGATAGTTGGGTTTCATAATGGGACTGAATCTGAGAAAATCCATGACTCCTCCTCCTACTTCTTTTCCTTCCCTTTTTTAATGGTATACACCAGCATTTTCCAGATTCTATGACTACTGTGCTTCTACAGAGCCAACAATGTCTGCCCATGCTGTGGACCACTCTTCCAACCCAAGCACTTGTCTCCAACCTGAGCCCCACTCCTCTGCTGGTGGGAAGCATCTTGGGAATGTTCCTTAACCCACTCCTGGGCAAAGCCGAACTAGTTTAACAGCTACCAGAGGCTGTTCAGGCTAACCTGACACTAAAACAGGGCCCATATCCCAGAAACAAAGCTATGGGACAGACAATTTTCAGGAGACAGGTGGAGGCATCTCCACCTCAAACGGCCCTTTGCCAAATCAACACCTCCCCACGAAGGGCAAGTTTTAGTGTCACCTTCAAATCAGTATCTCCACTTGCTCCCTGTGTTTTACACTGACTCCATTGATAGACATGGGGCAATTAAGCAACAGGGTATTTTTATGTTGTGAAAACCTGTCATTAGAAGCGATCAACTCTTATTTTAATATATATGCTGTGTATCTCTGCTTGCTGGAAAACAACAAGACCACAAGAGATGAGTAGCGCTATGCCATGTCCTCCAGCCAGTTTCCCAGGACATCCAGTTGCTTATGCAACTAAAGTGGGATCTCAGGGCACCCTAAGCACAAGGCGGTTATACTCCAGGCATCATCAAGGCCCAGTCATCTCCTGTACTGCAGGCCCGTCCCTGGACTCTCTGATCAGATCTAACAAGTTTCTATTCTTCAGCTGAAAGCAACCAAGATGGAGGAGAGCAGGGAGGCAAAGGTTGTGCTGCCCACCTGCACAAATACTTAAGGCGCTCAAGAAATGTCACTGCTCCTTGACTCTGAGTATGTTTCCACCCAAATCTTTCCTGAGGGTTATTTCTTCTCTGCTGTCCCACTGCTAACGCCTCTCTCTTCCCCCTGATAAAGACTTCCCTGAGCTTTTGTCGGCTACCCCTCTTTGGGTTCACTGCTCTGTAGAAGTCAATACAGCTCATATCCCAAGGATATGAGCTTACTCTATATCTACTGCTGTCTCTAAGGAATACACTCGTGTTCGACCAGAAAGCAGAGATATCGGAATGAGGATAGAAATTACACTCATACTTGTAGCATCGCTTCCTTTTATTTAGCGCGAAACGTCAGGGATACCTCTTACAGTACACACATTTCATCCCAAGTATACAATTTTCATCTGTAGTACGACTATTACAATATTACAACCCAAAGCAAGATGACATTAATACCACATGTGGTATCCACAAAAGCACACAGCCTCCTCTTATAAATCAGTCTATTCCGCACACAGTTAACACCCCCTTGTATTTATGTTGCCTGTGTATTTTCCTTCTGTGTCCCTCAAATATGAGCCTTCCTCTCTTACTGTAATGGAACATTTGCCGAAAGGAAAATTAACCTTTCTCGCTGAGCAATTGGAGTTGCCCAGCTCTCCCAGACCACACACACGCACTGAGCAAGGACAACGTGGTGGGGTCTGCAAAGGTTGACAAAGGGACACACGTCAGCTACGAGAACACTTAGAAGATCAAGCTCTCAGCACATCTGCTTATGACTATTTTCTTTATAATGCACAAGTCTGTGTGGCAGGTTTCAACTTGAGATGTACAGCTTCTAAAATAGAGGGAAAGACGAACAAACGCTGTGTTGGCTTTGGTCAGCATTGGCACTTGCACACCCCCAATGCCAAAACACATGCCACGTGTCCAGGCCCCACCTTCCACCTTCCTCTTGCAGCTATACTGGTGGCATATCAGCAGCTTGTCATTATGTAGGGATTTAATCTCAGCTGGCTATTTTATAACCCTTGCTTTGTCCCATCTCTAAAATTAACATCTAGCATTAACATTTTTGAACGTGACTTTAAAGCTTTCAAGCAAATATAAGCAGAGATAGACCCATATAAAATAGGTTTCCCTGGCATGCCGACAAGCCTTCTGAAATGGCAGGCATGAAGGCTGTCTCTCTTCATGGGGTACAGTGCATGCTTTGGAACTGTTTGATAGTTTTAAAATATTTCTGATGCAATGAGTCGTAATGCTTTCCAGATGTGTACACGGAGTGCAAAAGGTAACGGCACAGATGCTTCACTGTTCTACCTCTCGCCCCCTTTCTGCCTATATTAGAAGAAACAGTCCCATCTTATCTCTAGTTTACTAGTAAATATGAGTTACTCGCTTCCCCCCCATACTAAACTGAAAATGTTGTTAAATGTACCATAAACAAAACTTATGAACTTTTTTTTGTGTGTGATTAAGATGGTCAAACTATCTGATGTTTCTTGCTGATTGAATCTGCCACTTCCATTTACTAGGAAAATAAATAACACATGTTTGCTGTCTTTCTAAAAGGTTCCTATTTATTCTGTGGTCATTTCCCACTTATGATATTTCCAGCTTAATTTCATAAAACAGCTTTTACATGGCTAAAAAAAAAAAAGGCTCTTATTGTACATTGTCTTCAAAATATTTTGCCTTTGAGCTGTGGGCTTTTATTTGTAGGAAGAACCAACCACGCTGTTTGTGAGGCCTGTATTCCTCCAAATTAAAAAGAGAAACAGCTGTATGTCTTATAAACGTCTGCAGAGCTCCGGCGAGATATTGTTGAATTGTTTGCTTCCCTATCTTCCCACAGGACATGCCTCCTAAATCCACTGCACAAGAGAAAAACATAGGTAAAAGCCAAACAAATGTTCCCCTCTGGGCGCATGCTTGTAGGCACAAGTCATCCATCCATCTCCAGCAGAGTGTTTACAGCTACTTTTTGGGATTTACGGGATGTAAATACGAACACCAATTGTTTGATAAGAAGTGATGGACGAACACACAAGTTGATTCAATTTTCTGAGCAAGGGCTGCAGCACCTAATTTATCAGTCATCAACACAACACTAATTACAGCCTGCTCTCAGCATTTTATTGCAAAGCGTTTTTCTTCAAGCCCCAGGCTGCTGGATTCAAGGGATTCCTTGAACATCTCTGTCTCGCATTCATTGACCTCTCAAGGTTGTACAGGTGGCGCAAGGGGGGGATTACTTTTAAACTACTTGGTATCAGAGCTACGAGGAACAACTTTGAGAGCAGGAGGGACTGTAAACTCAAGGCTCTTCATAAAAAAAAGCCAAATTAAGATAGAGTTGTAGCTGGTTTTGTTGATAAGAAAAAAATTAAAAAAAAAAAATTGAAGCTGATTTTTGCAGCCTACCTCACAGTCCACAAGTGTTTCAGGTAGGTCATCTTTTGCTGGCTGCTAACACCCACTGCATGCTCAGGCCTCTCTGGGTCCTGCAGGGCACTGGTGGGAGCCGAGGGCTGGTCCCATCTCCCAGTGTGGGATGCCAGCTGCATCCCACCACATCAGCCCTCACACATGCCTACCTTGTGCAGAGCTGCCGATTTTACAAGATGGGCTGTGCTGTGCTCACACATAATGATGAGCAGATTTGAGCCCTAAATCTGGAGAGCTCAACAGCTGCCCCCAAGTCAAACAGGAACAGAGACAATGCATAACTGAAATGGCAAGTCATGGGATAATTAAATTATTTGTGACAGTAAACCAAAATAGAAAGAAACAAAAAAACTAAAACAAACAAACAAACCAGACACAGAGCCATATGCTCCCATGTGCTGCACGCCGCAGAGCAAAGAGAGTCATTGCAACACAGCGCAGAGACCCCATACCCCCGGCCGACGGCTGTGCCAAACGAGAGCCTCCACGATGCGCTAGGACGGAGGCGAGGCGCAGTTTGGGCGCACGCAGTCAGAGCGAGCACATGCCGACTGGAGCTGGGGGTGAGCCCCTCCATCCCACACCCATGCTGAGATGCGCAACAGCTTGGGGCTGCAGCCACACATGCGCCCGTGCCCAGGCAGAGCTCCAGCAAGCGGCACTGCAACCCTGGTCCATCACACCCTTTGCGCATGCAAAACTCTTGTTGGGGAGGATGGCGCACTCGCCTCCCAAAACAACTCCAAATACAAAAGGCAATGAAAAGCCTGTTTTGTGATAGCAGTACAGGAGCCTCAGGGTGATACAGGTGAATTCCTTCATAATGACCCTTCTGCTAGGTGTGCCAGGATGGCTTGGCTGCCAATGCTGTGCTATTAACTTCTTTCATTAGCCCAGAATGGTGCTGTGCCTTATCTCTTGCCAGGCCCACGCCTGGAGCACAGGACTCTGCTCCCAGGAGCATAGATTCCCATCTTGCCTCTGGTTAATGGCTATATGGGCCTTGATACAACTGTGGCAGCCAGCAGCTGCCGTGTGTCCTGCCGGGTAGAGCATTGCACATCTCATCTCTGGTCCCGCTCCAGAGAAGACTGAGGCCTCCGTGACATGCTCTTTCCTGAATGATAAGCACCGTTTGGCATCAAGCGGTTAATATTAGTAGATGGTACCAGTCCAAAAAAAAAGTCAGGGGAAAAAGTTTCTATGATCTGTTCAGTGAACTAGATTAAAGGGAGGGAAGAAGTGCCAAACTCACAATTAAACCCAAATAACAAACCAAGTTTCTGCAGATGATCCAAAACCTGTCCATAGTTTCTGTGGACAGATCCTTAGGAAGTTTTCAGTAGGCAGCAATTAGCTCCCAACAGCATGCAGGAGGGGATCGGCAGCTGCATTCATGGCAGTCCCACTGCGGCCATGTCAGGGATGCAGATCTACAGCAGCACGTAGTCACCCTATTTTTCCTACCTGTAACCTGCACCTGTGGTAACCTATGGTTTCCCAGAAGCCCTGTCCTTTAAAGAAGCCTTCAAGGAAAGCACACAAAGTCTGTGAAGGAGGTTATTGGGCCACAAAGGGCAGGCTGAGGAGGCTGCAGAGGCGAACAGCCACAGAGTGAGGGGCTCTGGTGACCACGCTCCCACCAGCGGCATTCACTGCTGCGGGGTCACAGGCCTTGCTTTGCTCCTGTGTGTGTACATGTGCAGTTTCCTTTTAAAAATGGATAACTTGCAGAGTAGGAATATGAAAATATGGTAATGTTTATAGGCGACAGCAGTCTCCACCTTCAGATGTTAATTATACATTAGAACTGGACAAATTATTCATCGGGAACAGTTTGGGCTCAGGGGAAAGAAAAGTTTTCTCCTCTAAATACTGCAACCAAAGCCTTTGTCGGGCACTTAAAATACATAGAGTGGATTTGTGTGCACACACGTTACAGCACGGCTATATTTAATGAACAGCGTGATCGGTAGACTAACTCAACATTTTTATGTACGTGTCCAACTTTGCTTGTTTATAAATCGCTCAGAATTATGCAGATTTATTATTATTCCTAACATGCTACCCCTGCCATGCTGGATTTGCAGCCTTTGGCTCCAGCTTGTGTCTCTGGACCTATCCTTGCCTAGAAGTAAAACTGCCTGGGTTCTCATGTGCCAGGCAGATTGCTGGACTTTCCCACCCAAGACAATCACTTCCAGCAGGATTAAGCATTTGTCAAACAGTGTCTTCAGATGTGAAAAAACTCCTCAAAAACAATGCCTGCTAATAAGTCAGTAGAGAGTGGCCATGTTTTATGGTGAAAAATTACTGCTTCCATTAAGTTTTGTAGATTTTAGCAAGACGAGGCCTTCATACGTAATTTGGTTGATGCTTTGAGGAAAGAGGGGGGAGGGAGGCAAACTAACACCAAGACTTTGGGAGGGAATTTTTTCATGAATTAAATTTAAAGAAAAAAACCCAAACCACACAACACTAAAATAGAATGGAGTTAGATATTTATGGCTTAATGTTTTTTTAAGTCAGTAGAACAAAACTCTGGTTTTCCTTATTGACTGTTAACCACAATAACATAAGATTTGCTCAATTTCATCTTTGTTCCTTTAATATTGGGAATTTCTTTTTTATTTTATTGACGAGGAAACATCCAGTTTTCTGGCTGGAGCCTATTATGTAAAGAAAGCATAAAAAGACTCATTACTTTTTAACTACTAGCAGGGAAGGAAATGGAATAACTGTATTATTTTCGGTGAGCTCAGCCGCTGGTAACATTAGTATTTCAAACACCATATTTATAGTATCCCATCTCCCAAACTCTTTGAAATAACATCAATATAGGGGCTGACTACTACATCATACACACATGTACGCATGGGGGTTGATGTATGTTACAAAGGATGTATTTGCTCATACACAGTGGATTGCACCACATCCTCCTTCAATTAACCAGCAATGTATTTTAAAGCACAAGTGCTGGGATTCAGATGCTTAGTTGTGAACTCAAGAGTGGTTTTTGCAGTGGGGCCCAACACGGCCAAGCCAGTGGGCTGTGCTCTGGCCGCTGTGCCTGTGCCATGCAGGCAGGGCCTGGCCGTGAGATCCTCCCCCCTCCCAACACGCCCAGCTTCCCCCTTGGGAGAAGGGAACCAGACAAATAACAGGGGCACTCTAGGAGATGGGGATGTGTCCTTCCCTCCCTCCTCAAACAGAAATCCAACTCCCAACATGTCTCTCCGCAGCATCTCTTTTTTCAGAGGCTGTCTAAATATTACATAGGTTTGGAATACAGAATTCAAAGGGTTTTTGGGGTAGGTTTTTTTTTTTTTTGAACCCACACAGTAATTAAACCAGTGGGTTAAACAGCGAAAGAGAGAATCTGCCTCGGGGCTGAGGGCTGTGGAATACCATCCCCACCAGAGACTAAACACTGCAAACCGCTCTGCTGGTAATGGATGGGCATTTTAAAGGAGGCAAATGATAAACAGCGATGGAGCGTAATTGGCGCTGTTTGTTGTGCGCTCGCTGATGAAATGCCAGCAAAACTGAGTCGCTTCAAAATGACATGTTTATGTGACATCAAAGAGGCTGAGCTGACTTTACATTATATCTGTGACAAATGTATATATTGGATTGCTGTTTGCCATTTAGACCTTCTCCGATTACTTCTCATTGTAAAGAGAAACATTTGCGATTCTGCTCACTTGGTAAATCTGTAGAGTGACTTGTTAGCAACACATGCAGGGAAAGTTGTTGAAAAGCCCTTCTGGGCCTACCGTAGTAAATATGTATTCACACACCCGATAATGTGCTGCCGCTTGTTGCCTGAAAGACGAACGCAGACAGAGAGGCACAGTAGTGCTTCAAGTGCTCCTAGCCAAGTATTTGCACTTCAGGCATTAAACCCAAGCTTCCTCCTCCTCCCCTCCGGACCCCCATGCGACCCCGCTTCGTGTGCTTCTCGCCATCAGACACCACAGCGGTCTGCTTTGCCGCAGCAGCCCCAGGAAGCAGGGCTTGCACAGGCTGCCTGGCTGAAATGCTACGATATTGTCCTGGGGGATGGAAAATAAGCAAAAATAGCATCAGTGCCTGCGTATTGGGAAGAGATGGAAGCAGAAAGTTGCTTGCCTTTCCCAAACATGTTTCTGTTGCCTTTAGGGGGAAAAAAGTCTGGGGAAGCATTCAGCACTGCCATGTCCTAGGGAAGCATTCAGCACTGCCATGTCCTGGGAGGGCTGCTGTTTTTCCCCAAACCCAGCAGCCCTCCCCCTGGGACACAGCACCCGTCAGTGGGGCAGAGGCTGCAGGCGCCAGAGCCGACACAGCTCAGCAGCATGCTGAGAGGCGGCACAGGTAAAGCACTTCAGCCACCCTAATCCTCCAGAAACACTGCCCTGCTTGTCACCAGGTCCCTTGTGATCCCTGCATGCCTCATGGCCTCACAGGGAGGTTGGCCACAGTGGCGGAGTGGGGTATCCCCATGCGGGGATGCCCGTGGGGAGCATGGGGCAACTGGAAGGAAGCTGGGCAGCTGGCACTGTACCTGTGAAGCCAGGTAAGCCCTTCTCGTAAAAGCCATCTTTGACGTATTTCACCACTGTCAGTCACGGTTAATGTTTCTCCTGCTTACTAGTAAGCAGGTAATGTATTTAGGCTGAAGGGACTGTGCTGCCATCGGGATGCTTGAGCATCTGCTTCACCAGGAAAGCTAATGGCTCCTGCAAAGCAAGGGAGCAGGGTGCAGGGGAAAAGCACTTTGCCAATTCCTGCCCAGACGTCCAGGGTTAATGGCTCCTGCCAGGACTTTGGGTACCCCATGGAGAGCAAACAGACGTAGGCAACTGCTCTCCACCTTTCTTGCCCCTGAAAGACCCTGTCCATCAGCCCTGGCTAAAAGCCTTGGCAGACACTGCCTGAAGTGCTCCCAGCAATCCTGCAGGGCAGGGTACCGTGGGGACCACCAGAGGACAAACCTGGGCCCAAACCTGGCACTATCTGATGATAGCAAGGGGGGAGGAAAAGCTCGGACACATGCCTACACCCTCACCCGCTCAGGAGCAGTTAGTGCTCACAGGGTGCTCATCACCGAGCAAGCAGGATGAAGGGAAAAGAGCAGCGATCACTTCATGCTGGGGCTGGCTTGAGAAGTGGCTTTCTGCTTAGGACAAGCCAAAGGGGAGAGAGCAGCCATGGAAACCCAAGCACATTTCATCCCTAAGGTTAGCTGCAGCATCAGCAGACCTGGAGCCCTCAAATCAATTTTAAAAACAAATAAACAAAACTCTGACACAGGTAACAGCCATGCACTGCTCACTGCCTCATGTGCAAACCGTGGGAAAGCAGGTTTTGAGCCCAAGAACAGCACAGCCGCTCTGGGAAGGAACAGCATGGCATGCTCTTTACCTGGGGGGCACAAGCAGGGCTGCAGCCCTGCAGCAGCTCCCTCACCCTCGGCACGGGGCAGGCAGCTAACAACGGCTGAATGCACTGCAAAGCTTCCCCCTCCCACTGTGGGTCAATACATAAACAGACAAAAGATTTTCAACCTGCTTCCTATTACTTCTGTTATGTTTTAGCCTTCCTTTCCCTCTGTCCCTGCCAGCTGCAGCCATTTGCCCAGCAGGCAGTGATTTGGACTGGCTGCTGTCACCTGCCCACCCATGGCATTTCTGCTCTCGCAACAGGCAGCAGCTCTGCTGTCCTCCAAGGGGGTAGAGGCTGTGAGGATGCTGAAGTTCCAGCCTCACGGGCTGCAGCAGCCTCTTCCCACTATCTGGCCAGCTTCTAAGTTTTGTTTCGACCTTGTTAGCTCCCCCCCCCCCCCGCCCCAAGCATGTTTATGATTATCATACTGGAGGAATGCACTAAATACATAGCATAACTGGAGGAAGGAATTATTGCTGGGGGAATGTATAACATGTGTGCACACAGCTCTGTAATGCTATCCCTGTCTCATTGATAAACTCGGGCAGATTTTAGTGGCAGATATATTTGTAAATATTGCAGGGAGCGGACGGTCTTGGAGCTGACGCTCAGAGAGGGCCCAGGAAAGGCAGCCCACACCCCAGCTTTGGTGTCCCCCCGCACAGGGCAGCTGCACTGCCCCTTGGCCCCGGCGGCTGGGAGGCAGCACCTCTCCCACCAGCCCACCACCCAAACCAGCTGCACTATCTCTTGCACATGCTCACAGCACATTCACCTGAGCAGGTTTTAAACACTAGAGAAAGACTCTTACATTCCTCACCCTAAAGCAGAGATCTATTTTTGCCCCTCTTTAGGGGCATACCCTCATTGCAGCCAGTGGGACTCATGAAACTTTATTTCTTCCAGGGAAGAAACGAGAACACCAGCACTGGGTGTTTTCTGTGTTTCACTTGCTGAAGATGCAATTCACATGGATAAGGAGGGCTGAGGCTTAGTTTGTTCTTAAACCAATGCCATAAAAACACCACCACCACCCCCTCTCCACGGGGGAGAACCTGAAGCCCAAGATGTGCTCTGGCTCACCCATTGTCGTCATCCTTCCTGCAGGTTCCTCCTGGACCCACTCCAGGAGTGCTTCCCCAGCCACACCTGCACCCCATAGGCTACGAACCACTGGCTCACACCACCCCGGGTGCAAGCTGTACTGCCACCACCTGATCCTGTGACAGGGCCCAAGCACCAAGGCCATCATTGCCCACTGGAGACCAGACCTTGGTTTTCTACTCATTAGATGCCACCTTTTCTTCTAGCCCATAGCACCACACAACACGGAGCTGCAGCATTGCCAGCCACAGGTGGCCACCAGGGATGAAACTCCAGGCTTTTGCACAACGCTTGCATGAGGGGAAAGGGTACAGGGCTCAGAGCAGATGTGGTGGTCACCACAGCCACATCTGGGCAGAGGAGATGACTTTGCCCTCATCACCCATGCGCTGCCCTGTGAGCCACAATGCTCCTGGAGCTCCAGCACTCCTCCTAGGCAGCTCCGTGCTGGCAGCACCCTTCACCCAGCCCATCCCCAGGGGAAATGGTGCACTCCCAAATGCACTCCTGCCTTCTTGCCTATTCAGGGGACAACTAGATTTGGCCTAACGAGCATGTTTACTGGTGGGTTACAAATAATTGCGCATGTTGATATGCAATTGTTAATATGTCTGTTGATATTGATTAAATAAGGAGTAAGATGTTTCCCTTTTCTTTGGCGTGGCACTTTGCCTGTTTGTTTCTGGCTGGTGCCAGCGCTGAGCGCTGAGCAGCCGGAGTGACTGCCAGCAGCGCTTGGCCATGCCTGCGCCGAGGCGCCGATCGGCAATGGCTTGGGAAACGAGCTTCACATTGGATTTTGCAGATCGAGCCGGGCCGGCACTGAAAGCATGTCAGGCCTCTCAGATCCTGCTGGGAGAAGCATTTTGAAGAGAAGCGTTTTTCTAGGATTTGAAATGTTTTGCTAAACTTTGAGTTCCTCATTCTACCCTCCCCAAACAAAGCTGGGATTCAATGCCTCCCATGGGCACCTCATTTTCTACATTAGCTCACACCAGAGGCCATAGTTCCCCAAAAAAACATTTTCTTTCCTGCATGTCATCCTGGGCATGAACACAATCCCCCGAACCTGGGAGCCAGCAGAGACCTTTGCCAGCCCCAGTGCTCGTGCCATAGCCGGGACACCAACATCAGCAGCACCTCCAGCACCCTCTGGTGCAGGACCCTGCCCTTACCACCCACAAGGGACAGGGACATGGTGCCACCTCCCAGGAGGGCCTCCTGTGCTGCAGACTTTGCCTGGGCTGGGTCAGCAGATCCCTCCACCCACAGGAACGCTGTTTTGGCACACTCAGCCACCTGGCAGTAGCGCTTTGGGAAGCCCCATCCGGATTCAGGAGTGCAGGCTGTTCGTCCTCCACCATGAACCAACCTAATGCCCCAGCCTCAACAGCTGTACACATGTGCCTCATTTCAGTCCTGCAAGAGCTCTGCAGCTTCCAGGGCACGTATTGAGGCAGAAGAACGTAGTGTTTGCAGGATCAGAGCCGAATAAGAGAACAGGTACACTCAAAGTACCACGTGAGCAAGCCCTGTACACCTTCAGCTGGGGATGTGGGAAATGAAATGACCCTGGTATTCAACCAGCATGTTGTTAACATACTATACTTAACATACATAACAATTTCTTAAGGAGGCAAGATTTCTGCAACTTCAGTATTTACTTCCCAGTCCATTCTGGTACTACTGTGGTCTGATGGCTGATTTCAGCCAAATTTAATGCTGCAGAGGAATCTCAGATGTACCAAGTTCCTATGAGCCTCAAGAAAATATGTAGAGAGACTTGAACTGCTGTCCCCTCTGAGGAACAAGACTGCAATGTGAAGTTACCCGTGCTATTAGATACCACAGATCCTACATGGGAAAGCAACGCTATGAATATTCCAGCCACAGGAAAAGCTTTAATCAGGATGAAGGCAAGATAATCAAGCCATGGGAGAGCACGCCAGAGAAAAAACGGGATTCATAAGTTCTGCTGCTCTTGCAGCATTTTTTTCTTTTCCCCCTCTTAAGAACTGAATAATCAAGTGGCTCTTTTTCCAGCCTTCTGTTCACATGCTCTTTTTGGTTTGTGTTTCTCTAACTGCTTGCACACAGCACAGAGGTTACTGGCTTTATACTGCACAGCATCCATGAGACCCCAGGGCTGAACAGGCATCGGCAGATACTTTGGCAACTGCACAGCTGCATCCTCCAAGAGGAGAGAGGAAAGGAGGAAAATCTGCTGTCCCTGCTAGCTCATAGCCTGAGTTTTAGATAATGCTATTTATGAATAGCCAGGTGTGAACCAGGAGCTCAGCAAGAGGCCTGGACACTTTCCCTACCCATGAGGGGCACTCGCCAGCGCTGAGGGGGCAGCCTGCAACATGCACGTCCCCAGTGGCGCAACAACACACAGGTATTAGCAGCATGGTAAGCAAATGCCTTTTCGACCAGAGATGAAGAGCAGTCACTGGACAACAGCAACCAAAGGCTGGTGCCAGCTGTGCTTTCACAGAAAAGGAGGCTGCGCCAGCAGCTCACTGCCTCCCCTTCCCACACAGACTGTGACTAAGGGCTCCACGAAGCCACAGCAGAGCTGAGCATCCCACAGTTTCAACGTGTTGCCCAGATGCGCAGAGAGCTGGATCAGGCTGCTGGAGCTACAGCTCAGCAGCTTCAGGGCTTACTGGGCCAGGTTTTGGACAAGGCCACGTGCTGGCCCTGCTGCACCCAGTAACATCACCTGAGTCCTGTTTACAGCGTGAAGGAGGCAAGGAGCCAGCAGGGCTCCCCGTCTTCCCTAGCAGCAGGTCCCAGGGGTGGGCAGCCCTTCAGCAGGTCACTCTCCACCCCAGAGCTGTGCCATGCTCCGAGTGGGGCAGCAAAGGCAACAAGCAGAAGCTGTGGGTACACGGGGCCCTGTCTGATGGGTTCAGTAACAACGTCCTCTCTGTTGAGTTCCCTTCAGAGGGCGACAAGTATTGTTGTTATTATTTTGTCTTTGCCCCATACAGGCAGGCAGTGCAAGGCACAATAAGGTACCCTTAACTGGGGGAGCTTCCACTTTCCTGCCCTATGGCTGTTTCCTCTAACACTGCAGATATGCAGGGTTATCCAGCCACTTTGGCACCTCCCTTACAGCCATCTTTGTCCTTTCTGCTGTGCCACTCCGTGCAACACGACTGCTGCCATTCCTCCTGCATATCCTTCCCGCTTCTCCACCGACACAGACCAGCCAGCCAACCGTTCCAGTCAACCACATCAATCCTCCCACCACTCACAGCCATCTTGAAGGCATTTAGGTAATACAGATATAATGCATAAAACACTTTTACATATTCTGATAACATCCCACTTGCTTACACTCCCCTGCGAGTTGTAAGCTCTTTGGAAGAGACACACAGATGCTCCCATTGCACAACACAGCTATAGCACAGGGCACGAGCTGGCCCTGCGGGCTCAGACAGGGGCGGAAGACACTACCCTTCCCCTCTAGGCAAGCTGTGCTGCCAGACCTGCGGGGTGAAGCCCAGAAGGGACCGATGCCAGTCTAACTCACAAAGAGGTTAGGAGTCCGACTTCTCCATAAAATACTGTCAAGCCCATCTGAGCTGAGCGTGGAAGGACATAACCGCAGAAGGGACTGGGACACGACGAGATCACGCATTTGATCCAGGGACAACAACTACATGTTGTTCCTTTCTTAAAGTGTCTAGTTATCCTCAGCAAAACCATACTTTAAAGAAACAAAAGCAGCCTCTACATCTGATTTTAATTTACCTGGGTTTTTCTGGTTATTTTCTTGGTCAAGAAAGCGGATGCAACTGGCTACCTACATGTTTTTTTATTTGCCTCTGAACAGCAGCAGTAATGGCTTTGCAGGTGTGGAATAGGGTTTTAACAACAAATAAGGTCTGCACCTCTTAACAAAACTTAATTGGTTCCATCCACAGCTCCCCTACACTATTGAACTCTTTGTACACCTATGTTTTATGCATAATGACTTTTCTATCTGGTATCAGACAGTAATCATTCCAGAAGGCAAAAATCTCAAAATAACCACAGTATATGCATACAGAATACATTTAAAAGAAAAATCTAAATTGACTGTTCAGACCTTCCCTCACTTGCCAGTGGATCTTCTCCAAACAGAAGGCATTCCAAGTCGGCGTAGGAAATGCTAAGATAGCATGCTTTCCATATTGTGTTATCGGAGCGTCTTCCAAAAACTCAAGCTTTCCCATACAACAAAATGTCATGAAGAAGGTTTTACTCCAGTCTGCATATCACAGGCTGTACATACTGCTTCAGCTACTGTAACGTTGGCAAGCAAAGCTTGTAATGACTTGAAGTACAGTTTAGGAGCAGAAAAACTTTGCTTCAGAGCCACTTGCTCACACCGTCTGATTTTCATTAGGAGGGGTTTGTGTGCGTGTGTTTTTTCCCCCAGGAATGAAGACAGAGACAAATGTCACAGAGGACTTTTTGGCTTTCGATGCTTTTACTGTATGGAGCCTGATTAATTGAGCTGATGTTGCATTTGTGTTGAAGGGAGGGGGAGTTTCCCAGAACCAGCCAGCCTGGCTGAACAAAGAACTGGGTCAAACCCTGGCAGTGACAACACACTTCAGAGCACAGCAAGCATCTTGGTTTTTAAACACAGATTTTACACCCAAGCGGGTAGCTTCCCCCTTCCTTCCCATTAACATTAAATCACTTGCTCTCATCCCTGTTTCCATGAGGCCAGCAAGAAGCACTCTCTGCAATACTTCACTCAGGCACCATCACAGCAAAATCAGCAGAGCTGGGTTCAAACAGCACAAAAGGCAACAAGTAGCATCACTGCCAGGAAGCCAGGCATAACAACCCATCAGAGCACCACAAAACAAACCACCTGGCCACAGATGCACGCTCAACGCTGTCTTACCTGGAGTCCAAACTGCTTGGTGGTCTCCACGCAGCATTTCTGCTCCTGCTGCAGCGATGGCAGGTGGGCAACAGGGGCAGGTGGAGCCTGGTCTGAGCTGCAGGCCCCCAACCTGGCAGGGAAGCAGCTAGGGAGCCCTTGCTGCACATCTCCCCATCAGGGCTAGGTGGAGTGGGTCAGCCCTTCTCACCGCTGCATCTCCTCTGCAGGTCAGCCTCAGCCTCATTCCTCTGGGCCCCAGCTGTAATCAATGCAAAAAAATAAGCTCACCCAGAGGTTAACTCAGAATACCTGGTGCCCAGGCCCTGCTGGTGTCCCACCCAGGGACACCTGGGAGGGCCGAGCTTAGTCCCTGTGGCCACCCCTCCTCGAGCAAGCCCTGCACTGGCCAGGGTAGTCCGGAAGGGAGTGAGGCCCCAGCAGTGGTGGGTGCCCCAAGTCTGCTCTGTTTGTGTGTACGAAGATCCCCGGGTGCTTGCTCGGGGCTTGGCTAGTCCTCTGCCACACCAAAACCACCGTGCAGGACCACCGGGGCAGTGCGGGTGCCTGATCATAGAATCATACACTAGCTTGGGTTGGAAGGGACCTTTAAAGGTCATCTAGTCCAACCCCCCTGCAATGAGCAGGGACATCCTCAACTACATGGGTCAGGCCTGGGCAAGAAGGAAAGGAAACAGAGTTTCACCAGAAACCCGGTCTTTGGCACCGGATTCAAGTTAACTTCTAAGTGAAACAAAATATGCTATAAAGGTTTTAATAAAAATCCATTTACTCAAATAAAGTCCTCATTTTCCTTTTTTTTTAACTGTCAAAGAATTTGACAAATTTGATCAGATCATATCGCTGAGCCGAAAGTGTGAGTTCTGGGAATGAGCTATTTGCATCACTGTAGCTCCCCACTTACAGTTTTGGGCTTGCTACGCGCCCCCCTCCCTGCCTACTCTGCTATTACAACCCATCTGATCTCGCTTAGGGTGGAAAAATGCACTTCTGCAGGCACAGAAGTCTTCACAGCAAAAAGGCAGAGCTCTCGACCGCAGCTCAAACAGGGCAGGCTGGGTACCCCACCAGGGTGGCACGTCTCACCCCTTCTGGTCCTTTGACAGCCCCAGCCCAGCCCATGCAGCTCAGTTGCAGAGCCCCGGGGTGCCGAGCTCTACACGGCACAGATGCTGGCTGTGAGTTGCATGCTTAAATGTAAGCATATGTGCAGATACACTTACTTACAAAGGTGTGCACACAAAATTTGGCTGAGCAACTGTTTGACCCCAGCTCTGATTAGACCGGATGGCATAAGGTAGATCTTTCTGCTGGTGGCACACAGCAGCGAGTAAATACATGTTACTCTCTCCCAAAAGTGAGGGCCATGTGCAAGACCTGCAGCTTGGCCAAGTCACAGGGACTGCACCACAGCGGCAGGAACAGTGGCCCTCTCCTCTGCCCTGGCCCAGGTGCCTCCGGCTCGTCATGGTTGTCTTTCATCAGAAGATGCCACGTGGAGCTCACGCACACATGCCACTCGCAGGGTCCAGTGCCTACCTCTGCTGGGCAGCAGCCGTTCTTCAGGAGAAACCAGAAGGCTCCACTCAGCAAGTAAATAAAAGATAGTTTTGTGAAGACTAAAGTACTGCTTCCATTCATTTTCAGTCTGCACATCAGATGCTCTGGTGACAGGAGCAGGACCACCACCAAGCCCTTCCCCTCCAAAACGCCACTTTCCCTCAGGATAGGGCACCATGTCCCACAGTGGGGACTACGGCCCAGGCGCTGTCTGTTCCCTCCAAGCAGCAAATCCCAGAAACCTTTCTGAGAGATTTGAAAACCATAAGTGGTCATGCACAAGCATCCTCCAACACTGACGGGTCCCTAAATATGTCTTCTTCTAGGCGAAAATGAAGCTTTGAAAGGAAGCACAGCAGCAAAGCTCCTCAGGCACAGGTTATCACTGCAGCAGCAGCAGCCACCCAGCAGCTGCAGCCACGGCTGCTCAGCGCCCGCTGAAGCAGGAGCCCACAGCTCGAACGTGGCAGCACTCCATGTCATCCACCAGTACTGTGGCATGAAAATGCCACCCACATCAGCCCCCAGCTTTGTTGATCCACCTGCCTGCTTTGCCTGTTAAGTCAGCGGAGAAGCATGCAAACAGCCATGGTGTGGTTCCTAACAGCATGAGTTTGGGGAGCCTGGTTTGTTCCTGAGGGATAAAACCGTGGGCGAGTTACTCAGGTCATCTCCTGCATGTGCTCACAGGGATGTGGACCATGAGATGTTCAGCCTAAGCCAGTTTTCAGAACAATTTTGATGCAAAACTGATTATTCTGGAGAAAAGCTCGTGGTTTCGGAGGTGCTGGTAGTGCTATGGTTATCAGGTCATTCTTGTTTGGAGCCCCGTTGCCCACAAAGCCAGCGTGCCAGAAAGGGTGAGTCCAACTGCTCAAGCCTGGGATCACAAATGAACATGCATCCTTTCAAACCCCTCAGGACGCCCTGAGATGTCCATCTTCCCTCACCAGGACCGTTGTGCTCCTGCAGTGCACCGTTTGTTGGGTGTGAGATCTGACAAGTCATCCGGGCAGGAGAGAAAAGCTGGCAGTTTCATCCTGAGTCACTTCTGGTGGGAAAACAGTTCCTGGGAAGCTTCTTTCCAAGCCCAATTTGACTTTGAAGGGCAGCCTCTTACAGCTGCTCTGAGGTGAGAAGCAGCAGCAAGGAGGAGGAGGAAGAGGAGGAGAATACATATAAAGAAAAGCCTTGGTGTTCTTCAGAGGCTTGTTTTCCCTTAAGGAGCCCAAACCTGAAGGTATTTCCATCAGCCAAGTCAGAAGTCCTGTGATACTGCACAGCCTGGCGTTACCCTTGCTCTGTGGAGGGTTTGATCACTCAGCTCCTCAAGAAGACCTGAAAAAAATTGTACAAGCCATTAAAATCCTGTCACTGAGTTACAGATTTCCATTTTTCCCTTTCATGATAGTCAGATACTCTCTATTAGAACAGCTTTTATTATAAAAGGGATCAGAAAATCAAAGACAAAAGTAAACTTCTCCAGGTACAGCTCCATTCCCAAACATCACCAACCCAAAAAGCTTTGAAATGCACTGTAAAACAGGATTGAAATAGATACTGCATTGTGGTAAACCTGAAATGTCTCATGACAATTTTGATACTTTTTCTTTCATCTATAGTTTTCAAAAAACTGTTTATAAGATTACTAATAAAAATGTTTTTATAAAAACAGTTTCAACATGAAAAATCAGAACATTCCCGTCTCCATCCACAAGGCTGAATCCAGCTGTCTCAGCCTGCTTATAATACTCTATTTCCATGAAACGTTTTCTTTTGATGAAACAATATTTTTATGATAGAAAATTCCCGACCAGCTCCAAGTGTAAGTCAATACACTGCAGCAAACAAGTCCAAGCTTAAGAGTCAAGTTCTCATATGCTGTGCTGACCATTGGGAAATAAAGCTTTTACTCATAGACTGAATTTTTTTGGTATGCACTTGCTGAAATCTAATAAAGAGAAGACCCGAGAAAGTAACTGTAGATAACGGCATTCAAGTGAAGTAGGTTGAACCTAAGCTTGTGTACCTCAGAGAGTTGTTTCCTTTACAGAGACTTTTTAGCTGAGTGGGAACACACAGCCATGGATTTTTCCAGTTCCCCACTCCCTCCTTGCAAGCATCCTCACTGGGAATACGCTGGGTTTACCACATCCGATGGGAAAAGCTCTCTTGGCATGTCTGTGGCTACTATATTAGCAGCAAGTTTCTGACAGTCAGTGCAGCCTCATAGTAATCACTTAATTTGTTTATGTCCAGAGACAGAACACTTCCATTTGGCTTTCCAAGGGAGAAGTTTTTATAAGAGGAAAAACATCTTTTTCCAGCACTGCGGAAGAGCGCAGGGAAATAAAAAGTTTCAAAATGACCAGCGTCTGCTGCGATGTCAGCTCAGGGGACCTGCTCAGGGTGGTGGTGTTCAGAACAGCAGAAGTGGACAGAAAGGCAGGTCTGTGCCTGAACACAGAGCGACTCATGTTTTTGGGGAGCACGTGCACATGCTGCACCTCTGCAGCTCAGAATTAACATGCAGCATTGGAGGGGTTTGTACAGTGAAAGTAATTAGACAGTATGAGTATTCTCGTTACTTAACTGTGTGCCTATGTTGGTTATTGGTACGTGTACAGGACAGTTTATTGAGGGAGTTCATCAGGGCACCGGTTCACAGCGACCTGCATCCCACTGGCGCTGTAATGGTTAATGCCTAAAACTTGCCTTGGCTGAGATCCTTCTGCTGTTTGATGGCTCAACTGAAGCTTGATGTTTATGGTGGAAATTGTCTTGATTTCTTTAGATGAGATGAGCATCCATGGAGTTTGAAAATGTGTTTTAATTAAGATTCTGCTAAATTCTACCAGACACCTACTTGGAAAACAAAGCAACTGAATAATTAACTCTGATGAGAGCAGATGCTGCTCTAATGACAACCTGTTACTGCTCAAGTGCATCATTAGTTGTTTTACTGTGTTCTTTTAATATGTCCAGAGATCCTCAGCTAATGAATATATTGGCAGCAATGCATCTAAAATAATTCTTCAATGTGGACTGTTGTAAGGAAAAAAAAAATAGCCAACAACCAAAAAACACCTCGCTCAACTGAAATAGTGTTTCCGCTGGTCTGCGTTGTGTGTGCTTGAAAGCAAACACTTCTTTAGTTATCCTTGTGGGATTATTTTAGCCATACATCAAGTGAAGCTTACAAATTGATGAGAATCTAATGATGCATTTATTTACAGATGTGCAGTTCTGTTCCCTGTTATGTTGCTGAGGAGTGAGAAGAGGGAAGGCTTTTTTCCTTTCCCTCATGTAATGTGCACAGTCGGGCATTTGACAAAGTGACTAGAAAAATACCACCAGCACGATTTTACCTTGTTATTTCTAGCTCTCAAAAAATAAATCTATATAAATCTCCTAAAATATAGACAGAACTCTTCAAAAAAATAGAAAATAGAATATTTATAATTAAATAGCCCACTTTAATGCCACACTGGACTTCCTGTTTTCACAATATCTTGAGGTTTCATCTTAAAGCATGTATTATTTTTATATTAAAAGCTGTGGGTTTCTATTTTGGACTATTAGCATCAAGAAAGATTGGCCTGATGATAAAAGTAATGAGATGAAGTGCAATGAAGTGAGCAAAAACATCAAATGGGAGCATTTAGTTCATACTTTTGTATTTCCTGCTCTCTATTTTTTTTTTTTAATGTCAGAACTATCCCTTTTGCCTTGAAATAATAAAAGATATGTTGAGGAATGATTGAGGTCCTCTCTGAGATGTTTTTCAGAGCTGATTGAACCCAACAGACACCGGTCTAGTAGAGCCAAAGGCAGGGGAAAACTCTCTAACCCCTGGAAAGGAGCTAGACATTGCTGGGGAATGTGTGCAGGGGCATCTCCATCAGCCCCTGGGAAGCAGCACTGCTCACCTCCAGCCCAGCTGGGTACCTGCAGTGCTGCTTTTAAAGCCTCAAGTCCTGTAAACCCAGCAAGAGCTCAACAAGCAAATAATGCCAAGCCCATGCCTCGCTCCTTGCGATCCCCCTCTGTGGGTGACAGGCCTTGCCGCAGCCCCAACCCCAGAGACACCACGGCCACTGGCAGAGCCCCATTGCTCCTTTTGGAGGGGCTCAGTGGCTGCAGCCACACAAAGGCAGCAGCACTGTTGAAGGACTCGGATAAAGACAACTCAGCCCAAGGCACATCATGGCCAGGTCAGCCAGGAGCAAGGTCAGTACCAGGTTAAAGACTGAGCACCACCAGCATCCAAGTGATGGGCTCACCAGGCCCTCCCAGGCCAGGGGGTCACCCTAGCTAAATCCCCCTCTGGCCCTGCCCTGGCAGCACCCCTGAAACGACTGACACCATGCCTGCATGCCAGCAGTGAGATCTGCTCCTTGCCCATACACTGCAGCAGACAGCCCAAGGCGCGCTGCCTGCTGGGCACTGCTACCTGCATTGCCAGCCGGTGACTGTCAGCGTCCTGCCGCATGGCACTTGCCACGGGGACAAGCTCCCAGCTGCAGAAGGCCCACGCACAGGCGGGACCAGCAGGGCCTGGCTCCCTGCAGCACATGGCAATGTGCAGGGCTGCGGTTTGCCCTCTCTGAGCCATTGTATTACTATCTCACCACTAGAAACCACTGCAGCTATTGCCACTTTGTTAATGCTTTTAAGCAAATTTTAAAAAACCCAAACAAACAAATAACCAAACCAACCAAAAGCACGTGAATATTCACACCCTTTCTTAAAAGTAAGTTACCCAACTCATTTCATCCCAGCATCTCACACTGCCTTTTTAACAACGCTTTACTGCAAACAAGCTAGCTGCATTCTTATTAAGGAGAGAGGGGGGAAAAACCAAAAACTTTAACAAGTTTGTTTTCTCCCGTGACCAGCTCCTAACTGCAAGATACAGAGACTCCCAGGTCACATCCTACATATAGGATAGAGAAGCCCTTTGAATTTATAGAGCTCACAGCTGACTGCTATGCCTTTCATGGAGACCTCTTTGGGTCTGATTAATTAGTAATTGGGGCGGGAGCTATGCACTTCAGTGACTCTTGGTGCCTTGATTGTAAATCGCAATCTGGTGCTAAATCTCAGCAGGTCACATTGCTGTTTTTGCTGTGCCCCAGTGACACAACTGATTAAATCTGTGTAAACAGTAGCTTAACAGAAATATTTTGGGGGGGTGGAGGGCTGCCTTCAGTTCAGAAGAATTGAGTTATTTATTTCTGAGGGTTCTGTCTGTTCTAAAGCATTTTCATCAATTGTCAGTCGTCCAAATTGATCATGCAGCAAACTAATGGTTTTAATTTGGCCTTAGAAAGCTTGCCCACTGAGGGGGCTTTTAAACAGTGAGTCAGCACTCCATTCACACATGCAAGCCTAGGATGATAAACACACAATATCCTGGGTAGCTTTACAACTAAAGAAAGGACAAGGACAGTACTAGAGCACAGTTTTTTCTATATATTTTCCTACCTCCTGCCAGGAGGCCCCACAGGGCCTGGTGGGCTGCTTCCTCAGCAGGTGTGCACAGTATGGGTTGCCTTGTCTGTATGTTTTTGACCATGAGACAGGAGAAATGCAGAGCTGTCTGCTTGCCAGGCTGTTTCAGAGCAAGTGAAGGACCCACACCTCCTCCTAGTCCACCTCCAGTCCTCCAGCTGGGACCCTGGCTGCCCCCACCTCTGTGCCTTCACAGGCCAGGTCCTTGGTCCTATCCCATTCTCCTCTTTCCCCATGCAAGCAGGTCTGGGTTTCCATGGTGTCGGAGCCCCTGTGTTGCTTCCCCCACATGAGATGCTCCCATTTCTCCCACCCTGTTATTGGTGTGCTCCCCACAGATCCTTCCTGCACCCCAGCTTGTGGCTGTGCCTTGCTGTGCAGGTCCACATTGCCCCAGATCTCACGAGGTTGAGCCCTGCCTACACATTTGAAGCAAGGAAAGTGAAATGAGTGTTACTGTAAGACTGTAGGAGAAATGTTTGACATGTTGCCTGCCTCAGAAGTCTGGTCATTAAACACCTGATTTGTTTCCTCACTTAATTCTCAAAAGCATGTTAATAAATGTGGGATGCAAACCAGTGAGTCTGGCAGTGTCTTTCTTCTGCTCCAGCTTCCTCTCCAACCAATGTAGCTCAGTGCAGGTGACAGGTGCTTCTCAGACCACTACCTTTGGATTATCTAAGAATAACTGTCTTTGAAGAGACAAGAAATAATTTGCAATACACTAGAATGCCGAACAGCTGTTTTCATATGCTCTTTGGGAAGGAAGTGTGTTTATCTGCAGTTTCGATGAGCTGGAATGTTGTCCACGAACTTGCAGTGACGTTTTAACAACTGCTGTGTGGAGGAGAAGCCAGGCAGTGCTCTCCATAACCTTCCTTAAGGCAAGGAGGAGGGGGTATTTATATTCATTTGCGTGATACCTACAAATCCATGGCCTAGGCTGTGGATTCACACTTGAATTACCTGCTGGCTATTGTGGTTGAACAGGATGTGACCTGCTTTTAAACAATGCAGATGTTCAAATTAGTTCTGGAGAATCCAGCTTTGGCTCCAGAGCAGGCAATTTGGTCCTGGAGTTAAAGGTAGAGCTAAAGAGCCAGTGGGCAGATCTGCTCTCTTGGATGAGGATGGCATTCATGCAGGAAAAGAAAAGAACTGGGGGAGCCTGGGGAGAGGAGACAGCAGCCTTGGCAGTTCGCAGAGCTCCTGGCCACAGCAGATGGCTTTTCTGAGTGTGGTGTCCAGCTGGTGCCCAGCCTATATTCCCACAATGGTCCCAGCTCCTGTGGGTTTGCTAAGAGCAGGAGACCCCAAGTGCAGAGTGAGGAGGAAAATGTTCCAACCTCTGGACTTGTGAAAAGGAAACTAGTCAGGAGAGAGCATCAAAAATCCCATTTCGAAGTTGGCATCAGAGTTGTGCAGACCTATCCAAAATTTGTTGCATTAAAGACCTCTGGGATCTGGAACAGAAATTTAAAAAATCTTGGAAGATCAGAGGAGTGTTTTTGGGTGGATTTCCAGCAGTTCAGGACTTTTTTCCCACCATGGTGTTGCTGCAAGAACACTTTCCCTTGTGTTAATTTGTTACTTCCTCTCCTGATTCCAGAAAACAGCAGTAAAGCACACAGCAGTGGAGTAAAAACTACTGAACTTTTAGAGAAACCTCACATAAATAAGTTCTGGTTGGGTAAAAATCTACTCTGTCCTTATCTTGCTTGAAATTGTTTGCCTATCTAAAGCTTCAGCACAGTCCTGCTATCTGCAGAACTGGAGAGTTGGTCACGAACTGGAGCGCCAGATGAGCCTGTGCATCACCTGCTGGGCTTGTCATGATGAGAGATGGGCTCACGTCAGCCAGTTCAAGCGGGGAACCGTACACAGCTCCAGTGGGGGTTTCTTGGAGCCAGTGTTCAGGATAGGTCACTGGAGAAATACACGCGATTTGCAAAGTTTAGCCCTGGATTTTGGCACCACAGACCTAAGGAGGCTTCAGATTCACTACTGCCGCTGGGACTAAGTTTGCTTCTCCTTAGATCACTGCCTTGTTAAGAGTGCAGCCTCTTACTGTCTTATATCAAATGAGCCTCGATGCCACCAAGTGAGCTTCAGTCCCTGAGGCCAAGATGCTGTGACAGTGGTCCAGCGCACTGATCAAGCCTTTCTTCTTCCAGACAGTACAGTACGTATGGCCGTGGGATTTAAACGTTAAGCACATTACATCAATGCTTATGGAGACCAAAGAGGAATGCTCTGATGCCTTTAGTAGGGGTCAGGCTGAGGATTTCTTACTGAGATGCCCAAGGCAAAGCGTAAGAGAGATACAAGCATCTGCCAGAAGGCAAACAGCAGGTCACAGACTGGGTAGCAATATCATTCTGTCTCCTGAATGCTACAAGCCAGGGCTTTACCTACTGGTCTCTCCAGCTTTTCAGTCAGTTCCTCAGCATGGATTCCTCTTCTCTTCCTCACATTTTTCCAGGGAAGGGAGAGATCCCCAGCTGCTTCCACATGTAGCAGTTTTTATATGACTAACATTGAGGCCTTGTTGAAGACATCAGGATTTTGCTACCAACTTCAGTAGTCACGTCTGGAAGTACTGGAGCATATGTTACACTAACTGCAGGGCAACTATTCACTGTGCATCTCTTAATTGCATCCATACAGACAAGATGTTCTACTGCACATGGTCAATTCCAAATGAGCATGAATCTGGCTAATGAAACTAGATTTTCTCCAGAGCAACTGTAAGTGCTACTCCTTATTGAGGACCTTATTCTTGCCAAATTTCAAGATTTTAGCTCTATCCATTCATGCAGGAGCCCTGTCTGAATAATCATGGTTGATTGCTCCTGGACTTGTGTGAACATTCACAACAGCATTTGTCATCTTCTCATTTAGTGTTTTTCTAAGAAAATAATTTTGCTGTCAACAAATCCCTTTCTTGAATGAAAAGCTAGTAGCTAAAGTAGCATGCTTAGAATAGGAATGGTTTTTTGTCCTCGCTTTGCCAAACTCAGCACTGCTTCAGAGCTTAACATCTAAATGATCACAGTGAATTAGAGGATTTGAAATGTGTGAATTCTTTCTCAGCCAATGGCAACTATCAGTATCCCATTACAATAATTAACCATGAGGTTGCTTGATTTTTTCCTCTATTCTGTGAGAGTCGAGTCCTGTGAGAGACTGTTCAGACACTGGTACCTATCACCCAACTTCTTTTATCTTTAGGTACATGACCATATCTTTTGTTAACCCTCTTTTTCGTTATTACCATACCAACACAAGGTTGACTTATTCAAATCCAGGTGTGCATTTTACAGTCAAGAGCTAATGTGCTCTTATGTGCAGCCTAAATTCAGCTGTCGAGCTGAGTTTAACTGTTTCATGTTCTTTCTAAGTAGAGACAAAGGCACAGAGCTAAATTTGGGACACAGAAGAACAGGACAAATATTCAAACTCAGCATGCAATTTTCCTTGCCTGACCTGCTGGACAGTTTAGCAGCTGCAGGCTGAAGGAGTGTGGCTCCCATGTTCTGAGGAGCAGATTATTTCAGATGAGATGTTCCAACATAAACTCTTCTCATTCAGATCACTAGGGCTTCTGTAGAGATTAGACTTTGTACGTTGTCTTGAAGATTATTTACTGTCTGCTTTATGCAAGATTTCCCTTTGTGTTTCCATTTCATCTATGGTGGCTGAGTCCTGAAACACCACTCTTGCATGTGATACTTCATTGTATATCAGCATAAACCATGGTGCTTCATTCTTTAGAGATTTAAACCAGGTGATTTTTCTGTGCTTGTGGCATTTTCTGTGTTGATTCTTGAGAAAACAGAGCAAGAATTTTGACTGCAGAGCTGGTGGTGGGCCACTTCTGTGAGTTAGAATTGACATTAGCAGACACAAAGATGTGCTGCCAGTTTGTTCCTGGATCACATCTGGCTGGGAGAATTCAGCTGTATGTTTATTCACAAGGAGCAGAGAGTCAGCAGGAGGTGCTGTGCGGAGCACATATTTCCCTTCTTTGGGAGAAGCGTTTTTACTGTCGCATTATATCAGGTCATCCTGGATTAATATCTCAAGCAAATAGTTTTATATCTTTTGTACCATGCAGTTAAAAGCACAAGCTCTTTAACCTCACTGCTGGAGCAATAAATGGCTATCTGCATTGACGACCATTTGCTGATATGCTTTCAGAACAAACTATAAATGAATTACTCTAGTCAGGAATGCTCAAGAAGAGTTAGACATCAATGTTTAAATTAAGCATTAATAAGAATACAGAAGTAGCCATTGCAATTTATGGAAGGTAGTCTTTTTTATATTCTTTTATATAAATATATATAAACATATACATGCACATACTACTTCTGCAAAAGGACAGGTTTGTTAACAGCTAGCTTAGAGTTGCAGCTCTAATGGTTTTTTTACCTGGGGTGGGGGGAAGGTTTACCACGCAAGAGTAGGACACCTCCTTTTCCTTGACCGTGGTGCCAGGCTTGGCATTGGCATACGCCCTGCTGCTCTCCGTTTTCTGCAAAGAAAATAACTTGCAAGGATTGTTGAAGTGACCCCTGGTGGTCAGGAGGGGGTGGACCCCACTCTCCCCAGTGGAAGGGCCAAGTCTCAGTCTGAGGGCTTTTAAGACAGCTAGTATGTGCAGAGCCTAGCAGTGAGCCAGGGATTTTGCCCATTGAGATACAGGCTATTGCCACGCAGTCAGAAGATGCTTAATTGAACAAGTATTGTCTCAGCATGGATGGCAGGGTTTCTGGTGCCTTTTCACCTCTTTTAGGGTGACAGGTTCACCTTTTTTGGGTTTGCTCAGTTCTCCTGAATCACAGCTGGCATTGGCGGCTGTGCAGAGTTAGACCCCAGTCCTGCAGTGGACCTGCAGAGGATGAATTAGTTGGACTGCACATGGATGTATGTCTCTGCTCACAATAATCACATTACAGGATCACGGCCATCATCTGGAGCTTCTAAAAACAACATTCCCTCATTTGTTTGCCTAGCTGATGCATAACACGTATTTACATAGGCTCTCATCTTAGGAAGTTTCATCATCTCCTGCGTAGGAGAATATTGAAATGATGTTTGCACCATAAATGTTCCAGATTCCACACATGCTTTCAGTCACCCAGCATGGTCCTGCAGGCAAAAATATGTGAATACCGCTGTCCCATAGGGTTAAAGTAAAAGCAGCACATACCTCATTGGAGTTTTCCAGCTTATTCTCAGATCTAAAAGGTCCCGGCCTTCAAACATCGGTGCAGGATTATTCATGTACTCAAAGTAAAATATCTGCTTCAGCATTTTCATTAGTAGGATGTTAGGCTGATTCACCAAGATGCCTAAACATAGGTTTAAGGGTGTGAAATGCAGAAGGCAATAGGACCATTTGCCCACTTCAATTTCTTGAGTCAGGGTTTAACCTCAGAGTCAAAGCACTAATCACAGACTTGGAAACTACAATCTGAAATTCAGGTAGTGTGTATCTTCAGGCTGAGTTAAACTGGAACTACATACTTGGAGGCAGTCACAATAAGAGGAGCAAACATAGCCACAGCTGGGACAGAGGTGTTGCCCAGCCTGACTACGTGCTCCTCTTGTCGTGTGAACTGGGAACACTGACAGCGTGGGGTTAGCAGGTCTGCAGCCCCATAAACCTCCCCTTTGCCCCTCCCTCAGTTATTCCTTGAAATTAACCATCACCAGCACAATTCAATACATTTTCTAGCCCCTAACCTCTAGTTATGATATTTTTTAGTCAAAATCAGTATGAGCTGGATATACAGATGACAATTTTTCGTGTCATCATATTGTGCGGTTAATATAAATTATTATACTGTTTTCTGCTCTTGTATTACATTTTGTTATTTTGCAATCATATGGTTAAACAAATTAAGAAATTGAACATCCTGTGTGCAATATCTATTTGGGTGACATTAACATAAAATAACCTGTCAGTCAAGAAAGATGGCTAGAGTCAAATGTGGAGTTTTCTGGGTTCACATACACATCACTGCAGGAAGCCTGCAGTTATATGAAGTCCTTTTGTGATGTACAAATATTATTGTGACTTTTGAAAGCTCCCTGCCTGAACTGAGGCCTCCAAACTACACTCAAGGTCCATGAAAACATGGACCATCTCAGTCCTAATGGGTTCTCAGTATCTCAGCAAGGAGAATAATTGAAAGTCAGTCAATATGAAAGCTCTGGGAATGCTGGCTCCAAAGCACAAAGCTTAGGGGAGTGGGGAGCCAAGGGGGTAAAGGCCTGCTTCAGAAACAGCAGAGATCAGATAGATTTGGTAAAACCAAAAGAAATCAAAAAGAAACCACTTTCTCCTCCAAAACTGTTAATTTTCAACAAATCAGTAAATGCCAGTGTGTTCAAGTTGATTTTAGGCAGAAAAAAATAGCTGCAAGCACATTGCTGGCAGGACGCTGGCAGTAGGTGTTATGAGAAGTTTTCTGCTGGGCTCCACAAGAAATCATTCAACCTTCAATATTTTATGAAATGTGGAAGTTTCATAATCGTACTTTAAATTCTTTAACTTGCATACAATGGAATTTATATAGAGAGAAACCTCAGAAGGTTCACAGAGAAAGATTATTATTGTGGGTTTTGTACCACTCTGACAACTTGGTTGGCTCAAGGATATGGACTTTGGCAATATGGAAAAGTGTGAAATGACAAGTTAATGCTTAGGGAGGGTACTTTCAGTAATTTTAGCCAGTTTCCCTCATACACTCAAATCTCCCAGTAATTTCAGGCCCAACCATTAACAGTGGCTTGAAAGGCCAGGTTTGCAACAAAGACAAGGAGTTGGACACTAAAAGAGAACAAGCACAGCTTGCTCAAGGAAAACTTTCTGAACGAAGTCATTCACTTCTGGTTTGAGAATAAATAGCTCTCATAGTCCCTGGTCCCCATAAGATTTCTGCAGGCACACTTTATTGCACTTTGAAATCTAAAGGACCCTTCAGGAATGGAAGGTTAAACACGCATGTAAGTGTTCACGAAGCTGGAGCCTTATTTGACTAATTTCTCCTAGGCTGATAATCAAATACTAAATAGCCCTGGCTCGTGGAGCAAACATTTCCCCCTAAGGACAAACCTCTTTACTGAACAATAGATCAAAAGTGAGCTAGCACTCTGGAGTCCAAGACAGACCTACTGTAATTAATTCAGTTAGAGCACAACAATTTGGAGGTAGCAGAAGGATGGCAAATCCCACCTTGTTTCCTAATCTTCCCCAAAGGAACATATTTATTACAAACTCCTAAAATCACCTTTTGATAACGTTGAACAGCCTGTGAGGGGCCCATTAAGGCATACAAGGCAGACCCATTTTAATCCTTAATACCACTTGAAGATTATCCATTTTAAATGGCCTTGCAGAGCTTATCATAATTTTGTAAACTATTAAAAAGTATTAAAAAGCACTACTACATCTATCTGATGAGAAACATGGGCTCCTCCAGCCTGCCTGATAGAAAACACTGTGTCTCTGCGGCTGTCTGATGGTGATTCCAGCTGTGGCAATCCAGATTCTCACTTGTACAGAAACTTTCCAAGTTTCACTGAGAGTGAAGACTACACTATAGCTATCTGGGTACTCTGTTCTTCAGGCTGAATGCAGAGATCTCATTTTCTTTTCTACACAGGGCACTGTCAACCAAAACCAAGACAGCTAACTCACAACTGCCCATTCTTTTCAGGATACACAGTAACTGGCATTTTAAAACATGTTGGCTTTCAAGAGTGTGGCTGAAACAGAGCCATCTTTCATTTGGTACTTTAAAAAAGCTCTCCAATCTAAATCATTTAAAGAAGAGAAAACCAAGCCATTCTGTGGCTCCAGGACCAGGCAGTGGTTAACACTGGCTAGAGGTCTTTGCACCCATTGGTAAAGGCAATGTGAGAACAGCAATAATTTCCAAGGAGACTCAGAGTGCAGAGTTTACCAGTGTCCCCATTCAAGAATGGGTGAACTAACCTCTGTTCCTGAAAACCCGTGAGATGCATCACAGCAGTTGCAGTTACTGTCTGCAGGTCTGTGGCAATGTCTCTTGATGCACTTCTTCGGATGCAGCAGCTCCACGCTGCTCCTAAATGCAGGCCACTGCATCAGTAACACCATTGGGCTGGAAAAGGAGAGAAAAAAAATGGAGCAAAGTGCAGCCCCCACAAATGTGTACGGGAAAGAAACTGAAATGCAGGTGTGCCCGGTTGCCTGAGACCCCCTTGGCGTGAGGAGAACCCCAGCTGGCTAATTCTCCCTAACTGCTGTCTGAGGAGCGTAGGGGAGAGGGGAGGGAGAGGAAAAAGCTGGGCATGCTGTCCACCTTGTCTGACTCACTGCTGTCTGTGCCACTGAGCTTGTAGAGAAGAGGTTGGCATGGATGGGACCTGCTGACTTGTAAACTTGCAATTGGATGATCTGGCCCCTTCTCATTCCCTCGGTTGCCTTCACTAAATGAACAACTATCACATTTACAGGGCTAAATGCAAAAGGAAAAGAAATGTGAACTCAAGAGGAAAATGCAGCATTGCATGCTTGCCCTTCAAAGTAAAGAAACCCAGGAGAGCAGGCACAGCAAACCAAAAAGTACACAAGGCACTGAACGAGTGGGATGGCTTGGAAAAAATGGGGTGCTAATTACCCCGGCTTGAGCTAGATATGCAGGGCTTCTCACACAGTAGCACCCATGCCACATCTAAAGCCTGACCTGCAACACCAACCTGGGCTTGTGAGCAGAGAGGAGTTCAGGCTGAAATGGAACAGATAAGAAGTGAGAGGAGGCTGCCAAACTCATTTTCACTGGGGATCTGAACCACAATTCAGTCCAGGTGACATTTTACATATTTTCACCATTGTTTTTGTTTAATTTGTGAAAGCAATTACACAGCCAATTGAACAGTGTAAAGCAACTGCTGCAACAGTCAATATTTCAGTGAGGTACAGCGCAGCTCAGCTTTCCCAGTTAGGATATTCAGGCATAGTCCTATGGTATCTGTGCCATCCATCACTGACACTGCCATCTGGCTTACCTGAATCCTCCCCAGCTACAGCTTGTGCTGAACAAACCTGACTTTTCTTTGGGCTCCTTTTGAGGAAAACAAGGCAATGAAACACCCTGCACTGCTGGTGATATGGACAATGTTAGCTGACATTCTCAGCTCTTAATTGAAGCGTGACAGGGGACAGCTAAGTGACAGACGAGGCCAAATACACTGGGTGTCTGGGTGGTCACTTTGATGCAGATAATTGATGGCTCACCCTGTTGAATTACACAGTGTAAACATGTAATATTAGACCCCTACAAGACTGCTTTGCCCTCGTGTCACTTCAGCTGAACTACTCTGATTTTTATTGCTGTGGCTGAAATCAAACTTGTTTCTCTTTGGTGTGGTGTGGCACAGGAACCCCCCCTACCCCACAGGCTGGGGCTGAGCCAGCAGGGCCCAGTTTGCTGCCAGGACTGCAGTGGGACAAATTGGTGGTACAGGTGAGTTGCTGAGGTGGCGTAACACTGTCAGTAGAGTAGGAGATAACTGCGCACACAAATACACTGGGAACTGGCGGTAGCGCTGCTGTGTTACCTATGATAAATAGCCTGTGTCACCGCAGTAGCTGGTCTCCAGATTGAAGCAGACTTTTGCGAATCAGCAGGGTCAGCATTTGAAAAGCATGTGAATATTGTGCACTTGTAAATATTTGAGCACATCTGTTTAGCTCCCTCTCAAAAACCACTGGGAAAAACTACTTCACATTGTGCCATGCAATGCTGTTACCCTGCTCTAATTGTCAAATCTGTTGAGTGTTTTTCTCATGCACACAAAAATTAAAAATTACTATCCTCATTCATGATTAATTCAGCTGCAGTGCTGCACTGTGTCACACTGCATTTTTTAAAGTATTAAATTCCACCTCATAATCAGAAGAGTTTTAATTAACTTTTTGCCAGTTCATCTTTTTTTTCCTCCTTCACAGAGCTTCAGACAATCTCCAGAGCTGCTCTCCCTGCAAAAATCTCCTCAGATGCTACCAAGAAAGCAATGGAGTGCCAAGCTGGCACTGTGAAAATTGCCTGCACCAGACCCAAACTATTTGCCTCTTCCGTGCCTCCCCACTACAGGCCTGAGGCCAGTTGCCTGTCTGTGCACAGCTCACTTGGCCAGGGCATGACAGAGATCTAACCCACAGTATTTCTTAGTTGCCTGGGAAGAGCATCTGGCTATTACTTCCCTTCAGCCCAAATCTTCTAGCAGATATGGGACTGGTCTTTTCTATTAAACCTTTAGGGCAGTGAAAGAGAGGACTTCAGAGGAGCAATATTCTCACCTGTATGTCTGTCATTTTTCTGTAAAAGCATCTGTCCTCTGCAGCTGGTACACCTCAGGATTGCCCCAAACTGCTCACGCACCTCTAATGGGTTTGCAGAGGGACTTTCCAGGCAGGGACACGCTTGCAGGTAGGAAGAGTCATGTTCCCTCTCTTCCCCAAGCTGGCCCTGATGAGAAGGAAGGAAACAGGTTATTAAACTTTATTATTTTCAGAACAGAGCAAAAAGCAAAGAAGGCAGCATGGAAAGAGGACCCATTAATAACTCTCTCCCACAGGTTTCATGATCCTTTCTGGACCAGTGTGATCTTTTAGACTCAGCTTGGAAGTGATTAAAGAGCCGACAGCCAGGTGGGCCTGAGCAGGTTTGGATCTCGATATCAGAGTTTTTCTTGTGAGCAGAGAACTCAGCAAGAACAGAGAAAAGCAGCAGGAGGTCCTCTCCCTGCCTCTGCCCCTGCGGGACCCTGACAGAAAACTGCCTCAGAATCATGACCATGCTGCCTCTAGATGGCTTTTCCTTGCAGGACCAGCAGTTACTCAGCGGATCTCCTTAGGTTTTTCTGACCTTGGCAATATTACAAGGGTCGCATTTTCACAGGGCTGAATTGTTCCTGAGCAATTTCTCCAATGTATTAGGCACAAACATGCTTTCTGCCAGCATCAGGCATGTCTAATCTCTCCACCTGCTTTCTCCCCCAGCAGTTACATTCGGTATCTGTTGCATGGAAAATCCCACTTCTTTTTTTTTGTTTAGTAGCAAATTCCCACTGCAGGCTGAGGGAGCAATCACTCTTTGGAGGCATGGGGTCCAGCTGGGTTAAATTTACTTTGCTTTCCCCAAGAAAACTTCTTCCTGGGTCTCTGATTTATAGTAACTAGTACCACTGACTGGCATGTCTCAAAGGCATGTCAGATGTCCTCTTTTGGGTACAAGGGCACCCAGAGCACACCCCTTATTTCACCCTGTTGGTGGGTGATACCTCTCTTAAGAGCATGCCTACGCAGTGAACCTGCAGCTCTGGTCCCAAGCCTTTGAGACATCTGTAAGGCCAAATGCCTCTTCTTTTACAGGGGTAAGGTCTCACCTTACAAGTGAGCAGGCACCTCCTGGCTGAGAGGGACTGCTCAAGAGCATGAGCACTTCGAGCCCCTGTGCTCCCCCAGAGTACGTGCAGGTGGCTTGTGCTGAAGGGGAGCGCTGTGAGCACAGGTCAGGGCAGAAGTGCCCCCTGCGCTTCCCCTGGGCTGGCTGAGAGGAGGGAGGCTTTGGTGGAGTGCATGCTGCATATGACTGCTCTGCCTGTCCTCCCTCTGCCCACTCTGAGGCCTCGCTTCCCTCATAAATCAGCACTGACGGGTTTTAGGGCAGAATTGGTACCAGCGAGGGCTTGAATCCCTCCTGAGGGGCAAAGGGCTGAAGGGAGCCATGAAAGGGATCCCTCTGCCTGCATCGGCATGGCCGCGCCACAACATGCAACACGACAACACTTCTCACAGGGTGCAGGAACTGAGAGATGGAGGTTACGTAGTTTGATAGAGTTGATGCTACTTAATAAGGCATTGAACATTACAGACAAGATACAAGCAATAGAAAAATGGGAAGCAAACAGTAAAGAAAGGGAGCAGGATCAAACGGACATTTCATTACGGGAATTTCTGACAGTGGTTTGCTGCACATTTGAACACAGAAAAATGGGCAGTAGTCATTCACCAGCTCTGGTCCAAAGGGACATGGGATACTATGCAAGAGCAGAGGTGATGTTGATTTGCTGCTCACACTGACACCTTGCAATGTCCACTGCATTTTTGCTCTCTCTGTGTCCCTTTAAGGATCACATTGCCATGGAAGCTGTCTGAGCCTCCGGAAGGAGCTGGGAATCCTGTCAGTACTTGAGAGGATAAAATGTGGTTATATTTGATATACGAGGCCAGAAGAAACATCTAAAACATTTGCTTTTGAGTAAGAAAACAAGCAAAGGCATTCCTGGCCCAGGGGCATTTTTAGTGGGATTTCCTTAATATTTTTTCTTATCCCCTCCTGCCCACTTCCCCACAGCTCTGAACACACTTGTGCGTTGCACAGGTTGGAAACAATGGTTCCTGTGCCAGAGCAGCGTGAATCTCATCTAGGCGGGAGCTGCTCTGGGAATGACAACTCCTTCCAAGCTGATATTTGCCTGGCATGGCTTGTATCACTTTCTGGAGTGAAAGAAGCTGTACTCACCAAGACACTTTCATGCCATTATTTTCTATTTGCCGTCAAAACAGTTGTGTGCACACAATAGCTTTACCCCATCTCTGCAGCAGTCAAAACATTAACAGTCATTTTAGAATAAACTCACGTAATGACTAGGCCCTGGGCTATTAGGGCAAGTCTTAAGATAGTAATCCTGTCTACCCTGGGTTTTAAGCAGCATGGGTTTCCAAGGGCTAAGACTGTGTTTATCTGCAAAGGATGTACTGATTTAAAACTACACATCCAGTTAGAACTGTGAAGCCCTGACTCTTGCTAGTCCGGTATAAATTTGCTGATATCCCTGTCTCCTGCCCAGGAGGAAGACGACCCTGTAGGAGTTTAGCTTTTTATGCCTCTGCTGCGGGCCATATCACCCACCCAGCACAGTGCAGCTACCAGCAGTGCCTTCGTAGGACGGCAGTTTGGCCTTGCTTCTTCCGCCCCCTTAGAGTTATGAGACAGGAAATGTTAAGTGTTGTATCATGTAGGAGGACCTCTTTTCTCCCCTTTCTGCTGGGTTTCTTGGGTCAACTAATATTAAAAGTGAACTCCTTCATTTGCTGAAATTTTTTGCACTACTTTGCTGCCACCCCCAGCAAGCACCCAGGATGGGCAGACCCTCTCCAGACTTTCCTATACAGCCTACTGCACTGCATTAGCTGAAGAGTTGCCCCTCTAGTCTGAAACGTAGCCCTTCTACACCTGGAGTTTGCTTTGGGGATGTTTCAGTGATGCATAGTTTTTCACAAACGAGTACACCCAAAATATTGCACATACCTTTTACCATCAGGGACGCTCCAGGAGAACTTTTGTGCAGAAAGGAAGGGCCATTCCTTTTATCTCTGAAGCGTGATGGGCTGAGAGCAGAGATCAATAAATGTTCTGTGAAATAAAAATAAGAAAGGCCACCAATATGGAGTATGGCTGATATTTATAGGTGAGCACTGCAAGGCTGAGTAAGGGATTTGGACACTTTACCACTAAAATTAATCAAAGACAGGCATTTCAGTCCCCTAGGCAGATTTGCAAGTATGCCTGTGGGTCTCAAATGTACAGTGCATGTGTGTAATTGTCAGTTCTAGTTTATTTTGAATAGATTCAAGGTAAGATAAAACAGACAAAAATGCAGGCACTCAAGTATATCCTGAATTTGGCAGAATGAAGAACAACACCCACCTATCTGACTGACACTCATTTGAAAGTGCTCAGCAATGTTGCATGTTCAGCTTGCAGGTTATTCTCAAATGGAAAATTGCATTATCAATTTTTGCTTGCAACTTAGAAGAAACAGGTGAAAGCAGAGCCGAAGCCACAGATTTAAAAAAACTCCTCTCTCCAAACAGTGTAATTCTTATTAATTCATCCCTCTTCTGCTAGAGGCTGTCCTCACCAGCCCAGCTACCCACCCTCATGCCATACACAGCTTTTTTGCCTTGCCACTGCCAGTTGCTCATTAGCGCTGCTCCAGGGGCCAGTGCTTTGCACAACAGGACTGTTACCAGCCTCTCTGCTTGTGAATCTCGGCTGTCCTGTGCAATCACCTTCTCTACTGTAAGTGCTGAGGAGGTTCTGTCTGTGGGCCATGGATGGTGGCTTTAGAAGTGTTTTGTTTTGTTTATTCAGTAGATTTTCCAGGTATCACAAAGTTCTGTATTTCCCCTGCTTCAGGATACAGAGATGCTTTGGCTACTATTTGACCTCTGGTGCATCTTTTTCCATACAAGTGTTTTTCCTTAAGTAACCAAAAATGTAGAACATACAGAATCATGCAGTAAGCATGCATCATCAGCAAAAAGAACATACTCCTGCATGAAACACCATTACACTTTAACAAACACCCTCAAAGTCAAGAAAAGGACATAGGAAGAGACCGTACTCTGGATAAGCTTATGAAAGGGGCAAGTTCAGTGTAAGATGGCCAACAAAACAGTATGAAAATGCTCTTCATGAATTTCCCGACAGTTCAGCATGATGGGTTATAATGGGTAAGCAGAGGGGAGAACTCCCCAGAGCAAAATGAATGTGGTAGGCCCTCTGGCTGTGTCAATGGATAAAATGGGATTCCCCAGAAATAGCTAGATAACCAAACAGGAGTCAAACACAGCTGCTTAGAATAATTTTCAGCTGATTTTTGGTCATAAAAGGCCATCATTAAGATCTGAAAGTTATCAAAAAACTGTTTTCACTGGATCTGGAAAAGGAAATTTGGAAATGTTCTTTATCTTTTCTTTATTATAGTTTTTCTTTCTCTTCCACCATCTCCACACCTTTCTGTGGTGGGGTATGGGATAAGGGGCAACAACAGAGAGGCTGGAGAGAAGTAGGAGGAAGTATATTCGAAAAGAAGCATGCAAAAACAAATAATAAAGAAAGAACAGAACAACAAAAGCTGAGATCTTTCAACTGCAATTATTTTCCCTAAATTTCAGTGAAATCATTCAGGAAAACAAAATATTACTAATTTTCTCTCCAGAGGTTTTTGAAATGGTTTCAACATTCTTCCCCAGCCTGGTTTTCTCCCGTCTCCAAGCCATTGTGATGAGTGGTGCCGGAGGAGCCGCTCCACCAGAGCGGGAGCTGGGGAACAGGCCATCGCGCCGTCAGAGGACACATCGCCTGGATTAAGAAACTGGATTAAGAAATCACCAGGGCCAGGCTGAATCCAGCAGGCCTTAGCTGGAATGCACTAGTTACCCTGTCACCTCATCTTTCTGCATTTCAAAATCAGTTTTATCTAGTATGGGATGCATGATATAATTCAGACCTGGCAATGTAAACATCTGATGGGCTGAGCGTCTAGAAAGAAAAACTCAAAACCTGAGAAGCTCCTTTGTCTGGGTCAGCCCACTGCAACGAATTCACAATATTCAATTCTGTATACATCTTGGCTGGTAGAGGTGAATGTGCTAATTTAACCCAGGGGATGGATGTAGCGAGTTGTAAGACCTCCCCAGCCCTTTGCCTGTGTCCAGGGCTTGGGCAGGTTCCCTTGCTGTTGGCTGGAGGGCATACGCCAGTGAACAGAGTGCTGGACTTCCAAAAGCAGAAAGAAGTGCTGGCTGATGGAGCCCTGCGAGCACTGATCTGAACAGCTTGTGAACCATTACTATCTAGAAGTGTCAAGAAAGATTAGAACAAACATCAAGCAAAGATGAAATAAACAGCTATTGTATGGGCAGAAATGGATTTTCAGTTTCCACAGTAAATAAAATAATGTGCTGTCTTAGTCAGTGCCCCTGTGATGATACAGTTTGCAGGATTTTTACTGGCAAGCTGCCATACTTACTTTCATTTATCTGCCTCAAAGCACCATTTCAAAAAGTGCAAAAGCATGTTGTTGATAGAGTAGATTGTTTATAGCTGAATTGAGTATTTCAGAACAACGTGCATTGTAATAAAGCGGGGGAGGGGATAAGGAAGCCAGCACAGCTGCAGCTTCTTGAATCCTTTGTCAAAAATCAATGCCAGAAAGCTGAGACGTATTTGTTCTGTCTCAGGAAACGCAATACGCAGCCCCCTCGCAGCTCTGCTCCGTGACAAGTGCTAACAAAGGCCCACGGTACCGCCAAGGCTTCCCCAGCACTTTGCACCGATGGCGCTGGCACCCCTGGATGGCTGAGTGAGGGATGGCACCACACTCCCTGCCGGCTCCTTGGTGGCCAGTGGAGCCTGGGGACCTCTCACGTCTGTGCACCATCACAGCTCTGCTGCTGCACGTGGAGCACGTGGTACGGTAACTCCTTCAGCAATCTAAAGACCATGTCAGAGTGTGTGGGGGGAGAGAGAGACGGGGGGAGGAGGGGTGTTAAAAATAATAATGTAAATAAAACCAAAGTGTTTCAAGAACAGAGTGCAGCCCTCATCGCTGGGTTGGCAACCTGCCGCTGCTGGAGTGAGGCGAGAAGCCAGGGCAGCCCATTGCAGGTAGGAAGCAGTAGCTGAAGCAGAAAGGCAGCTTGTCCCAGTTCACCAGTCTCCCTCGCACTCACAGCATCTTCAAAAGGACAGTAAGTCACACAGACTGGTTCTCCCTGTTGAAAAACAGCACGAAAAGCACATGCCTCTGGAGGTTTCCACTGCTAACAAGGGCTGGTTTCCTCAGCGCAAACAATAAAAGGCTGATGAGTGAGGACTTCAGTTCCCCCGAGACCATCACATCTAAACAAATAACAGACTGAAAAATATGACTAGAATTAAGGTAAAAAGAGAACAAGACTTTATGGGAGGATAACTGTAATTGCTACCCAGAGTTAGAGGACACGAGGAGAATGTGAGGGTCTCCTTCTCCAGCCCTGCTGGCCCCAGAAGAAAACATCTCACACTCTCACCATGCTGGGGGACAGCAGCCTTTCTGGCCAGTGTTCCTGCAGCTTACTGGAGATAACAGGGGTGGTATTGCCTCCAGCCTGGCAGCGGAGGGTACCGGACCATGGGTGCTGGGAGATACACAGCCTTTGTTTCCTCCCCCTGCCCAGCTTCCCGAGTGACCTGCCCCACGGCCCCATGCTGTCTGGCACTGTGCGGGGTGGCTCTGCTGCTTGCTCCTGGCTGCCTGGGGCCCAGGCTGGCCTGGGAAAATGGTGCGCTGGGGCACCTCAGCTGCGTGGGTGACTCTCATTTTGCCATGTCCCCCGCAGCTGGCCCAGCAGACACCAAGTGCCTTTGGGATGTTCATTATGAGCGCAGCTCTCTCAGGCACCATAGGCTTTCAGGAGATATTGCGGTCCCTCAGCTCCCTTTGTCAGCAGGAGCTCCTGGAGGCGCTCAGCACCCCAAAGGAACTCTTGATCCTTCACTGAATCAAGCCCTATTAGCATATTTCCAGGCATTTACAGATACCATATTTTCTACATTAATATTTAACCCACCAAGTCTTTCAAAGCCCATCTTTCCAAACCTCAAGTTCCCAGATGCTTTTTAATGCCCCTCTCAATAGTGCAATAAAAGTCTGATATTTTATTACTCCCATGAATTATTATCCTAATTTGTAATTTGCCAGACTTTTTTAAACTTCAAAATCTGTACTGTATTTTCCCACACCAAAAAAAAAAAAAAAAAAAAAATGCTGTGCACGACACATTTTTCACTAACAAGCTGAAGCCTAATATTTAAATAGACACAATGATTTTTCTGAAAGGGCACACTATCTTTGTCACACTGTCAGCGAGGTTGTTTTATGTCACCCCAAATCATGTTTAAAGGTTTTCTTAAAATAGAAAGATAACCTAGAACTGTGCACGAAAGACTGGAAGCAGAATGAAATGGTTATGCATTCTTCTGAACTTTGATGTAATATAAACTTCCAAGATGGTTTATAGGCACCATTTTTTTTTTTTAAGAAGTAAGCATCTTGGTTATCTGGAATGCAGATGCTGGGCAAATTCAGAAGCTCTGGAATGCCTGCAAGCTGTGCTCCCTATGCAGTAGACGCCAAAGATAGTGGAGCAAAAGACACTTGAGGTCTCATCCAGCATCTACTGAAGTCAACAAGGGCCCTTCCACTGACTGAGCTGAGCTGTGGATGAAGCCTCCAAAGAGCATCTTCCCGTCAATAAACTAGAGACCTGACTGAATCCAGAACACCACAAATGAGGTGGGTCAAATCAAAGAAAACAGAGACACTGAAAGGGTGATCTCAGAGCCAAACTTAGTACACTAAGAATGTCTAAACAGGGCGAGACTTTAAAGACACGAGGCTGATGGTGTCCTCCTTTTGACATGGGTTGCCCAGGAAAGCAGAGCTCTGTTTGTATTGGGAATGACTGATCTACCAATGTGAGGACAGAAACCTCCATTTGTCCTCAGTGAGAAATGAGGGCTTAATACTTATAACTCACAAAAGTACCTTCCACTGGCATCTCAGTGTTATGTTCTGGAGAAGCAAAAGTGAAAGTTGTTTGAAACTATTTGCTTTCTTCCTCCTGTAGACGTATAAAAAATGAAGACAGAAAACTTCTGTGGAGCCTGTCTGTAATGGCTCAGAGCTGGCCACAGCTTTGTGCCAAGTGCTATGCTGGCAACTTGATTGGCAGGAGGCCAAAAGCTTTTATTTTTCTGGGTGGAAGCATGGCATCACACGTCCCATAGGTATAGGCTATGTCATCCTGGAATGAGCAGCTTGATTACTCAATGCAGAACTTGCAACATTCGAAGTATCTAAACACTTGAATCCTGGAGCATTTAAACTGATCTGTGGTTGGACAAATCTGAGCCAGAGATGTGAGAGTGCCTTAACTCAAGAACCTGGATTGGGCACTGACTGAAAAAGTGCTGTACTTTTAGTATTGCTTTCTAAGGATCCTTTTCCACCATGGGAGAGCTCCACCTTGCAGTGGAACTTTCAAGGTCTGTTTTCAGGTGGACAAGAGCTTTGGACATTAAACTCTTCTCAGAGAGGAGTGATTCCTAGTGATGTAAATGGATTTCCATAGAGCATCTGTGCCTGTGGATAAGAAGGTTCCTCACAGGGACAGAGGCCCTGTTCCACTAATCCTGCTTGCTCTGCGTTCGGTCCCTTCAACTACTCCCTGTGCAAGGCCACTTAAAATTCACAGTGGAGCTGAGCTCCATCTAATGCAACAAATGCTCAATTTGTGCCCAGGCTCTCTCTCCAGACATACTTACCTCCTGTTCTCTCATCCCCTTGGTTCCCCTTGGGCTTTCCAGTTGGGGGGGATCCTTTTGCCCACAAACTCTTGCACAATTATTTGTCTGTAAAACTTAAGAAGAGAAGTAAAATTGGAGTCCAGAGTTAATAGAAGGGATCTGCTTCTTCCTACCAATGCTGTGTGGAGTTCAAACCTCCTTTGGGAAGAACACATAACTTTTGCAGATTTCTGATCAGCTCTGTATTCCACATAGGACCACTACTGGAGTTTAGCCTTAAAAAGAAGCAACTTGATCCCCAGAGAGGGAAGCAGGTAGACCCTCTCTGAAATGCCAGGGATTAGTCCTGGCACAAGTTTAAGCCTGGGAGCTAGGGCCAGGTCACTGGAATTACTGAGCTCTATTAAAGTCAGGTTTTGCTTCAGGTACGACACTGAGTAATGAACTAACAGTAAAGCACAACACATGTACATATAGCTATAACGCTATAGGCACTGGAATTATTTTTTCCTCAGTTACAATTTCTTTTCTATTTACCCTTTTTTTTTTTTCTTTTAAATACCTTTCCTTCAAGGAGATGTTGAAGACAACTCTCTATTTTGCTGAACATGCACTTCCTGCCTTTGACTCTAACTACTTATGACAGTTGGTAAAGTAGACATTTCTCTTGCATCTCATCCAGCAAAATGGCAGCTACTAATCTCAGAAGAGAGAACTCAAACCCTCTTTTGCATCACTCTTATGGGAGGTTTTTGGAGAGCTTCACCTCGAACCCACGATTTTGCTTGAGGCTGAGGGAGCTGAGAAGTGCAAACTCCCTTCAGCATTCAGGGACCCACAGTCAAATCGTTAACACAATACAGGAAAGACGCACAGCTACACTACAGGTTGAAACAGAAGCATGCACAGGGACAGTATTGCCTCAAATTATCACATACCTTAAAAAGTCTTTCCAAGGTGGTGAGGCAGAATTGTGAAAGCCTAGGAGAAAAGTCATATACATTCTTCTAAAGGCCAGAGAGATGCTCATGCAGGCAACCATGGCATTCACCCCAGAAGTCCTACCACCAGAAGATTGCTATTGGGACACAGTCAGTTCTGTTGTCATGTTCCCCCTTGTGTCCCTTCCATCACCTCCCTGGGCTAATCCAAAAGCAGAAACCTGCCTATCTGCAGAGCAGGCAAAGCCTTTGTGAGCAAGCACAGCGACGGTATGCAAGAGTCCAGCTTGGTATCCAATAGCATGCGTATGTGATCGAAAGCCTCTGTATGGCACTTACCCTCGGCTTATTTCTCAGAGTTGCGACTTATTAACAGTATTACCTTTTCCGATGAAATATCATCACGTGTAAACATCAGTGACAGGCATTAATTGCAGACAATGCCTTTAATCAACAATTGAACATTAATAAGCATAGACCTTGAGAATTAACACAATGAGACACTTGTACTTAATCACTAAAGAGTACTTCTCATAAAGAAAACCTTCTCCTTTTGTTCCTAAAAAGGTCAAAGTCTTCTTTTCTCTATTTGACAAGGAGAAAAACCACACATAGTAGAGCATATCTAGGCTGCTTTATGTGGCTTAAATTATTTCCATCCATGCATAAAAAACATTCCTTTTCAAAGATGTTCACCAAGTTTTCGTATGTGATCTACAGCTCCCAGAGTCTCTGTTCCTGAAATTATTAGGTTAGCTGCTGAAAGCAGCAATCAAGTTTTACTGTTAATCTTAAAAGCTAATCCTTTTTATTGACTTCCCAGTCAATAAACTTGTAGCTCTGAAACTACTTTCAGGTTTCCTTAAGTAATAAGAGGGTTTGTGTGTACCTGTGCATGTGTTTGAAGCTGCTAATTTCCTTGCTGAGTAAGTTGCACTTGCAGGTTAAAACTGTAAAGCAATTTGCTTTATCTCCTGATGTGGGTTCCTACTTCCACAGAAATCAGAACAAGGCTTGAGCTGAGAGGACTCAGAGAGGAAGGTCAGGACACTCATCTGGCCACAGATTATGGGGGGTTGTTACAGGGAGTGAATCTTCCTGACAAACAGAAAGGAGAAAGGGGGTTTTTTTTGACCTTTTGGTTTTTTAAAGAAACTCAGCGGATGTAGTCCTATCCCTATTCTTGAATTAAAATCTAATCCAGAGAACTAAAGAATAGTTAAGCATCACACAGATTTATGATTCCTCAGCTCTCGCCAAAGAAAAGGGAATGAAGGACATGCCAGATGTCTCAGACTACTTCAAGTTGCTGTGAACCAGTTTGGCTGTATTCAGCCGTGTACAAGCCCTGCTCACAGGTCTCCTCTTATTCATGCCAGTAACCAGCAGCATGGGACTCCCCAGAAGCCCCAGCATCACCTCAGCAAGAAGAGGACACAGTATGGGAGAAGAAAAGCAGGTCTGTTCTCAGCTTACATGCTATGTTGAACACTAAAATATAAATAGCTCTCTGAGCAGCAGGGAAAACATGAAGGCTTCCTTGGCTTTGTAATTTGTGGTGGGATTTTCTTGTGCCGAGCAGTGTGCAAGCTCTGACTGAAGCTCTTCCCACTGGTGGGGGACATTCAGGCTGCTGCTCGGAGAGCAGCCCTTCCCTCGGCAGCAGGATTAATGCTCTTTCTCTTTGTCCATCACCAGTTTCATGTAGTCTGCCAGAATTAAAATCTTTACCAATCATAGCCACTGCTCAAGCTTAGCAGAGACCAGCCTCTGGGTTCAAAAGGTGCAGGGGGAAATTTTCCCCTCCCTCACTAAGCGTGAAGTTTTCTCTCACATTAACCCCCTTTCCATGACCATCTGGACAGCGAGGTGCTGTCCAACCTTCAGTTGCACCAGGAGACCACAAACATCTGAGCACTTCTCACATGTAGCGTGGAGCAGAGGGCAGCACTTGCCGCCCGCACAAGCCTGGACGCACTGCAACTCCCAGCCTCACATTTGTGCTCAGGTTTCAGGTGGGCCTGTTCCCTGCCTGCTCTTAGCATGTACAGCAAGCTTCATGCTCTTAACATTTCCCAGAAATTCAAAGTGACAGAACCGGAGGTATTGCAATCTGGAACTCTTAACTTTCGTAAACTGGTGAGAATACTGGAATGTGCATGTTCCTTATTTAACTGCTCCACCAGCTTTTCTTATATGCTGCTCAGCACAGCCGTTCAGGATACATATTAGACAACTAACATCTGGACTGAATATCTATTAGGACCATATGCTCTACTCAGCTACAGCATCATGTTGGAGATTGGGAAAATCCAAACCAAATGGAGATATCAGAAACTTTCAAGGGTCAAAAATAAAGTCATTTTGGTTTTCCCAGCCCTGATGAATATGGTATATTGGCCTGCGCTCTATGCCTCGTGCGAAAGTCTCATTGTAGAAATAACCTGACTTAAAAAATGAAAAACAACTTGAGCATTGTGGTTGAAAACAGATCTATCTTGATGATTTTTCCCCTGGTAAAGTTTTGAGAGAGGCAATGCTGAATGCCTCTGTCTCCTAAATGAGAATGAACAGTAAAGAGTCCCAGCCTTCACTTTCCAGTCGATACTTTATGATGGTGTTTTCACTGTGGGTGTAATAGTTTCCAGTTTTGCCCCAATAGGATTCTCCTGGTTTACGGCCAAAAAGGTTACATGCGCCCTAAATGGCCATGCCTGGAAATGTACCGCTTACATACACAGAAGCAGTGCTTAAATGCTGTAAAAGCCCCTCAAGATAGTTGATGGAGCACAGCGTAACTCCCTCACTACTGAATAAGGAATTGAGAGCACTGAGCAGCTAAAACCATTTTGTACATGAAAAGAAGGCGGCAGAAGGAGTCCTTTTAACCAGCTTTGAGATCTGATCAGGAAAAAATTAGATTCCCACAGTCTCACAAATATCTCATGTAGGAGGAGACATCTTAGTGCATTTACAACATTACAGGTAAAGCCCTTAGTCACCAGAGGCCAACAGTGTTACTTAGGTAAGAGCATTATTTGTACCCACCCAAATTTCCTGTGACCAAGTCAGGGAAAACAAAGACTTGACTGGGACAAGGAGCAGAACTTAATACTTTGGCTTCTTAGTACTGCTGCCACTTCAGATGAATGTGCTTTGGGGCAGTGCATGTCTCAGTGGTGTCTTGGGCCCCAGATAAAGGGATTTCTCCCAACCTACCCGGGGCACCAGGGGAACAGTGGAATTTTATCAAAGTAATATCCATACTGTATTTTTCTAGGTCAAAATGGCAACCCTTCAAAATAACAAACCCAAAATAATTTTGCAAGAGAAAACAATTACATTTTCCACCACTGTTTTTTTTTTTTTGTTACAAAATGAAATAAGTAAGAGTCAAAAAACCTATACTTAAAAACCTGACATTAAAAATCCTAAACATCCTTTTTTAACAAGTGTTCTTGCTTTCTTAATCATGTAGATGGATGGATCAACACAACAAAGGTGGAGAAAAAGAGTGCATAGGGTGGATATTTCTGGTCTGGAGGAGGAGAACTGGAAGAGTTGCACGACTGGAGTGATAGAAATGGGGTGGCGTTCAATAGCACAACGTGCCCAACCGTAAGATCTAAGGACTCTGGAGCAGCATCGCTGCTGTGCCCTGGGACTGAGAATGACAGCAGATGAGAAGAGCCTGGAGGTATTGGCTGGTCACAGGACAAGCATGAGTCATCAGCACGACCTGACCTTGAGAAAAGCAGGAGTCTGCTGTGGCAGGTTAGGCAAGGTAGTTCCCCCAGAGATAAGGCAGCAGTAACAGCCCTGTTCAAGGCCAGGAGACCTCATCAGGAGCACGACAAACTCTTATCACCACCCACATTCAGGAAAGATGAAACAGGGAGAGAGAAAGGCTATTAGGGTGACCAAGGAAGTGCAGATCCTGAGGATCCTGGCCAGTTTAGCCCAGCAAAATGAAGCCAGGAGTAGATCATGATGGTGGCTGCAGATTCATGGGAATGCACAAGGAAAAGGAGCAATAAGCATTACGGAGGGAATTCTATTCAATAATTGTGTTGGCAAAAGATATATAGCAAGCAGTGAACTAGCCATAAATGAACATTAATGTTTTCTTCAGGGTGTTAAATTGAACTATGGTCTCTCAGCTAGAGGAAAAAAAATGTGAGGCTTGATAATCATCCCAAAGCATTGATATCCCAGTGAAGTCAACGACAAATTCCTGCCCTCCTTCCCCGTGTCTGGCTGCCCGCGGATTCAAGCAGATGTTACTGAACTCCTTAGTTTCAACTCCTTTCCGAAGCCTTTTTTTTTTTCTTTAAAAAAAAAAAAACCAAACCTCTGAGGTCTAGAGACTTCATTTTCTTCAGATGAAAGATTAGATTCTGTCAGTTCTGAGTACATATGTGGGCTGATCTGGCCTATGGGCCGTATGTTTGACACCTCTAGTATACTGTGTTATTGTACCCGGGGGAGGTGACGGGGACTTATTTATAGAGACAGTGTCTGTCAGGGGAAGTTATAAGTGCGATTTGTGTGGGTTAAAATAGGAAGAATATGTACTCTCTTAAGTGGACACTCCCTTGATTTTAGGCATGGTCAGGGCAAGTGCCCTTAATGAATCTTAACAGTTTTCAATTTATTACTTTTTTGTGGGAAGACGCAATATTTTTAGAATCCTCAAGTATATCTTTAAACTTGGAGAAATGACAAGTCCAGGGACTTCTGGGACACTTGAAGCAGATCTAACCTGTCATCTGTGCCGTGAGTAGCTGCAGACGCCACTGCCGAGTTAGTGCAAATGCTACCTTGCTGCAGGGGTGGTGCTCAGCACCCACACGGCAGAAGGGCAACGCGGAGCTGGGGCTACCGAGGCTTCAGTCCTCCAAGCCCTCAAACTGCACCGAGCCAGGCTTTCTCTTGCCTGTTAGCTGCTCTCCCTTCCTGCCACAGAGACACTAAAATACACACAACATCCTGCACAAGCCTGATGTTTTGGAAGATCACTTCCAAAATGCCTTAATATGAAATAAAAAACCACCCTGGGTTAAAGAGGAGGAAAACATCTCCTGTTGACTTTGTGACAGGGGCCTGGGGCTTCACCCTGTCTCACTGAATCTGTTCCTTCTCTAGTGTAAATTATTTGAGAAAGAAAGTTTCCTGATATTAGCATTTCACACATCACCGAGCACATTGCTGGTGCTTGAGAAATAGCCAACAAAAATAACTTCCTTGCAGGGTTTAAGTACATAAGATTTAAAGTAGCCAATGAAGTTTTCAGACTCCTAACACTTCAAACAGAAGAGCTCCAACAGTAAGTATACAGCTTAAGAACGTTAATCAAACGCACTAGTTCACAGCACGAACAAGCAGATAAAACAGATGCTAGATTTCTAGACCAAGTTGTTCTCACATATGGTAACACCATCCTCTCTTAGGGGAAAGCAATGATGGCAAACAATGAAAATGCCCTTATTTAAAAAAATTCCTTAGTATGTCCAAACTGCCATCTCTGTTTAATCTCAAACTTACAAAAACCAATCCCCTTGGTTAGGAGTCTGCTGATACTTTAGGTTTTAAAAAAAACCAATTCCCCAAACCCCCATAACTCCCCCCCCGATTTCCTGTAGTTGCTGCTATGTAAGTTAGGGTGAGGGAAATTGCTCGTGAAGCTTGTCTCAGATTCGGGTTTCTAATACAGTGTACTGGGACAGCACTCTTAAAGGTGGTGTCCAGACTGTGTTAGGCCATAGGTCCCTAATGTTTCACCAGCAGTTGGCAATAGAGCTGGGACCTCCCGCAGCCTCTGGTCCGCTTGTACTCAAATTTCCTTTATGACTCCTTACATTTAATCAAAAGGTTTTTTTCTTTCTCTGGTCTAGATTGGATGTGGCTCATGATCTCGGTGATGAAAAAGCCAATAATTCACCTCACTAGTCAGCCCTGCATTTTCTATGTTCATTTATTAAATTAAATTCCAGCTGATACCAACTATTCATATGCTCTCTCTTGTGTATACATCCACATACACTGAAACAGTAATATTTATTAAAAGGTAGTACTGTTAGAGTTACCCGTCTAACAGCCAGCTTATTAAGTACTGTTTTCAGACAGAAATGAAAGCTGTGAAATCAGCGGTGCCTAATGCAAAATTAGAAAAATAACAGACTGGTTTCTTAGGTGCATAAACCAGCACAGCACCATTGGGTCGGGTGAGACTTCTCTGTTTCACGTCTGGTGAAATTCTGCCCCTTTGGCTGTTCTCATCAGCCCCCTTTTTCTCAGGATTAAATGTATGCAGCAGTGGATTTCTCAGCAAGGAAAAGCTGTCATCTCAGAGGACGGGTCCAGGGCTGCAGCACTAGTGGTAGAGGTGAGAGCAGCCGTGTGCCTGTGCTCAGCAACGCTTGCTTCAGCTCCTTTTGAACCCTCTCCTCATGCACAGGCTCAAGAGGCAGATTTAAGGCTGCTTTGGCTTGCTGACTTTGCAAGAGGGCACACATAACTTCTGTTCTGTAGAAAACAGGGAGTGACTCAGTGGTGGTGAAGTTAGGAAAAGCCTGCTCCCTGATGCACTTTGGCTGTCTTATACCCCATGTTTGGCCACTTAGAAATAAAATTGGTAACTTCTTGGTTTAACTTGCTGGTGCCATTTGCAGGCAGGATCATAACCTGAGCTGGTGCAAACGGGCATAGTTGTATTGGCTCTGGGGAGGGGTCAGTCTGGACATCCCAGCTGAGGATCTGGCCCCTGATGCCACAGCTATGGGGCAGTGGGAACCCTCTGTGCCAGTGCATACAAAGTACTTGCAGAACACGTTATCTGGATGATCACGCAGCTCTCCAGGCGGCAGATTAGTAACAACTAAACCCAGAACTCCTCCTGAAATTGAAACAATATCAGCTTTGAGCAAACAGTTGTCCTAAATGAAAATTCATCCCCTGCTAAATTTAACCAGGTTGCATGACAGCACATATGTGTTGATTTCAGAGAGGTTTCTGAGGCATGAGGGAGATCATAAATAGGCCCTAACATCTGAGAAAATTAGACAGAAAACACAGTTTTGCTTTCTGTTACACTTTTGTTTAGAATTCATCTCAGTATCTGTTCTTCCTTAAATGTCCTGGCATACAGCTTAATTATTAGCACAGTTTCCTTCAGAGGAAATAGAAAGTGGAAAAGGTTATTTTTATTTCAGTATCATACACAAATTAATGGGAAAAAATATTTGCAAAGTGAGAGTTTCTAACTTCTGCAAACTGTGAACCTGGCTGCTGGCACCCCAAGTATTGTAAACTCCCCATGTGTGTGTTCTGTTTGATGTCAGGCGGCCAGCAGCACTGTCAGGTTAATCATCTTAGGTGCAAATAATCACCCAAACAATGTGAATAGTGAAGGACACAAAGCCAAAGACACACCTTTTCTAACCACGGACCTGAAGTTAAGTAGGACTAGGATAGTTGTAATGTCTTCACGCAGCACTGCTGACCCAAGAGCAGAGCTTGCCCGCACTTTACAGACCTCATCTCTAGGACTTACATCAAGCAGAAACAGAGTTGGAGGAAAACTGTTATGAGAGCAGGACTGAAAGAGGCTTTCTATCTATCTCAGAATAAACAGCCAGTTGATGGTAGATTACCTGGGTGTGTGCTCTGGTCTCTAAGCACTGAAAAACAAAGCCCACAGTGCAATGTTCTGTGGTTTCAACTTGAACTCTACCACATGCAGATGGGATGTACCACTGTCCCCCACTGCCAATGGCAGGACATGCCCTGAGGAGATGGCAGCAAAGCTAAGAAGGTGCTGGGAGCAGAAGGAAGCTGCTGGCAGGTCTCTATCAAGACAGTGACTTGAGGCAGTCACATCTACGTACCACGATGCAGTTCCCATTCCTTTCCCCTGCTTGGTGTTTGGGCCTTGTGCACACAACCAGAGGCATTTCCACAGGGAAGGTCTTAAAGCGCGCAGCTCACAGGGATGCTGCCAGCACTCTCTGCCAGCCGCCCCCAGTGAGAGCGGGGCTCCACTTCACCCACGTCCTGACCAGTGTCTGGCAGAGCAAACATCCAGCCAGGCATTGAGCAAGGCTGCCATTTGTAGGGAAAACTAGATAAATAGCTTTAACTGAAATAGGCTGACTTCTTCGCTGAAATTGAACGAGAGGATGAGAAAAAGAGTCATTTCAAGAGCAATTACAGCACATCGTTTTTACATCTATGATTTCCCCATGGTATACTAAATTGTTTGAAAATAGGAAGCACTGTGAAATCTTTGCCAGCTACAAGTTTGCTTTTCCTCAAGCCTAAAAGAAGCAAAATCTCTAAAAAAAATTAAAAAGTAAAAAATACATTCCTAATAAATGACTAATTATCACGATTTGAAAACATGTGTCTGATTCACAAATCATTCCCCTGCTTCTTGTCTTATTTCTTTAGAAAGTAATGACGCAGACAGGAAATGCTGCGCCGTGCATTGCCTCCCCTTGCGCAGCAGGTTTGAAGAAGCCAGGAGAAGGTGACGCATCTGAAGCCAGCCCCTCTCAGGAGTGGAGCAGAGTGACAGGGCAGTGCATTAGCACTGGTACATCACTCCCTCCTTTCCTCTTTGTCTTATTTAACATTTACCTATCGTTGGCAGGTACTTACTGTTTTTCCTCTACCCAGGATACATGGAGCAAGCGCTAATCAAGAAACAGTGGTATTAAGTAAATGTTAATGTGAAATAACATCATGGACCTTGTCACTGCGTAAGTCTCTCCACTCAAAGCTGAACTGCATTTACCTTAGTGTTGCCAAACATTATTTGTAACTGATAAAACACCCTCTCATCCACTCAGGAGGAACACACCAAGGCTTATAAGGCTCTCTCACAGTCAGTGTCTAGAAGAGAGGGGCTGTAGGTGTGTCACTAAGATAGACTGCAGGTCCCATTTCAAATCCTTCATTCTAAGATTCTCAGATTCAAAGCCGTTATTGTCAACAAAGCAGTTGATTTATTTACAAATCATTAAATAAAGTAAGTAGAAGACATAATTTCTCCTTTAGATTTTTGGTAACTTGAATTTTTTTCTGCAGCTTAGACACAAGTAACGTGTGTTTTGTGTTTTCCCCAGGACAGAAGCTGTGAGTAGTGCCATGCTGGGGCTCCCGAATGGCACATACCACGCTCAGATGCACCCTCTGGATGCTTAGCACGAGAGATTTTCCATATTTTGACAGAACCACTTGGAAAGCTTTGGTTTTACGTGAAAATATTACAAAACTGGAAGGGGTGAGGCTGAATGCAAGTGCTCTGTTGTCCCGGGGATTTTGCTGTCTCTTTGTTTGGGCCTGCTCTCAGATCTCTGGAAGAACATTCAGGTCCTCCAGGTGCTGGAGACCATGGCCAAAACCCAAGGCATGAGGGATGTTTGGGGAGGCAAGGGAGGCAGCAAGATGAAGAACAAGGTTTAGAAGAAGCATGAGCTGAGAAGGGAGGTGAAAGAAAGGAAGGGCAGGGGATGGCATGGAGGTCTGAAAGGGATCTATGGAGCCTGCTGGCACTGGGGCATGCCCTGTCCCCTGGCTCCCCCTGGGCTTGGCAGAGGAACATGATGATTGTGTTGGTGGGCTATGCTAACCGTGCGAAAATGTTTTCTTTTTACATGTTGTGCTAAAACTGAAATTCCTGGGCTTTAACATATGAATTTATGGGTAACTTTCTTGGTGTAGCAGGATTATTTTTTTTTACATACAAAAATATTTTAAAGCTTTTATCCCTGTGTATAAACTAATTTTTTTTTCCTTTTCTTTCCCTCATCAGCTCAAAGAAAGTTTCATCTGCCATAGGAGCACAAACACCTGTGCTTACTATCATAACTGCTAAAACCCACCAAAAACTTTGCAAAAGGTGCATCTTGGAGGATGTAGCCAGACTAACAACCTAAGTCCATACAGGATTATGTTTGGATTATTCACAAATAGAGCATAAAGTCAAACTGAGCTAGAAGGAAAACATTACTATTTGGGAATATGAAATTTCCCCGTCTGTTTCCGTCAGACATGGCTGAGTGGATGCTTCAGCATCCCCAAAGGAATGTCTCTGTTAGGGGGACAATGCTTTCTACTCAAAGCTTCTGAATAGTCAGATTTTAAAATTTAATTGAATTTAATTTTTTAAAGAAAAGTCCAAGTCACACAAGGACCCACTAAAAAGAGCTGAAACAGTTTTGATGGGGAAAAAAAAAAAGTCAGAATCCCACAGGTAAATCAGATTGCATAGGAATCATGCTGACTCGTGCTGCCAGACTTTCCTAGAAATGTCCAGCTGCTAATGAGAAGATCTGGCCTGTCTCTTCTAGGATATAAAGGGTTCAAACTCTCCAATAATGGGTAAGGGATATTTACTCAATACATTTCATCCCTTAAACCAAGCTAATGCTCTTGGCAAAGAAACATATTCAAGTCTAAAGGGAGTGGTCTCCATCTCCTTAGGCTTCTACATGAAGAAAGGAAAAAAAGAGTAAGAATTTACTCCTCCCCTGGGTCAAAATCTCAGTTTACCCCCAGAAAACATATATGCCTTCCATGAAATGTAATTACAAGTCAGCTGAGAAACTTGGAATGAAGGAAAGCAGATCCATACATTGGCAAATTCATGTAGTCCCTCAGCTTTGAGGGATGCCAGCAAATCCATTACTGCAAGAGTATTTTGCACCGAGAGAGTCCTGCTTCAGGATTTACAGGCTTAATATAAGGAACTTAGGCTGGAAAGGAAAAGAATTCCCCTCCTGTTCACTATTTCCAATGGAAAAGGATTTTTCCCAAGTGAAAAGTAAATTGCTGAGAAAACGCAATTGAAATGATTAAAATTGCTGAAGGTTTTCCCCTTAATTTTGTTCCTGTCCTTCTCCCCCCAAAATTCCCACAATAGTCAATGTCAGAAGATTTCGCTTACTCTTGAATTCCTCCTCCCGAATCATAAATATTTATCACGTGAATGGGGTCCTTACAAGTCTCTCACATTTGTGAAAGAAAGCAGTTTGCTGCAGGATTTGACCTTGAAAATCTTCCCCAGTCTCATTGACAGGAGCCAATGCTATTTTTCCTTTTTAATAGCCTTGGAAACTTGTGCCAGACAGACAGAACAGCCAGACAGACCACACGCAGATTATTAAAAACAGTTAAGGGTGTGTGATTTTGGTAAAGGGACATAATGGCCACTACATTATGGGCAGACGGGAGATGGTAGGGCAGGAGGGGGGATTGTTCATTGATGAACATAAATAATGAAATGACATTGGAACATGGTTCATTCAACATAAAAAGCCAACTTCAGCTAGAAAATGGAATCAATTGTCTGAAGTAATGAAGGAATTAGAAAACACTGTCAACCTTTAAGTTTTGTTTCCTAAGCAGCTATTAGACTTGGATGTCAGAAAAAACATTACAGTACTGCCTAAAAAGCAAGGGGGTAGATTGTACTATCGCCATCTCTTCCACAAACCCCTGTACTGAAATAACTGAAGTACCCGTAGCCCCCCAGTGCAGACCTCTGCCATAAACACACACCGTACAACATACATAGATAAATACAGAGCTTCAGTCTATGCTGGACACTTCAACACTGAAGAAGCAACACAGCCCGAGGCAGAGAACGGACCAGGAAGCAAGAGGCAACACTGCTTTGGCCAGCTCTGCCGTGAGAAGCAGGAGGAGGCATTTTGTTTCCCTGCATCTGTGCTTTCCTCCTCCGTATCTTCTGTCAGATCTGTAAGAGTGCCCGGTCACGGGGCTTGCAGCAAGGACCTGACTCACATCCAGCCCTTGAGACAGGCATGGGAAGTGCAGAACTTGCACACAAATCTTCACTGCGCCCTGGGCACTATTACCTTGCAGTTGCTCCTTTGACTATCACTGATCTTTTTAAAAAAAAAACAACCAAACTCAACATGAAAATTGATGACTTTAAGGGCAGCCAAAGAGAGTGGCAATCTCAGCCAGCTGACTGAGGTGGGCTTGCTCTTGCTCTTATTGAGGAGAAAAGACAATTTCCAACATCCACCGATGAGTGTTAGATTATCACCCAGGGATGAATCTGACTCCCACGTTAAATTAACGCTAGCCAGTGCCCAGCTCCTATATAAAGATATCAATGGAGGGAGCTGCACAGTCAGAGAAACCTTCCTGTGAAGCTACCTTGCCAAGACCAGAAAAGAGGATGAATAAATACCTCAGGATTTGTGTTGATGCTTGTAGCACAGAAAGAATCCCTGGGTCCGTATGAGCACTGTGGCCCACTGAATTCATCAACCAAAAAAAGGGAAAGTCAGCAAGTCCTGTGGGACAGAGGACCTTCTGCTTCTAAAGCCAAGAAAGCTGACCTGGTCAGGAAACCCACCGCTTGCCGCTTCTTTCCCAGAGTCTTCCCTCCTGCACTTTTATCTTCCCATGGATGTTTTGATAAAAATAAGGAAAAAAATATGTTTTTGTCAGAAATTTCCTTGGTTTCTCAAGGCCGTATGGTGAAACACAAAGAAGTTTTGGCCAGGTTTCCTCCTTCGTCTCACTTCTCTGACACACAATAGAGTCCCATTCTGGTGGCAGGAAGCGATTACTCATGGTATCTCTGGCAAAGGAACATTTTCATTGAAAAATGGCTTTTGGAAAACTCACTTGTTTTCCATTGGCCTTAAAAAGACCATTGACTGAAAAGGCCTCTCCATTTGAAATCCTGGTTTAAGGTCAGGAGCCTTGTCTGAATTCAGCAGCATCTCAGTATCACTGAAGGCGGGGACAGTTTCTCAAGGATTATTTGGGCTCCTCATCACTTCTTCCACTTGCCTTCCCCAGCCTACCATATCGTCTCAATCCCACTCAGCCAACTAACCCGAATACAAGCCGCTAAATCAGATCAGCAGCTGCCTGTGCATGAAAGTCCTATCCCAGGGAAAAAAAAAGAAAAAAAAAGGGCCTTAAATATTCTTCAGGATGCAAAAAATGGGCTTGTATCACAAAGCAGAAGAAATATTTTCCATCACCACAATGAAATATTTATTAATAGCAGACACTAAATAATCTAGTACAGACTTGTTCACCAGAGTGCAGATTTTAGCGGGAGTCTCTGAGAAACAAAGCCCATTTAATTGTAATGAATAATAGCACAGATTTCCTATATTTGGGCTCATATTTTGCAAAAAGCATTAGCAAGTAAACATGGATATTCCCAAACTATGAATATTTAGTTAAGTTCTATTCTGATGTTTCTTGTTTTGAATATTACTCTATGAATTATTAAATTGTAACCAATTTTCATAAGGATGAATTTTTTTGTTTGCAAAAACTCCTACTTTCTTCCACCTGAAGCTAAATCCACTACACATGGAGACAACTAGAGGCAATATATTCTTGAAAAGGAACGTAAGATCCGAGCCAAAGTATATATCAGATGAAAACCAGAAATGCTACTTTTGTTCAAGTGTCATACACCCATAATGGCTTCAGACAAATGAAGATTTTTACCAAATGGCTTACGAGTATTAAAAGTTCACAAGTAGAAACTAGTTTAGTTGAGCACATGCTACCAAACGAGCATTTTCATATTATTTACACCTCGTGTATCTGACTAGAAACACGCAAAAAAACATATCCCAAATGCAGGGTGTAGGGGGCAGGGAAGAGGGGCCTGGAGATGAGAAACCAAGTGTTCTCCATGCATGGGTCACTGCACTGGGAGAGGAAGCCCCATCCCGAGCTGCTGTACAGCACTGAGGAGCCCAACTCACACCGGGTGGCGGGGGGAGCCGAGAACCGCACCCCCCACCAGGTGGAAACTTGTGCCCTGCACTAAAACACTAACTTTCCCTCACCACACTTGCTTAAAACTCTCCCACTCTTTCTTTCCTTTGAGATTGGACACTTCTGAGGGCAGCAACTGCTCCCTGTTGGTTTGTGTGAGACCTAAGAAAATTATTAAGGCCTTACAAGAGCTTCATCTATGCTCATCTACTCCACGGGGATGAGGGGTGCTCATGTCGCAGTGGCGCTACTAGCAGAGAGACAGATAGAGAACAGACATCCAGCAGCTGAATTCTCTGGAGCAAAAGGAAGGGGATACTTTTAAACTTACATAACAAAAGTATCATCTACAGTAAGCATTAAATGATGGTCACAACAGAGGTGTAAAAGTGCAGAGGAATAATTAACATGAACACCATTTCACAGAGTGAGCGTCAGCTACTTGCACTCCTACTCCCAGAACTATCCCTACAATTGTCAGGCAGGCACAGTAGAAATACTTTTTACTCCTGCAGAAAACATTTTTCTAATACTGAGCCTATACAGAGAAGGGAGAAAAAGAAGATACATGTGCCTATAGCTGCAATTTCCCCATACCAGGCTTACTACTCAGGCCTGTGGGCACATACTGATGCTGCCAAGCAGTCAAGCCTTTGCTGATGCTTGCATGGCAATTTGCATGGCATGGCTCATTGTGTTTCACGATTTATTTTTTCCCAAAATGACACTATTTGACAAGTACCAAGTGACAGTGGCAAACCTATTTAACCACTCTACTGCTAAGTTGTGGTGGAAGCTTAGGCTAGGCTTATAGGTACCTTACCTATAGGTCCTGCAAGTAGGTCCTGCCTATTTGAACATGCCATACACAAAGCTGCAAATCAGCCTGACAGCATGGAGGAGCCTCTGATTAGACAGCAAACTTCACTTTCTGTCCTTTTTAAGTGTAACATTTTCATTCTCACACATGTGCATGCTCATTTGGGAAGCATCTGACTAGTTCTGGCATCAGATTTGGACACCTTAATGTGTGCATCTTCCTCACAGTCTCATAGCACTGAATAACACATGAAGCTGCATTTGTCTAGAGGTGAAGAGGCAGATATTTATTTACACTGCTGCCAACAGGGGTGAGATCCTGATGGCCTGGTGCAGGGCGTGCAGTACCTGACTGCAAGCTGAGCCATTGGTTTCAGTGCAAGTCCTCACAGAGCAAGGCACTGCTCAGCCAGAGCCGATGCCAGTCCTCGTCTTCGAGTCTTGTAGAGGTCAGTGCTGTTGGGGGCAACCGGAATGGCTGTCCTTTGCTAGCACTTCTCACCTGCTATCTGCAAAGCAGTTGTATTTAGAACAATAAACCACAATGCCTATGTAATGTTTGTCAGCAAATACTGGCTTTCAATGGCAAGTGCTAGTGATAAGCACAAATTCATTTGACAAACCATGTCCTGTTGTAGAAATAAAACCAAACCCTTCCTGCAGAGGAAAACCATCCTTTAATGTTAAATAGCTTAGGGTTAGGCCTGCATAGCCTTCTCACTCCCTTACAGTGATATACTCTGCAAGAGGTAATGGGAGTAAAGTGATAGCTAGGTCATTCCTACAGCACAGAACAGATTTTGAATGGAAAATACCATCATTTTCTTGTATAAATAAGTCCAAAATGCATTTATAGGATAGGTTTGGGTTTTTTCAGCTTGCAAGGGGGTTTTAAATTTTTTTCCTCGCCACATGAACTGCCAACTAAACTGAGAAGCAGAAATCCTAAATAAAAGTTTAAACCCAACCACCAACTATTTAGAAACCGAAGAAGAAACTCTACTAGGAAATCAGTCCTTTTAAGACAGTGTTCCAGTAAGATGCCAGGGACAGGTCACTTGGTTGTCTCATTGGAATAACCACATTTTAGGTTTTCAGAGTAAAATATATGAGGTTGGGCAGCCAAGAGGGTTAGTACAGGGCTCAGATTTTAACACAAACAAAGGGTAATCTGGTCTGGCGCAGTCTGGTCACTGCAGCAGTGTATCTGAAGGTTAGGTTTTATGTTTATTAGCATCATCCAGATGGCGTTTTATGTCCTTAATAACTTTGTCCCTGACTAAGCCATGAACCTACTGTTTGACAAACACTGTAGGAAATACCCATCAGCAGAAAAGCCATTTTGTAACACGGAGTAGAGCCGGTATGTTTAAGATGCCTACAATTTATTTCTGTGTACCTGTCACCTTTTGCTGTGTACACTTAACATTGTAAAGTACTTTAAGCAGTTGTCCTTAAGCTAAGGGGTCTGGACAAATGAGTTCGGTATGTTTGCGACTCCCGGGAGCCGTGCAGCTCCTCCCAGTGCACTGCTGAGCTGCGTGGGCTCCTCCTCAGCTGCTCATGCCCTGGCCTCTCTGCATGCTCGGCCCCGCCAAGAAAGGAGGGCTAAGGCTCCGGCAGGACACTGAGGCTGGCTCCCGTCCCCCCCACGCGCCCTTGCACCATGCCAGGCAATTCACACCAAGAATCTTGAGCTCAGAGGTTATCTGCAAGTTGAGGCAAAACCACCTTTTTCACAAAGCTGTTATGACAATTCAATTATCTCCGCTCACAGAGCGTCTTGCAATCCCCGAGGGAAACATGTTCTGTACTTCATTAGCAGAGAGATCTTATCTCCGACATGTTGTCCCAAACACCGTATGCCTCACAGAACCTCCAGGATTTACTGTATTTTGATGACAGACATGAAAGCGCCACTTCTAATTAGTGGGACTTGTGAGTTTGTGTGAAAAACTATTTTAGTCTCTAATTGTTAAAATAAAAGGACCAATGACATTTATTTTAGCAAGGCTGCCCTGGCCCTATAGGACAGCTCAGCGACCCAGGAGCTTCTTTCAGCACATCAAAGGTGTACAAGTTTTTCACTTTCAATCTAAACTCAAAAATATTTTATTTCTTCATAGCTGCAAAAACACAGGGTCAAAACATTCCCCTGAAATGAGCAGGAATCACAGAATAGTTTGGGTTGGAAGGGACCTTTAAAGGTCATCTAGTCCAACCCCCCTGCAACGAGCAGGGACATCCTCAACTAGATCAGGTTGCTCAGAGCCCCGTCCAGCCTGACCTCGAATGTATCCAGGGATGGGGCATCTACCACCTCTCTGGGCCACCTGTGCCAGTGTTTCACCACCCTCATTGTGAAAAACTTCTTCCTTGTATCTAGTCTAAATCTCCCCTCCTTTAGTTTAAAACCATTACCCCTTGTCCTGTCGCAACAGGCCCTGCTAAAAAGTTTGTCCCCATCTTTCTTATAAGCCCCCTTTAGGTACTGAAAGGCTGCAATAAGGTCTCCCCGGAGTCTTCTCTTCTCCAGGCTGAACAAGCCCAACTCTCTCAGCCTGTCTTCATAAGAGAGCTGCTCCAGCCCTCTGATCATTTTTGTGGCCCTCCTCTGGACTTGCTCCAGCAGGTCCGTGTCTTTCCTGGGCTGAGGGCTCCAGAGCTTGACGCAGTACTTCAGGTGGGGTCTCGCCAGAGCAGAGTAGAGGGGCAGAATCATGCATGTTTGCAGAGAGCAAAGGCTTGAGTGCAGCCCACGCCAGGAGCTGGGAAGGGGTGGGCAGGGCAGCTTGCTGAGCGCAACTCCCCGCTCAGCTCCCCTTGCGATGCAAGTGTTTGCACACTTGTGGCAGCTTGTACAGTCGTGTGATTTCATACCCAGGCAGCCTTGTGTGCAAATGCCTACATGACATTTAAAACCCGAGCTGTGGCCAGCTATCGTATACTGATCAAATGTATGGGCTAAAAGATAACGAGTTTAAGCAATCCAGGAGACTCTGCATACTTGTTCCGCTGGTTTACTGAACTAATTTAAGTTAAATTTGTTCAGCCTCATGATTCAGACAAGACCAGAATGAATGTTAGCAGTGCTTTTGGTGTTTCATGACACAATTTACTTTGAATTAAAGCAACTGGAAAAAACCTTGCGCGCAGGGAAGTATGTATGTGTCGCTGTTGAAGCAGACACTGGCAGTAGTGACATCAGCATGTTTTTTTAAGCATACGTTTGTCTTTTGCAGGATATTTTGAGACCCTAAAAATGTCATTACAGAACTGTCCCAGTTTTTGATTTTGAAAATGTCACCTGTGTCATCGTTGGAACTGGGCTGTTATTTCCAGAACTAACCATTTGGGGAATGGTTTACGCGAAACTGAAACCTTAGCACCAGCTCTGCAGCGAAAGAGAGAAGGCAAAAGTGCTGGCGCTCGCACTGGTGCTGGAGTCATCCAGGAATTGGCTGGCTTACCTCAGGCCAGCCTTTCACTTGCCAGAATTCAGAAATTCACATTTCTTTTCAAATTTGCTATTTTCTTTAGGCATTCATTTTGAACGTGACCAGCTGTTCTCAGAACAGGGATCTGGAGCCATATTCTATATTTTTAGAGCAGGCATCTTTCCTGTTAAACAGAAAGATGAGAAACTCCAAATTAGAATATGGTTAGGAAGAACAGAAGAAAATTCACAAGTGCAAAGCTGCTGCTGTTCACCCAAAAGGCTTGCAAAAAAGACGCAGGGCGACTTTCCTGATACTCACAATGGTTTACCTGAAACAGGAGCAGAAAAGCAGCCAGGGTAACACACAACAAACAAATAGCTCACTGGGAGCCCCAGGGTTCGGTGTCATGATCAGCTGAAGGTACTAAAAGGGGCAGCCCCACCCCTGGTACAAGCTCCTGCTCATCCCTTGGGCCAGCACCAACGCTGACACAACTGTCTTAGGGACTACATCAAGGATCTCATCAAGCTATAGACTAACCTGGCAAAAAAAATCCAGTTTTGGACAGAGCGAGTCACTCAGCTGCTCCACAGTGTGCATACTGGTGCTGTCACAATGACGGGGGTGGGTCTGGGAAGACAGGATTGGGAAGGACACTAGGACTAGCATTTTGGGCAGCGAAATAACAGCAAATGTGTAACCTGAGTAAAATTACCATGCATTTCCAACAGCCCTGGAAACAATGAAGCCTGAACTCACAGGGCCTTGGGCTGTGAGCTGCTAGCCAAGTGTTGCAGGTACCTGGGCTGTACAGCGCGGCTTCTCCAGGCACGCTCATCCTCTGATGCCTGGTAACATGCATGTTCATGCCACATCCTTTCCATCTGTCAAAATTGACAGAGCCTTTCTCCTCTAACCAACCACATATATTCCTAAAACTTGTAGGAAATTAATTATCCTTGAGGCCTTTACTGCTTCAACCGATTTGGTTGAGAATAGCTAACAGCTTCCACTACCTTTGAAGGTGGTAAAAAATACACAAAACAACATTACTAAGCAATCCCATATCCTTAACAAACCAGTCAACAGAAGAACCAAAACAACACAGGAAAAAAAACCCCAAAACCAAACCAACACCAAGCATAAGGGAAAAGCATTTAGAAGACCATCCCTGGGGCACTGTCTCCAAAATGCCTTTGCCTTGAGTGGTCACTTCCCTCAAGAAGTCCCCAGCTCCTTTGGAGGTCAGCAATTTTATGCTGCTTTACAGGTGGGAAGCTGAAGAACAAAGGAGGAAGACACCGTGCAACTTCAGCAATCAGTAGAGAACCGAGTTTGTTTCCTTACCAACTAGGTAGCGCCACTTCTTTTTAGTTTATTTCTATGTTGTCCAACTTGGAAATTTGGAAAAACACACATCATAAGCCCAAAATATTGAAATACTAGCTCATTCCTATAACCAAGCCTCAAAAGATCATCTGTAATTTTTCATGTTGTTCCTAATTCTCACCAAGTTAACCAAAATTTCAAAGCGTTATGTTTTTATAAAGCCCTACATTTATCAGGTGACTGCACGTGCATCTCCTATCATTTGGCCATTGTTAAGTATTTCCCTTTTAGAGGAAAGCTTTGGTTTATTCCACATGGCCACGTTTCTGAAATGAATGATTTAAATTTGTAGCAAGGTAAATTGAAAAGTTTCACTCACCCACTCTGTGCGGTCAGGATATACATACCCAGATTAAATGCTCTGTGGGAGACTTTACCCCTACTTAAGCATTTAACCGAGGGAGTTTATCCCTCCTCAGTGGAGGCAGGACCCTTCCCTGTTCTGCTCTAGAATGAATTGCACTGAGCAGGACAACTCGGAGGAGATGCTTTAAGGGACCCGGCTCTGCTCCCTTCTTGCCAGCCCTTGGCCAGCAGCATGAGTGGGGCACTGTCAGCACACAGACAACCTGTCCCTCCTCCACTTGAATCCAAGGGGCCATCCACCCTGCAAACACAGTGTGTAAAATCTTCTTTTTTACAGGAACTCAAAGAAGGGCTCCCTCAAAGGTCCTTTCCTTCCTTTGAGAAGGAAGAAACCAAAAAATTCAAGGTTGTATTTTCAACAAGAGAGCGCCGCATGTTTTCCCAAACTCCTCCCAGCTCTTGGCTGTAGGAGACCATTTTAGATAAAGGTGAAAGATGGTCTCTCTCATGCACGTGGATGCCTATTGTTCCCCTGTGTCATTCAGAAGAGTTGGCCACTTGCAGCAGTGCTCACACAACATACTACACTATACTAAACATTACTCTCAATCCCAAAGAAAAACATGAGTAATCCTGTGATAAAACAGAGTACATTTACTTTACATTTGTAATTTTAAAGATGAAAGGGTATGAAACACCCTTGGCTTGTTATTAGGAAATGCCTTGTTAGCCACTTTCTTTTGAATTCACTCAGTGCCATTTGTAGAAAAGCCATTTCTCCCCAGGAATCATTTCTTTTCAGATTGCTTTTTCCCCCGCTTCCCAGCAATTTCTGTTTTCAGAGTAACGAAGACCAATGTGGTTCTCTTCTACACCATTTCACTACATTTACATTTTTTAAAATAATTGATCATATCTCTGTAATTTTATACTTTTATTCTAAAACATAGGATACATACAGTCACTACTCAGCATGGCCAGTGAATTATGGCTTATTTGGGATTTTAAATACAAAGATTATAAAAGCATTGGTTAAAGTGCTGCCAAGTGAACTAAACTTAGTGTTCATGGTATCTGGCTAAATATATGTTTTTTAAGTAATAAGAAGGAGTTGTTATCGAAACTGCAATCATCTTTCACAATAAATACTGTTTTACTTGAAGGATTCTATACAATAAAGTTATATCAGTACTTGGGTATGGTGTACTTATAATTAACGCAAATATAGGGGAAACATACTAATGTTTCTTAAACTGCATTTCTTTTGTTTATGCTAATGCAAAGAATAATTTGGTGTGCCACACGTGCTGAGGACTGATAAAGACATGGCTGAATATTAGGCAAAGATGTCTACTCAGAGGTTATCGGCTTGGACAGTTGTAAGCAGAAGCATTATCAAATGTAATCAATGTATTAAAGAGGAGGTAAATGCTCACAGACTATTAATAGGGAAAGGCTTGGGGGCTGAATGATGATATTGTTTAGACTGAGATTTCCTAGGTATATTGAAACCCATGTAAATACGGCCTAGGTGAACACTCCTGAGACCTGCTGAACTCATGTGAACTCCGACAGGATGAAAGTTCTGCAAAATTAGCAACTAGCATTAAATTTCAGACACATGTACTCCAATAGAAAAATAAGCTTTATCATAAGATCTAAAAGCAAGGTTTATAAGCATTTAAAAAATCAAAGTTTTGTTTTCTCTCTGCTGTAACTAAAGGCAATTGAAAAAAAACAGCAAATTTTTACTTTTAAATATGTGTATACACATTTAAATAATATACATATAAAATATATATAAAAAAATATGTACTACTTTCCTAAGCAGATCACAGTGACAAAGTACATACAGCAACAGGTTTGCCTGCAGTATCAGGAACGCAATAAGGAAAAGTTAAAAACGGTCCATTTATATGGGGGAAAGATTGAACAGAATTTGAAACTGAGAGAGGTTGAGAGGTTTTTTTCCTCTTGCATACAAAAAAAATTCTAGCTGTGGTTTCTGTCACCAAAAGTTGAACTTCACTTTTATAAAGCATCCTGCAAATTGCACTCACATATTTTACTAAAATCATGTCCCTCATCCTGGTGAGATCAATGAGGCATTAAACACGTAAATAACTAAAGGATCAGGAGCTGAGATGGCTATTTATTGTAGCACTTTCTGTATCTTTAGGGTTTATAAGCCCCTATCCTGTTCTTGTACAGCAAGGGAATTGGTTTCCCTATGACATATCTTCCCTCTTTCAGGGAGATGTATTGCATGCACGCATGCACTTTAAAAGCCTTGAAGAAGGAACAAGTGTTTCTGGTGAAAGCAACCTGGGGTGTCCTGCTGTCACCACCAGAGTACCCCTTCAGACCCCCAAATACAGCTGGTATCCCCAGAGGAGCATTGCAGAGCTGTCCCCATACAGAGGACTGACGCCCCTTATCATGGGACCTCTCCAGGCAGATGGGGACAAGATGGGAGCAGCTGGGCTGGGGACCACACAGGGATGCCAGTCTTCCCACTGGGGATGAAACTGCAGGGTCTGTCCCGAGACTTCTCTGCCTGCCCTGGCTCTGCCAGAAATGGGGTTGCTGCTTCCCATACAACATGGTGAGGAGGAGACAGCCCTGCTGCCCACACGGGTGCAGGCAGGCAAGGGACAGAGGGAGCGAGGGAGGAACCCACAGATTTGTCCTTCATCCCTGACTGATCCATGGCTGAAACATAGGAAAGTGTCAAACCCAAAAACGTCAGCACAGTGCCTGACATTTCAGACATACAAGTCTGTGAGAAACTCTCTGATCAACTGCCTCAAGGGAGTTTTCAATCCTGGACCCCTTTCAAATGAGATGGTTTGTGGATGCCGGATGGACAGCACATCAAGCCTTGCTTGCCCATTGCCTCTGGGAGGGCCTGATGAAGGGGATGTCTTGGGGCCACATATCTTCCCTTGCCTGAGTCCTCCCTCAAAATGCTGCAGGGCCACATTGCCACCTGACATTACCTGACACCCACCCAAAGCCAGCTGATCCCTTCAACTCATTGGGCTCAGACTAAACCTCCCTTGGGAGGCTGCCCCAGCTGAGGAGCAGAGCCAGTGGGGACAGCCAGCGGAGCCTCCCCGAGACCCTCTCGCGAGTCACGGACAGCTGTTGGTTGCAGTTCAGCACTATGTTAGAGCTGGTCCAGCTGCCTCAGTCAACAAGATTTCTCACCGGAAAAAGGTGATTTTTAGAACTTGAAACTTTTTCATGTGAAAATGGCAGTTTTGACAAAGGCCTTTCATTCTGTGATGGAGATAATCAAAATGAAAAATCTCATCTTGAATCAAAATGAAAAGAAATGGAAAACTGAAACAGTTACACTTTCTGTTTTGACATTTCCCATTCAAAACTCCTCAGAATCTTTTCCCTGCTGTGTGAAAATGTTCCTTTTCTGATTTTTTTTTTGTTTGTTTCACTAGGGGAAAAGAATTTGGAAATGCTGACATTTCTTGCATGAGGTATTTCAAGCTTTATCTAGAGAAGTTGTGCCTACAAGTACACTGAGTAAGGCTTGGTTCCTTGCACCCCACCCAACAAGTATTTTAGAAGACTTGTTGGAAAATATCAAATTTAAATAATATCTTTCCAATATTAAAAGCAAAGTTAATGGGTTATATTTTTCTCTTTGAATCCAAAACCTTTTCTGGGATTTCAAATATTAAAAGGTAACCAGATTTAAAATCAATTTCACAGCAGAAATCCTTCCACAGAAAATGATAGACCAGCTGATGCAACTGGCAAAATTCACACGTTTAATTAAAATGATTAAACACAAGAGACCCCATTGCCTGTTTTATGTATAAAACAACAACAAAGTAGGGATTTATGAAAGAAATATCATGTTGCTGTGTATCTTAAAGGAAAAGCTGAGAACTGAATTTAAATTGAGGATTTCTATGTGAGGTGTTGATGCTCTTTCTTTCTCCAAACCACTAGTACAAATCTGAGACTAGCCTAATGTGCAAATTTTATGCTATTAAAGGCAATCTGTTGTTATACATTTCTTCTATAAAATCTATGTGTATACACTGGAAGTTTGTGTTAATTTCAGTGATATTCCAGCAGCAAATACAACATGAAATGAATCTTTTCCTCAATCGTCAAAGGTATTCCTATTGCAAAACAAGGCTTCTCTGAAATACTACATATTTTTACTGTGCTCTTTTACAACAAGTGTTACACAACAAGGATTTGTCATATTTTATAATGCAGAACTCCTCTAAAATGAGTAAACAGCTTTCATGAGATCAAGAGGAATATATATTTTTAGTAATATTAAATGTATTTATAGATTGTTTTATACTCAGGTTCCCTGCAAAAATAATACCATATTCTGTCTATAGATCTTCCTCTTGATAAGCTCAGTAGAGATGACTTATTCATTTCCTGGGAAGCAACGCTCTTTATAAGAATTATTTGTAAATGCAGTTAAATTAACATCTTCAACTGCTTTTACTCCACAGTAATGAAAATAACTACATCCAGAATCATTTCACTTTAAAAAAGTCATTTTAGTCTAAAGTTTGGCAAAAAAATAAGCTGAAATGCTTAGAAATTTACATTTTTGTCACTCCATAAATCAAAACTTACTTTACATATTAGAACAATTTTTGTGAGAATTTTGGATCTGAGCTGATAACCTTTTGCCAAGTTTTAACGAAATGCAAATTGAAACATCTGAGATATTAAACAGACAATCGAGGTTTATGGTTACATCATAAGATTATTGCCCAGTAACACTGCATACTATGGCCCCAATTCTGAAACACTCACAGGCTTTATGTATGCAAGCAACCCTTGTGAACACAAATATAAGTGCTAATATAACCTCATGGCATCGAGAACACAGTGTTGTATCAGCAATTGACATGCAAACTGTTTTGCTAAGGGAACATTCCTCCAAAAGATGTAGGAGGGTGTATGTGTAGAAAAGGGCAGCAAACGATGGCAGAAGCTTAATTATAGTACCACTAATGGCAGGAAGAGAATACAGCGTTGAAGACAGCCAGCAGCGTCAGCTCGGAGCAGCTAGAGAGCGTACAGGACCAGCTCCCCGGCTTGTGTAAGCTGGAATGGGCTCACTGAAGTCATGCTACATGGATTTTTACCAAATCAGGATCTGACCCGTATCTGTAGAGGCTATATAAAGCAAAAAAGCCCACTGGCTGACAAAGAATGAAGACTAGGGATGCTCCTTGTAGGTCACCAAGGAGCATCCTGGCACTCATGTCTTCTCTCTCAAAAGCCTGCTGTAGATGCACACCATAATGCAGACCTTATGTAGTGCTGAGGGAAGTGTTAATTAATATCTTTAATCGCTACATACTACAGCAAGATAAGAATAAGTGGCTTGCTGGACATAAAATCTTTCCAGACACTGCATGTAGACTCGATTACAGCCATTGCCCACTCCCATACCTCAGAGGCAATACCGACGTGTTCCTGTTCAGCCTGGGATTTGCATTCACAATAGCCTCCAGGAAGAGCTGAGCATGAAAACTCTAATGCATTTATGGTTCATATTAATTCATGCTTGGTCTCTCTGAAAACTACAGAAAAATTTCTGACAGCAGAGAAGTGGCTGTTTTAAATGGACTGTTGTTAATAATGAAGGGTATGCAATACTCAAACAGTAAGAAAGGCCAGATTTGAAGAGAAGGGATTCACCTGGTGCTCAGAGATATACTGATACCAAACCCAGGTCCTCAGAGGGAATGACCAGCATGGGGCCTTCAGGTGAGGTTGGCATCAGTTTCATGAACAGGGTGAGGTTCCTCCTCCCTTGGTGTCCAAAGCAGAGGAGGCAACAGCAAGTCCTTTGAGGGGGTCCACAGTATATTTACAAGAGGGATGCCAAGTGCTAAAAAAAAGATGGACCGCAAACAGTTCACCGTGAGGTTACTAACCAGCGGATGCCCCCAAAGTCTTGTTGTTCAGCTCTTCTAACCAAATAAATTGAGACTAAATTGTAGGCTAAGCTTTTCTCTGGTAGAAAAATGTTCCCACTCAAATTTCACTGTTCTAATTGCAGAAGCTAGAAATAAAAATACTTTCATTCAAATAACCAGCATTCAAAATGCTTTCAGCTGGACTTTGCCTCGCAAAAGACGCAAAGGCGCGTGAAGGATGTTCTGTATTATCATTTTTATTGGCATTATGGGCCAGGACCCCATAGGTGCTGTCCTACCACAAAATGAAGATGATTATCCCTACTTCAAATCATGATATTTTATTACAACAGTTTTAGTCCTTACTTAATCATCTCAGCATGTACTGCATGGAGTCTGCAGTGGAATCAATTCATTTCTAGCAAGTATTGGGCCAAATTGTGCTTTTAGTCCCTGGAGGAGGGGTGGGGGTAAAATATACAGAACAGCTGGGCCCACCCAGTAGTTCAGCGAGGCACTCCGACAGCAGCAATGGCAGATACAAGCAGAAAACATCTTTAAAGAGCCTTCAATTCTTCAGCAAAGCCATAATTATATTCTGAACATTTTTCCCGTAATCATTTTCATCCAAAAATTTGCCAAAAAAATTCATCGTGAAAGGCGTAGAAATCTACATTTTTGACACTCCATAAATCAAAAGCTTATTTTACATAGCAGAACCAAATTGCAGTATATTTTACCTCAACCGTACTGTCTTTTAGCATTACCTGCTCCATTTCGAGACTTGAGGATTTTTACATACCCTTCCACTGCTCCTCCTCAGATTTTTTTAAATTTGCCATTCTCTTCATTAAAACACACAAAATATAATTTCTCAAAATCTTCCCCCTTGATATGCAATGTGGCCGTAGGGCTGAACTAGCTCAGTTTCTGCTATGATGATGTAGAGCAACCTGGGATCCCTCGCCTGCCACTTCCCACCCCACCAGGGGATGAGCTATTACCCACAGGTTAGCAACACTCCTTCTCACGCCAAAGCTGCAGTAAACCTTTTGCGAACACACCCAAGCTGCAAAGGAGTGCAGACTTGACTTCCAGTGCAGCCACTTCATCTTGGAGGGCAGAAGGGTCTCCCCTGGGGAGGACACATTTAGGAGCATTCGTTCCAAGAGAGGGGGTGAGCAAGCCCTCATTTTGTGTTAGTACATAAAAAATGTTTGCTCTTCAGTTGCAACTCTGATTGCTTTTTTAAATCAGAATGAGTCACCTTTTTATTTAGGAAACTAGATCATAAATTCATATAGTCCAACCACAACCAAACCAAAACAAAATACAAGTAAATCTGAGAATAATAGTGACTTTCAGACATGATCAAGCTGGGTTTGATTTGTGTTATTTATCAAGAGTTAAGAAACCTTGTTTCCCTTCACCAGTCCCCTGAGCCATTAACTTTCACATTGCACCACATTCTTATAAGATTATGGGAATTTTCAGTTTAGAAAATCCAAAGCATTCTGCAGCTGAGCATATTTAGTTGCATTTTACAGTTCTATTTTAAAATAATACCACTACATCTGATACCCCATACTTGTCTGTGACAAATGTAATATGCAAACATCTTCCATTGCATAAATGGCATAGGAATGGCAATAACAATACGCTGAATATCTAACTCCCATTGTCTGGAGAGCAGTCTTAATGTTGCTGAGTTAATGAGTGAAATGAGCATTGTGGTCTAAGTGTCGCATAAATAATGGTTTCCATTACAAAAAAATGGTTTCCATTACAAAAAAAAAACTGTACCACCACACCCTGGCCATCTCAAAAAGCAAAGCTCTAGAGGTTTTCCACAGACAAACATATAAACCAGTGCTGAATTTCTCCCTCTTTCCCCCTCTCTAAGGCAGCTAGTTTAGTGGCCGCTTTCTTTCTGGAACCTATTTTTTGTGACAAAATGCAGCTAAAACATTATGTGGTGGTTCTACGAACAGGAGTAAAATGCACTCAGTGTAGACCAGCCTCTTCCCTGGTGCGAAGGTCATCCACCAAAGCTGCTGAGTGGCAATTCAAGCCATTCTTACAGAGATATAAGTCTCTCTTTCTGTCTGCATCTTTTTACACATAAAGCCGCGAGGCGCGAGCCTTCCCTGCCTGTAGTCCTGAGCTGAGCTGCGCTGTCACACCTGTGATAGCAATGAGGAGCACACGTGCCGAATGGCATGCAGATCACACCAACAAATGCTTGGATGCAATTCCATACAGCCATGGCGCTGCTGCCAGGGACATACTGAGGATAACTTTCAAGCAGGTTTTGAAAAGGGAAAGGGAACAAAACATACGCAACCGAGCTATGAGTTATAATAACAGTAGCAGTCAGAGGGATGTAAAAGGCTAAGCATTTCACAACTCAGGTCAGTATAAGCACAGCCTTTCTACAGGCACAGAAGCCAAGGCAGAGAAGAAAAGGGAGAGCTGACCAAACTAACCTGGGAATTCAGCCTTGCATGAAACCAGGCTCCCAAATTACCGTACAATGTCCTGTTCTCCTACTGCTGCAGGCGCAGAAGTAGATGCTTCTTTCCCCCAAAACTTCTGAAGAAGTGTGAAAATTACCCTGACAATCTTTTGGGTAAAACTATCTGCAATCTGTCACAGGCTTTGTGTCTGACATCTGGCAAGATGCACAGTCAACCACAGTGTTTTACAAGGATGCAGGGGATAGCCTACAAAACGGTCGCTTGCCTCCGTTGTTTATGCGGGCTTTTGTTCATTTTCTATAATTTCCTGGTGTGGTTTTTGTCAGTGCGGATTTGCAAAACAATTTAAAAAGAGTCAAGTGCTCTAATCCCACTGAAACCAAAGAGGAGATAGGTACCCAGATGCCTTGAGCACATCAGAAGGTATCAGGCTTGCCACCTGCAGCTACTCACACTGATTGTAGCCTGAATGGTGTTGAGTATGGGCAATCCTACTCTGCTACATTCGCACAGTGTCCATTGAGTGATGAGTGGTGTTCCTCAGGGGTCGGTATTGGGACCAGCGCTGTTTAACATCTTTGTCGGTGACATGGACAGTGGGATCGAGTGCACCCTCAGCAAGTCTGCTGATGACACCAAGCTGTGTGGTGCAGTTGACATGCTGGAGGGAAGGGATGCCATCCAGAGGGACCTTGACAGGCTCGAGAGGTGGGCCCCTGCGAACCTCATGAAGTTCAATAAGGCCAAGTGCAAGGTCCTGCACATGGGTCAGGGCAATCCCAAGCACAAATACGGAGAATGGATTGAGAGCAGGCCCTGAGGAGAAGGACTTGGGGGTGTTGGTTGATGAGAAGCTCAACATGACCCAGCAATGTGCGCTTGCAGCCCAGAAAGCCAACCATATCCTGGGCTGCATCAAAAGCAGCATGACCAGCAGGTCGAGGGAGGCGATTCTCCCCACCTTCTCCACTCTCGTGAGACCTTACCTGGAGTACTGCATTCAGCTCTGGGGCCCCCAACACAAGGAGGACATGGACCTGTTGGAGCGAGACCAGAGGAGGGCCACAAAGATGATCAGAGGGCTGGAGCACCTCTCCTATGAAGACAGGCTGAGAGAGCTGGGCTTGTTCAGCCTGGAGAAGAGAAGACTCCGGGGAGACCTTATTGCAGTCTTCCAGTACCTAAAGGGGGTCTACAAGAAAGCTGGAGAGGGACTTCTGACAAGGGCATGTAGTGATAGGACAAGGGGTAATGGCTTTAAACTGAAAGGGGGTAGATTTAAACTAGATGGAAGGAAGATATTCTTCACTAGGAGGGTGGTGAGGCACTGGAACAGGTTGCCCAGAGAAGCCGTGGATGCCCCATCCCTGGAAGTGTTCCAGGTTGGACGGGGCTTTGGGCAACCTGGTTTAGTGGAAGGTGTCCCTGTCCATGGCAGGGGGGATTGGAACTAGATGATCTTTAAGGTCCCTTCCAACACAAACCATTCTATGATCTCAAAACAGGATGAACTTGCACAGAACCTGGCTCATTGCTTTCATTCGTTAACAAATACATGCCTTTTGGTTTTGCTAGCACCAGTGAATCCTGGGTTTACCGAAGGTTCAGATAAAAATCAGGTAATCCATTCCATGAAAACAGGAAAGGTTCAAGTAATTGAGGGTGGCCATTTAGATTATGGATAATAGCAATAAACCTTTCCTTAGTAGGACGCTCCTCATTTTATCATGATGTTCCAGAACTATTTTTGGAGCACCTGGAATTAATAGCCCTTGTTTGAACTGCAGTAGCAGCTCTAGGAGCTCTGGCTGCAGGTCAGTTTGCTGGTGTCTGCACCAGGAAACATCAAAACAGCTTGTCCTTGCTTTGGACTGTTTACAGTGTAAATCTTGAGTGAAAGACAAAAAGAAGCTCAGAGAGAGGGAGCACAGAAAAATGATGAGTGAAGACTGGTGTGTACAGTGCTGAGCTGTTCTCTTTCTTTCATTTCATCAGTTGAAACATCTGGAGCTTTTTAATCTTATTTTCTTTTCAGCTGTACAGCATACTGATCTGTAGGGTAGGATTCACTTTGTGCAGATAGTTAGCTGGAGCAATGTGATAAAGATTGTTTGAAAAGTCTAAGACATGCAGCCTCCATCAAAGCTGGCCTCCCTCTCAAAGTGAAAAGTAAATGCTGGGTCTTTTTCAAGGTGAACGTATTCAGCACACAAGTTATCTGAAAAGGTCCTTCACTGTGAGAAATAATTGTATGACCCTCCTTGACAGTAGACCTGAGAGCAGCAACATCAGATTCTCTAAAGAGAAAGATGGACTTCTGTCTTCTCCAATTTAAAAGTGAGCTTCTTTATTAAAGGAGAAAATGTAAAATTTTAAGGAAAGGGCTTACCTACTTAAGGAAAAAAAAGTGTCATTTCTAGGTACCAGGTGTGCTGTATATTCCCTTGTTTAATAAACAATTTAATTTACTCAAGTTTTTAGATGAGCATTCCTAGAAAAGATCTGAAGAAGATAAAAAGTATTCCAACAGCAAAACTGAAATCTACTTTGTTCTGAATTAGTGTGGATTCTTTTGCCCCATCTTAAATTTCTGTACCTGATTTTTGTGAGGCAGACTGGAGCATTAGACTCATCAATAAGGACTTTAAGATCCACTATGGAATCAAAAAGTTTCCAAATCAAAATACATATCCAGTACTCATTTAGGTCTGGCTCACCTATGGCCCCCCCGTGACTGCAGCCATGGTCCTATGTATGGCTACATGACAGAAGTTACACTAATCAAGACAAACAGGCGAAACCTCAAACAATCATCAAATAACATAACTGCCAGAATCACAGCTAGTATGGGATCTATGTGACTTGACTGCTAGGTAAAAATGCAGCGTTTTCTGAGGCAGCAGCAAACCTGTCTGGCTTAAAGGGTAGTGCAGACACCTTGAAAAGACAGGAAGCACTCTGCATTCACAAAGTCCTGTCCCACGGGTATGATTAGGTGGCATGATAGGCCAGGCTCTGAACACAGGTTATAAAACCATGCTGAGTATGGGTCATTAGTTGTTCATTTTATTTCTGGGCATATTCAATCACTTTGTTTGCCTCTGCTCCCATTTCCTGCTTTGCCGTGTTTTGACTGCACACCTCCAGGCTGAGATACTTTTAGTATGTCTTGGTATCACACTGAAATGATTTTCAAGTATTTCAATTGGCCAATACTGAAATAAGTTCAGTAGAGAAGATGCAGGCTTGTTTACTAGTGATTTATGCCAATCAAAAGTAATTTGTTCTTAATTTCATCCTGCATGACTCTCACAAAAGACCATGAAACTCCAGGCTCCACCCAACACAGGCTGTAGGACAGTAGCTTCATTTCAGCTGGAGCTGTCAAGCACAGCACCAATGCCACACAATATTTTCAGTTGGCTTTAAAAAATGCAAGTCTAACTCATAACATATTTTTCTGATACGAAGTCTGCTCCCACTAATGACTAACAGATTATCAGCAATTGATAAACCTATAGAAACATGGAGAAGATAAATCATTCAAGGAAACCAATAGCTCACTGTTTCTTCCAGACCAAGAACTGGAAGTGGGAAGAGTACCAAACAAGCCAAACGGGTAGCAGGGTCCAAGCAGGCAAAGCAGCAACAATACATCTTCACACAAAGTGCAGCTAAGCTCTGAACTCCTTGCTGCAGGATGCTGTGAAAGTTAAAAGTTAAATGGGTTCAGAAAGTGACTGGACAATTCTGTTGATTCGCAAGACCCTCCTCATTCAGGAAGTCTCTGAGCCACTCAGTGCCAGAGGCTGGGCCAGGATCACATCCTGCTGCCCCATTTTTATCCTTTTGCGAAGGCTACTGTGAGCAGCAACCTAGTGTAGGAATTCCCAGGGCTTTTTTCTTGGTTTACAGAGCCAGGTCTGAGCAAGTCAGGCACAGTCCCCATCTCATCTCTGCAAAGGGCACAGAGCGCCACATGCAGTTTTCTCCCTCTGAGGTAAAGTAGCGAAGAGCTGGGGACAGAAAGGAAAGCATTTCTCATAAGGAAATCAAAGCCATGTTGTCCTGTGGTGACATGCAAGCAGTCTGGGACAAAATAATGTATTTAAATCTGAAGTAGTTGTTTTGACCCTCTTTCAGAAAGCCATTTACATGATTTACAGAACAGTATCTTAATCCATTCCTGTAACAGAAGTATACTGGGAAATTCTGGTACAGGAGTTGAGATACCTTTTAATGATTGTTCGTCTCAACTTTTGGGTGGACATTCCTTCTTTCAATTGTCTTCAGTGATTTAATGCAGGTAAACAAGGACTTCTCTTGACACACATGAACATTTGTAACATCTGCTGCAATATTTTGCAGTCACTTGTGGGCTCTACTCGCCTCAGACCAGAAGTGATCCAAGAAGAAGTGGGGCACTGGCAAAATAATAGTAACAACAAAAATGAATACTTGAATAATGAGGAATGTCAAAACCCTTCCCCAGAAAGTTCACGTTTGGAGATGTACAACAGGTTGGATTTAATGACAGTAAATCCTCTCCTCACTGCTAATGTTCCTCCGGCTAAAAGTGGAGGGCCTCACGGGGCTGGTGGTTTCTCTGATCATGTATAACCAGTATCAGCCCCCTTCTCCCAGCCACCATTTCCTGCCTGCCATTCTGAAGGTTTGTATGGGCTCCATTATCAGGAGATATAGAGATTTGATGCTTTCAACAGCCCCTGCAGCTGGGTCCTCTCCGTCCCTCTTTCTCAGCTGTTGCTTGCCCTTGGGTTCCCCAATCTCCTTCACCCCATGTGCTGCACCACCCACGGCAGCTCCCATGTTCCTGCTCCCAGCCTTTGGGCAATGGAGCAATGCTCCTGCCTTCCCCTGCCCTTCCACCATCCTGCCCTCAAGCTCAGGAGGACTCAGGGACAGGGATCTTTTCCAAATGGAGCTTGGCATGAAACAAAATAAACTGGTACTACAGAGGATTGTGTCAATAGGCATTACTCCGGGCAACGGAAAGCTTGGTGTGGCAAGCAGGAGGGGTATGAAAGCGATGGCGACGGATCATGGTGAGGCATGCAGGTTTCCTTCATGGTATCTTTCTGGCACTTGCTGGTTTTATCAGCAGTTGCTGCCTGGGATTTAGGCTTAGCATTCTGACAAAAATTCTGACAGTTCAGCACTCTGCTCACCACAACCACCCCAGCTAATGCCAGTGTTTTCTCAAAAACGTACAGCCTGATCTTAAACAAGTTCCACCCCATATTTACCTTCTTCTTGCAAAGCCCAGCCAGTAGCTTTTTCTAGACACTATACCTTCTTGAATGCCTTTCCATTACTTGAGAAGTACAATATACAAGTTAGATATTTTAGATCCACCTCATAAACTGCTAGTGTTGCTGGTAAAGTCTTTTTCTCTGATCCTAGGATCTAGGTACTACAGACTGCAGAATACTGTAGTTTGTGGGCATGGAAGTTAATTTTAATGCCAGTTTTTATACCTGAGATACTGTGAACAAGTATCTTCAACTTATATTGCCCATCGTAAACTTTTTTAACCTGTGAGTCATTTTCAAAATAATAAACGTAACTATTCCATAAAAATATCTCAACACAGAAGAGCCAGAAAAGTGAAGGACATGAACAGATGGCACATCAATCTTCTGCATTTATACAATTTGTTTTTTAATGCAAATAGTGTGGGTTGCCTGCTCTTGCCTTGGATATTGTTCCAAAGACGAGCACATTTTCTTATCTTTCTGGATCAATGTGACATTTGCAGTTATCATAAAGTGGGAGCCCATTTAATGATGTTAATGCTTCCTTAATGTAAAAATAAAATCACCTCCTTTATAAAAGCAAACAGATTAAAAGTCCCAAAGAGACCATTGAAGTCTGTGACATTTGCAGTTACTGGAGGCTAGATGGCTTGATTATACACAGGTAAAAAATATCTTAAAAGCATTGTTTACGCTCATTAATCAGAACATTAAATAGGAATGCTAGAGTCTCCTCAGCTAGAATCAGTTTTAAAAAAGTATTAATAGAAAAATGGAGGCATCATTTCACACAGCCTGTTTAGATGGTTCAAAAAACCCAAAACTGCAAACAACCAAACTTATGGCCTTATGGCAGCTTGGTAAATCTTCAGACCTCAGATGTAATATGTGGTCTGCATTTTTATTTGCACATATTGGAAAGTGACTCTGCCAGCAGTCCCTGATTCATGCCTGTACCGTTCCCTCCACAGTGCCACCAAGCAAGTGGCACATCACTAATATTTCTATTCTTGCCCCTGGGGAAAATTTGAATCTTTAGTTTTTGTACGGGCTTTTGGAAAAAAAACAAAACCAAAACCGCCACAAAAACCAAACCACCACCAATCAAAAAAACCTTCTCTTCTGTTCTGGATTCTCACAAAAAGAGAAATTAAACATTATTGAAAGATCTCACTTGAAACTATTCTGAGTACAATGTATCCTGCAAGTCCCAGATTCCCAGACTCCCAAATTTGTCTGGGGCTACATTACATCTCTCTAGTTCTAATAGGAAAGAAGTAAGTAAATGGTATGAAGAACGTAGTATATTTTTCATCAAAAAATATTTTAGGAAAAAAATTGATTTTTAAACAACCCAACATTTTTGGATTTGTGACTGTTTGAAAGTCAAAATGTGGTGATGGCTTCTGTGGAAACATTATTTTGAGGAAAAAAAAAACAAAAACAAAAACAAAACCAAAAAACCAACGAACCCCAAACAACCCCTTTGAACTCAACTCATGATTTTGCTCAGGAAAAAGGCCACCACTTCCTCAATGGAAACAAGAAAGCTCCACATGCCCTGGGAAGGCAGCAGCGATAGCTCCAACAGCACTATCAGGCTGGAGGCAGTCACCGCAGCCTGCTGACCCCCAACATGATCTGTGACAAATGAAGTCTACGCATTATTTCTTTTTTAAGATTTTACAGCGAAGGAGGGATGAATGCTATAATCAGGACAGGGTGGAGGAAATAAGCATAGAATAATTATGAGTAACTCAGTACTCCAGGCATTCCCCTTGTACAGGCTACTCCTATGACCTCTCAGGCTTCCTTCCACACTTACAGCTTCTTGTAACCACCCCTTTCCCTTTGCTGCCCAAAGTCCTGCCCAATAGAGCCCAGCTGGCAGGGGCACTGGAACAAGTCACAGATGTAGACATTGCTTGTGCAGCTGCACACACAAGGTAGATCCTCACAACCACTCCCTATACAGTACCTGCAAAGCAGGTTAGAGGAACAGGCGAGGTGGTAGAAAGCTGAATTTACCATACAGCCCACAGATGAACATTTCTTTCTTAATTATTTTGGAGATGCCGCCCTCAGACACAAACACAAAACAGGGACTCTGTCGTTATCGGGAACAAACCCCCTTTGAAATACCCCACTAACTAGAAAAGGTAATGAAAAAACGCCTTTTAATTCCTTGTCCTTCCCCTTCTGAATGAGCTGTTAAAAGACCAAGAAAAACTGTTATAGCAATACCATAAAAAGAAAAAAGCCCAAAAAAACAAAGAGCGCTCAGCTCCAGGCGTGTCCGAGGGGCTGGCAGGAAGAGACAGCGCCCACATGGGAAAGTTCTGTCACCCCATCTGAGATATCACTTAGTGGTGGCAGCTCTCCAGAGGCAGAACGGGTCCCACCTGTTTGCAATGTGTTTAGCTATTAATATTTATATAGTAGTTCAAGTGGGTATAAAAAAAAAGGGATGAAATTCATCAAATTGTATGTCATCTCTTGGTGGTGTAAAATAAAAACCGTTGCAGCAGGGGGAGAGGGGAACGGCTTGTTTTCTTGCCTTTCTGCAGAGCGAAATGTCGTTGCTCTCAAAATGTCTCAGTGCAAAGCATTTGGCAATCACCTCAGTGTGATCCACACCTTGACATCCAGGCTAAATACCACGGCCACGGCCTGGCCCCAAAATAACAAGGCTTTGAATAGCACCACACAAATAACACATTTATCAGCTCTGTGGCTTGACTTACAACACCAGAAAAAAAATGCAAAAAAGATTCACATTCATGTGGAAGTCATTTTCTTAAGCTTCTCTTACTGTGCTGAAAAATACCCTCAAAACCATTTAATTTTTGCTTTTTCTAAGGTACCAATTCATGGACTGCTGTGGGGGTGAGGGATGTCCAAGAGGAGCCCGTCTTCCTATGCAGAGGTGAAGTCCCAGGGTTGTTTCCTAACTACGAACATATGGGTATCCCAGACATGCTGCTGTTTGCTCAATCCTTTTGGACTTGTTCTGCTTTCTGTAAAATACTTCAATATTCATTGAACCAAAAGGGGGAAGAATGACTGATCACCCAGTAATAACTATACCATCATCCTTGATACGTATTTGAGGTGAAAGTAAATATTATGTATGAAGAGGATTATTTCAGCATGGGAAAGACAAAAACATCCACTCTAGGTGTCCCATATCACAAAGCATGGAATGCTTTCCAGGCAGACAAGACGCTGGGGCTGAGGATGCCGCTCTAATAATGTAAGTCTTGCATATTTTAAATTAATCTTTCTGACATGATTAAGATTAAGTCACAGAAAATGGAAGGGGTTTTTAATAGGAAAAAACTAAGAGCCATTCATGCCAAAATGAATGCCCAACTTTGGGTGGCGGCCTGAGTATTCACGTTCTCTTTGCATAAATGGGAAGGTTGCCTGTCCCCAGGGGGTGTCCCCTAAACAAGGAGCAGGCAAGGGAGGTAGGAATCCAAACTGAATTTTCTGTTTGATCCTGTGAACATCGTCCCATCATTTTTCAAAACTGAATCCAGTCAGGAAATTCAAGTGAAATCTGTGAGTAATTTTGGGCCTTCTAAAATGTCTTTTTTCAGTGAATCAAGTATCTGCCAAAACAAGAGCAATTGCCCAGCCTCTGCATTGAATAGGAACGGCACCCAAGAGCCTCCTGAACAGCGGTGACGGGGATCTGCTCTGACCACTGAGGGGAGGACGTGCACCAAACCAGCAAAGGAAGGAAGGGAAACAAAGCTTCATTTTCCAGGTTCTGAGAGTTTTTGGTGAGGAGCAATTTCCATGCCTTCCCACCTCTTCTCCTTCCCACCCACTGATGCTTCCCAAAACACCATCAGTCAAAATAGTTTGGCTGAGGGTGCTGGGAAAATCCCAAGACAGGTGACATGGGTTGGGCTGCTCTCCTTCCCTGGGTTGTTTTTTACTCACGCAGCACAGAATGAAGAGGAGAGTGGTTCTCTTCTCCTTGTCCATGCTCATCTGTAGCCTCCTGTAAGCTGATCTAATTCTCGCACCTATCTCATCTACGCAAAGAATTTGCACCCGATTAAATGAACTTGGTTGAAAAGCTGAGCTAGCTGGAGATCACATCTCCAACCAATGCCTTAGACCATACCTGCAGCAAGACTGTGTGTAAACACCAGAGCTTAGCGCAAGGCAGAGGTAGGACCCAAATGAGTCACCGCTACGCTCCTCTCTTCCCTCTCACTCACACATGCACAAAAACCAAGCCCACACAGCCTCTTTTGCACAATATCACACAGTCCAGGGGGGGATATTAAGCCAAAGAAACACTAGAAAAAAGGAAATGATAAACCAGAATGACATATAGCAATAATAAAATGTCTAGGTCTAACCATGCCAGGAAACCTTGTGAAGGCAACTTAGACTAGCATGTGTTTTACTTACCTAGCTCAAGTAACCAAAAAGCCACATGTGACAAAGTCACCACAAGCCCTGAATCATATTTATCTTGGGTCTCTCTAGCAGGTACTACTACTTTCCATTTAGTTTTAATCCAATCTGTGCAAGAGCTTTCATTCCCATCAGCCTAATCAAAGTCTTGTTACTTGCAATCATAGATTTTCAGTGTTGCATTTCATGAAGTCTATATAGTTCTGTACACTCTTGTAGTGAATTCATTTTAACAACAGCACTTGTCTCTGCCATGCAGACTCATTGTATTATAGGCATTTTGATACCTGAGTGACTTCCTTCCAGAAATAAAACTGAAGAAACTCTTTCCTCTGTCTTCAGCTTCTATCCCCTTGAGTACTTTCAGAGTTTGCAGTTTTAAACAAAAATTTACTGTTACTCTTTTTCACGCTCCATTCAGCAAATGCTTTTAAAGAGCAGGCTCTTTTAAAATTTCACCTTTCTCAAGGTGTTTTTGTTGGTAGAGAGGGCTAAGTAAATTTCTGCATGTATAAGGAAGGGAGCATCTTGCTCTGGAAGCAGAGAGGATGGGAGCATACAGATAAGCCAATCTGTCACTGTAGCGCTGCATCAAGTAATGGGCAATGTGCAGAAGAACAGAAGAATAAGATTAGCCTGGATGGAAATCCACGAGCAAGTTAGCCAGCACAGTGACTGGACTACTGAAGGAAACCTTTTCCCTACCTTGTCCAGCCATGAGCTCCAAATTCATCAGAACTTTGGTTTACACAGGGAAAAAGTCATTTAACTTTCTCTCTACTATCCTTAGTAGTATTTTTATCTGATAAGAATGTCTGGATGAAGATGCAGGCAATTGAAAGGTTGATGTCTTCAGGCTTTTGGCTTAACCTAAGAGTATAAAAATCTAGAAGAGTCACAGGAAGCATATTTTCTTTTTATGCGCGTACCCAGATTTTGGGGGCCTGTGGGAGCACAGCACTGTGTGCTGATTTTGGCTACATTGAATCTTGTTAACAATTTTGTATCACTGATAAGGATGCTCTCTGTGTAAGGTAGCCTTCAACAAAACTTCCCTGCAAAGAAATAGGCAAGTTTAAGAGAGGCAACCCCATGGAAGCACAGATTCAAGTTGTTCTGCATTTCAGGCACTGTGTGTACAAACTCCAGCCTACTTGGGTGGAATAAAGGAGGAAGGGGTTGGCTTGCTCCCCTACAAATGCACTTTGGCTGATTTCCTCAGCACAAAGATCTGCAGCAGACCAAGGCAGACGCCTTCCCTCCTCCTTCCCATGCTCGGAGCCGAGTGGCACATCTGAAGGAAAAATGGGAGCCACTCTTGGGCAGAGAGCTCAGAGCCTGAGGAAGTCTCCAAACTGGATGGAAGGCAGCAGCCAGTCTGGTTCCTTTTTCCCTCCTGCATGCACTCAAGCTTAGCGGACCAAGTATGTTTCTTTGGCTTTGACCCTAAAAGGGAAAAATCCCTAATTTTGTGGTCTACGCATACTAATTAACAGCCTTGCATATGTTCAGGTTTCAGTTTTTATGTCCAGATATCCTCTACGGTTTTGCCTTCGCATCAAATCCAGAGCAAAAGGACCCACTTCTGGCACATAGGTGACAAAATTCCTCTCTGGATCTGTCAGGGCAACTTGACCAAGAACAAACTGTTGCTGCTGGCCTGTCGAGGTCTGAGTGCCACTTTGATTTACCCCAGCTCTAAAGTACAAATCTCTGGCTGAAATAACTGCAGACAAAGATTTCACATGCTGCCTCATTTAGTCTTAACTTTCCACTTGTCCCTTTCAGAGAGATCAAGGAGACTGACTGGTGTTGGTGTGTTTGTGTCAGAGAAAAGGAATCAGCTTTACGTCCATGGGCAGCTCTCATGCTTCATGAGACACTTTTATACAGTTTTAAAATAATTTTTCATGAGATAAAAGAGAAAGAATTCATGGTCAGCATAGCAGAGAACAGACGTAAGGGAAGTTGACTGTATGGGACATTTTTTTAATGCTCATACTGATTTTCAGTTAAAATAGTCTTCTACTATCCAGAGATATAGAATTGGGTAGGAAACAATCTCAGTAAGGAGCATCACGTTCAAGCCACCTATTACTTTTCCCCTGCCCACCTTGAATTGAAGGAAAATCAGGTCTGAATGTGAATTCAACTTATTATTAAAAAAAACCCCACCACTAGCTTTTCATAAAACAGAAATTGGAAAACGAATATGTCAAAAATGAGAGATCAAAGACACAAGAATGCAAAAATGACACTATAGGTTAAATCAAGGTCCATCTAGGTTGTCACTTCATCTCCCAGAGGAACTGGTGGTGGATACCAAGCCAAGTTAGTATCATTCCTGTCTAAAGAAAGTGAGAGTTCTTCAGAGTGAGCAAAAAGAGAATTCAAATCCTGTCCCTGCCTGGCCACTGAGACACCATCACTTCTAACCCATGCTAGCAAAATGCCAAATCAGCCTCAAATTTGTCACAATGTAATTTTTTGCCAAACTGATCCCAGTCTTAGGGAATCAAGAAACTGGATAAATGAAAGGAACCTTTTCTCCATTGCAAACCCGTGACAAGATCACAGCATGCACATCTGACACGTCAGACAGAAAAGCCCAGGTGCCTCCCCATTGTGCCATCTCCTCTGCTTCCTTCCCCAAAAGCACCCCACCAGCACAGACTGCTTGCCTTCTCCCACCTCTCTCAGAGGACATGCAGAGGAGCAGAACTGAGAGCAGAGAGCAGGACCACAAGCTTGGCAAATCTCTGCTTCTGTCCTCTGCCTCACCAGCTCTCAGAGACGGGGGCACCCGAAACCTTGGTGAGGCAGTGATGCCGCCTGTTGTCCTGGGCTGAGGGAGACGCTTCAACAGCCATGCCGGGGAAGCACTCAGCGCCTGTTTCACTTGCCTCATGTGTAAGCTCTGTGGTGCAGAAGAGACACCATTAAACAGCCACATATATTACCACTTTAGCATGTTTAAATCAATTCCACCTCCATTCAGATGAGTGTTGAAACCCCCGTGTGGCTGGCAATTCCTAGAAGAGGACAGATCTTTTCCAAAAGCTAGGCTGAACTTAAAGTAGATACAAAATAATACTATAGATTTTCTTTCTCCCTCTCGCTCATCACAGCCCTAAGATTAGCATAAAAATGTGCTATCCTAACTAAGCAGTCTGTTAACTGATAAGCTATCAAAAAATCATCTGTTATTTTTATAGCTCAAAGGCAGATGCCATTTCAAGAACCAGAGTTGACTGAGTAGGATTTTTAGTGCTTCGTAGATTTATCATTGTAAACTTGAGGTATTTTAAAACAGAATGATTCAAGTCTTGAAATATTACCTCAAGAGCAATCAAGCATTAGGATTTTTGCTGGTCTAAAGTTTTATCTGGGATGAAATAATTTAATCTCATATCATAAAGAATTTGAGTTGTTTTCTAATGCACGCACTAAAAAAATCTTTTCTGCATTACGGTCCAAACCGATGTAATTACTCAAAAGCATGGATGTCAAAGCTTCCCAGCTCTTCCTGCAGGGCCCCCTTCTGAACATTCTGTTCATATCCCCCTTCTCAGGACCATATTTGGTGAGGACCTCAGACAGCCAGTTGCAATCAAGCTTACTGTATCAGGTTTAATGGTTTAATTGGCTTGGCACTGCTGAGATGCCTTGCCAATATCTGTCCGATTATCCTGCTGTGTGTTGCACAGACCCTTTATTGTAAAGCTGAAGTACCACACGCCGTTGCAGGAAAGGAAAGAGACTACCAACATGCATGTCGCACACAGTAAATCAAATATGCTGAGTTTTTCAATAGTAGGCAGAATGGAACGGGGCCAACATGCAACTTGCAGGAAGAGAAGAGGAAAATGTGGAACAACACTAACCTCATGTTACGTGTGAAGTGGCAGCTACATTGGGAGAGTATGTATCACTGTGGAGAAACCATCAGCAATAGACAGAGCATTGAAAAGCTCCAGTGGAGGGGTTTCTCCTTTCGTAATGAGACACAGGTGCCAACAGGAATTAGGAATCTGCAACTAGTTATTGCGATTAATATTGAACTTTTGTTAAGTCCACAAGCTTTCACATCAAGGCATGGGCAGACTGGCCTTCCAGGGCAGCTCTTCCACATTTTATACTAGTCAAAACAATTAGACATACCTCCAAGCTGATGTCCTCTGAGAAAGAGGCATGACATTACTCTCCCCAAAAGAGAAATAACAGGAGTGTCAAAACATGCATATCACCCCTTTTCAGAGGAACTTGCCTCTGAAATACTTCAGTGCTTACGACAGCACAAGCTTGCAGGGTTTGTTGGGATGAACCTCCTTTCTCACTAGCTTTTACTCAGTTCAGGGTTCTCTGTACAAGAATGGAAATCACATCAGTCAGAAAACAGACTGTGAGATTTATCTCTTTTTTTTTGGAGCAAGGCATACTCAAGCAACCCAAAGAGACAGCAAAGAGCCATAGAGTACCTAGATACAGCCTACAGATGACAGACCAAGAATACTACTTTTTTTTGGTGTTGGTTCAGCGTGACCGACGTTTCAAAATGACACATAATTGCACTTATCACCAGTTAATCCCAGCGCATGGTCTCTTGCACTGATACTCTGCCTAGCGATGTGTACGCAGCTGGCTGAGAGCTGCCGTCATACCCCGTGCGCTGCTGGGAGCCTTCTGCAAGTTTCCTGAAGGATCCCTGTTTCCACATGCTCCTAACTCCTCCTGCAGGCAACTGAGCTCCTCATTACACAGCAAATACGCACCTTTCCCAAAGCACATTAGGCTCTACTCCATCACTCCCTTCAGGGACAGAAGACCCAGCAAAAGACTCAATGAGGTTAAGAACAGTACTAATTTATCTTCCTGAGTCTACGGGGTATCCAACCTACAGTTGCTTCCCTCAGCTCACATGCTGTCCCCTGCACGATCTCAGGGGGATCCTGCAGTCCCCTTCCGGCACCCTGCCTCCCTCTCTGCCATACAGTGGGGGTTGTGTGGATTTGAGGAATATCTATAGCTTGGAAAAGGGGAAAAAATACCCTGATACTCATTGTCTCCCAAAAGAAGTTGCATTTTTCATGCAGAATCCCCAACTGTCTTTTGTTGCAGCCATAAACTGACCCTGTCTTTGTTCTAGCCCAACCAGAAGCTATGTTGGTGTGGTCAGTGCTGAGCTCAGGCCCAGTTTGTGTGTCCAGCTGCCAAACAGGGTGTCAGGCCCATAGGGATCCCTGGGTCCTCGTGAGCAGGGACAGCACACAAAGAGATAGCACTTGCTTCAGTTGCCCACCTTAACACCCCAGCTGGCATCATGGTGGCCTGCAGAGGTAACCTCACCAAGCTACCCTGCAGTAAACATTAGAACTCCCTGCCTACTTTTAGGGTTTTACAGACCTTATGCTATGGGAAATAAAAAATAAATTTAAAAAGAAACGCCAAACCAAATAGAAATATCCACTAGCTTTTCAAACAGCAAAGACAAAGCTCTCCATGTAGCAGCAACTGCCTCCCAAACCACGTGATCTCCTGCTAACCCTCTGCTATTGCTGGGAACAGCTCCAGTTTTCAGACTTTTCCATGAGTGTGCTAGGTGAACTGGTTTGGGAAATGGCACCACATGCTTTGATACATGCTACCAAAACTACAGTGGCATCCTAGAGATTCGTATGCTCCAAATAAATGAATTTTAAAAATCAAGCACAGCAAAATACTGGAGCAGGTTAAAAGCTGCAGTGTCAAAGCTGAAAGAGCATTAATGGCACAGGGACACTTCACTTCGTGCATGAATTTGCCCCATCAATTTTTAGCAGCCAGTTCCCTAAGAGGCCTCAACTTTTGTCTGCTATCTCCCAAAGACAAGGGCAGAGATGTTTTTCTTGCCCAAAATAGTTAAAAGTCATCAAACAGCTCTGTACTTACAAGGCCAACCTTTCCCGACCTTTCTGGCTAGACCAACTCCTGTTACATTAACCTCTGACCTCCAGTCTCCTTAATAGCAATATTCCTGGGCACTGTAATTTCCCTCCCACCGTGTTGGCTCAGGGAAATATTTACTATCTTGGCTTCAGAATTTATTTTTCAACAGAACTGGCAGGGACCACCCTATTCCACCCCCTTCTCATGCAGTACAAGTGAAGTAATTCCCGAGATATTATTTTACTCGAACAAATGTGCTTCAGAGTCTCCTTAGCTTTGTACGAAGCCCTGACTTCCTATCAAAATCAAACAGGGACCTTGTCAGATTTGAGATGGATATAAACAAGAAATGGGAGCCCATAATTGGTGATGGAAATCAGATAAGCCCCTTTTAAATACAACCATTGATAGAGAAATGGGAACTCAAATTACCTTTGATTAAGTCTCTTAAGAAAATAAAGTGAGGGGGAGGGAAAGGAGGGTCTGGCTCAGTAAAACCACCCTCATGGATAAAATCAGTGGGAAAGGGGTAGAAGGAGATGGCTGCAGCTTGTCAGACTCCCCAGGTTGGATGCAGCAGAACTGGAGCCAAGGAGAAATTCCTCACCCACCATAAGCAGTGTCAGTACTTGCAATGGACGTCCCACAGAAGGAGCCACAACAGGCTTTTCAGCCTTGTCTTTTTGGCCCCAATGCTCTCATTACTCCAGCCTCTATAGCCAGAGACCATGCAGAGGTTATGCGCAGAAAGTCATCGTAAAGCAGATGGGGTCACACGATACCAGCTTTCTACAGGCTTTTTAGACTTATGAGGTTTGTCTCATTGTTTCCACATTTAGGTAAATCAGATTATTTCAAAACTGGACTATGAGGATTGAGGAATTTGCTTGATGACTTCAGGGCAAATCACCTATGGATTTGGTTGTAAGCCTGCCTGGTGCACCTCTAAACAGGAGAAAAAAAACTGTTTTGTTGCTGGAGATCTAGCTGACCTCTTCAGCTGATCTTAATTTCTCACCATTTAATTATAGTTAATTGTAGTGACTAGGGACCTGTAGATATTTCATCTGATTGGGAATGAAATTCCCATTCCCATCTAATTAAATTTTTGGATCTACACCAGGCAGGGGAAAAAGAATGACTTCCAAAATGAGACTGAAATAAGCAAAAAGAAGGAACTTCCTCTGTGCAACATACCATTTTTCAGTAGCCCGTTTCCCATTTCCATGACTTGCTCCCTCTTCCCCACCCCCCGACATGGCTTCTTACATACTTTAAAAGACTTTTGATCTGAAAGCAAACCCCAAGCCCAAAATATAACTATGTTCCAAAGGAGGACAAGGCAGGCTCGCTAATAACTCTCAAGAAGCAAGCAGCTTTGCTCAGCTGACGACCAGTTGATGCTGAGCCCTGGTCACAGTCCTGTCTGGGAGCCGCAGCCTGTGCAGGATCACTGGCACAGGTGCTCAACACCTCACCCAGCAGAGCTGCCACTGCCCACATCACACCAGCAAATGGCAATGGCCTCACTCCTTATAAATCCACTCCCAAAAGATGTTTCAGAGCTCTGCTAGTGTTGAGCCTGTGGAAACCTGCAGCAGCTGTGAGGCAACTGCCACACATGTATTAACAACTCCACTCCCTGTTGGATTGGCAATGGCTGTGAAAAGGAGAGGTGGGTGTTTTACCTGCTGCCATGCAGAGCACAGCCGATGGCTCCCGCTAGACAGCACAAGACTGAGCTGTATGTGATGCCATGTGTTCTTACCCTGAGGATGCTGCGGTCCCATGTGCTGCCACTTCTCACAGTGTGGAAGGAGGGTAGGACACCAAAGGAAGCCTGCTCCTTCCCAGGGACAGATGGGCACTGTGGGGAAGCAGCTGGTGTCGTGGGACAGGGGTAAGGCTGAGCACAAAAGCAGTAGGGCAGGGGCAGTCACCCCTCCGGGCAGTGCTAGGAGCTGCACAGGGGAGGACCAGGCAAAGAAACGCTGGGCTTGGCTTTATTTTCATTTAGGGGTGCCAGACAACACTGGGTCTCTCCTGCGCTAAGCACCCCATACTCACGCGTAGACAGTCTGGCTCTCCCTGGAGCTTCCCGAGGTATGCGGCCACCCCAGGGAAAGCCACGGCAAGGGGCTGCTCCCTGAACCCACACGGCCTCAGCCAGGCATCCCCGGGGTGCCCGAGTGGCAACACAGCGCACAGGCACAATTAAGGGGATGCACGCTGTGTTAGATGTCAAGAGCTTGATTTCACACAGTACACCCGGCTCTGAACACGATCCAAAACAACGTCCTTCGGCAGTGTGCACCGATGCAACCACGCTGAAGTCAAGGTCATCCCCCAGCCTATCACTGTGTCACCTCACCCCAAACCACAGGCCGGTTTGCTCCCGCACTCTTGAGTTTCAGATCAGGCAGCCAAAGCTCAGGACAGGTACAATTACTAAGCTACTGTAAGTAATACCTTTGGCTTAATTGCAGACCAAAACCCTATTTGCGGGTCAGTACTCTGTCAGGACAAATAAGCATTTTCACACAGTATTACATTTCTCTATTTCTTTTGGCTGATAATATTGGATACTGCCCAAGTCTGTCCCTAATGACCACAATAATCATTCTTATCTGGACTCTAATCAGTGTCATATGTAACCTTATCACGCACACATCTTTATAAACATGCAGTGTTTAAACAAGTGTAAGGTCATAAGGAACTCTAATATTTTGAGCAAGTTTGTGAAACAAAAACTACTCATTTTTTGAAGAGCGTTTAAAATGAAAACTTCTGATTCTGGAAAACTGGATATTTGGGGGCTATTGGATTGAAATACAGTGGCATGCAAAACTGATCTTTATAGTGACGGATGGGTCCCTGTGTGCAGATAAAACCCAGATTTTAAATATTTCTTTTAATTGTTATTGTCTTTGTGCTCAAGGACTGATTGTGGGAAAAATGCCATTCTCTGACTATAAAAATAAAAAGAAAATACAATAAAGCAGTAATTGGTCAATGATGATTGAACTAACGACTTTACAGTGCCAGTCAAACACACATAATAATTGCTCTTTGGACTCTTTATGAAGGTACACCACTGTTTCATAAGACTAATCCAGCATTATAAATTCTCCATTTTATGTCAGTTTCCGCCATTATCACATAAGCCTTATGATAAATTGCATACATTATTAAAGTTTCCTAATTTAGACAACATAATGCGTGATAAAAATGAAGGGTTATCTCCACCGAAAGCAGGTCCGATGCAAGTTGTCACCAAGATGGCAATTACGTGGGTTTTTGGGGGGTTTTTTTAATCCAAATGACAAGCCTTTGGAGGTGTTGGGTACTATGATCTGCCCCCTCCTCCTGCAATGGGAAGCAGAGACATCACAACAAGCCCCAGGGAGCTGCAGAGGCAAGGGGAGGAAGGAGCTCACCTGCCTGTGGCCCCCGCCCTGCCCAGCCTCCCACCAGCACGAAAGCTGAACTCATCCGCAGCCAGCTTCCCAGGATGTGGACACGGGCACGCCACAGCTCGGCCACCTCAACTGCTCTTGTGTGCGGCGCATCGATCCACCCCCTTCACTGCTGCAGTCGCACTCTGAAACTTTGAAACCTGTAACCACTCTCATGACAACCAGCACTTCAGAGGGGAAAGGCACACCCCCCGCCAGCAAGTGGGGGAACCTGGCGACAGCCAAGGGGTTCCAGGCATTGCCCAAGTTTTCTTGCATCCAGCTGTGACATGCTGCTGTGGCAGATTACTTAGCTGTCTGACTTCTTCCACTCTGAGGAAGAACAGAGGGTAGCTTCATGGAACAAATAATAGGAAGCATTTGCAGGTATCGTTATCTACTGGTGTCATAGTTGTGCCAAATGGTGCTCGCTAAGATGCCTGTGCTGCCATTCAGGTGAGTGCCCACCCTTAAGCACTCCTGACACAGACATGGCAGGGAGTGGAGGGAGGAGAGCACCGAATCTGTCAGCATCTTTGTGCAGAGAGCCAGTGAGGCTGAGGAAAGGCAACAGACTCTCCTGAGATGCCTTTATTGCAGGAGGGGGGAAAGGAGCCCCTCTTTTCCCCCAGCATCCCTATTAAGGGCTTACAGACAGGCCATAAATTCTTGGTGGTGTTAAATGAAGTTGGAAAACCTTTCCATTTTCCTTAATGCATATCTGGAGCCTAACAGTGCTCCCAGAACTCATATTTTATTTTTTGTTTTTTTCTCTCTTAAATGTAATCTTGGAAACATATCAGGAGAAGACCATGATTTAATTTGCACCATTAGGATTATCTCTTCCGGCAATTCTCCATCCTGGTTGTGCCTTCGCTCCCAGTCCCAGATCTGCTCTGTGGGATGTGCCAAGGAAGCCGGCACTCCACTCCAGTGAAATTGCACAGGGTCCTTTCCCTGTGTGGTCAATTCTGAGACTTCACAGCCTCTGTCAAGCATGCTAATAAAGTTCTCAGTAGTTGGCTGTGTGATTGTCTATCAAAATACCACCACAAAGGAAAGCGTTCGCTCTCCACAGCAGCATTCAGTCATTGCTAGCTAGCAGGGGCCATCTCCGCCCTCCAACTGGACAGTCTTTTCGACCCCTTCTGGAAATGACTAGCCAAAGCACAAAGCAATACAGACTCTGTGCCAAAAAACTCTGTGTGGTGCCACAGGCTTACATTAGTGTGACCCTTGGGATTTTGGTATTACCCAGGAAGCAACGCCAACTTCCCCCTGCACAGGCTTTGCCATGGTAGGAGTCCATGGCACAAAGTGCCAGGAGGAGGTAAAGAAGCAGGCCTCGTACCAGGGGTGCTCAGGGACCCAGGCAAGTCCCTTGCACGCTCCAAATTGTACAAAAAAATTAATGACAAATATCAGATAGAGACAAAACCCTCACATGGAGGAGATAAAATGTGCTTGTATGTCAGTGAAATCTCTACAGCACCAAATCACACTATACACTTTGCATATCCACATACAAACACATAAGGGAAGAAATTAACAGAATTCCTTGGGTCACAGAGTAAAGTACTGAAACAATATTGCTCCATCATATGCTGTTAACATGCATTGGCACTGCAGGACTTACAGCCCAGGTTGCAATCACATCTCCAGTGGAAGGGATGAAGATACACGCCAAAAGAACAAGGAGGAATTTGCAGTATAAGGAAAGCTGCACAGAGGGGAATTTGCACTTTAAAGCCACCACCATGTGCTAGGTAGTGGGGATCCCCCCACTGTAGGATACTGCATGGGACTGTGCTTCCTTGTCTGCCACAATTTGTGTGTCAGAGAAGCCGAGCTTGCGGGGAAGGAAGATCGCACAGTCCCCACGTGCACTGAAGAGTGAGCGTCCAGAACCTGCTTCTGCTTGGCACACGGAGCTGTTGTTGCGTACAGTTGTGCTGGCTCAGGGCAGGGGCAGGACAGCTGGCGTACGCAGGCTGTGTCCCAGAGAGCCAGGCAGGGGAGACAGAGGTGAGCGGCTGAAACGTGGTCTTTGTAATTAAGCTTTTGTCAACTGTACCTTACCTTGAAGAATGCACTGAGATCACCACGTGAAAAAATACATCTTAGCCATGGAGCTCTGAAAGCATGAAATTTTGGCTTTCCTCTACATCAGAGACTCATCTACATACATTATCCAAATGAGATCCGGGTACATGTTAAAGGAAAACCACTAGAATTAGCCCAGATTGTAGAAGACAAAGCCTTCCTTGTACCGCAATGGACTTGAAGCACACCTGAGTGATAACATTAGGAGTTACAGCTTTGGCTCACGGGTCATGGCACAAAGTTCCTCAGACCTGACCTTGACCCACTGCTTCTGGAGAGTAGGGCAGCTTTGTCAACCCTCAGCCTCTGCAAAACCAAGAATAACTGCCCGGTAGGAATTTAGAAATAGTAATTTCATCCTGAACTGCCATCAGACAACAATGCTATTTCGACACAGGGGACGTGGGCTGGGGCTGAGGCAGCACCCAGGAACGCACTGCAGCCTTTAACCGGCCTGTGCCCGCGGCCCAGGCGCACCACCCAGCCCGGCAGCTCTGGGGCGAGGGGATTGTTAGAGGCTGGCCACTGACATTTTAAATGGTGAACACTTACTGTACTGATCAAAATTTATATTTGCTCTGTGTAGGCAGCAGTCTCAAGCATCAAAGCTTCTGTTTCAACACTGTGCCAAAACCCATAAAGTTTAAGGCTTGACCAAGCATTGATTCAGCACTAAAGCAGAAGCCTGGACTCTGGAGACTACTGAATAGCTGGATTAAATAAACACTTTAAAAATACCTCTAGCGCTGCTAATAAAAACCGGGACTAAAGACATGCATAGATGAACATTTGTTTGCTGAGTAGAGTGTTTATTTTCATATATATCATAATTATATTTACAATGGGAAAAATGTTTTCTAAAATAACTGTAAAAATAAAAGTATTCACAGTGAAATCAAGGTGCTAAATATGGGTATTTTAAGACACAGGTAAAATTAATTCTATTTGATGCTTGTTAACAGGGTTCAAGGGTCCTGCCAACACTTTCTGTCTCTCTTACAGAGAAGGAAGACAAGGAAAGATCGGTGGGAGTGAAAGAGCAGAGACAAGGACGACAATGTGAGTTACAGCAGCATTTGTGGCAGCCAGCACAACGTCAATGTTTCAAAGGTTCAAAAGACCAAGCAAAAAACAGACATATTTTTCCATGACAAATTCATCTGAGCTTTCTATCAGGCTGATGCAGACGTTAGCTAGATAGCACAACCACGTACGTACAAGCTGCTTAATGCTCCAAGCTTGAGCTGACCAGGGCATGTACGGTACACAGCCTCTCCCCTCTCCTTATCTAAGCACAGCTTAATCAGTAGTACATCTCCAAGAGCAGAAAGGCCAGAAACAGAGCTGGAAATGCTTGTAACTTCATCTATGGTTTCACTGTACCATCCGTTTCTCTTAAACCTACTATCCTGGAGTCATGTGATTCCCTGGAAATAAAAATTAGTTAATGGATAGCATTTAAAGCTCTGGAAGCGATTCTACTGGGAGTAAAGGTATAGCAGGAAAGAGAGCATGCATGCTTCCAGACTTACAGTGAGTTTTAAAAAATTTGCTTGGGGCTAACAAAGAAAATCTCATCATTGTACACATGGGATTATGCAGGCGATGGAGGAATGTGAAGACCCTTGCTAGGTCTCAGTGCTAGGACCAGGGCAATACAGAGACGGTCACCCAGGGGAGCTCCTCTGAGATGGTAGCTTGGATCTGGGAGGGGACAGCTGTACACCGCACTGCTTGGGATCACCTGGCTGAGGAGCACAGTCTAGTCCATCTGGAAGGAATAACTAATTATACCCCACCTCTATTTATGTCTAATTTTAACAGCAAATTTCCTAGGATATAAAACATGATCTGTTACCAGCCAGACTCAGCACTAACGAATGTCAATGAGCTCTGTGTTACCCCAGTGCTAAATGTTTTTGAACGTCTCCATTTAGTGCTACGGATTTAAAGAACAAATCAGATAGGCATATTTTGAAATCTATCTTTGTAAAATGGCCTAGTCAAGAAGACCCTTTCGCAGGATTTTCTCATCTTTCTAAAAAAATGCCACCATCAAACACCAACAGACTGAAAAAAACTCCGAAGATCTGATTAAAACAAGTTATAGCCTAGCTAGAGTGAAAATCAAGTTTGAGGCTGGGCCACAGAGGCCCTGTCATGGCTCCAGCACAGAAAGGAAGGATAATAAAAAGTATACTAATACACAGTTGAATAAAGCTACCCAAAAAAATCTAACAAAGTTTCATTGTAAATTGCTCTACCTAATAAAGTAACTGACTTGATCTTTTGCCTCGTAATATTTATTCGCTGACAAAACCCACTTGGTGTCCCGTTGGTTAATATTCCCCAGAGATTCCTTCTGTTGCCCTGCCAGTGCCAACTTGGGACAGGCATCATTTGTGTTATCTGTGAGACTTTAACGGGGCTGAGAGCTGCCAGAATCTACCTAAAATGTTTCCACTCTGACATTACTTATTTTCTTACTTTCTTCTCCATGATGACAAATGGATTTAAATTCTTTCCTGCTATTAATCTTTTACCATCGGGTTTGACAACTTCTAGGGCTTGAACAAGTGATCACCAAAGAAAGTCAATGGAGAGCATGCCAGAGGCAAAGGCAAATAAGGCCACAAAGATGAAGTATAGTTACAAAATGATGGCTACTCCTGCCCTCGTTAGTAAACAACTGGGTTGGTTACAGTCCAAACATACTGTGAGTTGGGGAGATGCTGCACTGAATGCCCTGCAAAGAGGGAATTATAGTAATCAAGTCTCGTGGTCAAAAAGACCAGGGCTGCTCCTAGTAGTTCACTGAGGGACCCAAAAAGGCTCACCACAGCCTACACAAACGTCACAACAGGAACAAAAAACCAATACCCAAACCCTTTGATATCACACCAACACGTAGCAAATTTTCAGAGTGTGTGGGATCAAAAGCCTTGCTAAGGCTGCCAGATCGATGAACTACCTCTGAGCTTCCCTTCTCGCTAGGAAAAGGAACAGTGGAAGGAGCGTCTTTCTCTTATGATACTCCTACCAAATGCAGGAGTCCCTCGGCTGAAGGGAAACGTGTTTGGACATTTCTTTCAGCTTAAGTCTTCTAGAGCGCCTTTATATTGCCCACATGTAAAAAAATACTGATGTAGAACAGTCAAGAGCCACAAAATCCATCTTCTGCTTCTAAGTGACCTATCCATCTAGCTTCACACATATGAACACAGGGATTCATGTAACTTTTTCCTAGGTGCTCCATACTAGACCCTTTAATGGCACACATGGGATGCCCTGAGGCCCCTTGTCTTCTTAACAGCAGGAGCCAGAGCTACATCAGCTGGGCCTGCTAGTCATCAGTACAGCCCTTGGTAGTGAGTGCTGCTGGGTGGTTGAACAAGGCACGCGGCAGCCTTGTATAAAAGCAATGAAAGGCCCTTTCCAGGGTGAAATCCCTACACCAGGGAACCCCTGGTATCCAGGCAGGCTTCAGGTAACAGAATAACGTGGTTTTGGTCAAGTAAGCAGATGAGGAAACATCTTTGAAGGGAGAAAGCTTGGGGTCAGCCCATAGCAGCAAACCCTTTTCCAATGCTAAATCTTAAGGATAATTTTCAGCACAAACATCCCAGAGAGGACATTTACTCCTGGTCTAGCGTATCTCTCTTATCTCCCTTAAGTGACACATAAGACTTCTCCTAATATACCTTTTAAATCCCACAAGCGAGTAAAACCTGAGTACCTCACTGCTCAAGCCTACAGTCAAAGCATTCCTGTTCTCCAAATGCATTTTCCTGTTTCTACAAAGTTCTGAGATACCCAGGGTAGCTTGGTGCCAATCAGCTGCTGATTTTGGTAACTGGCAAGAAACATCAGCCTTTGTTTTTCAGAACACTAATCTTGGATCGCAGAATGGTATTGCAGCTTGGATTTGAGGTTTTCTGTAGTCATTTGAGTGATGAAAGATGTCATGTCCCTTTAATCTCAGAATTAAGCAGCAATCTAAGTGCCAAACTGCGAGAAAGTCACTGATTCAATCTGGAGGAACTACCTCTCTGTAAAAGAGCCAGGACAGTAAGGCGAGATGAGTTCCTGAAGCAGCAGTGGTGGCGTTATGTGAGCAGGGTTGCAGGTGGAGATTTAACCCCAGCCACAGGCACCGAGATGTGATCCTTCTGCTACGGAAACTTAACCTTGTGTTTTGTGTATCCTCAAACTTGCGAACTTCACTGCCTGTCACATACAGCAGAAAGTCCTGACCCAGAACAATTTCCTTCATGTCTACGAGACCAGTATGGCTGTGTAGAGATATGCTGTTTTATAAAGCTGTGTAAGAAAAGAGTTAACTATACAAACAGTGAAGTTAACACTCCATAAGAACTACTGCAGCACAGACCACAAGGCTAGCAAACACACATCGGAGCCCTGAACAGAGAAGAAAGATCAAAATTAGCCCTCTGGGGCATGTGGTTTGCTACTCTGCCTGTTTAAATAAGCTTAAATTTTTAAATTCACTAACAGGAGGCACCTTCTGCCAGCATTTAAGCATTTCACTCTGAGGGGTGAATTTCTCAGGCCCTGGAAGCTGTAACACAAGCATGCAGCACCTCAAAAAGAAAATCAGGGAGTTTGCTTCTCTGCCCCAGCCTCTCCAGCGCCGTCCCCACACCCACAGCAGCCATATCCCCATGCTGACACAGAGCTGCACTGAAGTTATGCTTTATATAAGGAAACAGTTTGCAAACATCTGAAAATGTTGTCCATTAACCTTTTTCTAATATGGCTGTTTTTACAGCTACCACATCTTTTCATAGCTGAGCTGCACTTTCTCTCTCTTTAACTTGGGTTTTATAACTCTAGAAATATTTGGGGGTTGATGTATTTAGTCAGTGAACCATCTGGGGGCTCTGCCCCTCTGAACAGAAGACTGGTATTATTAAACCAAAGTTTCTTTTCTGGTACAAAACTGCCCAATAGTGCTGTCACATTTGGGCACTTTTAAATCTGTTGAGAGCTCTTTGCACAAGGACTGAGAGCCTCCGTGCTACAGGAACCTCTGCGCACTCCAGTGGTGCAGCAGGGTCGACAGCGCTTCATCCAGCCCCCAACCTCCCCTTTTGCTCATGGCCCCCCCCTCCCTGCCCACCATCATCCCCCTCAGCTGTGAAAGGCCTCACCAGAGCCATGTGTCCCACAGAGCACCCCACTGGTCCCCTGTTTCCATTTTCTTTCCCCTTTTGGATCATACTCCGCTGTCTTGAAGAAACTAAAGGCACCTCATTTACCCACTCCTCAAGCCAGGGGTACGGTGCAAGACAAGGCCACTTTCCCCATCTGCCTCTGGAGCAGAGCCTAAAATTCAATTTCTGCAGGACTCGAGCGCATCTCGGGGAAGATGCTGTCCTGCAGCAAGAAGCATGCCACAACAGGGGAAGAACCCATGTGAAAGGAGCTAGACCTTCGTGGCAATAGTCCCTGGGTGTTATCCTGGTGCTAAAAGCCCCAGCAAGCTTGCAGCTTTCCCCGCACCAGGCTGCGGGCAGCACAGGCCATGTCTCTGATGGTGGGAGATGACAGAACAAGCAAGAGAAGGTCTCTGCGCTCGCCTGGCTGTCCCCAGCATCCACCTCCAAAATACTCCATCTACTCCGTTTCCGTTGGCTTACTGAAACCCTTTAACACAGCTTCCCAGAGCAGGGAGAAACAAGTTTCTTTTTAAAATGGAAACGTCACAATACTTCTGACTTGCAAAAAAACAACAAAAAAATTACCATCAGATATGTTTGTGCAGCAAGCTCATTCTTCCCTTTTTATAAAGCCACAAGAGATATAAAATATAGAACATCCAAGGACCACATGAAAAGGATGTCTGGATCTGTTAAAACATAAAGAAGGCTCTACCAGCCAAGGGCAAAAGTTTAGCAACAATAAAAGTGTCTTTAGGGTTTTTTTTTTTTTAAATGCATAGAGAGAGGAAAAGAGTTTGTGGCCATGTTTTCCAGCTTTATGTATATTTGTCTATCATTTTAATATAAACAGGGTGTATTTATAAAGCCTAAAGAAATGGGAAACAGATTTACTGGTTTCTAAATGCCAAGAAGTCTCTTCAAGGATGATAAGCAATTAAAGAGGAAAGTCAATCAAACTTTTATGACACTTCTGACCAAGGGTTTTATTTTTATTGCACAAAATCCAATGTGACAACAACAGATATATACAGTAGCAGCACCCACCCGTCCTTCTGTTGTGAGGGGCCTGCCAGCATTCCCAGTAAAATCCCACTTCTGAGAGGAAAACAATGCTTGAATTCACGTACCCTTTGACAGAAGAGTTCTCAGTGCTTCTGGATATACTAATACACACAGGAAAGCATATAGAAATGGATACACGAGTACAATTTCCATATGCATCCACAAATACTCTCTTAGAGCAATTCTCCACACAGCCCCTAAGGAAACATGATCTGTTTTCTATAGCAAATGCTCAGGGGAGTCCAGAAATCCTTCAGTAGCCCTGAAAAAATTAAGCAGAAATGGAATAAAGTAGGAAAGCAGACAATGCAGCTGGTGCGTTATTTTGCACCAGTCCCAAATATTCAGCTTGCACAGTGATACAGACAATTTCATATTGACAAGGCAGAACTTCAGTTGTCAGGTTTTGACAGGCCATTTTGGTAGTGAAGAAGGTTTGGCTTTTTCCTGGGAGAGGGGGAAGGGGGAGAGGAATGAAGGTGCTAATTAAAGACATAGAGCATATTATGTGCCCGTGGAAAGAGAATTGGAAAGTCTCATTAATGGCTCTTTTGATAAAGAATATCCAAAAAAAGTGCCTAAAATACAATGTAGTGGAAAGGTCTGTCTATGTTACAGAAGAGGGATGCTGCATACTCCAAAATGTATGGTTCCTATCTAAAATAAGCAGTTATAGAAATTTTAAGTCCAATTCATGAAGAATGTTTTAGGACATATGAGTTTTGCATCGTTAAGCAACTGCAACTTATACATCAAGTAGCCAGAAAAGAAAAAGCAGGATAGGGCCAGGGGAAAATAAGTAACAAGCTTTTTGAGATAAAATGTCTTTTTTTACAAAAAAAAAAAGTATTTTTTAAAAACAAATTCTTGTGAGAACTCAGTTGCTGGTACTGACCTGGAGACCAAGGACAGCCCCATTGTACCACCTGTAGTTGTGACACAAACGCACACCCCCTGGATTTATCCTTTTACTTTGAGCATAGTCCTTCGGCTAGAAACCGGCTCAAGCCACAGAAGCCCAGCTATATACTGTAGTACATAGGAACCGGGGGGGGGGGGGGGGGGGGGGCAGGAAAAAAGGCTGCTTTCAGCTGGAATATGTTGTACTATACAAAGGGGAATGTTTCTGTATAATGAGTAAGGGTTGTTAAGATCTTCATTTTTGTGGCATTCCTCATCCTTGCCACAAACTAGCTCAGAGTAGATACGAAAACGCTTACTGCAGTGGACTCTGGAGATCTGGCAGCTGGACCCTCCCGCACTGCAGCTCGCCTTCCAGCTACTGAGCACCCCACTCGTCCTGCCCGCTCCTACAGCACACAGGCACCACAATGTCTTACTGCCTCCTGGATTCACAGGGAAAGTGAGGTCTGAGTTTTCTAACCCTTTTTTAAAAACCATTTCAAATGGGTCAGTTGTAAAGTACTTTTAACAGCTTGGTTCACTGTGCTGTTATTTTTTTCTCATCTCCTCCAGCTTACTAGCTCTTGAGAGTCACCTGCCAGAATGCAAAGCTCCTTTATTTTTTCCATCATCACCTGGGATGAGCGTCCTCGAGGGACTGAAGTGTTTACATTGTGTTCAATTTTGGCACAGACACTCTGAGCTCTATTTTATCTGTCAGATGAAATTCATCCTGGTGTAAATCCAGAGTAAATCCCAAACAGTTCCAGTAAATCACTGAAATTACTCCAAAATTATACAACATGTAGGATTTGACCCTGAAATTGCAACAAGCTTTCCTTCCAGACAAGCTAAGCCTCAGTCCCTTCTCAGCCCATCAGTTAGTGCAGCCACCTGTGCACTACCCACATAAACCCAGCAACTCACGGACAGCAGAGCACTGAGCCTCTCTGGTACAGTTTGCTAAAGTGATGAACACAGCAAAAAGGCAACAAACAATTATAGCTGAGGAATGTGGGGCAGGAGGTGTCTTTTGTTGTGTTGGGTTTATTGTAAGCTACAATTTTTTTTTTTTTTTTTTTTTAAATGCAGGCTCACAACTCCCACTGCCCTACAAGGGACGTGTTCACGTGCGTCTGAGGACTGAAGAGCCCTCAGGAACAGTGAAATTACCAAATAGCTCGTGTCTTGCAGAGCTGTTTGAGCCAGAGCACTTCTACTCCCTCCCTTGGTGCTAGGTTTGATTCAGGAAGGCAGAAAAGTTAAATATAATGCAATGTGAAAAATATAGGGAGGTATCAGCAATGAACTGATAAAGCAGACTGTCTTTCCTCCTAAACACCAGGAGACTGCTCTACATTAGTCAAGCAGAATTAATAATTCACATTGAGTAATCTGGAAAATTAGATCTCCTTCTGACCATGCCTGCAAGCAGCTTACAGTTTGGTTTTATTCATTATTCTTGGAAACATCTATGAATAATTCTTGGTCCACTAGAATTGCTGTGGGAAGCAAATTAAAAAAGGGGAATAAGCACAGCTTTGGTCAATACAGCCAATTTTTTTCGTTCAGTTGCATGCAGTGGTCAGCTGACTATACTGTCAACACCGAAGTATTTGCTAAGCTCCCCAGCAACTGCTCTATTTTCTCCACTGAGAAGGTAAAACGTAACGTTTTCATATTGGTCTGAGGTACGACGACAACATATAGTTGTTTTCTATGCTTGTTTCAAATTGCATTTAGCAACAGGAGGAAGGTGGAAGAAGGTGGAGGAAAAGTAGTTTCTTTTGTGGGAGACAAACCTGATATCATCTCACCTTCCTTGGTGTCCCCCTCCCAGAAGGGGTTTGCAAAACCGATCCCTGCTGCTCCCCACTTCCCAGCTCTGCAGCCTGGAGCAGCCAGCACCAGCTGAGGGGAAGAAGAAGAAGAGGAGGGAACCTGACAGCACTTTTCAGAGCACAAGGATCAGCATCTAAATGAATGGATCGTACATGAAACATCACTCTCTGCCCAAAGCCCGGTCTAGAAACAGTATTTCTGCTGACCTGATGCGAGTGACAGCATCTCCAACCTTTGCTCAGTCGGGCTGCCACTGCATTCTTGCCTCTCTGCTCTGGGACCTGGGTGAGCCTCGCTCCTCCCTCACACACCAGAAGTGCAGTGTTTTAATGCAGAAAATGAGACAGTGCTCAAAATCAGTCTGAAGGCCCAGGAATCAACACAGCAAGAGAGAAGAATGAACCACCTCAAGTCTAAACATGATTCGGGTTGGGTTTCTGGCCACAGATTAAGAAATACTGGAGGAGAAAAAACTGCAGGCTGTACTTTTCTAGATGTTTTTGTAAAAACCTCGACAAGCACATGCCAGTGATGATGGAGTACACATGTTTGATTCCACGTTCTTGCAGAGGATGAGAAGATCTCTCGAGGTCCTTCCTGCCCTACATTTCTAGGATTTTAAAAATGACCAGCAAAAAGGTTCTGATTCTGGGTAATACAGAGCTGGTGGTGAATTGCATCACCCAACGCTGGTTTTACTAATGAAAACCAGCACAACCAGCACTACAGATGAAGTCAGCTGAATCCTGAACTTCATTGCTTTTCTGGGATTAGTCAGACCCGTAATGGTCCTTTAAACAATTTTTTTTTGTTTGCAGTTAAATTTTTTATATCATGCTTATCATCCAGGGAACTCCTAGAAATAATAGCAAACATGCATGCACGAGGGTCCCACAACTGCTAAAATGTTAATGCAGTTTATTCTCTCTGGATTCTGCAGTTCTGACCCAAGAAGTTTGTACTTCTGCAAACAACAATGGAGGAAGGTTGCTAGAGGTCTACTAATTATTCTAAAATAATGAGCTTGTATATTTTTCATTAGCTGCAAAGATATAAAACTCTGGAGATGCTAGCAGACAGACACTGCTAATCTGGAAATCTGAGTACAGGCTAAGCCTTTCCCTAAAATATTTTGCATTTCTACTGCTGAGCAGCTTTGGGTTTCAAGTCATCTGAAGTCCTCAGCTTCCCATCAAAGTATGTTTCTGCTAACAAGCAACGTCAGAAGGAGTGACAAAGCGGAGCTTTCTGCTTGCTAAGGGGAACTGCGCTGACCACGCAAGTGTCTTCCCTGAGCACAGACTGCCCCAGCAGCCAAGTACACCTCCAGTGATAAGGCCAGTTCCCCTCTCCGATCCTTTCCCTAGTGACAGCGATTAACCAGAGGCTCTGGGGAAGTCAGTGGAAGTTTTTCCATCAGTTTGCACAGGGACTTTCTCTTCCACCCCTCTCCCTGTCCCAAGCTCTCTTTCTCTTCATCTCCCTTTGATGCCAGAGTCTGCAACGTCCTCCCTTTCTGCAGAAATCCCTGCGCCATCCCTCTCTCAGCACAACGTCCTGATGGTGCCATTTGCTCCTGACGCTCCCACCCAAACACATGCACACCAAGCCAAACCACTTGGGCTACTGAGTGCTCGCTTACCCCGAGCCCCAACAGCCCCACCTTGGGAATCAGTGCTAATTTCAGTCAAAGTCATGCTGGGCAGGAAATCGTGAACAGCACTAACACACAGCTCACATCTCAACCTCCAGACTTTCCATGACAAGGATCAAGTTAACTTTGCCAAATAAGCAGGCAGCCTGGACACAGGCAGGTAGGAGCTGTCATGGAGGACAGTCCATGAGCTGTTTGAATGCAGCACCCAGCCTCTGAAGGCTGCCAATGCCTGGTGTCAAACTGCCTCTGTAAGTGCAACCACAGAGCACGTAAAGCAACACTCGGGGGGGTGGGGGGGGTGGGGTGGCAGCCACACAGGAGAGGAAAAATAGTAACTTCCTACGCTCAGAGCAGCAGAGGACAAGCTGCACACTGTCCCATGCTCCTGCTCACCACCCACAGTCACATCAAGCTTAGTGTCCCATCAGGCTGCCAAGCAGCCGCCAATGACACCGTACAAGGGAAAGGTGAGGACATTGGGGTACTGCACGCTGTGGGAGTAAGCACTGTCTGCCACCTTCATATGATGTCCCCTAGCTCTTGCAACTGAAAAAATCCCAATGCACAAGCAGTCCATATCCACCTTCTCAGTGCCAGTCATGATTTTATAGATGTCACCTCTTCAGGGCCTTTATCACAGAATTTTATGAATTTCTCTCATTTTAACATTTATTAACAGGATCAAAACTCACTTCTAGCCATGCTTCTATCAGTACGACTAAGGCATGAAGTTGGTTAAAAATCCTCAAGTTTTACTCACAGTCATATGCATGCACACAAAATGAACATTTGGCAATGTTTGTGCTGCCAAAAGTAAAATTAGGCACCCAGTCTGCCCAGGCTTCACCCTTCGGGCAATGGGGAATGCTGAGGTCCATCGGATGGAGACGCAAAGTGCCTAAGCCAGGCTCTCACTCTGTGAAACGCCCTTTGGGGAAGGTCTATGCTTTCCATCAGCCTCATAAGAAATGTTTGAGGCCAGTCACTGTGAAACTCCCCAAACCCACACATACCTCCAAGGCTTTTTTTGTAATTTCTTATTTGCATCTTTACTAAACAAATGGAAATCGAGGGGTCAATTTCTGAAGCCTAGCAGTGCAAAGATCACTATTCCCCTTTCTATCCCCATCCTTCCTATTCCTTTTTTTCCTGCTGATAAAAGTGAAATTATTTTCATTTTCTAACAGAATGAAAACAGAAAAACTAAACCAAAGCAGAATCTTGCCACATAAATTTTTCCAAATCAAAGAAATTTTTTTCAATTAAAATATGTTTTAATGAAAAATTACAACCACTTCTCAGTGAAGTGGCTTTATAGCTTCTCTTAATCTAACAGAGACACCCACAGAGAGGCTGCATTGTTTAACCAGGTGTAGCATCCTCCGTACAGTCCCACTCTGCAGAACTCCTTGCTGAGCAGTGAAGATATTAATAACCTGGATTCCCAGAAGGGAAATCGCCAAGGTACCACTAATTACTTCTCCTAATACACTGTTAATAGAAAGGGGAAACATAACTTACCTCATGAACAACAAGTTTGTTGCTGTTTGTAATAGGAACTAGGATATCCCACAAGTGTTACTCAGGGAATGAATTCTATGACCAAAACGTGGATCTCCTCCAGGGGTTTCCCTTCAGGATGAGGATCTGATTGCCACATTTGTGGGGAGCAGCAATGGCCATGTTCAGCCTGGAGCTGAGCTCCTGGCCACATTTCACCTCCACCCCGGGGTGAGGACTCATTATGCAGCAGTGCCCTGTGCCTGATTTCCACACAGAGAAAATCCAAGGTTGGGGCTAGAAAGGAGCCCTGCTGCATCCAGGGTAGGTGCTCAGACAGACTGATCGACAGTTTTCAGGAGAGAGCTGTGACAAGTCCCAGTATGATTCCCTTTGGGCTGGACACTTTCACAGATATTTGCCCTGGGGAGTTTATTGTTGGAGTGAAATCCTATGTTTATTTCCAATAGCAGGTAACTTGTGACAATCCCACGGTAAGCAAAACTACATCTGCTTCCACTGGAGAAACAAATAGCAAGACACAGTCTCAATAAAATCTGTAGCAAACATCATCAAATCATCACAATCTATCTGCTCAGGAATATTTCACAGAGTAAGTGGTTACCTGCGGGAGAAACAGTGAATAGACTGTAAATAAACTCTAACACCTCAAATGCCACTACCTTTTGGGCAAAGGGGGGGATGGATTGGAATCTCTTACTATCCTGATCCATAAAGACAGGAGCCCTTGCAAATTTTCCAGTTCCTACACTAAACTATTTTAGTACCAAACTGTCCCATTAAAACTCCCACCACAAATCAGAGCTTTGCTTGCCACCTTCTCTCAGCCCCCTACAGAATTAAGTGGCTGTTATCCAGTTGACCCCCACGCCCACAGGCACTATATATCTAATTCTTTAAAAGATGTTATGCCTCCTTGTTGCCAAGAAGGTAGTCATTAGCATGCTGCCATGGCTCAAAGTGCTAGCCTGTGCTCATCCTTTTACATCAAGTACGAATTCACGTGGGTGAGCATCTGGACAAGTACAGATCACAAGAGCTATGGAATAAGAAGTAAAAATTTCAAAAGAAAGCAAGATACTAGCTAAACTCTTACAAGCCTGTAATGCTATTGCTAAGAGTCATTAAAGATGGGTTTGAAAAGCTTACCTGTGTCTACATCTACCTATAAACTTGTCTGAGTTAATTAGCTGCTGATTCGGACGAAATCACTGCTTCTTCTGTCTTCTCGTGGATTGGATGACCAAACGACAAGAAAATGTTGGCCTTCCTGAGAACAGTAGTTTCTGTTTTCACAGGATACATATGCAAAGGCTCAGGGCCACATTCTTGAAAGCTGCTTTCTGCAATCACTTATATAAGCAAAATTCTGCTTGTAAAAAGGTCAATCAAAAGGTTTGCAGACATGACTGAATTGATTTTTCATCTAGATGTCACCGAAATGTTCCTGCCTGGTTTTTCTTAGTTTCTGTGCCATCTCAAGTAGACACCAATCATCATCTTCATACAGGTTAATGACTGAACACAGGGAACAATAACAATCGTAACCAGCTAAGGGTGTTCAGGGTCAGTAGTGAAAATGAAGTGTACAGGATCTACACAATTGGTTTTATGTGCTATTTACTAATTGCAACCTGAAAACTCAAAGTCTTGTTGGATTTTGTACATCAAATGTTACTATTTTCTGACTGCTTCCAGAATTAGATAGCTTAAAAAACCCCCAACAAAACGGGCAGAAACACAGCCTCGTTCCACTAGGTCATAACAAAAACATCAACTGTACTAGAAATATTCCAAGTTCACACTACCAGTAAAGCTTTTTGCATACAGAGCCCAGTCTTTTCATCTCTGGTCCATTTCTACCTGCTCTGTATTCTTGTGCCATCTGCTCCCTCCCAGGCTTCCCAAAACAGTCCTGGAAGTCTGCTGGAGCACTCAAATTAGAAAAAACAGGCATCAGAACTGGAGAAGTCTTCATGAAGGAAAAATACTTCAGGGGGAAAAAATTTGGAATAATTTTTTAATAAATTACCATTGCGATGTCTCTGCAATGATTTTCACCTGCCACATATTTAGGGTGGAGAGAGGAAGTTATCTGCACCACACAAAAGGATGCCTTGTATATAACGTGGTGAATAAAAATAATAACGATTTCCGATAAATTCAAGCCACATTCATGTTTGGCAGCTTTCCCATCATGCCAAGAATTTATCCAACGCCCCTTTTATTTATGATGAAACAAAAGTGACATAACACTTTGTCATGAAAGAATGCTGTAAATGATGCTTTTTTAATTATATACACTGTTGTTCTTGAAACAACTCTCCAATAATTTATGTTTATAGTCCTACACACATGCTGCGGAAGTGGATATAAAATGCAGCTGTGGTCAACGACCACGTGATTTCAGTCTGACGCTAGCTCAGCATTAAGACTTGGAAGAAGAAAGAGGGAGCAGACAATCCAACAAGTGCTTTTCCCTCCCCTCAATTTTTGCAACGTTATTGAAGTACCAGCCTACCAAAAATCAGATGTTTACAGTCAGCCAGGCTACAAAAAAGGAAAACATCCTGGGAGCCGAATCTGAACACTAGTGGGTCTCCAGCAGCTCAAGAGCAGCAGCAGCAAACACTAATTTCTGCTGAAAATTTGGAGCAAAAGAAGAATGCTTGTACATTATATTGTCTTTCCAGCACCTCAGAGCATCGTTAGCAGCTAGTGATCCCTCTTACCTACAGTGACACCTTCGAGTTGCTTCAAGAGACTGAGATTTCAATAACAGCAGCTAGGTCTGTCTATGCTTTCCATCTCATAGTCATTTTCCCTAGCTCCTCAAATGTTGTTAAAGCAAATATTTACAGACTTCTGAACATTACTACTCTTATGCTTCACTGCAGCCAGCATAGACAAGAACACACCCAACAATATGATAGACAGAATTTGCTGTAATTTGGGGCCCTCAGAATATCTGGGTTTGCAGTGCTAGTAAGAATGAATTTCTCCTCCCCTTTCTCCTGGTCATCCTTTCCAGCGTGGCCATTGAGCTTTATTCACTATGAATATAAGTGCCAAAGCAATGAGATGTCAAGTCCTTTGAATTTGGGATATAAAGGCATCAAGGAAGTGAAAATTCAGACGTGCAAGAGCCTTAAAATACCAGCAACTCTCTCCTGACCTCAGCTAATTCACATAAGTGAGTACATCAGAGCATAGCAAATAGAGAGGACTAACATTTCTGATTTGAGCTACCAAACTACACAGTGTAGAAGCCAATGAAAGATCAGGGCTACTGTGAATTGTGTCCATATATCAATTGCAAGGTAAAGATATTAAACAGATAAATGGATAGCGACATAAACAGAAACTGATGTGTGACTTCAAAAGAACGGTAATGATAGGACCACTGAGAATTGTTTGCACGTATGTAGGCTTAAAAGAACTTAAAATGCAAAGGAGATGATCAAAGAAGAAATAGGCTTCTCCAAAAATGGACAAATATGTATTCTGCTCTTTGCTTTTAGTGGTATTTAACATACACGTATTTTTCATTTTCTGGTTGTTTTTTTCCCCCCCTGCATTCTACTTTTCACATTTATAAACTTAATACCTCAGTTCCTCCTGAAATTCAAAACCCTGCAGGGTCCAAAAGTCTCCAGACTTACAGGCCAATTCAGTTCTGATCAAACACATTTAGTCTGAGGATCAAGGATGAATCCTCTGTCTTGCTGAACAAAACATACAGCCTATGAATGATGAACCTCTCTCTCTCCCCTGGTTTTCTTTCAACATGCAAGTTTGGTCCACTCTTCTCAAGATTTCTGACTTCCAAATAAAATCATCCTTTGAGTTCAGATGATTAGGAGAGCCAAAAGGCATTGTTTTAGTTTTTGCTACATTTAAAACCAGTTTGTTTTCCTTGAACCAGTCTGTCAAAGTCTTTTTGCAGTTCAGGCGTTATGTGAGAAACAGATTTGCCATTAAAATGCACAGTCGTGCCATCTGTATAAAAATGTATAGCACAGTAATGACATAGCCTTGCAAAATCATTAATAAAAAGAAAAAAACAGGAATGACTGACACTACTCAACTCGGGGAGGGGGGAGGATAGAGGGGAGAGACATTGACACCTTTGACTGACAAAGGGGGGAAGAGACAGCCCTGTGAAGAGAAACAGATTGATGCTTCTCCCAGATTCTTTGTCTTCCTGACAGAGTATGGGCAGCAGCACAGGCCACCTACTTGCTGCGCTAACGCCTGCAGCACATTAGGCCAAAAGCTTCGGTGAAGTTAGCTAAGAAAGATTTCCACTACGTTTTCATTTATTTAGCGTATGCTTGAAGGAACGTGTTATTAAATGCCTGCTCAGAAATCCTGTTTCACCAGGAGCTGTTCCTTTGCACCCCTGCACTGGCAAAGGGCCCCATGTTCGGTCCCTCTGCAGCTCTCCCCAGCCAGGCTGTTACTGCCTCATGCTGACCAGGGAGCCTTCTGCTGACAATGCACCTGCTTTCAATACCACGATTCTGAACCTTTATATTGTCCAGGCCAAGCCCCGATGGTGCTGACAGTCTCCCCGCTGCACTGCTTCCTATCCAGATTGCTACCTGTGTACCCCTACTTCTCCAGGGTCATCCTGCTCGCGCCAGAGCTCTCTGTTCAAATGCTGGCAGGCACCCAGCTCTTTTCACTCCCAGGCAGAGGTGATGTTATAATGGCCATGTACTTCAGGTTCCCCCTTACAGGGACTGTACTAAGGGAATAAGCAGCAGCACTTGCAGCAGTAATGCAGTTCCTTCAGTGGTCCGGTAAAGGAGCATTGGCTGCTGGCAGCCCTCACGTCACACCTACTACATATGATTTAGGTTCAGGGTTGATGTGTGTTGGTCCCACCTCACGCTGACAAGTCAGCAGGGTATTGTGATTCACAGGAGGAGACGTGCGAGTCTTCCAAAAACATGCCTGGAAGGAAAGAACTGATGAGGGCATCTGAAAAAGATGCACATATGGGTTTTTTGATGGCTAAATAGCAACCAGTTCTGTAGACTTTTCCTCAGGTCACACAGGTGAATGTTTTCCTTAGGCTGAAACCTTCTAAAAATATCATGGAAAAGATTCATTTTTGGCTATGTTGAGTTTAACAAGTGTCCCCTAAGCTTTGTTTACCCAGCATCTTGTCAACGTGGCATATGCATCTCCTCGCTATCAAATACGTGCTCCACCCTTTGCATCTGGCTGAGTGCTGAGAGCTGACGGCAACCCACAGCCTCTACACAGTCCTGGGTCGCAGCCCAGGTCTTTTGCCGAATCTAATAGCATGTGCTGAAAATGCAAAAGCATCACAACAATAAAAGCCATAAGAACATCTTTACAAGGTATTTGCTCGCATTCACCCCAGGGGACTTCACTATCATTTGAGAGAAAACAGTGTAATTGTGGCAGAATTATAGATTACAGTTTTACTCGGACTTCCTAAAGTTAACCTCTACCATTACAGACCTAAATTTGGAGCAGTCCGTTGTGCCACTTGGAAGAAAGCCACTAGTTCAGCACTAGCAACTTCAGTTGTATAAAAGGAACTTTTTTTAATGATGATTCGTGTTTCATAAATGTTGCACTATTTTTAGAAAGATGAGAAAGTAAAGTATGCCTCCTTTTAAATCTGGCTTTTACTGCACCCTGTAATTTATGGCGATATAATAAGTAATTTGAAAATAAAGATTTGAGACAACATTTTAGCATTAGTGTTTTTAAGACAAAACAAACATTCAAAATAAAACCTAAACCACAGCAATGAAATCTATCATTAAATGCCTACTTTCTGCTAAATTTGTAGTTATGGCAGCTTAAATCTCAAACATTTGTTGTGACCTCTTGCAAAGTAAAAATAATCATATTATTCATTGTGGTTCAAGACCAATATAGGGTATTATTTCATCCTAGCCTTAAGTATTCATGGAATTATATAGTGTATCTTTTAAAACTGTATTAATTACTCTTTGTTGAGTCCAAATGACTGCTGGTTTTCAGAAAGAAATGTATAACACCTGATCGTATTTGCTTTATTTGTGAAGACTAGCACTTTTTAGGCTCATTTATGCATAATACATCAGATGTGACCTGTTTCATCAATGCCAAAGTTCTTCTGAATTACTATCTCTATATGAGTTTATCAGACACAAAGGCTTTTGACTGTTCATGGAAAAATTCAGACACACCTTTTCTCTTGTTCACTGTGTAAAAGCTGCTACTGCACTGCGGTACCAAAACTTGATGTTAGACTGCAGTGAATAATACATGCCAAGCAGTTCAACCCAGTCCATTAACTCTCTCAGACAGCCCTTATGTCACACCAAGTAGCACCTCACACGTCGCTGTTTATCGCACACGTATGTTTCTGAGAGAAGGAGAGTCCCCTCTGCATGAGAGCCAGCCCTGAGTTGGAACGTAGGCATATGGCAGTTCTTCCTATCAATGCACTTACAAAAGTCACTTCTCTACCTCCATTTCTATATTCACCCGGCATTAATGCCACTTGGGAATTACATGACTTGATCATACAAAAGCGTTCTCTTACCTTGGCTTTAAGGAATGGAAATGTCATATTGAAAGGTTTTCCAGAAACTGCTACATAAAAGTGCAAAGTGCTACATATTTTCAAGGCCAAGCACCATAGGAGATTGGCTGAACATTAGAAACCTTCTTCAGGCAAAGAGGGGAATTTGTAGGTAGGGAAGTCTACCAATTTTCTTCCTCCTAGGATTTCTGAAAAAAGTAGCATTTAGAGAAGTAGAAGAGATTTTGCATTACAATCTTCCTATCTTTTGAGCTCCAGACTCAAACATCTAGTATTGCTCCCTTCAGTCTTCAAATCCATCATAGACCTGTACTATGAACCATGCAAGCTCAATACCAAATCATGCCTGTAGCCATGCATGAACTCTGACTTTAACTTGCATGTGCATCTCAGGGGGAGAAGAAGGTTTTTTCCTGTTAGAAAGACAAATGAGTTGATTTTGAGAAGCCAGAGACAACTGATCATGTATTTTGGAGGGCAGCTAGAATCTGATCTACTAACCAGATCCAAAAGTGGCGAGCAATCTCTAATTTTATAAGGGGCCAACAAACCAGAAGTGGCTATCTAAACATCAAGGGCTTACAACCAAGTTCTACACAAACAGAAGACCACGTTAGGCTCAAAATTAATATTTAGCCATTGAAATCGTTCTCTGAATTCCAAAATGTTCTGGGGCTCTCGTCAAACTTGGAGCTGCCAAGTGCCCACCTTGTCTGACAGTCCAGAGCATCTAGATTCAGACTTTTGTGGCTTGAGATCCATCAGTCTGCCTTCTCAAGCAGCAAGTGTGAGCTCTACAGCAGAAAAGGCAAAGATTGACATTCTCTCCAGGTTTACACCCTTACCAGCTTGCTGACTTCAGTGTGGCTTGGCAGGTGCAAACAAGAAGAGAGTTTAGCTCTTGCTCTTTATTTCTTTAGTTCCTAAAGCTTTGTTGTTGTTGTTGTTTTACACCAAGAAAAACATGCACATTTAGAGAGAAAAAAACTTTAATAATTTTTGCTCTTTTTTCAACCATTACGCAAATGTCACATAAATAATAAGCTGAAACTTCGTAATTAATAATTGATCTTTAGTATGGTTTTGTGCCTTACAACATAATATTTGTACCCACTTGTAATATTTTGTTTGATTTCTAAATACCTTTTTAACTTTGATACCACTGGCACAGAGTCTAGGTATTTTTTTCCTGGTGACAATTTTTCCATAACATTCATTTGCATTTGTGAGGATGGTATAAAATGAGAAGTAGAGAAGGCAAAGAAAGAGATAGAAAATCCATTTTAATGGTAGCTGACAACTCTGAGCAAGATTAAACACAAATGCTGTTGTCTGCTCATTTGAATATGAAATTTTCTGTTCATGATGGTCCCTCTCTGGAGAGCTGAACCCAGGAGGTGGGCAATTTGTGGAAGACGACTTGGGCAAATGCACAAATGGCACTTGCTGGATTTCTTCTTAGCCCTGAGACAAAGCAAATTCATTCTCAAGGGCCAATGAGAGGTTCAAGTTTGTCCCCACTGAAGCTGAGCTATTGCTCTCTGACTCTCTGGAAGAGCGAGGTTCAGAAAAGAGTAAGTGCAATAAATGAGGCTGCACAGAGACTGGTGTGACTTGTGGAGATGGCAGTGCTAGCCCTCTTGCCAACCTGAACAAGCAGCCTCGATGGAGGAAGGAGCAGGAGAGGAAGCAGCACTTCTCATCGACATAGCTGCACAAAAGCTTACGGGTACCGGGCTGAAGCAAACCTAGTAGCACAGCATCTGTCCTCCCCTTTTCCAGGTATGTTAGCATTTATGGAACACTTAAGGTTTGGGAGCAAGATGTTAAGGGGTCTCTGTTCCTAATAGCTCTTTCCCGTCCCTCTTCTTGAAATCTGTGGAACTCTTCATATTTATAGCTATTTTTTCCTTTAACTAAATACTGCCTTTGGGGGAAAAAAAAAAAAAAAAAAGCTTTTACACAAAATGGTGATGAACTTCACCAAAATGTGGGTTTCATGGGAAAAATAAATGTTTCCTTTCATAAATCAAAAATGCTATTTAAACTGTCATTGTAGTACTACTTGTTAAACTGAGGGAAGATACAGAAAATTCTCAAACATATTGATATCATTTAAAAACAAATAGGGTGAACAGACAAGGAACTGATTCATTTTTAACTTTCATAGCAAAACAACTTCAAAAACATTGTAGATGTTCATGAAAATAGATTTTCATTTACTATCAGCTCTAGACGAAAAAACCCATACTTATTCTCTTTTGAGCCTCACATAATCTACTAATCCACAACATATCAGACAGAAAGAAAAGGTAAAATACATTCATAAACACAAGTGCCAATATGTATGTGTCTGAAAAAAGATAGTAATTTAAGACTCTTAAGTGGAACTGTTCCCCAAAGAATGTTATTAAAAACTGTTGCAAGGAAAATAATGTTAGTAAACACCTTTATGATGAAATAATTGTGTGGAAGGCACTGTCACATGAGAACATAAGAACATGGACCTACAGCCAAGGAAAATTGCTCTACTATGCTTAATTCATTTATGAAACATGAGGTGTCACTTTTATGTGGTTTGGCTGAGATTGGTGTGGATTTCTTTTTTTTTTTTTTTAATTATTCCTACAAAGCTAATGGATTATAATATATTTTGCCAGAGACTGCATTCCATAGCACATATTTTATAAAGAGGATGTATGATGTATTCAAGGTTTGCTTTCCCCATGAATCAATGAATCAACAAACATCTCCCTATTGTGTAAGATACTATTGTTTGGTTGTATTTAAGAAAAGATTATTTGCTCAGAGCATTGTGAAGTGATGGGAGGAGGAGGTGCACTAGCCAAGAAATCCTTTTGTGACAATTTATGAAAACAGACAATCAGACGACCAAAGACTTGCCATGGCACGGACAAGTTCATAGGTCGTTGGTTCAGAGCCTGCAGTGCACTTCAAGTCATCTCCCACACAGAATACAATGCTGAACAGGAGCATTTTCAAAGCACAGAGTGGTCTGAAGGATAGAGGCCTTTTCTACTTGAATGGATCAAACTCGGCCTAGGAACATAAGCCCTTGAATTAGTACTGTTTAATGGCTACATCATGCTGTACTTGCCTTGGATGAGCAGGGAGACCCAAAGACAGGGCTTGTAGCTCTTGTCCGAAATCCCTCATGCTGTGCTGTTCTCAAGCCTCAAGGGTCTCTATCGTACCAACGAAAGCTGGGGTACAGATCATGGCAACCACACATGGAGGCTCAGGAGCACATTTCCCAATTCAGCCTCACCTCTGAAGGAGACACCCTTCACAGCCTAACCACCCAGTTCTTCTCCGGCGGCACATTGCCCCTCCCTTCTTCCAGTGGCCTCTGTCTGCACTTGCTCCCTTAAAATGGACAAGGGACTGCATTGGCTTGAACTAGACACGTGCAGGTAAAATACTGCGGCAGACTCATCCAGCTACATTTGCTGTAAGCTTCTTAGCTCTCCCCATTTCAGTATTGCCCTATTTTAGTCTTCGGCTGTTTGCTCAAAGGGAGCAGTGGAAGGAAGAGCAGGTTGTGTGATCTCTATTCTGGTGATAAGGGATGCAGAAAACATATGTGTAAGTGATTGGTAACAAGCACAAATTTCCTGCAAAAAGGACCATGCGATGGCAGCAGGGTGCCCAGCAATCAGACTCCTCTCTACAAGAGGGCAGACTTTTTGGGGGAAGAGAAATGCACAGACCTGCAGGCCTGGCCATGCACAAGGAAAGGCAGAGTCCTGCTGACGGCAGGGAGCCCCCCCCCGAGCTGTGGGGCACCCCCTACCTCCGTACCAGCAATGCTCCGTGTGGATAGGAGGGCAGAGAAAAGTACTCCATACTGGGCTAGTGTTTTAAAACTGTAAATCACTTTTCTCTCTCAAAGTAATTTCAATGCTATTGTATAATACAGAGGGAGAAAAAAACCCTTTTCTTTTCCCCTAAACAGGCTTTCGCACCACCTACAACCCAGGATTAAACTTCAGAGGCAGTTACACAAAGAAAAGGATTTCTGTAAAGAAATCAATCAATCATTCGTCAAGTGTGGGTTCAGCACCTCTGAAAACCAGGCCATTTCTCAGGTACATGAAGATACGAGATCTTTATTTAAACCACCTCCAACCTGTTTCACTCAAGTCTCAGAAAACCGTGGCCTAAATTCCTTAAAAGAGCTTGGATTTCAATACTAGCCTCTCTGGGGCGGAGACTACCACTCCTCAGCATCGCCAGCTCACCTTTCCTTTCAATGTCTGTGTGAAAAGGGAAATCCCACCATCCCTGCATGAGCCAGCCAGCTTTCACTGCATCAACTGCATCAGGGACTACGGGGGTTACTGTTACTTACAGCCATCTTACAGCTCCGACACTGGAAGTTACGGCTTTTGGGAATTTGAACACTCAAAGAGGGCCTTTGACATACTGCCCCCCTCCTTCAGTTTCATTAACCTTCTCTTTTTCTACATACATTAAAGCCCTTTGTTATAATTAACTGTCTATAATATAAAGTGATCCAAAATAAAGCCGGTTCAAGTTATTTATAAACTTTTAGGACTCTACTGTTTTATAGGCATGGTCAGAGCTCCTGAACAGTCAGACCCCACTTTCATCTATATTTTGTTATTTTTTTATTGTATGTACACAAGCAGAGTAGGCGGGACCGATCCATCAACCCCTGCAGTCCACTGCGGGTAACCGAAGATAGTATTACCTTACCTGGAGTAACTTCAGTCCTTTCCCATAAAGACATTCAAACTCTTAAATGCTTAATGATACACCAAGGCCAACAATCCAGGGAAATAATTTTATGGTTCAGACCAAAGGATCAAATCAAAGCATTTCACCAATTTGAATACATGTTATTTAGAAGTCTCTGCTGCACCAGCTAGTCTCAAAGCAGGGAGGGGGTTATAAACCGAGTAGTAACACTAGTGCCATCGAAGCCGAAGAGGCTCTGGAAACCACCTGCAAATCCCCTCCCAGTTCAAGCACAGTCCCTTCAGGTGGCTTTACAGCTCATCTGCTTTCCCAGCTGAAACCAAGCCCAAGCAGCAGCCACGGGTTGTGAATCACGTCTCAAACCTCCACACTAGTGCACAAGGGAAAACCTGCACCCGTGGCAGACACTGCCCTGCCCTCGGGCACTGTACCTGTTGCTTGACTGGGGTTGTGTCCAAGAGAGATGGCCTTTCAGCAGCTGTGGAAGCTGCCCGACATCAGAGAGACTTGAGCAGATGGTGACGTGCTCAGCTTCGTCCCTGCGCACAAGAACATTTTTATTACTGGGCACAGAGTGTTCGGAGGATCAGTATCTGCTGCTCTTTGCTTGTGGCTGCTGACAGAGGCATCACTGGAGGGCTGTGATTAGCACCTTCATATTTATTTACATTTGTGTCTCAAGAAGAGTGGCAATTTGCCAGATTTGGAAGTGCTTAATAGGATCTGATGGGCAGATTAATTAGTGCAGGTCACAGCACTAGTTGCCTTCCAGGAACATTACCTTTTTTATTTATTTTTTTGTCAAGGTAAAGCAGGAGTAGGTCAATGCCACCAGCACGTTTTACATTTTACTGGTTTAAGTCTTCATGGTTTTATTTCATTTCCTCTGAGTAAATGAACTTTGCTTTTATTTCTACCATGACAATATACTTCAAATAGAATGGTGCAGGCACACACAAAAACTGGAATGCAGAAAGACAAAAATCTTATTTATCCTCTCCTTCCTTCCATACTGTCCTCTTCTCCCCTCTGCAATGGTTACTGCCCCTCCAGTATGATCCTCTTGGTATCTCTCTCTTTTCAAAAAGGTATTGTGGAGTAGGGAGCATTTTCATACATATATATATATATATACATGCGCGCACACATCCATACACATTTATATTTATACATACATCTATTTTTATATACATGTATAAATAAATATATACATACAGAGAGAGAGAGGCAGACACCATATTTGGCTAACCATTATACTAGATTGAGCAACTATAAACTCAGCTGGCTTATTCTTAATTTTTATTGGTCTGACCGAAATTTGAACGTGGCCAATTATGTATAGACTGATAAACCAGAGAACATCAAGATTAATTTTTTATGGCTACAGAATCATTTGCACTCCATAACCTTGTGAGTGACATGCTGCCTGTAATCAGGGACACACATTGTTGTCATGCCACCATGGTAAATGAGAAAGGACCTTTTTGCATCTGTCATGCCACAGAAGGCAGGAGTGGCATATGGAGCACCAAACCTTCCCAGGACAGCACGGGGACCACACTACATTTGAACAAAAGAGGAAAAAAATCTTTCCCCAGTTTTTCCCATTACAAGAAGGTGTAATTTTGGGCTTCAAAGAGCGGAAGGGTGCACAACCAGCATGGGCAACGTGGTCACAGCACCAGGCCTGAGAACCACCCTCACTACCTACCATGGGGTTTGCACAGAGGACAGGATTTGGCCCTTGCTGTTTCCCTAGTACATAGCACTGCTGTGCATAAAACATTCATTTACATCATCTGGGAACTATTAGCAGCCAACAGGCCCAAGAGACCTCCACACAACCAAGCAAGATACTGTGAGGTGAGCGGACCCAGCAGTTTGCTACGAAGATTTTCTAACTTTCTCCAAATATGCTTATTTTCCTTTCCTCTGGCACTCAGATTTATCACAGCACTAAGGGAAGAGAGAGAAACTGTCTCCAACATTGTCAAGTACCAAGCTCATGTGTCTGCAGGTAGATGTGAGCTGCGTCCACCTGCACCCATAGCCCTCCAGAAGCAACCCCGCAACAAGCAGCCTGGCAGGAGATTAGCTTGCAGGAGGGAAAAAACATTTGCAAACTCTCGCCCAGCGAAGAGAGAGACTGGGTAGGAGTCCACAAAGCAATAAAGCCAAGCTGTTTAGGAAGGATATAAATGGATTGACTTTTTTTCTTTTTTTTTCTTTTTCTTTTTTTAAATGTATCCTCCCTCTCACACACATATCCTGAGAAAAAGAAAGAAAAAGCCTTCCACAAAAAGAATGACCATAGCTCTAGAGCCAAACCCCTGTTCAATAAAACAAGCAGAGAATGCGTTTTCGTATTTCCCTATTTACTCTGACTCATTTTATTAAGTTGAAGATGATAATTTTTATGCACATTTATGACCACGTTTCCAATACACGTGACACCCTATAAAACCCACCACTGCTGCACCCCGCCCAGGGCTGCGCTCCAGCTTCTCATGCATTCTGTGATTACTGTAATGAGGTAACTGCAGGTCAGGCTATGTCAATGTTTCCTTTCAAACCCTTTTTTGGATGGGTGTCCCAGGACACAGCTTTGAATTTAGCTGGGCTTTGTTTCACACGCTGGGGCAAATTCACTTCCCTCCACATTATTTAAGAAAAAAAAAAAAAATGAACAACAAAACCATATTGCCTTATTTTGATTAAATGAAGAGGAAGGAGTGGAGAGGGAGAACCCCTGCCTTTTGTTTGAACACATATTTGTCTTTAATTATCTCCAGGGGTCCCACTGCAGTGGGACAGGTGGTTACAAGATGCTAACTTTTATCCAGCAACATCCCTCATTCATGTTCAGTTTCCCGCTGCTAAAGCAGATGACAGTTTATTCTAGGGCCACCTCCCCATTTTGCAATAGCAATTTATAACCACAAAACCTGCACCTGTAATTTTAAACCCACGTTTGAACTGTGGGCAAAAGTCAAGTATACTCTGTCTGTCGTTGCCTTTGTGCACAGCCAAGTCACAGAATAGGCAGCCACATCCTCATCATTTTCTCAACAGAAGGAAAAAAGATATTGCAGGTACAACTGGCAAGATGCGCCCTGCCCCATAAAAAAGGAAAGCAAGTTCTCAGCTATTTTCAGTGGCAGTGAAGTTTCTCAGTCCTCTGGTTAGGAAGGAAACCTTCCAAGCAGGGAGGTAAGGCCAGACTGCTGGCTCGAGCCACTGGAATGCTCCAACAATAGTGAGGAGAGATTTAAGATGCTGCCTTTAATCAAAAGGGAGTGTTTAGGTTGCAGTTTAATGATGACAATGTGAATGTCAACATTGTTAACAGTTTCACTGCTGATCTGATTAGCAGGAAAACCCAGCTAGTCCAGGGTTGTGGGTAATTTGAGTACTTTCCCACCCCTTCACACCCACTCCATCACTTGACTCCAACTTAAAAGAACTGTTAACTTTTATAAAAGCCAGATATTTCATAGGCTCAGTCCTTCCTCTAGAATGGCAGCAGCTGTTATGTATTTATTTTCAAATTAAAAAAAAAATAGCTTAAGCAGTCACATCCATATTAAGTTTTTCTGGGCAGGGCCCATCTTTATGTTCTGTGCTTGTACAGCATCTAATTCAATCTGGATAATAATAATAAGTAACAACTGTTTAAAGGATTCCTGTAGCATGAATTGACACAATGGTCTACTTGAGATGAACCTAAATACATTTCCAGTCTGTAACACTGGCCTCTTACCACCACGTGAGCACACCCCATAGCTCCTCGTCACTATTACGGATGTCACTCCACATGGCATATTCTTATGTGGATTTTTATTTAAAGAATTAATAACTCCATTCCCAGCACAAGCCATGCTACCAGAGCAGGCTCCAGCCTACCGGAAGCAGCTCTCTACCTTTACTAGGCCAACCTGCCTATTTTGAAATTCACTCTCTCCACAAATACATACCTACATTAATACATAGCAACTCTCTAAATCAACTGTTGGGGTTATATTGCTAAGCTACAGCGGACAAACCCTGCATCTCACAAGCTTCAGAAGCTGGCTCTCTGTTTCTCTCACAGCTGCAGCTCGCAGATGTGATGGTTTAGAGGAGCAATACACAAGGAGGAAATCCCCCTCCCACCTTCACTGACATCTCAAGACTCCAATGTACCCAGGGACCTGGTACTGTGCCAAACTCAGCTGCCAGGATAAGCTGGACTTGCACTTGAGCGACTAATAATTCTTTGCAGCCCACATCAAACCTGACCGGTGTTTTTATTTTGACCACCATGAAATAAGGCAGGGACAGCCCTTCTGACTGACTTCTTGCACAGGACAAACCATTTTCCTGCTTCAGGGTCCATGGTTTTGGTTTCATTGTTCTATGATAGCAATTACCACTGACATTAGTGCAAATCATGCATGAAAACTGAATAATTAATCCCTAGAGGAAGTATTTTAAAAGCTACATTTTATTTTGGAGGCAGTTCCTTGGTACAAGAAAATCACTTATGCCTGATCAACAAGCAAAGTGCCTTAAATGCTTCAAGACATCATACATACATATGTATGAAGAATGAAAGTACACATCAGTACTTTACATATAAAAACCTTACAAGGATGTTATGAACTTCAGTCCAGAAAATATTGTGGAGATTGGCAACTACAGCCACCTGTTCTGTCACCTATTCTCTGTATAGCTATTACAAGGGGCTCTCCAACATCTCCACCTGCTGTGGTCTGCAAACCACCCTGCAACAAACTTAAAATCATGTAGCAAAAGGACTAAACTCCCTAACTATAACAAGTTCTAAGAGAGAAAAAGAATTAAAGACATTCCCCATGTGGGTACTGGACGAACTTAGGTCCTACTCTACAGAGAGCACAAAAAATGAAAATCTGACCCAGGTGAAAAATCCTGTCCTGGCGCGAAACCAGCAATTATTTTAGTACTCTGAGCGTGTGACCATTGACTGAACACATGAGCACTTGGTACTGCTTGCAGGAGTTCACAGACTCAGCAACTGCAGAGTTAAAATGGCAAAGGAAAGTAACCCAAGGTCTCCAAAATCTCTGGGCATACCCTGCTCCAACGCAGAACTGTAAAGCTGTCCAGTCCTCATGCCAGGCAATAACCATACGACTAGTAGTTGTGATCTCTCAGTAGATGAATATTGATTTTAAAGATCTACTAGCTTGGTGTTCATTGGGGTTTTATTGCTTGATCCCATCCTGTCCTTCATTTTTTTGCCCTGAAGCAGCCAGATTTGTTTCATGCGCATGCTCCTGCGTCTCAGAAAACATTTCTGAATTCTACATAGAAAAGATGGCAAAGATTTTAAGCAGAGGGAGGGAAACCCCCAAAAGAAGACAACAAGCAACATATCTGCTCAGACCACAAATCTAAGGGTAACCTCATGGCTGTAGGAGTCTCAGCTCATGCTCACTGAGCAAGAACATGGAGTCTTCCATGTATATCTCCAAATAAATTATCTGAACATCTTAGAAACTGGACAGGCTTCTCCTCATAATTGTCTTGGAACTGAGAGCTTCGTCCCAGACCCAAAGGAGTCAAACATCAGCCTAGCCAGGCTTCTGGATGGGGCAACTGTCCCCTGTCCATGGCTGTGGGTGAGACCTTGTTTTAACAATGTGCCTTGGGTCACAGGCTTAGTCACCCTAGTGCGCAGCACACTGCATGGCGTCTAAATGCTCTTTTGCCAGGATGGGTTTGCCTTGTCAGCCAAAGGCAAAGGACACATTCAAAAAGTCACGGCTTCTCTAGTAGCAGATTTGCCCCTTCTTTTCCTGTTGACGATTTGCATTACTGAGTTGCATTAGCAAGGCTGGCATTGCCCGAGTTGAGAACGCTAGCCAAAATCTCAGTGACCAGTAGCTTTAAGGTTACCCCACTCCGTCTCACAGTACTTCACCCTACCCTATGCCAAGGAAGCAAGTGGCATCCCTGCAAACCTTCCAGGCACTGGCAGCCACGGGCCACAGAGCACTTCCAGAACAAGAGCAAGGTAAAAATCTCCTGACAGGAGCCCTTTATAGAGGCGGATGTCCCTCTGTACCTCTGCCTTAGTGCCAGTCCTGAACTGAGGTGGGGCAACACTGCTGCAGTCCCAATACCACAGCTCCTTTGGGCAACAGCTAAACCGTTTGGAGGACACTGTTGTCATCTAATTCCTACTATGGATTTGTTGAGAAGTCATCAATATACCACCGTCATGAAAGTTTCTTCAATACAGCCAACACTGACCATCTGACAATACAGACAGTTTGAAGTGTTTGCTCTGGTCCACGTATGTCACCCAGAATAGAATGATGGACTGTGATTTAGCAAGGAACTCATTTTTGATTGGTTTTAACAAACTAATAGATTCATTTGTAAAACTCACAAAATTCATCCTATATCCTATGAAAAACAGCACATTTAGCCTCTATTTTCATAGAAAAAGGAAATGCTCACCATCTTGGTTTGATGCAGAAAAGGGCTGAGGCTGTGCGAGGAGTTAGGCTTGCAGTCACCACAGGCCCTCCAGCACCCATTGCAGCCGGTACCCCTTAGAAGAGAGTGTAACAGAGAACTGAAATAATGAAGGAAGACAAGGACAGCTTCCACTGGTGTTAGAAAGAGAATGTCCATTATCCATATTAAACTAATGCCATATAGGAGGTGAACTCAGGAAAACCTGCCTACCAAGCAACTCAGACAAACTCTTACCACGTTCCACATGCATGGGACATTAATTTAATAGGTAATAAACTACAGTAAATTAAATACATAGTTTTCTTATTACCAGGTTTGCACCAAAGCATTACTCCCCCTATCATTATCATCAGCAGGACACCTATCATTATTTAGTTGTAGCACAAGCTACACCAGTGAAAAAGCAAACAAAAGCCAAAAGGTACATCTCTCACTTAATGGGAAGACCACTGCTGCAGGAGGAATAGGGCACTTGAGGTGCAGAAGTGATTAGACTGTCAATAAGGTACCAGTGGAGATGGCAACCGCACTAGTAGGCAGGTGCTGCTCCCATTGCCAATGGATGCTGTTTACAGAGTGGAGCTTCCTCGCAGGGAGTTCTGATAAAATGCTTTTCCCCTGGGAAATGGGATGAGAGTATCTGCTCATTTTAAATACGCTGAATAGTCATTAAATGGCACAATTGTTTCTGGTAACGTAGACCAGATTAAAACCAGTGTCTTGGAAACAAGCTGATCTGTGCCACTTCACCAACCTCCAGAAGTATCCTTCTTTAAAATAAAATCACAAAATAAGGAGGAATTTAAATGACATACCAGCGAGAAATGGAAAGCACAGCAAGTCAGACGGAACAAACCCATACAGCTCTGCAAATAAAATTAACTTTGACTAGGGTATGTTGGTGATGAACTTGAGCAGCCACTTGCTGTTCTGCCCCGTTTGACTGCGACGTTCAGCCAGATGTCCGAATCTGCCCAGGCCTGGAGTGAGCTCCCTCCATATCTGCGATCTTCCAGGGGACCAGGGAGAATACACACGCACTCACACAGCGTCGCTCGCAGAGGTACAGTGCATTGTAATGAAGATCAGAGGTACAGTGCATCGTAATGAAGATCAAGGACATCCTGATTACAGCAGCAAAGTGATACTGAACATCTGTTAATGCTAGAGAAGGTAGTTCAAAGAATGAGGACAGCTGGACTTCACATAAAATGAAATCACTAAGTGCTTATGCATGAGGTTGCAAGTGGGGCACGTTGGCTCCCGATAGCTGGACCAGAAATGGATCCACCCCTGCCGTGGACAAGGTGACTCGGCAGGGAGAGCATCACAAGCCCTTCTCACATCAGGCCTACAAACCCCCAGCTGTTCTGCTCTACCTACGGAATCGCTTCCTGGCAAACCAGTGTCTGACTGGACGATATTTAAATTTTCCCTGTTTCTACTTTCTGTGGTATAAACTTGGTCTCCTCCCCTCCTTCCTCCTCATTCATGAAAAATTGTGCAGCCTGGGTATCAGCTGAATTTCTGTATTTGACACTGCATGTAGCTGGAAACTGGAATTCACACCTTCCTCTACTCCCTTCCAAGCCTCAGAAAAAACTGGATTTTCTTATAGATTAAAAACTATTTTCACTTCAGCTTAGCACTAATGAAATCATTCATTACTATATTGCTAAATCCTTTTCTTTCAGAAATATAGGGGAAAAAACCCAAAAACCCTAAGGCAGACCAGACCTCAACATTTACATTTCATGAAAAATTTGATCTGATTTTGGAATTTGGCTTTGTTGTCAGTCAGAAATAAAGTATACAAATAAAAACAATTTCTGTGTCTAACATTGCTGTTGATGATGTTTTCAAAATATTTTGTCTCAAAAGTAGCAAAACAAATACCAAATTTTCAGTGTTTCCTGTAAAATAAATTTAAACTCTATGTGCTTTTATGAGCCAACCTTATTGAGGATGAACAGGTAAAGGAAGGGAGTTGTGAGATGAAAGGACAATACAAGGAATCAAACAAAATATTGGAAATCAGACAAAATTACTCAGAATTAAACACGCTCATTTAGCTTTAGTTTTTCTAGAAACTTTAGATCAAACATTTAATCAAAAGTGAGAATTTCACACAGAAAAAAATTGGTTTTGACAAAATCACATTTTTGAGTTTTCTAAACAATTCTCTGAAAGCCTGTTATTTTGACACTGTCAAAACAAAATTGTTTTGTCAAGTATGGGGGAAAAAAAACCCCACACCATTTTTTCATCTCACAAATATCAACAATCTACCTGCTCTCATTAAATGTTTTGATTTCAATGAAACTGCACTATGCAAAAATGTAGGCCACCTCTAGGTGAAACTCTGTGATTTGCCGCTAGCCTCTGCTCCCCAGCTAGCCTAGTACAGCTTGAACCCTGGCTATCCTCCCTAACACACACCACAGAAGCAAGTTTAACACCGTACAAATGAGCTAGTTCTCCAGCTTCTCTGCTGCTGCTCATACCACTGCTGTTGATGCCAGCTCCCGTGCTGTTTTCTCTAAATATTCACCTTTCATCTTCCTAAATATTCACCCTTGGGGAAAAAAAAAATGCAACTAATGCTTGTTCCAAAGGAGATACAGTGTTTTCTTACTTGAGTCATTTTTTGCCAAACTATAAGATCTTTTGTACACAGGAGTTCTCTACTCATTCAAATAAAAAAAAAAAATATTGAAGTGGACATAAAATGAGCAAAGAAGGAAAAAGAATTACATTACATTTACTGAAAATAAGTCATTGATAAGAAGCACGGAACACTTGCAAGTTTAAAGCAGGACAGAGTCAAATACAAATAAACCGGTAAAGTTTATTCTGAAAAAGGTCAATCTCCAGCCCCCAGCGTGCTCCTGAGGCTTCCAGCTCTCCTTGGCCTGTGCGCTCCGGCACAGCCAGCAGCTCAGGCTGGAGCGTGTGGCTGAGTGATGGTGTTTGCAGGGAAGCTGCGGGGAGCTACACTACTACGCACAGCCTTCCCTCTCACCGATGTACAGCTACAGGGACGTGCTACAAACTGCATTACAAAGCCTTTTGTCTGGTTGCTCTCCTTCAGAGCAACTATAGCTGCCTCCTCATTCCAGCTCAGGAGCTTGAAGTGATTATAACTTCCTCTGGAAACTTAACTCCCTGACTTTCTGATTTTTAACACCCAAATGGAACACAAATTCATATTATAAGAGTAGCAGAGATTAAATAAGGCAGAATTCATTAATGTGCCAAAAATATGTGCCAATGTGTCTCCAACTAGTTAAAAGACAAATACACAGATTGATTTTTTTTTTCCCTCCCAGTACATCCCACATTGCCTATTTTCTAAAACCTTCTGTCAAATGCATAATCGACCGCTATGTCTTCAAAAATAGCATTTTTTATAATCATTCATCTAGATATTTGGGAGTAGATGTTGCACTGTCTGTCATGCCCATGCAAGACTGGGATGCAGAAAGCATGGGCATCTCTGCTGACAGTCTGGGCAGGCACCTTGTGCTACCATAGCCTGTGTGGGACGGGGCAGCAGGTGGGAAAAGTTGGCTGAGGGGACATGGCAGAAAGGGCAGCCTTGCACCAAAGGCTATGCTGGGCGCAGAGTGGGCATCTGCAGCCTCCAGTTCCCTGCTTCTTGGCAGGTAGGGAACAGACTCACATGGGTCCTCTCAGGTCTACGTACCTACAAGCAATTCCTCAGAAGCCCTGGAGGCTGGCAGGGCAGATACAAAGGAAAAGCATCCCATGCAGAATGACGGACTTTCCTGGAGGAAAAACCAAGCAGAATCAGCTTTCCTTTATAGCTGCCAACAGAGCATACTAACTTTCCTGCAGAATATTTTAACACACTAGTTCACAAATACAGTCAGGTTGTCATTACTAGACAAGGTTTCTCTGAACAGACAATCAGTACAGTACTATTTCCTATATAGCCAGTAAAGCATCCTCATCTCTAAGGAAAACACAGCTTTCCATTTTGCATAGAAAAAACCCAACCCACACTAGCCTGTTTTACTTGTGAGTTCAGCAAAACAGAAACTCCCCCTGTGCGAGGGTAGCCGCGCAAAGGCAAATCTAGAACAGGATCTCCCAGTACTGTTTTTACAGCATTTGGCCAAGTCTAGTCTCATCTTCCCCTGGGGTACCATAACTTCCCAAAGCTACCGCCACAGGTCATTGCTCAGGTCACGGACTCATATCGTCTCTGTTGGCACCTAAGTTGAGGGGTGATTCCCTACTCTGCTCCATTGCACAGCATCCCCCTCTTTCTGGCAAGACTTGACTCCAGCTCTTCAGAGCAGATATGCTTCTGGATTGTGTGTTTTTACGCAAAACTAGCAAAGCTGTGTTTAACAGCTACCTACAAAGCAGAAGGGCCAGAAATGCACAGAGATAACCCAGAGTAAGGTGAGCAGGAAACTCCTCCTATTACAGTAGCTAGCAACTAGCTGTGATTTTTCTTTTCTTCTTTAGTGCTGTAAGAATTACTGTAGATTTTATACTGCTACCTCAGGGGAGCTGCTTATTGTATGTCATTTCCATTTTTCACATTGAAAATGTGGATTGTAAAATTTACTACATTATACATGGAGTTTAAATTCACAGCCATTAGACTCTTACAACTCTACTAATGCCATTTTTATAGGTGTTGGCTACAATCCTAGTTTACCATTTCATCTCAAAGAAATAGATGCAGCTCCCAGTAGTGACCAAGATTTGTGATTTAAATAAATGGGGCTTGGGAAGTCTCCCAATGAGTTTTCTTCTCAAAAAGAACAACAGTTAACAGAAAGAGATCTTTCCAAAAATGATTGGTAGGAACAACAGTGCTAAAGCGTAAATTATAAGGTGGTGGGAAGAAGTAGAACAAAACTGTTCCCACTTCTTTTTAAGCAGTGTCAAAGAAACACTTAGCTGAAAACAAAAGAAATAAGTTGAAGGTCAGTAAGAAGAGATCATGATTTCTTGAGTTTGGCTTACTAACATTGATACCGATTACATACCAGTATTAAGGACGTTTTGCATGTCTACGCTCAGATATCAGGGCAAAACAATCATGGCCCAGGGCCAGTTACTCCTTTGGCACTAGCCAGGTTGGTTTCATCCCTTTCTGAGCTGTATCAGGCTAAGCCAGCTGAAGCCTGTCCACTTGCCTCTTGGCTCCATCCTGCTCATTTGCTGTTGAAGACACGAGGGATACAAGATCCATGCCAACCTCCCATTGCTGGAGCTGGCTGCAGGGATCACTGCAGGCCCTGCCTTGGGATGCGGGGCACAACCACCTAAAACGTTTCTTTGGGCAGCATCTTGCTGCAAAAGGGGAGGTGTAAAATGAAGTTCAGAGGCAGCCATGCTACCACAGCCCAATTGTGTGTTCTGGCCCTCCCCAGGTCCACACCAAGTTTTCTCTGCAAATCTCAAAATCTTACTCCCTGAGGCACCAAGCTCCTTTCCCTTCCCACAGCACTTCCTCTCTGTGCCCAGTGGCCCAGCCAGTGATGGGGAAAGGGAACACTTCTCCCAGTCCACTCATATTTGGAGGTGTTTCTGTTCATTTTTCTCTCCTAAGCAACCTCTCTGCCCCATGGGCAGCCTCTACCACCAGTTAGGATTGAGTGCTTGGGGGAACAGGCAGGCAATATTAATGAACTCTAGACCGCAAATCCTCGTGATTTCTAGTGACAGAGAGAGGAAGAGACTTGTTTCAAGAATTTCTAAAGCACAAAACAGAGCACATTTGAATCGCCAAATCCATATTTTATTTTTAAACTGGGTTTATGAACCAGAACATTTAACCATAATGGATTCCATAAAATATCAAAATAGATAAATAGAATGATAAGTTGTCAGTTCTACCCATGGAGATGAAAATGGCTCACAATTTAGCTTTAAAGGCAGGAAGGGCACAGAGGTACCAAGAGATAATTAAGCTTATTTGATCTTTAAAAGAATGAGTGCGGGAAGTAAGACCATGAGCATACTCTTGAAAACCATATAGGCGTACTGTTAAGTGAAACCATATGACCCTGCATGGCCCTAAACTGCAAATATCATCATCAGAAAAGAGCAGAAGCTAGTGCTACTCTGGAGCACAACTCTATTTCCACTGTTAATAAACAGGTTTGAACCATGCTGCTGGCAGCACCACCCCCTCTGCCTGAGAAAAAGAGCAATGAAGCAGCCTGCAGGCTCCTGAAAGAACAGAAGCCGAAAGTAAAGGCAGAAACGTTTGGGCAGTGTCAAAGCCTGAGGCACAGCTTCAGCTCCAAATGCCATGTACAATCAGGCAGCTGTGGCCGAGCCACGGCAGGGTGAGCTCAGCACAGCTACCGCTTTCCAGGCAGCCAAGTGTGGGCAAGCACACCCATTTCCTATTAGGCCTGCACCCACACAAAGTCTATTTACGTTCTGCATCCAGCAACGCATTGCAAGCTGGATTTCAAAACCACGGACTTCTTTCCTCCCTCCCATGTGCCCCTTTCTCAGGGCAGGGCTTACCCAATCCTTTATTATGTCAGGTTGTTTTTGTTGTGCCCCACACCTCCCCCAATTAAAAACAACCATCTAAGCAAGGTTTATTTAAATAGAGCCTGTGGTTTATTAAACACATTTTTCTAAATAAGCATACGGGTTCCTCTGAAAGGGGAGCAGATTCAACACCAGTAGAAGATGCTGCCTTCTGACCAGGGGGTAGCAGAGGCTGTTGCATTTAATTGCTGGACTGATCCTTGCATGCGCTCCAGTGATGTGTACATCTGCCGCCCCAAAAAGGCAATATACTTCACTTAGAGTGGTAGCTGGCAAGGGGAAGGACTATGGGAGGCCTGTCACCTGCAATTTGCCAACAAGTAGAGCATTATCCCTCCAGGCTTACTTAGATCTATCTGAAGGTTGCCCTGGGCCTTTTTTTCTTTCTGTTCTTTCACTGGAAACACTCTAAAATTCTCTTTGGTTTTACTTATTCTTTTTCCCTCCTCTATTTAATCTCTTCAGTGGAAAACATTGTCATTCCCTAAAATAACATCTAGTATGGTCATGTATGCAAGTACGCATTGTAACCAGATCACTTCCTCAGACTTGCTTGACTTTCTAGTTGGTCATTTAGACTCGGGGGTCTGAGACTGCTCCCTCCCACAGGAGGAACCCACCAGCCTTGGCAGAGGTCTGTGCAACTGCCAGGCTGCCTGCGATCAGAGGCAATTGCAGGATCAGCCTGTTGGGGCTGCATCTCCCTTTCTCTTGCATTCAAGTGGGTGATAGGAAAAGTGCTGAACATCTCCTTTGCCTTTCCCCCTTCATCCTCACAACAGAGGTCTCCATCCAAGCCCTGGCACAGTCACCTCCTTCCCAGGAGGGTTTTGGGTAAGAAGAGCACAACGTCTTAACCTGCTGGGTCTGGACTGAGTTTGAGCAGTGTGGCATAGTCTTCTCCTGATTGGATCAGGATGCCTCACACCTCAGCTGGAGAGCAACAGGGTCCTGTGGGGAACACCACCACAGATTGAGCTTTTCTAGCCACCAAGCACAGCACAAGCGTTTGGCTCCCCTCTGAGCTGACCTTGAAGCATTTTACCTTGCCTGTAGGCAAAAATGAAGGATAACACTACACAGCTATAGGAAAGAGTGATAAAAAATGAATAAGCCATTGTTTCCACCACTGCTACTTTCTCTGGAGATGTACCAGTGCTAGAACAAAGATGAAAACTGTCCAAGTTTTAAACAAAAGCCTGAGAAGCAACTGGGGTCGGCAGTCCAGGAGCAGCTGCCAGTGGAAGAAAATGCTTGGCCCGGAGCACAGAGCTGTGACCCTGCAGTTAAGGTGAGCCCATGCAGCAGTACAAGGCTACTGCTCCTCTGGGCAGTGGGCAGCAGGGAAGGCAGCAGCATGGGAGGGAAACACAGACATGAAGAGGAAAGTAGAGACACTCTGTGCTGAGAGGAGACAGACTTCAGCCTGGGAGAATGAGAGGGGTCTTTCTGGAAGTCCTTCATCTGCCATTTCCCAGCTGAACCTGGCAATCCACTTTCAACAGCCAGCACAAGCAACCTATCATTCTGTTCAAAGTTTTTCCTTCCTAAGGGTAATAGAGACACATAGCGGAAAGGTACGAGCTCCCTGCCCCAGCAAGGGCCGCTCCAGGCCTGGCCCACCCATCCGGCAGCAGGTAGGCTTCAGCTCATGCCCAGTCACTGCAGAGAGCAGTAACCCCACTTTGGTGCCCTGCTATGCACTCCGAGGTAGGTCCTGTCAATCTCTCAGTGCTTATGTGTCTGCACTTCAAAACGTTTCATGATAGACGTCAAAAACGTTGTGATTACACTCAAGACTTCAGGACACTGTCAGATTTTATTTAAAAGTTAGTAAATGGGCTTTTTTGTATCTACCTTTCTTTGAAAAAGGGGAGAGAGAAAGTAAACAGCAAAGAAGAGGAGGGGTTTTTTCTTTCATCAAAGTTAAACAATAGCAGTGAAGCATTTCAACATTTTAACCCAAAGAAAGAAATTCCTGCTCTCCCCTCCCTCCTGCTTTGGGCAAAAAAATATTTCACAGGAAATTGTTGAAGTTTACAAAAAAAAATTGCAGAAGTGTGCAAACTTGTCGATACTCAGATTGATCCTGGCAGAGATTGTTGGTGTGATGTTATACGTGTTCCCAGCCCTTCTTCCTAACCAGTATCTGCGGTGTCCCCAAATTGCTGTGCTTTGTCCATTGATATCTCTCCACAGATCTCACTTCTGTTGTTTTTTGCATCGTCTCAGTCACACCACTGCTGCTTGCTACCTCTTTCTTTGCTGACGCGGTCCCAGTAATAGACCTTCTGGCTGAGGGGACACATTCAACTGCAGGAGCTAAGGCTGTCCCTGTCTGCAGAAGTAATTCAGCAAATCTTGATCTTTCCCGTGCTGTCAAAACCAGCATGCCCCGAGTGCAGCCACAGCCCTGAGCCCCAGGAGCCAGAAAGCCAGAAGTGGTTTCCACTTCTGGTATGTGATGCTGGGAGGACTGACAGCACTTCCTCAGAAGTGGAAGTAATCCCTCTATTTCCACCCTGACAAATTTCTTCTGAATATGTTTCCCTGAGTAGTTGGTGGTTTGGGGTTTTTTTGTAGGTTGTTTGGTTGGGGTTTTTTCCCCAAATGTCCTAGTGTATTTCTCCTCTTTGATGCAGGAAAACAAGCCCCTAACATGGTTGAATCACTACGCACAGGGGAACTGTCAAACACACTCATTCATAAGCCCTGCGTCCTCCACTAAGTGAGCCATTAAGAGGTCAAGGCGAAGGTGCTGGAATGTGTGTTTAAGGCTAATGGCACAGCACGCGAATGCCTCTCACCCCTGTACATCAGGCTGCTCAGAGAATTTCCCTCCAGCAACTCCTCACGATGCACAGTGCTCATTAGCCAGCCTGAGAAGGGCATCCCTCACTTAGGGGAACTCCTCAAGGTGCCCTTACTAGACCAGGGAGGAGGCAGTGCCCTGTCCCCAAGGGCAGAGGAGCACAAGCTCACCGAGGAAGCTGAGCACTCCAGGGACTAGGAGCAGGAGGCAGGTGGCCAGGAGATGGTGGGATACAGTACATTCTTTCAAGAACAGCTACTGGGAGCTTCCATGAGCTACAAAGAGGCAGCATTTGTGCTAAACATTTCAGTAAAAAGCTACTGTATTCCAGAAACGTTCCTGAGAAGAACAGGGATTTTTTTAATTTAATCCAGGCACCCTGAACACAGGAGAAATTCATCACCCAGTAATACTGTCAGCCAGACTGGTGAGCAAAGGTCTCAGACCTTACTGGCAGTTTACCTTCCTTCCCCTGACTGTAAACAGTCTCTTTGCATTACACATCACAAAAAAATAGTCCGGGGAGTACTCTTAGCTGTAAGTACTTCACTTGTCTGTGATAGTTTGTAATAAGGGTCACCAACAGAATTGCTGGGATTTTTTTTTCGATGCAACTCAACTTACAAGCAGAGCTTCTTGTATTTGTGAGTCATCTGAAGCTTGAGCATTATACAGACATGTTTGCCAAACAGTTTAAAGAAACAATCTTTGACCCATGGGATGCTGTCTGATGGTGACAACTCTGGCTATGCAGAGCCTAAGAGCAGTCACATGGTGCTGATGGCTTCTGCTGGCACACTTGAACAGTTCCCGCACTAGCTGGGCTGCAGATACAGGGTTTGGGGTTTTTGTTTTAGAGAGATAAATAAGAATTCACCAATGGTAAATGATGAAATTGCACCAGTGTTATCTATGTGTATGACAAGTCACAAACAGGTTGGAGGATTTCTGAATTTTCACAGATTTTGAGTAGCTGTTCAAAACCTTACAAAAAATAAAATGAACCTATAAACAAAGTAGAAATTGAATTCTAGTTGTTGCGGGTTTTTTTAATTCAATCTAAACTCCTTCAGCAATTCATAATCTTATGGAAAGACAAATTATATGTATACATATATACACACGTATGTGTGTAGACATATACACACTACTATGAAGAACATCAACCTGAGTGACACGCTGGAGGCCTTGTGTAATGCAATATCGTAGGAATTTCCAAAAATTACAGCTGACAATTTCCTAACTCAATAAAGATTGAATCCAGCATGGGGGAATTCTATATCAGACCTCATTTTGGACAGATAAAGAAGAACTGATCACAGAACTAAAATTAGGGGTAGCTTACATACAAGTGATTGTGACTTGATTACATTTATATGCAAACAGAATAAAGCCCAAACTAGTAAGTTATACATGTGGTAGTTTTAAAAAGACAGTTTTACAAAGCTGAAAACAATTATGGACTGAATCAGTTAGAAAAAGAATTTAATAGAAAAACATGAATGATAACTGTGAGCTTCTTAAGAATGTATTACTAGATGCCCAAAAACCAACAAGCAAGAAAAAAAAAGGCCCACATTGGTTAAAGAGCTCAACCTGGCTCAGGGGAAGTCAGAGCAACCAGAATAAATGAAACACGCACACACCAAAATAGAAATGTAAGGAGACAAAAAATAGATAGTAATAATATAAATAAAAAAACTAGAAACTGTGGAAAATTGATAAATACACAAGAGAAATTACAATGAGCACGAGGAGGACAATAAAGAGTTTTAGGTGTATTGCAGACAAACTCATTAAACATCACTATCTGGAAACAGTAGGCAGACTTGTCAATATTAACACAGAAAATACTTCATTGGTAAATACGTATTTAAATTTGGGGGGGGGCAGGGGGAATCAAGCAGCTGCTAAGGTTAATTTTTTTAGATCAAGTTAATCTCAAAAATTCTCACCCATTGATTTTAAAAGTTAAGATCAGGGCTGTCTGAATAACTAGAGCTGATTTTCCAAGAACTTTTTGAATATTGGGATAGAACCAGGTCAATGAAACAAAACTAATGCTGAGGCAACGCTTGGGAAGAGAAATGGAATGGCCCAAGCAAATACTGACTTACAGAAGAAAGACTCGTCCCAGGTAGAATAATGGAAGAGCAGATACAGGATTCAATCAATTAAAAATTAAAGGAAGGTAATATAACTAATACTGAGCAGCAAAGGTTTATGGAAAACAGAGCTCCTCAAACTAATTTGACATCTTTTCTCTAAATAAAATTAGTGTTGCCAATAAATGTAATAGTACTGAGGGTAATAGATATATATTTCTATAAAGGCAGTGGACTGCATGACATTTTGATTAAGATACTAGCACAAGACAAAAAGTCAGCTTGGCACATCTTAATGCTTTAAGAATGGTGAGCTGACAAATCACAATATATGGAAAGGGAGATCTCACTGAGCAGGTGTGTCCCTAGCTGTGTTCCAGCTTTCAGCCCTACACTCTGCTTTCAGTGACCTGGGAGAAAACCTATCATTAGTGATAAATGAGGTTGATGATACAAGTGAAAGAGTGGTAAATAAGGAAGCGAGACACTAAATGGGATGCAATACCAATAAAAAAGTGAATTGTACCTTCTGGGCATGGAGAGAGGGCTATCTTCGACTCCAAGAAAGACTTAACAGCATCCGGGTGGACAATCATCTGCATAGGAAATCTCACAGTGAGGATGTAGGCAAAAGAGCAAAGATCCTCCTCTATTCAGAAGCAGGGGCATTGTCAGGAGGAGTAGGGACCCTGAAGTACCCACAATTTTGCACTAGCTGTAACTGCTACTGGCTCGCTGTGTGCTATCTGGTGTCCTGACTGAAGGTGCTGAAGAGCTGGAACAGCTTTGCAGGAGCATCATAAAAATAACCAAAAAGATTTGGAAAGCATGAGATAAAAACAAAGTCCTAATCTATGCAGTCAGTTAACACTAGACAGCATGAAATTAAGCAGGGAACAGTGATGTGACTGTGTTCCTTGACAGTCTATCCCTCAAAGATCGGTTTTAATTCAAATTGGAATTCAGGGCAAATCACAGTAGATCATAGCAAGCATGTCTTCATACTGAAATACAGTAGCAAGCATACTGAGAGGTCAACTGTGATTTGATTGCTCACACGAGATTATAGCTTGAGTGTCTACAAAACAGAGTGAAGTACCCCATGCGCATGCGTACGTGTTTAGATGCTCAAACCATCTTACTCTAAAGCTACTGGTTTAGTGCTGTCCCTTCTGGATGCACTGTCTCACGTGAGCATGCGTCCTTCCCACAAAGGCTGAGTCTCACCAGCACCAACATAAGGGAGACTGGGTGTGCTCACTTGCCAAAGCTCCTTGTTCTGAAGGGGCAGGAGACAGACAATGAGGAATTGCTTTTCTGTTGGGGGCCCAGCAGGGGATTCCAGCTGTGATTGCACTCCATCATGCATATTTTTATTGCACATTATTGTTACAGTAGATTACAGTTCTGTTAACTCGAGGTTTGCAGTCCCTACGTACACCTAGCTGAATGAGCCAAACTCAGCTTGAGAGTGCTCCAGAGAACCTGAAGGAGTTGTACCAGACTATCACAGCTTACTTTAAAGCTGCCAATACCACAGAAGTATTCCTGTTAGCTTTGCGGCTAGTTTGGGCTTTATTTAAAATATTAACTAGTCCTCTACATTCAAGTTTGACTTGGCTTGCTCAGCATCATAAACACGGTCTCTCTGCCTCAGAAGCATTAACACTGTGTCTGAAACGATGTTGAAACAAAGTCCCTCACCTGTCCAAGCTGTAAGTGAACCATTGGAGAAGGTAACAGATAACAACCCAGTGCCCTGGGCAACATTCCCCCCTCAGTAAACAGTCTCTAACGTCCAAGGTCACACAAGATACAACTGAATATGCAAGCCACCATGTTTGCCTGCAACAGCTGTTGCATTGCAAGTACTTAACACCCTTGCTTTCTGAACAGACACAGGGGTACTTAAAAGGAACCAGCAGAAAACAAAGATTTTGTTCCCTTGCACTGTGCACACTTACACAGAATACAGGCTCAACATGAGTCGTATATTGACTCCAATCTAGCTGTAACACACACATACACACACCTTGCACCTCCTGTGGATTTTTTTTTTTTTTTTTTTTTATATTACACATTTTGCAGTTACATTTCACTTTGAACAGACAAACTGCTGGTCCAGTTTGATTTTGTGCAAGTCCAGATGCAAAGAGGAGCAGAACTCAGCCCATGCTGCATTCACTGTGAACACAAGGGAAAAAAAGGAAAGGCCATTCAAAAATTTCTCTTGTTCACCAATACCCTCCTCCCTGGGGATCAGAGGCAGATTTTATGCAGATTTTTTTTTCCTCTTCTACAAGAAAATTAGATGGTTGTATTTTAAGAAGTGAAAGCCTGCATTTGAAGGCAGGTACAAATCTAGCAACAGCAGTGTTAATACCTAAGTAGGTCAGTCTTCTGTGTGGTCCTTGAGGGTTTCATCACAGGACTAGTCCATTGATATTAATGGGAGGTACTCCTCCCCAGTCCCCCACACCACAATGACAATTCAGCTCAGCACGGTAATTAATGCTGCTTCTGAGACGGCTTTGAGTCAAGCAATTCTCCCTCTCATGATGCTCAGAAAACACACTTGCGGGACAAAGTGGCAAAAAGCACAGACCTAAGAAGAGCAGAGCGACCCCACCCCAACAGTATTTCTTTGTCTAATGAAATACATGTACGTTGATTCTTTGTGGATATTGCTCTATAGAGACGGGGTAGACAGATGCCTGGTGACCTGTCTACACTCCAAGATGGCCAGACACAAGCCAGCTCTGGACTGGAAGCCAAAAAGCCCTTCCAGGTGAGCGTCACAAGGATGCAGGAGCACCCAGGGCTCACAGAATAGAGCTGAATTGCACACAGCCAGCTCCGAGTCAGCACCAGAGGCCAGGTTTGTGCGTACCTCTCCACGCAGACGTCTGTTGCAGTTGCTCAGTATCATTTAAGTGAGCTGGACTTTTCCAAAACCACATTCCCCCGACCCTCACTTATTTTCTTGCTTAAAGATATTATTTGCTAGTACAAATGTCAGGCCATAACTCACTCTCCTATCATTATTAGCTTTCAACAGCTCCATGTAAAAGGTAAATCCCTAAAAAAGCAGTATTTCATTTTACATGATCAGTATTTTCACTTAACCAGTATTTCATTTTATAATATATCACTACAGAACTACATCAAGGCATTCAAGAACAGCATTTGACCCATCTTAATGCAATATTATCTAAATTACATATTTCTTTTTTAATCCAGGCACACATTCTTCAGTACCAAACTTTAGCACTGATTCCTCAATTTCCTATTTTATATTAAATACATTATCTGGGATAAAACTTTGGCATAATTCAAATTAAAGAGAGCAATGTTTTTTCCTGAATATGAAATAAAATCTTGACATCAATCTTTCAAATATTTTCTATCAGGAGAGATGATGAAGTAGAGAACAGCTACTGCAATTATGAAAGCCATGACTGAAAGTCCTTAGGAACATGAATTGATCCAGAAAAGGTCCTGATCCAAGAAACAGTTTTAATCACTTTGCAAAAATCTCAGAGACTGAGACACGCTTTATTGACCTGTAACATTGCCACCATCTTGTCAAAATATTTTCAAACTGGATCAAGCTGGAGCATGCTATTTTACAACGATACCACATATTTCTTTCCTCCAAAGGCATACAGCAAACTCTATAATATCTCTGAGACAGGCCGAATATTCTGACCTTTGTTTCTTTCAGAATTCCTATCTTGGTGACCCAAGCAAATAAATGTATTTTGAAATGTCAATTTGTTTCCATGGTAACATGAAATGTCACCTCCTGGAGATGATGTTCAATACAAATGTGAAGAGTTGAAGGCTATTTAACATGTTTTCAGTTGCACTATTCACAATGGTTGTTATACTTTAAAACTCAATAAAGAAATTAAAATATATTTATCAAAAGTTGATCTCTGGCAAAGTGACTTTTACACCTCACATTATTGCCTGCAACAACACTCACTAATGAGAAGCCCCTTTAAGTACTTGTCTGCTAGTGGAGCATGGAAACATTTTCTATTGTATTGATAGTCATTGCCAAGTTCTGTTCCCTGATTTCCCAACAGAAAAGGAGAGGTTTCATCTACCATTTCTATCCAAATCTCTTCGCATGAATAGACTATGGGAGAGAGAATAAAAAAGAAAACAGGGAAAAAAAAAAATATTACCAGGCAGCTGAAGGGGGGAAAATGGCTTTTATGTGGCCATAAGAACAGAAGGAACATACTCATAGTGCAACCCATTCATATATATTACATATACTACACATAGAGTGCCTATACACACACACAGCACAGAGAAATAAACCAAGCAATAATTAATCAAAGTTTTCTAGCAGGGGTTTTGCTCATTTACGTCACCTGCCAACACAAAGTTCTCTCACCAGACTCCCTCTCTGTCCTCAGTAAGGAGCAGCAAAGGATGCGCAAAGTTTGCGCATGAAGGCAGTGTAATTTTGTGTCACATGCAACACTACCCCCCTGAAGGTGTAGTTGGATCCTCGGACACAGAGGCTGACCTCTGGGCTGAGCCACATCAAGGACAGCAAGAGCAGGTTTGCAGTGGAAGGGGGGATCTGGGGCCTGAGAGTATCGGAGGGCTCGTTCCCTGCCCATGGACAGCTAAGGAGGAAAATGAGCTCCTAGGAAGAAGAAACTCTAGCCCTCCTACTCAGAGAGGTGGCTCTGCACCACCGCTCTCAGGGGCTGTTCTAAAAGGTAAAAACAAGATAAATTGTTCCCCAAAGTTCATAACATAATATCAATGAACAATTAAGTTTCTTTTTATGGTAGCTTCATCAAATATAATCCATTTTATTTTCATAAATTTTACAATTTACAAGTGGTTGTTGTCTTAATTTATGTTAAAAGGCATCTGAAGCTGACAAATTTCATTTCAGCGTAAAAATATAATCAACTTTTAAAAAATTGAGAGAAGAAAACAAAATAAGTAGGACTTCCCACTTGCCGTCTCAAATATCAAAAAGGAAGGAAGGAAAGAGCCAGTTCTCTCTGTTAAGAATAATTTTCAAATATCAGTTTTATTTCATGAGAGTTATTAAAGACTAATTGTATTCATGGTGTCCATCCCGATAGGCATTCAGGTCAGGTATGTGGTCTTTTATTACCTGCCTCCCTGAATATGCCCACTGTGTAACTAATCAAAACAAACCCAATTGTGAATAAGCAGTAGAGAAGATTATTCCGAACACTGGAAAACTGGGTTTGCTCGTATCCCTACAAGATCCTAGCTAGTGAGGTTAGAACCTCTGAAGGGAAAATATAAGAACAATTAGATTTATTACATTTAGGGCTATGCATACAGAAGCGTAAACACTGAGCCATCCACGTACATAAAAGCACTATAGCAGAGGTGGGAACCAACGACAGCTGGCTCCTCCAAGCCACCTAGGCTGCCGAGCCTAAAAGGTTACGCATTTCACTTGGGGCTTGTTCTTATTTCCCCCCTCGGCAGGTGAGCTTGTATTCAGGTCTTTCTGAAAGATGCAGAGGAACCAAGCAGGGATAAGAGATGAAGCAATGTGAATGGCAGCAGAAGCAAGAGGAATATCCTAGAAACATACCGGATAAGGATCTAGGGGAGCTTTGCCAGAAGATAACATGAGCATTTCTGCAGGGTTAAGAACACCAAATTTGTTTGATATGATCCTGACTATGTATTGCAGAGCTACAGTTCATAGACCAGGTTTACATATACCAGAACACTTGAAGAAACACAGTGCAAAACTGTGGAAAAGGGGCACCTGCAGGAGAAGGAGGAAAGCGAAACAGAGAAGTTACAAAATAGCTGTTTGAAAAAGTTCTAGATGGTCCACATGGGTGGACCCTTTATCTAAACCCTGATCTAACCATATGTGACCAATTAAAAGAACCTTAATTTCCAAAACCTTGTATTTTGGTGGTGTTCTATATTTTCCAAATGTTACAGTTTTCACAGATTCCAGGCCGGTTTTGCTAGTGAAGAAATGGAGGAAGAAAATCCTGTGCATTAGAGTAAGACAACAGATGCCCAGGCATCCAACAGAACATATTAGGGGTCACCTTTGACTGTTCTAGCATGAGTTAAAATTAATTGTCCCAAGAAATTTTTCTTTAGGTAACTTAGTTACATAGCTCCAAAATTTTGCCTCTTGGTTCATTTAGGTAGTTTCTGCATTATGGTGTGGATGCAGCAGCGTAACAACAGCAAGAATCTCCAAAGGCATTAATGCAATCCCCACCACAGCAGAAATACCGCTTCAGCACCATGCATCTTGATGACTGATTTCCTCTGAGCTTCACTGACCAGTGTCATATAACAACAAAAATAGACTGTGGAAGTAAGATGAAGACAGTGAAATAGTTCATTAAAAAGTAAAAGCATGTTGTGTCATACAACGATACTTGCACGACCCTCAAGCAGCCAGCTGGTTTTAGAACAGACTAATTTTTCTAAATGTAATAAAAGGGACACAGTATATTTTTACAGTGATAAAAAGCTCAAGTGTGACTGAAGCATTCACTGGTTTCAAGAAACATGTGTCAGCAATGGCCAAAGCAGCCCTGTGGAGGATCAGGGAGCTCACGTCTACGAGGACCTAGGTGGGCAGTTTTGAGCTTGGCAGAAAATCATGACCCTTTCCTGAAGTTATTGGTACCACAGGAGCCACCCTCCCTGTGTGGTCATCAAACCCAGGCAGCCCACCTTCTTCAGGAGAAGCTGGTAGCAAAAAGGAAGCTCTCCACTGTGTTGGTATCTGAGCTGGAGCAGTTAATTTAGATGCCTAAGTTACACCTTACAGACGCCTTCAAGTCAAACTCTTTTCCATCTTCTGAGCTATTCAGCACGGGTACCTGAAGGGAGTATGGGTTTGCATCATATTCGAAACCCTCCTAAGCCAAGAGACATAACCCAGAACAAACTCTGCACTGCTCTGACGTATATTGGTTTTAATAGCCCCACAGAGATTTCCACAAGCTGCTGATTACGGAGCAGCACAGCCGTCACTGAGAGGTACCTGTATCCTTTTAGAGAATTATCAGGAGAAGCCGCTCTGCTTTATGGACAGCCAGTTTTGCATTGCCAAATTGCAGTGTTGCACATCTATTTCCTTTAAATTAAAAAGTTTGGTCTCAGCTTATGGCAGTCCCAGCAGAGACTCTGAGGGCTGAACAAACCGGCTGGAGGGGAGGAGTGTTTATTGTGAAAGCCTGGTAAACTCAAATGGCTGCTGTGAGGGATGCATCGCCCAGGGCTGTCAGCCTGGCACCTCTAGCAAGCACTGCAAGGAAGTTACCATCACATGAGGCAAACATCATTTCAGAGGTTACAGAAACCAGAAACAGTACTCCTTTATTTACTTATGTTTAGAAACCCACCCAGTCAAATTATTCTCTAACTTGTGTCTGTGCAGACAGATTGCAGTGTTGCACAGGGTGAAAATCAGGTCAGCCCGGCCTAAAGCCTTCCTGGGGAGTGGGTGGCAGGTGACATCTCTACTACTTGGAGGCTCTTAGCAGATAGGGTTAATTCTACCCTCAATCACACCTTCACCGACTTCCCTCTTACTGATCTGTGAGAAGGCTTGGTTTTCCTCATTCTCCTTTAGCTTTCTTCCGCTTCACTCACAGTTTTAATTTACTTTACAAGTTTGTTTTAAAGAGTTGTTACTGATGTTCTTGTTTAATTTGCCCTTGTTTTTGTCTCTTGCTCATGCCAGGACCTCAGAAAAAAATCAGACTTGAGCCTTAGTGAGTAATATCCTGGTGCACTTTGTGAATAAATAAAAACAAGATCATTCAATAAATGCCACTCAATTTTGTTAAACTCCTTACACATGTAGAAATGCCATTTAATCCTCCAGTAAGTGAAGTGACTCCAAAATAAGGATCCAAGTGTAATGAACACATTGCTTTAAAATAGAAAGCATTAAAAAAGAGGAATTCCATTTAAAAAAAAAAAAATTATCCTAAGAGGAGAAAACCTCAAGCAAACAAGAAAGCTTAAGCCAACTATAATATGTAGAAACCTAATATCCCCAAAACTGAAAATAACTCCAAAATCCATAATATAAAATGCTTTATAAGGTTTTCCTTTCGAGTTGTGGTGGGTTCCAAAAGGTTCTGCAATGCAGAACCAATGAAATAACACACAGACGTGCCTTTGCTTTTTGAGTCTTTGCTCCAAGTGACAGCTTTCATTGTAAACTTTTGTTTAGAAACAACAGATTACATGATAAGGCTCTTCCAAAAGGGGTTATGAAAAAGACATGGTCAATTGCTCTCCAGCAATATTAGGATAGCACAGAAAGACATTTACTTGATTGACAGCAAATGTCACTTTGGTTATGATTAGGAAGGAAAAAAAAAACGTAACAGTAGCTCAGCACTTGAACAAGCCCTCTATGGGAGGTTATGGGACCTCTTTCTTTGGAGGTTACTTAACAAAAAGAAAACTTCCTTTGAAGATGGGCTAGGGATTCTTGGCATGGGCTCAGAGTGGGTGCACCCCCATACTCTTGCCTTTTCCTTAAATTTGGGCAATTCTTGCAGCTTTTATCTGAGAAACATTAGTGCCTTCTGTCTTGGGGCACATGCATTCATGGGAAATCCAGTCAGACTTACTTATCCAAGCTGCAGGGTTATCAGAAACTTCTGCAGATATCTGTAGGTCCCACAGGAACATAACTTGCACACATTCACACCCTGCTCCCCAGCTATGTCCATGCTCCCCCATCACCACACTGCTATCTCAGTCTCTTTTGCAGCTCCAGGAGCCTGGGCCTTCACAGGTCCATATTTACCAGCTACAGCTGCCTCTGGCTTCTGGGGCTGAGGAGTAGCAAAAGCATCAGGCTACGGTGTCCCCCTTACCCTGCACATACCTGGGACCCCAGACAATCTGTCACATGAGGGGTAGCCACCCATTTCATATGGCTCGGTGCTCAAGTCTCCATATCAGAGTACTCCTGACTTCAGAGTCTCACGGCCTTGACCCACTCCCAGCACAGACACGTATACATAACTCTATAGGTAAAAATTAACACATGGTGCAAGTAAGACTGAATAACCACCTACACACCAGAAGAGACAAGTCCCGTGGAATAAAAAAAAAAAAATCAGTCATGTAACTATGATTATAATACACATACACACATAGACACAGAAAGAGCTCAATTCAACTATTAATTCTATCATTTCCCAGCTTTGAAGGCCTTGATTTTTTGACCTTAACACTTCCCTACCAGATTTACAGGGTGTAAATGTCATTTGCAGTCACTCGTAACTTTACAATACATTCTGAATCCCACACCTACTAGCTGATTCCCTGCCAAAAGGCAGTATTTTTGTATAAATTGTGATCAAAAAAAAGCATTCAGCTATATAAATATATACATACACAAGGCTTTTTTTTTTTTTTTTTAAAAGCAGCTCAGTGTGGAAAGACGGAATTTGGCAAGAAAGAGTATTCAAATAAGAACAGCCTCTGCGTGTTTGTGGTGAAAATTTGGTTTGATTTGATCCAGTTCTAAGTGTTTTAATATCACACATTGGGCATGCAGCATTCACACTGTGCCATTTTGAAGTCATTTTCAGAGTCCTACCAGCAAGTGCTGCTGCACAGCACATGCCTTAGCTGTGCAGTGAGCACATATCTTTCTCCCCAAGAGCAACACTGAAAGCAGAAGGTTTTCCTCAAGTGCATGCTGCAAACTGTGCAGCTGAAAACTCCACGCTCCCAGCAAAGCAAGAGGTTTTGGCATGTGTGTGTCCCAGAATTCAAGGAGCACAGTTGAAGTGGGAGGAGAAATGATCAAAGATGTGAGAAAAAACAAGAGCTGCCTGTTGATTATTTTCTAAGTTTGGAAGAAGGTTGAGATGTGCCTTTGTCTGAAAGTTGCTCTTACTGAGGACATTATAGTTACCTATTTACATCCCAGGAAGATACAGAGGCTGCCTAAAGGAAATCACGCCTGAAGAGCCAATCCCAGGGCCACCACTTACCTATTAGGGGTAGGAGCAGCTTGAGCAAGCCCTACCTCTGTGGGTGGCATGGGCCACACAGGAGCAGCTGCCCCAGACACAAGGGGCTCTGCCCCATATCAGTGCCCCTTCCTCAGCCCTGCAGAAGGGAGGTGGGCAACTCCCTGGGTGCATCTCCCATCAGGTCTGGTCCCCCTCCTGTGAGCAGCAGCACCCTCCATTCCCACATACCTGTTACTCATGGTATCTTTATGCCCAGGATCAGAGCTCACCAGCCAGCTCTGAGCCTAAATACCACAACATTTAACACTTGGAGGATTTATTCCTGCTTTTTAACACCAAGCCTACCCCCTTAACCAGAAGGGGTGGGAGGTTTCCTGTGTTTCAAACATACACCGAGAACACCAGAATAACAAGCTTGGAGAATCTGAGTGTTTAGTGGGAGCTGGCGTTCCTGACCATTACACCGAGGCTCAGGGCCCTTCCTACAAGCAAGGCTAAACAAGAAAAATCTTCTGCACCAGCCAGTGACTCCAGAAAAGCGCCTGCAGTCCTTCCTTGGACTGCCCCACCAGCTCCAACTGTGCTGCCAAGCAGGAGCCCACAGAGCTTCTGGTTCACCACATCCTGCTCTCTGCAGCGTATTCACAGTTGAATCCATGCTGCAAGTCCCAGGGGACAAAAAAGCTTGGGGAACACAGGCGACATCTCTGAACTTCCAGGGGCTACATGTCTTGGCTTTCAAAGAAATGGTCCCTCCCTCTCTTTCCAGAAGAAAGGCTTCCCAACATGTTAAGCTTTTCTGTGTTATTCCCTGCACACGCACACACCCCCCCGTAGTTAATGAATTTCTATTGTTTTCTTGTCAATTATTTATTCATTAAAACAAGGCTTGCATGAAATGCAGGAAACCCAGCAAGCCTACAGAGGCTGCCGCACAGCACAGCAGTACGAATAGCATGCCTACAACATGACAGCGACCATACTCTTGTCTCCGGCAGCAACGCAGGGGTCCCTGGCAAGGAGGACACCTCTGGGCAGGATGGGCAAGACCAGGGCTGAGGCAGGCCAACAGGCTGCTCCACAGCAGCTAGTGGCCGCAGGGCTGTCAGCACCATCAGATGTGGCCATGGGCAAACCCAAGGAATGGAAGGCACAAAGGAAAGAGCTTCATTATCAAGAAATTAAGCTCGTCCTCCCTGAAATGGAAATGAATAGTAGCAACCACATAACCTTTTATTCCGTTTATGTTGCATGAGCTCTATTAAGCACCAATTTATTATTCCCTAGAGTGAGTCCTGTTCCTGCAGGAGTCTGAGGTAAAGGCAATATAGCTATTCCCCTTGGAGAATGGCTGGGGGCCCACAACAGGCCCAGTGCTGCACATGCTGGGGCAAGCAGCCTTCGAGAGTTCGGTTTCTACAGAAACAAGATGGAAGGTGGGAGAAAAGAAGTGTTATTAATCCCTTCTGCAAAAGTAAACCACAGAAATTTGTCGTCTGTTCAAAGTTAGTCTGCTGCACAGCTGGGAACTGATCTCTTATCTCAAGTGCCAGCCTAGTGCCTAAACCACAAAAGTGCTCTTTCCTCCACTCCTTCGACATGCAAATGGAGTATGATTGTATAGGCATGCTTACCATAAACAACTAGCAGAACTTGACATCATGCTAATGGGATTTTTATTAGCCAAATATTTCTTTGGTAACCAGGTCAAACAATCACGTTCTCTTTTGTTTCCTGTTATGAAATGAAACTGAAAAAATATGCCACTTAAAAAAAATGAAATAAGAAGAAGCCCAACCAGTCCTTTTTTCATAAAGAAAACAATATGCTTAATGCAGAATAAACCACATTTTATGAAAAGAGGTCATCTTTGGGGGAGGGAAAGAAACAATTGAAAAGAAAAAATGTAGCACAAGAGGGAATTATGAAATTTTTTTTTGCTTATGGAAAGTATTTACATGTTTATTTTAAGCCTAACATAAATGTAAATATTTTAAACAAACAAAAACACACCAGGGGTAACAATAGAGTATTGTTTTTTTATGCTGAATAAAAACTGCCAGGACAGTGCATGTATATTTTTAAACATGCTGCTTCAAAAAGCAGGATGCAAGGGATGTTGCATCTTTAATTTTTCTGTTAATTATGGATTGAGCATTGTTGTGAGTCTTGTCCTCAAAACCCAGCTCAGAAAATAAGAGCAGATGCTCATACCCAGGTTTGGCTCATGTGGGAATTGAACAGAACATATTGGTTTATAATTAATGTAATTTGTTGGATTATCTTTTGTGAAGGAGCTAAGGTAAACAACCTTGCAGCATTGTAGTGAAATTCTTCTGCGCTCAGAGCCTCTGTACTTGATGGAAGATGACAAAAACCCTACCCTTCCTCCTGGATTGCAGGGAGATTTGGAAATGTCTGTCACATTCAAACATATTTAATTAACTCAAAGGAAAGAATTAGGCTACAGACCCTACAGCAAATTACAAATAGTGTTTAAAATCAGAGCTAATGATTCCCCAATTGACTATTCTGATTAACAGAATTCTCTTTTCTAGTTTGCTGTAATTTTGTTATGGGACAAAGATGGAGGAGGAACATGCTTTTCTGCCCTGGAAACAGTAGCTGTTCTTCAGACCGAAATTTACTGATCCAAAAGGCTCCTCCCCTGGCTGGCGTTCCTGTCTGGCCACACAGTACTCAATCAAGCATAGCACTAAGTGGCAACTTAAAGGAAAAAAAGAAAAAAGAAAAAAAGAAAAAGGGGAAAAAAAAAAAAGGCATGATTATATAACACCATACTTTCCAAAAGACTTTTCTCCAAGAACACTCAGGGTCTTGGTAAGCACTAATGAACAACACTTTAGTCTCCAGAAAAAAAGAAAAAAGCAAAAAAAAAACCCAAACAAAAAAAAAAGCACTGCGTTCTCAGGGGTAATAATTGCAGAAATACAGGCCAAAAGCTTGGTTGTGTGTCCCAGGACGATGGCACTCATCTTGACTCCAAACTGTCACGGTAAACCTTAGGTCTATTTCTGAAGCAGCAGCTTAACAAGTCAGTTCAGGCTTGCTGTCTCTTCAGGCCCACACAGAATCATACGGTTAACTTTTCAATCCTTTGTGCATTTAAGTCCTCCTCCCTCCAAAGCACTCATGAGTTCACCTTGCTGTACCAGAGATATAAGCATGGTGTCCCCGCTTCGGCCCTGCTGCCAGGTGCCAAGGAGGGGCTGCTGACCATGCTGGAGAGCTGGCCAGGACCGCAACAGGAAGCTGGCCCACAGCTAGCAGGAGATTTTTTTGAGTCAAACCCACATGCCATGCACCCTTTGCCTTAAAGGGCTTCCTTCAACAGCAAGCATCTGTCTCACTTGGGCCTCACAGCTTATATAGGTAACAAGATACCTTGGGATGTCTTCTGGAAGAAAATGGAACAAGGAAGAACAGGAGATCAAAGAGCTTGTCTCAGGCCATTGCTGCCACCCACACTAATTGGGAGCTGGAGAGACATGCCACCAGCACACAGGAGACAGAGGCTGATAAGTGAGTCATCTCAGTGCTGCATTGGGACCTCTAGTTTGCAACAGGGCAAGTCATGGCAAGTAACCCAAGCACCCTCAGCTGTCTGAAAACACGGCATCACCCTAGGGCATCTGCCAGCATCCCACAGGCAGATGCATACTGCCTTTGGCCACAGTTAGGGTGCTGGCATCACACAAGAACTTCACCTTACGGAAGCCATAGCCTACATCTCAGCTGACAGATGGGCAGAGAGGCAGTTTTAAACAAAAGCAGGAGTACCAAACGTTTGGTCTGCTTTTAAAGATAAAGAAAAATAAAAGTAGACATCGGGTGAATGTTGTTTCCCTCGGTCAGGACTACAAGGAATTAGTGCTGCTAATGTTCATTAACAGGGTCATCCTTTTCCCATGAAAAAAAAAAAAACAACCCACATCTTTAAAACCAGGCATTTATTTTTGCATCAGCCTAATTTGTTCTCAGGTTCTGTCAAGACTTGAAGAGGTTTTCCCAGTGAGTTGCAAGTTGGTACTGACCATCCTGGAGATAGCCTGCCCCTTTTCCAACTCTGTCCTCCTAGAAGAATGGCACCCCAGAAAGCACATTCACACACCAGGCATGCAACACATGAAACAGTTTGTCTGCCAAAGGTTTTGACTCTTAAAATAGGAAGTCAGCTGCTCTTCAAACTACACATACAGAATATTTTTGGAGAACAGTCTTTCCTGGATACATACCACTTCTGCACTTTTCTGAGAGAAGCAGTAACAGAGTTTGGGACACTCGTACACCAAGTTTAAAGTCATAAATGAAGTAGATTTCCAGCTCAGAAATGTACATTGCTAATGAGCTACAGGCACAGCTGATACAGTAATAGTTCCATCCCATATTCACAAGAACAATGCTCACTCATGGGGAACGACAGTCTTATCAGATTGGTAACTTTATCTCAAATATCATGTTCAAATTTCATATCCTTATAAATTAAGAAATACTAGAATGAAGTGGCCAGATGTTCAAGTCTCCTCCACAGCACATTCATTACCAGACACACATTTAAGATGCATGCAGGTCTGCTAGGACTCTTCTCTGCAGAGGCTCACTCCTCTTAGTGTCATCTAGCTTTGCTAGCACAATGTCTTCAGCACCTCAGCCCAGAGGAAACTTCTACCTCTGCCATTACCACATCCCAGGACTACTAACACGCTGCATTGTTTCCAGCGGGCTCAGGAAAGAGAAAACACAGTTTCTCCTTTCAAGTCAGAACTGGAGGAAGAGAGAGCAGAGGGAGAACATAAAGGAGAGGCTGGAAAAAGCTCTTGCTTCATGCGAAACAGTCGCTGCTTTGTTCATAGTCTCCGTCTTCTTCCCTGCTGCATAGCACCACATTCAAAGGGCCAAAAGCTCTTACAACTTCATTTTTCATTTAATGCAAGTTTTTGTTTCACGTTAGCCCTCATCTCCTCAGGGATTACCAGCCCTAGCTGTTGGGCCTTGAATCTACCTTCACAATGCTAGCAATTACATCCCAGCCTTTCAGCACTGTTGAGAATGTAAACCCATAGCATGGTAAGTTTAAGTGCTCTGATACTAGTAGCAGTGAAATGTCTGTGTATAGACACGTGTTCCCTTTGATAGCTTACTATTGTTTCTGAAAGATATAGAATGTAATTCTAATAGACTATAATTAATTAGAAATTTAAAAGTAAACATGTTGGTCCATGTAAGTTAGAAATACTGAGGACTGGCCTATAAAGCATCTTAAATCACTTATTACTCTTTTCCTGTGCTGTTCTAATGCCAACACAACATTTTCTTTTCAAATTTTGTAAAAGAAAAAATATAAAGCAAACAGGCTGTTCTCTGGCTGAGACCTTGGATTCTTTGGCACCTAATATAACAACAAAAAAAAATAATTTCACATCATACTTGCAATAGCTTATATTAAAATTGCATTCTTGCTGCTTTGACATTACTGTACATGGATCTTTTTGTTCTACATAAGTACTCAAGAGCGGGCTTTTTTTAACTAGCTCGTATTCCCTCCATCAATTCAACAGGACACAAGACTAGCATTTTCCTACTTGTTCACATATCCATGAAAACTGTCCCTCTTTCTAGGTTTAGTTTTGTTGCTGTAAGTAAACAGGCATGACACAATCCCAATGGACACCCCAAGTGTAACCCTGGTCCTCTCCCCAGTGTTTGTCCTGGGAGTGGATTGCATTGTCCAGAAGCCTTACACAGCTAGGGACAGTCCTTCAGCTGGAGGTCCACAAACAACAGACAATTCACCCATAACAAAAAGTCTGCCCCTTCATGTCTCAGGCACAACTAAGGGATAGCAAAACTCCACAGAAGACCAAAGAAAGGAGAGCTCCTGGTGGCAAGCATCGCTATGAAAGGGTGAGTCAAATTCCCTTCAAGGTATAAAAACCCAAGGCGGCTGCTCTGCTCCTTGTCCTACTGCTCTCACAAGAGACATGAATGAGACCAAATAAATGCATTTGTCATCCATGCCACAGCCCTCAAAGCTGGGCTATTCTCTGTATTTTCCAGTATTGTGTCCTGTCCCATCTGAGGGTTTCAAGTGTCTGTACATCCAGAAAAAATGTAAGGCAGCAGCTCCTCCAGGCACTTGATCACTCCTCCCTCCCATCCATCCCCAGAACCATCTCTGCTCGTTACCTTCTTCTCAAAAAGAAGTAACACAGATCTGGATCCAGTTCATAGTGGCCCTCCTCCCTCCTTTGGTAGACAAGTCTGTTTGGTCACCTTTGATGCAGAAACTTGGATTTCTTCGAGAATTTGCAACACCAAAATCCAAAAGGAACCAGGCATGGATTTCTAGCATAGGTACTCTATGAAGCCAATACAAGGTTCCACTGTCTCAGCAGATACCAAAAGCATTAATTGCTCACATGGTTTACTATTGGTTTTTTGTTAGATTTTAATCCACTGTTGGTTTGCCTTTTCTCCAGGAGTGGGTGGATAGTCTTTTCATTACAACACTAATAAGAGAATTTCATATTTACTGAAAATGTAATTATGTCACTTTTAAGTATCGTTATTTGCTGCCTCCATACATTCCACAATGGCACTAGAATTTGGGAAAGCAAAAAACATTTATGTGAAAGGGTCATGTCCTCAAAAGAAAGGAAAATAAAGCAAAAAAAGACCAGAGAGAAACCAGCTTTAACCCCTCTGTCTTGGATCCTACTACTATTGTGTTAGTAAATAAAGCAGTGGGAGGGAGTGGGGGTGAACCATAGGAATCATTTACTCAGCTGAACTAAGGAGATGAAAGCATCTGGCCAGGCCAAATGGGTTTGTGGGTTTTCACCATAAGGGTTGCCACTTCAGGAGGGTACAGAGTTTTTACTGGAAATTTAACATTTGTTGACCAGAATGTTTTTAGAGGTCTTCGAAACTGAAAAATTGCAAGCCAGAAGTTTTGCACCTCGATGTGGTAAATTAGCTAAGAAAATTTAGACTTGAGGAGAAAGCAGTATTTAAAAAAAAAAAAAAAAAAAATCACAATGACCAGAGTCACTGCAGTTATTCCTCATCATCAGAAAGTCACACAAATTAGCTGCAGCCATCTATCAGCATAAGAGCAGTTGTGCCCATTTGGAGGAGCATGTGTGTCTGAGGCCAGGCAGGAGATGCTGTTTGATTTGCAGTTGGCACCCTTGAGCAAAGAAGCTTACAAGTTGTGCATATCATCACACAGCAAAGGCAGCCATCTCAAAGCCCTGTCCGTAACCCAGAAGTCTAATTCAGTGGTCTCCTAAACTGTGTGTGCTGGAAAAAAGCAACACTATTGTCCTCAAGCTTTTTCTAAGATTAGATCTGACCTCGAGGGTAATGAAAGTACAAGAAATATCATCATTCCCATTTTACAGAAAGGAAAAGAAGACATTTGAAAGTCAAAATGTCTTCTTTCACAAATAAGCTGCTTTGAATCCAGCATCTCCTGCCACTGAGTATCTGCATTACAGGCATAATTAAACTGGCACTATATTGGGCAGTACAATCTGGGAGAACGTTGTCTCATTAAAAAAGGCTGTCCCACGTTTGGTACCCCAGCACAGGCATGTTCTCAACATGGTATGTTTCTTCTTCACAAGACCCAGAGCTGGGAACAGATGGTGGTTCTCTGTGGTTTGGAGCATAAGGGAAGAGAGGGAAAATCTTGCAGATTAGGATGCCTGGGACATTTGATATCCTTACAATTAAAATCACTGCCTTGAACCCAACACGAGCCCACAGCAAAATATACCACTTAATAGACAGGCTGTGCTTCCTGTAGTAGCCTGACTTCCTGGGTTAAATTGCAGCTCTTGTCAAATTCATGGCAATACCTGGTGTCCATGGAAAAAGTAAAAGTGGTAGAAATACAGTTTAGACATTCAGGAGAATGTCATGCCGCCTGCCCAGAAGATACGGGAGGTCTTTGCAGTCTTCAGAGCATCTAATGTTCTTATTTTTGCAGATTGTTGGGAACTTCAGGAGCAAGCAAAATTCAGAATCAGCAGAAAAAGGAACCATACCTACTCTATAGGTATGGCAGGCTGCATAGAGGATGAGGTGAAGCAGTCTCTGATCTGCAGCACATTGCTAAGAGTTTTGACCTTGTGCCTTTAAAAGAAAGGAAAGATCAGACATTGGGAGAATTTAAAGCTAAAAACCAGATTGATTCAGTACTTTTCTCACTCTCCTTGATTATCCCATGAGATCATCATATAAAACAACTTTCCAGAACAATCCAAGTAAGAGCAAAAGCCCAGCTTCACACTGACAGAACCAAAAGAGAACAAGGGGAGGACCTGCCTGCAGAGAAACTGCTACTGAGGAAGCTGAAGAGACTGTTCTACAACAGGAAGTAATAGCCACATACAGAATAGCTGTAATAAATTTACTTCAAAATAAGCTTCATCATGATCTCACTTTGCATACACACATCCCAAAGACCAGTTTTATGCATTCTGTCACTCTGCACGTAGGAGAAAAACACTTTCAAATTCAAAGAAGACATGTTCTCTGCTCCTGCTTTCAGGAGGTAGCAGTACTTCAAATGGCAAGTGCCATGTACTCTTAAGCAGCAAATTGCACACAATTATATATTTTCTTAAGGCGTCTTGCATTATTAAAGCCTCTTTAAAGAAAACAAAACTGAACATAGTTTAAGTACATGACTGCACAACTAAGCTACATACCAGAACAGAAACGGACAATGATTCTGTTCTTCTGCTCATCCCACGCTAACCAGCACTAGAGATACAGGAACAACAGCAAAGCATCTGCAGACACATTTATCACAGTCTTTTGGCTGTATTTCCCCAGTGAACTAACAGACCTTCAGAAGTCACAGACCTTACAAATTTTCCAAAACATAATTTCTGATAACCTTCTAGACACAGCATTCGTAATCAAAATTTGGACATGACATCACAAGTGAATACAAAAATTTCTGTGTCACTGCTTTGGGGTTTTGCTTTAAAAAAAGCAACCAAGATGAGAAGATACATAAGATGTTCAGCTAGTGTAAGAGACAGCAGTTCCACTCACTGAAGAGCACGCCACATGTTTTCCTTAAAATAGACCACAAAAAATTACTTAGTACAATCAATTACTCACATCTAACAGGGCAGATTAATGTTGCTGTTTGATTATAACCCCAAGAGTTTGTTCCCGAAATACAAACTTTGACTGTCAAGGAATACAGGAACATAATAGACTTTGGGCTTTGTTTTAACCGTAAGGTTCCTGAAGCGGAATAGTGTGATACGTACTCACCACACTATAGAGAGCCTGGAACATGCCCAAGTCTATTTTAGGCCCTTGCCTCAGGGTACATCTCTGAGGAAACAGGAAACTTTGGTTTAATACCAAAGCTAAACCTAGACTACAGTTCCCAAAGAATTTTCCACACCCTCTTCTGCTCTTTTCTGAGTTTTCTCCCGGAACTTCAGACTCCCAGTGCATCTTTTAGCTTGCTGCACTTTTCACTCATGATGTACCTCAACACCCTGAGTATCCTGCTACCGCCTCCCCCAGGAGCCCTTGACCTGGCCATCACATCCCCCACAGTGACTTCCCTGCTCCAGACACCCCAGCACAGAGTCCCTGCCAAACTTCTTCCGTCGACAATTTTCTCTTCGGGTCATCTCCACCCACTGGTCACTCCACCTGAGGCACTGGGGCCAGCACGACCTGATTAGTCACTGCAGAGGCTCCAGCCATCTCTCCCATGGCCAGTCACCCTGTGCTATGGGATAAAAGCTAGTCCACAACTGTGTTTAAAGGCTTTCAAGTAGCCACAGGGAAGGGTAAGCAGCTGCCCTAAGGAGCACAGGCTGTTTTAGTGCTCCCTATCACAGAACAAATGTGAATCTAAATGTATTAAGGGCTGTACCTTATATGGGCAGGATTGTCAACTGCCTTTCCCATTTCTGAATCCCCAGAATTCCACTTCCTCAGGCAACAGAGACAGAAGTCTAGGCCTCAGATTAAAGGTGGCAGCGAGACAGACAATCACCATGGCACAATTGATCCACACATGTGAGGTGAGCCTGATGCATCAGTTCTTCACATGCACCACAAGTCCAGAGCTATCAACATGCAACCCCAAATCTGCACAGGGCTAGAGCCCACCATCATCGAAAAAATAATCCAGGCTCTCTCTCTTCCATTCGCCTCATCATGAACATCCAAATTCAACAACTTTAGGTCTTAGACATTAGAGACTAAACCAGCCAATGAAAGCCATTGTGTATGAGACTGACTTAAGGCACGTCTGGGAAGTAGGTCACTGAAGTCCTAAGGGACAACCTGTGAATGCAGCAGACACAAGACAGTTTATCTGGAGGATCACCAACAATCACCCCCCCAAATGTTCCTTAGAGCTCTGCCAGCTCGTTAAGATGCCCTTCCTCCATTGGACCAATTGCTCTTCTTAATGGACAGATGCAATAATATGAAGGAGCATTTTCCTGGAATGTGATTTAGAAACCAAACTTTTACTGGCTTTGGTGGCAATTGTGCTCCTAGTAGTTACTTAGTCCGATCCGCAATTGCTTGGTATTCATGTAGATTATTAACTATCAGATGTTACAAACCTTCTGGAGCATGTATATCATTTTCATATGTTCCCCCCTGCCACGTGCACCTACAGAGCATTTGAGCTTACTTTAACAATCTGCAGCTGTAACTGAAAAAAAAAAGTATGAATTATTGAAAGTTTAGAAGAAATGTTAATTACTTCCAACCAAGGTCCAAAAGATTTAGTTAAATACCTCCTTAGAGTGTATATAGCACATTCAAGAATACTGGCTATTCTCCAAAGGTTTGTATCTGCTAAGCTTAAAAATTCATGTAAGTCTTAAAATTAATGCTGCCTAACCATGTGTATCCTCTAGAACCATAGCAATTACAATAAAGTGCTTTATTTGTTATCAAGTGATTCTCATCATAATGTGACAGTAAGTACCAAAGCATTTAATAATTATCCCATTACTATAATGTATTAACGATATTTCCAAATATTTATGCTAGAAGATAAGGTGGGTTTCAGTTCTCACTTCTCTTACAAACATAAATTGTTTGACGAGTTCTTGAAACAGGTCACATCCTAAGATTTCTCTGGCAGCTGTTCTCTTTCAGAGAAAAAGAAAAGACAACATAAGCAAAGTCTTCTCTAATTCCTAGCAATGTGACAGGAAAACATCATCCTCTTGACAAAGCAAGTCCCCAGTCTTGAAGCCTTGCACAGATGCTGAACTTTGAATTCAATTGGCTTATCATGTGCATCAAATCAAGCATAAACTTCAGTCCCTGCAGCTTCAAACTTGACCTATCCAGCAAATAAAATCCAAGATATTAGCTACAGTTTTCTTATCTAGCTTTACATGTACCAGTTCATCAAAAATGCCACAGATGCATGACAGTGCTTTAAGTTTTCGAGCACAGAACTAGTGTGGAGCATGTAGTTGCACCAAAATGTCTTTCCTGCAACACACCAAAGCTAAATAATGACAGTGACCCAAATCCTGCAGATTTCATTCCTGACTGGAGTAAAGACGCCCCCCACAAGTTCCCCTCAAAGTGAGTGAGGGCAGTTCCCTCCCCATCCTCAGGCGAGGCTAAGGGAGAAAACTTGGCACATTGTGGTTTTAACCAATTTTTATGGGTGACACAATCAGTGACACCCTGACAGGGAGACACGAACAGACTCTTCTTTCTTCCCGACATCTCTGTCTTCCCATTCAT